>JAEIFZ010000032.1:0-1200000 GCA_018904035.1 Zaprionus ornatus | reverse complement strand
GCTCTGAATGGCCGGGATGGTGATGCGACGAACAAATTGACTCGTTTTCAGATCGAATAGCAGTATAGAGTAGGGCGTAATCTGCTTGGGATTGTCCAGAATATCTGCAAGTCCCGTGTCCAGAACCCACAAGCGATCACTCAACACGGAATGAATGTCTGCATCCCCGTTGGGATAACGCAGCTTTGGATCAAGAGATTATTATAGTTAAGCGTAGTTGCCACGCCTGACTTCCATCTGTGCGAAAGTGAAAGAGTGATGTAATAAAGTTTGAATGATTGTTCTGGTGCGCGCAGTACGGAAAAAACTATCGAAGAGTTGGTTGCTTGATAAAATCGCCCTTTTCACGTTGTCTGCGTAAATTCGCTTCGCACTGCTTAAGATGTTATTGTTTTTTGATTTCATTTTAAGTTCGCGACAGGTAAATCCCTAATGACGTCATACACGATGACCATAGCAATAGCCAAACTAGAAATCTTACAGATATATACGTATCTATCTATACACTAACGAGTTGGTTTCCCATGCAACCGTTTTGTGCAAGCAGTAATCAAATACTTGTCAAATTTGCAAATTCATTTAAAATGAAAATAGTTGTACAGCTGAACAACATAACATTAACATCGACAACGACATCTGCATCTACATGACATTTATTCGCAACAGCCAATGGGCAGACAACGGTTATCAGGTTTTCCAAGTGGTTTTCGAAAACACCGCGGTCGATTCCAGTTACTATCGCAAGAAGTTATCAATTGTGTTTTTGGAACGAAAAGATGCGTAACAGGCAGAAGGAGGCATCTCCGACCCCTTAAATATATTCTGAACCAGCATCAATAGTCGAGTCGATTGAGCTATGTCTGCCTGTCAGTCTGTCTGTCTGTATAAATGCCTAAATCTCAGAAACTATGTATGCTAGAGCTACAAAATTTTTTTAACAACGTTAATAAATTTTTAAACCTGAACAGCTCTAAATGCAATCTGATGACATTTTCTCGAGCCAGTTTCTTATACTCTTTGTAGTTGTACCTTGGAAAGAATCACCCTAGTTGATGATTTGGGGGTTCTTTTGGACCGAAAACTTAAGTTTTCCAATCATATTTCTAATATGGTCAATAAAGCCATGGGTGTCTTAGGCTTTATTAAGAGATGGTCTAAGGACTTTGACGATCCTTATCTTACAAAGACCCTCTACATCTCACTTGTTCGTCCCATTATCGAATACGGGTCATGCGTATGGTTTCCCCAGTACACTATTCATAAGGAACGCATAGAATCTGTACAGAAGAACTTTTTACTTTTTGCCTTACGTGGCCTTAACTGGGATGAAAATTTAAGACTGCCTTCCTATACTAATAGGCTTCTATTATTAAACCTGCCTTCCCTAACCAATCGCAGAACCATGCTAGGCGTCTTATTTATTAACAACCTTATGCAAGGTGACATTGACAGTGAGGCCTTGGTAAGGCGCTACACTTCTCTGTCCCTTGCAGAACTACACGTAATTACCTTCCGCTAACTCTTCCTTATTGTAGATCGAACTATGCACTGCACGATCCGTTCAGGGTATTATGTTCGGACCACAATAAACTTCAACACGTCATAGCTAGCACTAACTCTATCGCTGCTATGAAGTCTTTAATTCTTGTCTATCTAGCACGTAATTAGTATTAGTATTAATTAGTAATAGTATCTTCCTCGTCATTCTATCTTCTTTTTCTTAATTTTCATTCTTCACTTCCATGTCGCGTGTATCCTCTATTTGACTTTTTATTCCCTATCGCGTTAATTTTCTTTCTCTCGCGTTTCTACTCGCATTTTTACGGCGTTTCCGTGTCGTTCGTTATGCGACGGTGCCTCTCGGTCGGTCAGGCGGGAGGTGGACTTCGTCTGGGTTCCGCGCGCAACAAGCATCGGCTTGGTGTCGTTTGGACCACTTGCTAATACATTCATTGTATTCAACGTCCAACAAAATATCAAAAAAAAAAAAAAAAAATATAGCGGTGTCTCGAAGTTTTTTAAAAATTGCCGCACGCCAGAAATAACTACTTACAAGCAACAATGTAAGCCCAACATCCAAAGATGAATGTCACACATGACAAATACCTTGTCACGTGCTTTTTGTGAAAATTTCATTTAAATTTATTTATTTAACGTCAACTAAGACAGTCGCCTTAAAATTAAAACTAAACTTGAACTAAAATTGAATAAAGTTAGTATACCCTTTTTGGACCATTTTCGACGATCGAAGGGTATAAAAAAAGAAAATAAAAGTTTAAGACTTAGATTTTAAAATTATGTTGGTAAAATTACGAATAACTCTAGAAGAAACACAGAAATTGATTTGATTTAGTAGAGTAGGAGAATCTATATTGTACTTTATTAGTTTTACGATAAACGTAAAGCCTAACATAATACGACGGTTAGTTAAAGAAGGTAGGTTAATTAGAAGGAGTGTACTAAAATATGGTGGTAATTTTACACCCGAAACCCAATTGAAACTACGCAAGGCAAAGAGTTGAAACCGCTTTTGAACAGACTCAATTCTACAATATCTTGGTGAATATGGTATTCCCGCGACCACACGCAAGACACATATTCAAGAATTGGATGAACAAGAGAAGTATAAAGAAACTTTGTCGTAGAAGGATACTCGAATTCTTTGGCCCATCTTTTGATGAGTATCGAAATGCCTTATTGACAATTTGCGTTATGTGACGATCAACTTTCAATTTATGATCAAAGAGGATACCTAAATCAGTTACTTCACATATTCTTAAGAGTGGGGTTAAGTTAAGAGTTATAATTATATACATGAAAGTTACCTCTGTAAAATGACTAACCTTGAACCTCGAACAGTTAAGATGCAGAAGATTATCGCTGCACCATGCAAAAAATAAAGCAACATATGTTTGAATAAGGTTATTTACAGGATCACTATGTGTCAAAACAGAGTTTCACATTATTAGCATACATGTTAGAGTGGAGGAGTATTGAAGGAAAATCGTTAATAAAAAGGTTAAATAGCAATGGTCCAAGGTGGCTGCCCTGAAGAACTCCATAAGTAACTAAGATCGGCTAAGAAAGATAGTTTTTAAAAAGAACTCGTTGAGACCTGTTGGTTAAATAATCAGATATCCACAAAAGGAGCTTTTGAAGAAAACCAATCAAATATAACTTATCAATTAAGACATTATGATTTACGGAGTCAAATGCTTTGATGAAGTCAGTATTGACCACATCATTTTGTATTTTGTTCCGAAATCCCAAAATAAATATGAGATGAAAATTCTAAAAGATTAGAAGTTGATTAACTTTGCTTAATATACCCATATTGATGGGGTTCAAATCATAAACATTAACTGATCCATACAACTTTTATCAAAAATCTTACGAATTGCGAACAATTTGGAAATACATCTATAGTTCTTCACAACATGGTTGGAAGAGGAATGGAAAAAGAGTTTTTCCAAATAGGTGGAAAATAACTATTGATTAGTGAGAAGTCAAGTAGCTTATGAATTGGCGATTTAAAATCACTAAGTAAAGAGGTTTTGTCGATAGAAGGATAGAAGAGAGTGTTAAAATGTTGTATACTATAAGGTTACGGATGCAGAGGGGAACTATAAGGTTCAGTTGAATAAGTTGATTGAAAAAAGTCTGCAAACAAATCGGCGGCTGCCTGATCATCAGTTGCTTCCCTATTTTCCTATGATTTGTAATAATTTGCATTTAGAGCAATAAAGTTTGCTCTTGCAGCAATACAACGCGTAAAATCAGAAGGATTACAAGTAAATTTAAATTTTTTAAAATACCGAGATTTTAAATTTTTTAGCCTTACTAACTCACGTGAAAACCAAGAAGGCCTATCGGACTTTACAGGAAAAGTAACAGGAACACATTAATAGACGAGAGCAAGAGTCGAGCGGCACGCGACAGTGGGATACCCTTGGACGTATGTTGCCATAAAAAGAATTTAATTGTATATCACTAATAATATCGTGGTGGTTGGACGTGAGTTCGCTAACAAAAAGTCTTGGCGTCAAGTTTTTTGTTTTTGTTATTACTAGTATACTCACACTTTCCTGCTCTCCCGCTCTCCCGCTCACGAAAGTAAATTTCGCTCTCTGAGTAAGTTGTGTAGTGCTTTTGTTGTAGACGTAACAGCTGTTGTTGTTTTGTTTACCTCGAGTGCTCGCTATACATATTTGTTTTTTTATTTTCGTTCTCGCTTGCTTGCCTGTTTTCGGCGCTGTAACTGTTTCTTTCTCTCTCAAGAAATTTTTCTTAGTATTCTATTGCTCTCTTCGTTGTCCCCTACAATTCGAAGGCATATTTATTTTATTATCATGGTGTCGTGCTCTGCAGCAAATTGCAAATGCTCTTCAGATACTAATGCGGACTACATTGGTTGCTGGCTCTGTGACAATTTTAGTCACTTAAAATGCTGTGGCCTAACTGCGCGGGTTAGAGATGCCGTCAACGCCAATGTACATAGGTCTTAAATGATCGCGTGAAGCGTGCCGTGTGGGTGAATCCGATCTACGGAAAATCCACAATAAAACCAAACTCGGGTTTTATCGGATACGCTCAGCTTTCTCTAATCTCCAATCTGAATTTTTGGAGATGGAGACCCAATTCAACATCTTTACGGCTCTTAGTAAACCACCTGCTCCTCTTAGTATTCCTTTAGGTTCAGTTACTACGAATCTAAAGACCACCAATCTACCTTCTTCCAAGGCTTCTTCTTCTGATCTTCTAAGCCTAATTTCCCCTATACCGTCTTGCTCTTTTAGTTGCACAAAAAAAAAAAACTAGCAGCAAGGTTATCGCACCGAAACCTCTTGCTGCCCCTCTTGTGCCTACTTTCATTACGAGCAATGATAACAACGTAAAGGGTAATGTTCCCGCAATCATGCCTGCTAGTCAGGCACCGAGTATAAAACCTCTGATTGCGATTAAACCCAAAAAAATTGGTGATTATCTCTTGCTTGGCTCCAGACACTACCATAGAAGATGTATAATTCTCGAAAGGATGCCTGTAAATAATTTGATTGTTAAAAAATTCAACTTCAAATTAAAGCGCGACATTTCTTCTTTCAAAATTATTCTCCCTGCAGAACAGTTTAAAGACGTTTGCGCAGCTTCTTTCTGGCCGCCCGACCTTATTGTTAAGGAGTTCACTCCAAACCAAAAAGCCGAACGACCGTCACTATTCCCACATTGGCCGTTACATTGCCAAGTGGACCTACAACAAAAAACTGAAGCTCTCTTCTCTTCATGCTTCTGAAAATGATGGGGGACACACAAATATTCTTTCTTCCTTAATTCTTTCCTATCAAAATGTTACAGTCAAAATGTTCTCTAGTCTTTATCTTCATAGTCTTGCCATTTCCTCCCAAATTATTGCCTTTACCGAAACCTGGTTAAAACCAGAGATTCTAAGCTCTGAAGTCTTTCCAGATAGGTATACAACATACAGGCTTGATCGACCTGACCGACGGGGTGGTGGAGTACTGATTGCAGTAGACTCCTCCATTATGTCGGACCTCTTACAGCCGGAGTTTCAATTCGACATTGAATTAATCTGTGTAAAACTACACTTTCCCGGTTTTTTCTTGTATAAAACCTGCTCCTATATTCCGCCGTCATCGGAATTATCATTCTACTTGCAAAATTTGTCTGCAATTAAGACTATTTTTAACCTGTTATCAGACAGAGATCATTTCATAGTCCTGGGTGACTTTAATATCCCGGAATGTAGTTGGACATCCATTGCGGAGGGAAACTTCCTTCTGCCCTCCCGTCAACATGATCTGTTTCACGGTTTGTTTGACATGTCTTTGTCGCATGTTAATCATGTCAAAAACACTTTAAACACATCGCTTGATCTATGTTTCGTCTCAGATCCTTCCAGGGTGATTTTAGACAGGGCACAACCTCTTTCCCTACCTGAAGATCTTTATCATCCCACTTTCGAAGTGAATCTCGACTTGGGTATTAGCTTTG
The DNA here is from genome assembly GCA_018904035.1 of Zaprionus ornatus. NCBI lineage: Eukaryota > Metazoa > Arthropoda > Insecta > Diptera > Drosophilidae > Zaprionus > Zaprionus ornatus. The sequence goes on along the minus strand of JAEIFZ010000032.1, from coordinate 1,193,991 downwards.
TGGATAAAAGTGTAATTTCATACTTTTATCTATCAACTGATATGTCAGTGGCAATTAATATATTTTATAAAACCCTTAACTCTGCTTTTGATATCTGTGTTCCGTCTTTCTATCCGACAAGCTCAAGTAGGCCTCCTTGGTTTACAAAAGAGTTGTCTCGCTAAAAAAACTTAAAGAGTGGCTTATTTAAGAAATACAAGCTGAAAAACTCACCGCTTGTCTTTTCCCGCTACCTAACTGCTCGGGCAAATTTTACCGTGCTTAACGCGAAGTGTTATAAAAATTATTTGACAAGATGTAGGATTCAGTTCTTTCAGAATCCTAAACAGTTTTATAGTTTTGTTAACATGAAGCGTAGGTCAGCGGGCTTTCCTGCTAAACTTATGTTCGATAACGCTGAGGCTGACACAGATCAGGCCATTGCCGATATGTTTGATCCGTTATATCCCCGATATGTTTGATCCGTTATATCCCCTTTTCAACACGGATTTGTGAAACGTCGTTCTACCACGACAAATTTGCTTGAGCTGACATCCTTTGTGGTAAAAGTTTTTCAGGAAAATCTTCAAACTGATGTCATTTATACTGATTTCAGTAAGGCATTTGACTCAGTCAACCATTCCCTTCTTGCACATAAACTGAATCTTCTCGGTTTCTCACCAAAACTTCTTAGTTGGATTGTGAGCAATTTGACGAGTCATGCAACGAGTCTTCTTCAAAAATGCTCGTTTCTATCCCGTTCATGCCACATCTGGTGTTCCTCAGGGAAGCCACTTAGGTCCCCTGCTTTTTACACTTTTCATCAATGACCTCCCAACGGTCATACTTCACTCACGTACTCTCATGTACGCGGATGAAGTCAAGCACTGTTTTCAATTTAGAGACGACTCCTGTCTTTCTCGCCTTCAATCTGACCTAGATTGTTTCTTTTCTTGGTGTCGTGCAAATCTCCTTAATCCGAACAGCTCAAAATGCAAGCTGATGACATTCTCACGTGCCTGCCCAAAGTACGTATCATACTCTCTTTGTGGTTGTACCTTGGAAAGAATTTCCCTGGTTGATGATCTAGATGTCCGTTTGGACCGAAAACTCAAGTTTTCCGAACATATATCATCAATGGTTAATAAAGCTATGGGTGTACTCGGCTTTATTATGAGATGGTCCAAGGAGTTTGACGATCCTTACCTAACTAAGACTCTCTTCACTTCGCTTGTTCGTCCAACTCTCGAGTACGGATCATGTGCCTGGAACCCTCAGTACACAGTTCATAGAGACCGCATTGAATCCGTACAGAAAAACTTCTTAATGTTTGCCTTGCGATGCCTTAACTGGGGTGTAAATTCAAGACTTCCTTCCTATCCTAGTAGACTTTTATTACTTAATCTGCCTTCTCTAGCCAATCGTAGAACCATGCTTGGTGTTATATTTATTAACAACCTTATCCAAGGGGACATAGATAGGAGCGACTTACTTAGTAGACTACACTTCTCTGCCCCTGGTAGAATAACCCGTAATCACCTTCCTCTACAACTTCCCAATTGTAGCTCGAACTATGCCCTGCATGAGCCATTCAGGGTATTATGTTCGGACTATAATAAACTATACTTCATTCTAGGTAACAATAACAACCTGATATCTAGTTTAAAATTACAACTCCTCGCCCACTTATCTAGAATTTAGTTAAATACATACTTATCTTCTTTCTATTCATAGTAGTACTTTCAACATACTGCATGCTTTAACACTCTACTCATAATTTTATTTACATTTGGTTACTAACACTAAATCTCCTTATCTGATTGGGTTTTTCTGGGTTTTCCCCAATCCTCTGCAACAAATGTTGGATCGGCTTTTCTTTATCCCAGTTTGCACGTTTGCACATTTGCACAATTTTTAAATAATTTTTTTTTTTTTTCTTTACATTTAAGGTTTTAGCTTTAATTTAAAATTACCTTTAGCTTAAAATTTCAGCTTCAATAATTTAAATCTAATTTCAATTGTTTCTTTACTTTTAAAAAGTCGACTGATCATATTTCGACTATAAACTAAACTAAATAAATAAATAAATAAATAATCGCAAGATATAAATTAATAATAAAACTGCAGTGCGCTGCCACCTTGCTTCAAATTCGATATTTTGCCAATGATTAATCGCCGCAATTTCCTAAAGCGGTGTGAGCAGTACATATCGGTATTTCTTTATAAATTTGAAATTGGCCAATATCTATAACACGTTTTCAAATCTAACAAACTGCTAAGTCGTTTGCTAATCAAAGACTTATAAATACTCCTACACCTGTTAAAGGTTTTGAGGCATAAATTAAAGTCTCCTAAAACTAGCGCACTACTCCCTAAACGAGAAAATTGCTGAATTATTTCCTCAAATTCTATTTTAAATGCGGACAGAGGAAAGTCTGGACTTTTATATATTATAAGAAAACTTATGGCATCAAACCTAAATATGCTGAACTCAAAAACTACTGAGCCTAAAGTTTTTCTACTGCTAAAGGTATGGGAAACTCTATCTACTAGCTCGTTCTTTACTTAAATTATGATGCCTGTTAAAGGCCTAATTCATTCAAGTTGAACCACAAAAGTTTCATTTCTTATGGAAGTTTCCACGAAGCATAATATTGATGACTGAAGCATCTTAGCTTGTCCGATCGAATATCTTCAAGATGGAAATTCAAGCTCTGAGAATTATGGAAGAAAATTTTGAGGGCAGAACTGTTAATTAAATAATCGTAATGTACATAGTAGTTTTTCAGTCCGCAATTTCTTCAATTGAGCTTTCACTTTATCATTATTTTGGGGAGACTTAGGAGGAACAATATAATAATCCTAAAGCAGTAGTTGCTCTACTGCAAGCTACGTATAATGCAGCACGCTCCATCTTGAATTAGCATGGATTACCACATTGCCTTACGTAGCTCTCTGACTCTTATGAATTGTGATGCCTTCAGCAGGCACAATTGGAAACTGCCTAAGGTCAATGTTAATTTGTGTGTTATTTGAATATTGAAAACTGCGAACAATTTTCTGAATAGGAGTTTATGAAGGATCTGTACGATGTGTACACTTCGAACGCGCAGATTCTCCTACAGTTTCCTCTGTAAATTTCATCCATAAAATGTTGGGAGTGTTGGATGTATTGAAATCTATTTGCATCAACACACCTGATGCCTCGTTTACTAATCCATCCGCTGTGTCTACATTAACCGTCATCATGTACAATACCTGGCAGTATTTTTTTGGAGAAGAGACGTACAGAGTCCCTGTGTAGCGGAAGTTTTAAAACCCTTCACTTCTTCTAATATTCTTTGTTTCCTAGCTGGTTCCAAATGGCCCGCCTTAATAAAATCTTCAGCAGTAGAGAAAAATTGCTCAGTAGCAATTGAGTTAAGGTTCTAGATTGGAAAAGGACAATATCATCGGCTGTCATACAACCTGATGCCATAATAAGCGAAAAGCTGATCGTCACGTTGTTGCATCATCTCTGTGAGCTCAAAATACAAAAAAAGGTCCCAGAGATACGTACCAAATATTTCATGGTAAGGGTCAGTGGTATTTGGATCGAAAATCCAACTACCTCTTACCGGCTGTAACTGTCTAAGATCACCGAATACGATGATAAAAACATCACCAAAAGGAGAAGTATTTTGGAAAATTTGCTTCAAACGGGAATCTAAATATGAAAACATTAGAGAGCTAACAATTGATATTTCATCAATAATAATTAATTTAAAATTAAAAAATTAAAATTAATTAAATTAAAATCGATTAACCTTGAATGAAGGGTATTAACTAAATCATGGCTTAAGGCCCTTAGAAGTGTTGAGCGAGATTGATTACCAGGAAGTGAAAACATAGAATGCAGTGTCGAACCACTAATTCCGAATGCTGCTTTTCGTGTTGGTGAACAAAAGAGGATTTTAACAGATGTCGGATCAGCTGCTGGTATACTGTTAAACATTTCGGATAATGACTGAAAAATTGCTGATATAAGTCGACTCTTTCCGACTCTGGTACAGCCTCCAACAAATTCATAAAAGACTGTATTGATTTTGGCATTATGCAAAGCATGTGTGAAATATAGCTTCTGATTTAAATTAAGAGATCTAACTATATTAGCTAAGCTTTCCTGAGAAACTAAGGCTGGAAGCTTAATAAAATGGACATTACTATCTTCATCATTCATATCAATATTTCCATCCACATTTAAAACATTTAGATTTAAAACATTTAAATTTAGGCAATCCTAAAACTGTGAAGCCATCATCTACTACTTCCTGTTCTCCTACTTGATTATTCTCATTTTCTGCTTCTTCTCTTAAGTGGCTCAGAGCATCTTCTAGTTCCCTATCATCTAGTAAATTAAATTTTCTGCGATTGTTCTCTACTAACTCCTGATTTTCCCTACAGAACACTTCACAGTCATGTGTGACTAAATCCAAATGCTCATCTCGCCATGGGGTGTAAAGCATTTTTAGATCTCTGAAATAGTCACTTGTTTCTGTATTGGCGAGCTCCTCGTTCTGATTTGCTGTAGCTAGGAAAAGCTGCAAAATCGGCTAGGCATAAGCTCTCTAAAGCGTCTGGGCGCTGAATATAATGCTCTAGAAATCCTAAGCAAAAAATTTCCCTAGAGTCGTCGGGCAGATTTTGAGGTTGCTGTCTAGATTCCAGCATTCTGACCCGTTTCACTGGCACTACTGCTGGCGGACAAATGCATACCTAAACAGCAGTAGACGGCTTCCTGAGCGGATATCTCAGTGCCAAATATAAATTGTTTCCTTAAATGTTGTAACCTTTGCTTAATAGTTGCATTTTTGTTGTCTTTAAACTCATTGATTGCCTCACGCCTCAACATTGAGATACCTCTCTGAGACTTGTATATATAATTAACGACATAGCTGCAGCAAGCATAGAGGTCTAAAATAAACTGAATATCCATATTTCCTCTCTGCAACAAAAAAAGGTGCTTGTTATAAGCGTTAAGCTTGATTGCTGAAAAAGATCGCTTCAAAAAACTTTTGGTTTCTTATACTTGATCTTACAGCATTAATATAGCTCTCATAACTAAGGTTAAGGTTAAGGTTAAATTCCTACGATGCTCGGCCAAATTTGGAGCATTTCCTTCTAAAGGGAGGAGAATTTCTGTTTGAGGCATGGGAGGGTATGGGATATCAAATGTACAAATTTGTTTTGACCTAATTTCTCGCCTGCAAGAATGCCCGTGACTATGCAGTTGATACTCTAAATATGGAGCAACGTAATAAACTGATCAATAAAGGACTTCACAAGCTTAAATGTGGACTCATTCTTTAGGTCGACCTTTCGGGCGTCTTTCATCCAGAACATGCCATGTATATGTGGAGAGCCTCTTTTCTGAAACTTCACTCGCCAATAAAACTTGATGTCCTGGTGACAACCAAAGACACAGCCTTCCTTTTTCATCAGTTTTAAAACCTGTCTATATCGAAAATCGAAATATCTGGCACAGGTCACTGGGTCTGCTCTAATGAGACGAGCTTTCTCATTAAACCCCAAATTTAACGCTTCTACTTCTAGCTTGTCTACATTTTTACATAGCAAGACTAAAAGCTCCGGCCACCTATTTCCGCTGCGGATAATGTTATAAAAAAAGTTGGAAGCCCTACCTGCCTAATCATAGCCATCACATTCTTTTTCTCGTCCTCCCAAAGGCCAGGAGACGTGCGAATACCTTGTAAACGCCTATAGTCATCATCATGAAGTATTAACCTATTTCAAGTTTCATCATTACGCACATCAGCAGCCGAAATGCCTTGAGTGGCAGAGTGCTTACGTAAGCACTCTGATGTGCTATTCCTAATGCTCATCATTTCTAACTTTTTAAGTTATGAAATAATTTATCAGCTCTACAACCTCTTCTATCAAAATTCCTAAACTCTGATCTAACTATAGTTGTAAAACTTTCCTGACACTTCCTTTGTATTATTATTATTATTATTGTTATTATTATTATTATAAAAGAGGGAGTCTCCCAGCGGAGAAGGCGCGAGGCACTGCGACCATGAAGATCTTTTGTACCTAGAATGACCTACCTATAATGACAAAAGCTGTTCTGCCTCCCTAATGAAACATAACAGATCTTTCGTCGAGGAACGGACAATATGCTCGGGACTTGCGAATTCCACGTGTAGATGTTTCCTCCTAATCCATACCAAGGCCGGACAGTCGCATAGAATGTGTTTAGTAGACTCGTCGTCCTCTTTGCAGAGCCTGCACTCCGCTTCCGAGGACACGCGAATTTTGGTAAGGTGATAGTTCACCAGGTGGTGGCTACTAAGGTAGCCAACAAGTAGGTGGAGGTCTCTCCTAGAGAGTAGCTTGGTCCTTCGATCAACTTTAGGATTGGTGAGCTCTTTAGCCTGCCGCATCCCTGGTTGGAAGAACCAGTAGCGTTCGGTCAAACTTCCATCCCAGGTTTTCACCAGGGAGGAGATAGTTGACCACCCCACGACACAGAAGGGTTCGGGGCCAAGCAGGGGGGCTGATGACCCAGTCGTCGCTAGTTCGTCCGCCTGCTCGTTGCCCTGGAAACCAGAATGTCCAGGTACCCAAATTAAGGTAACTTTGTTCTTATTTGACACCCGCTGGAGACAGTTCCAGCAGTCAGCCACCATACGCGAGCCTACTCTTTTTGTTGAGAGGGCCAGTATGGCCGTTTGGCTGTCCGAGAAGATGTATATGTTCGCTCCTCTAATCCCCTTCTCAAGGATAAGACGGCAGCAGAGCTCGATGGCGTGAACCTCTGATTGGAAGACTGTAGGCCAGGTTTTGGAGTTGGGACCATATATCCCAGCTCCAACCCTCTGATCAGTCTTTGACCCATCGGTATACCAATGTATACCATTGGGGTCTCTGATGGGGTTGCCAGCATCCCAGTCCCTACGATCCGGGATGAGGGTACTGAATTTTGCACCAAAGAAGAGTTCCTTGGTCATAGAATCTGATCTGGTGCAGATCTCTAGGCCAGGAATATCTTTGATTAAGCTAGCATGCCCTGATTTGGTAGGTAGAAGCCCAGATTGAAGCTTTATTCTAAGAAGGCTCATAGCAGCAACTTCTTTTATACGGATGTGCAGCGGAGTCAGATTCTAAATAGATTCCATTGCTGCGGTGGGACGAGTGCGAAGTGCACCCTTCAAGGAGAGGCAGAGCAACCTATGCAGTTTCGTGCATTTGTTGATGGCAGTGACCTGCGTAATATTAGACCACCAAACAATAGCAGCGTAGGTTACGATCGGTCTTACCATCATCTCAAATAGCCACCGGATGGTGCAGGATTTGAGACCCCAGATTCTACCGAAGAGTCTTCTGCATGCCCACATGGCATGAGTAGCCTTTGATAGAGTGTTGTGTAGGTGGGAGTTCCAGTTTAGTCGTTTATCAAGGGTTACCCCTAGATATTTGACTTCATTGGAAAGGTCCACAGGAGAGCCGCAAATGTGTAATTGACCAATGTCAATAGTGTATCGCTTAGTGAAGGGAACAATGATTGCCTTTTGAGGATTGATGCTAAGACCTACATATTCGCACCATCTACTGACCGTGTTCAGAGCTCATTGCATCCCGTTCACTACGAGAGCCAGGTCGTCGGCATAGCCAATTGCTTCCACGCCCTGTTCTGTCAGTATAATTAGTAGTTCGTCGACTACTAGGGACTAGAGCAAAGGGGATAGTACTCCTCTCTGGGGACACCCTTTTACCACACTAATATGGGCGGTCGTCGTGTCCAGGGTAGAGCAGATAATCCGGTGTTTGAGCATAGCGTCAATCCACCGGATTATGGGACGGGCAAGGATAGCAGGTGTTATCGAAAGCACCCTCTATATCAAGAAAAGAGCAAAGAGAAATGTTCTTGGATACGAATGCTTTTTCGATTTTACCCACTTACTTGTGGATAGCGACCTCTGTCGATCTACCGGCTATATACGCGAACTGCGTGGGGTGCAGAGGGTTGTTTATCTGCAGAGAGCACCGAATGTGCATGTCTAAGAGCCTTCCGCAGTCTTGAGCGCAAAGGAAGTAAGGCTGATCAGCCGATATGACTTAGGCTAGTCAAGAGGACGATTTCCCTGTTTGGGAATGAATACCACATTGACTCTCCTCCAAGAGTTGGGTATGTGTCTCCACGTGAGACTAGCTCTAAGTAGGCCGACCAGTGGATCGAGGATATGATCCAGGCTGTTTTGAAGAGGAGCTGGAAAGATTTTATCACCCCTTGGGGCTTTGAAGGGAGCGAAAGAATCTACAGCCCATTTGACCTTTTCAGGGTCGAAAATGGTTGCAGATAGGCTGGATCCACGTGAGTCAGGGGACAAGGTGGCGTCAACGTGACTGGAAAGATCTGGGTTCGCCACGGAACCTGGGAAGTGAACTTGCAATAAAAGCTCAAGTGCTTCCCTGCGATCTTGAGTGAAAGAGCCATCTGCTCTTTTAAGAAGCCCTATTCTATTAGACGACCCTTTGGCTAATACCTTGTGGAGTCTTGCTGCCTCTGGTAGCGATTCTATGCTACCACAGTAGCTGCGCCATGTATCGCGTTTGGCACGTCTAATGTTCTTGTTATAGTGTGTGACGTCCCAACCTATGCGGTTAGATCTGGCCTTGTTGAAGACGCATCTAACCTTTCTTCTTTGTGCTGCCAGCTCTTCATTCCACCAAGGAACTTTACGGTTGACCATTAAAGTCTTCCGAACTGAGCTAACTTCGAAGGACGTAATAAGCACATCTTGGTGCAGGTTGGCAGCAAGTTCTATCTCACTGATAGAGTTAGGATTGCTGATCAACAGGTCTGCTTTCAAAGCCACAGAGGCTTTGAAGAGTTCCCAGTTTGTCTTCTTGAGACAAAAGGAGTTCTGGCGGATATCGACTTGGCCAGGAAGGTCGAACCTGATGTGCTGATGGTCCAACAGGGTGGCTTCGTCAGTGACCCGCCAGTTAACAATCGAACTCGCAATTGAGTTGCTGACTAGGGTGAGATCTAAAACCTCTTCCCTAATGGAGTTTATAAACGTGGGTTAAAACCCTACGTTGGCTATATCTAAATGACAACACATTAATTAATCTAAGAGACTCTCACCACGTTTATTGTCATCGCTGCTCCCCCAGATTGTGTGGTGGGCGTTGGCATCACAGCCGATGACAAGCGGCTTGTTGTGAAGGTGGCAGAAATCCGCAAGCCGCTGAACCTCTGCGGGGGGTTCATCATCCACATCGCCCGGGAAGTAAGCAGAGGCGATCACTACTGCCATCAGCAGTGGCTACCTCTATAGCCGTTGCCACCAGGCCTCTGTGAATGAAGTTAGTTAGAGGGAAGTGTCTCACACTGTTATTAACCAATATAGCAGTGCGAGGGGCACCTCCCATACGGTCATATAGTAACTTACATGATCCGCATGATAGTCCACGGACGAGGCCACCTATTAACCATGGCTCTTGGATGAGAGCCAGGTCAATCTCGTCTTTACAGACGACCCTTCACAGGGTGGCTGACGCTCCTCTGGCGTGGTGCAGGTTCGCATGGAGCTCCGCATCCTCTCTTAGCGCCTTAGTGACAAGGCCACATGCCTTGCCACCCCGAGAGTCATTGCCACGGATGCCCTTCGGCACTCTGGCGGAGCTACTCGCGGGAGGTACCCTTGTGGGCAGCTTGCGCCCAGCGCTTATTGTGGTTCGGGCAGGACCAGGAGGCGCCCGCTGTCAGCCACAGGTCTGGTGCGGCCCGTTGGTGGGTTGGGGGCGGAGACCCGGACGGTCGGGGGTTTGGGGAGGGGGGCTTGCCGCGCCACTGCGGCTGCAGCGCTGGTGGATGCCACTGCCGTCGCTTAGTTGGGGGCAACGGTTGGGGGGGAATGGTTGGAGAAGGGGAAGAGGGACGGGCTAAAGAGGGGGAGGCTCTGGGGACGGAGTTCTTCAGGAGAAGCTTAACTCGTCCAAAGACGAATTTCACCTTCCCGTTGCACTCCGTCAGAGCGTTATACGACTCCTCGTTGATCATTTCGCGAGGTGAGTCGTGGTGCCGCTGAGGCTGTGCTGGACCACTCGCCACTGCTTCGTTGAGAAGCAGTCCGCATTTTGGATGCCAAGGTATCCCAGAATGGCGGCGGAGTCAGGTCAGCACTACTGGGGAAATATCTTCGGATGAGGTGAGCTTTAGGAAACTCAGTCTCCTCCAGTAGTTTGATGTCAAGGGAGCTGATGGACCTGATGTGTCCAACGGCTCCCCTGACCCAGTCGGCAGTGCGGCTGTCTTCGCACAGCAGGAGCAGCCATTCGATTCGGGGTATGCAACCCTCGAAACCTGGACTGGCGCCCGGTGTGGGATGAAGCAGCAAAGCCTTGGCGATGCTTGCTTTCACCGTAGCCACTTGCTCTGGTGAAAGCGGATTTTTGGGGTCAGCCGACGTGAAGCCCAGTTTCACGCTGCTTGCCACCTGGCTGTGAGGTGGCTTTGTGGACTCCACATGAGTCTTTTTGGGCTTCTTTGAAGACCCTTGGGGTTCGAGGACGGTATCGTCGGCGCACGTCCGTTTGGCCTTGGTTTCCACGGGGGCGCGGTGGCGATAGCTAGAGCCTCCGCTCTGCGGAGGCTACTTTATTAGCTTTACAATAAACATAACGACTAATATAATACGACGGTTAGTTAAAGAAGGTAGGTTAATTAGAAGTAGTCTACTAGAGTATGGTGGTATGTCTACACCCGGAACCCAATTAAAACTGCGCAAGGCAAAGAGTAGAAACTGCTTTTGAACAGACTCAATTCTATCTTGGTGAATATGGCATTGCGGCGACCACACGCAAGACCCATATTCAAGAGTTGGACGAACAAGAGAAGTGTAAATCAACTTTGTCGTGTAAGGATCCTCGAATTCTTTGGTCCACCTTTTGATGAACACGAGTTGTCGAAATGCCTTATTGACAGTTTGTGTAATGTGACGATCAAATTTCAATTTATGATCAAAGAGGATACCTAAATCAGCTACCTCAGATATTCTTAAGAGTGGGGTTAAGTTAAGATTGTAATTGATGACATGATAGTTACATCTGTTACATCTGTAAAATGACATAACCTTGCACTTCAAACAGTTAAGATGCAGCAGATTATGGCTGCACCATTCAAAAAACAAATCAATATTTGTTTGAAGAAGGTTATTTGAAGGATCATTGTGTGTCAAAAAGAGTTGCACATCATCAGCATACATAAGAATGTTAGAGTGAAGGAGTATTGAAGAAGGATCGTTAATAAAAAAATTAAATAGCAATGGTCCAAGGTTAGAAGCTGTTGATTTTGCCTTTATAAACCCATGTTTCAGCCATGAAATCATGGTTATACTCCATCCTACCCTTAAGATGAATCTGAACTACATCCGCTTCATTAAATGCCCTGGGAAGGGAAGTTACAACATTTGCTACTGAAATTGGCACATTGATCACTGCTCCTTTAATGGCACTTTGACGTCCATATCCAAGAGACTTTATGATCATAAAAGGAAGACGGGGAGAAATCAGCCTTTCTTCTAGAGGCGTAAAGCCTTTCAGGCATTCCGGAAGCTCCGGAAAATTTAGGCCATTTGTAATAGAAGCCTTTGGTTTTTCCCCTGACTTAATACTGCGGCTGCAGGTTTCGCAAATGCTAAACTTATTATTATGGGATGGAAACATAGAGGAAAGATACAAAATATCTACACTACCTGGCTCACTACACTCTATGACCTCACGCGAAATTTTGTCCACTTGATGTAGAAACCACAAACCTTTGCAACATATGCAAACCTGATCTGGTCCCTGCTTGACTGTCCTATTAAAATTGGCTATTAGGCAATCTAAATACTATCATCTGGAAGGGTATTCGCACGTTCCACTCTATTGCGAGACGCTTTTCTCATATTCTCTGCTATCCTATTGGTGTAACTACTCCTATATAGACTCACTCTTTGCGACATATTCCTATGGGCTTCAAAGGCCTCACGTCGAGCTCGAATTCGAGCACTGCAGCGTGCACTAGTATTGCGTGCCTGCTCAACAATCCTGCGAAAAGGATTGTTTCCAACCTGAGACCTTTGACTTCTATCTCGTCCGCTTTCGTTGGACCTGAATTGTGGACATTGCCTGCGCCTCGATCGACGCAAAGTATTGGCAAGTTGTTCGGCATATCTAGTTGAATAATCAGTTCGTCGAGCACGGCGACGAACTGTATCTTGACCTCTTTCCTGAGATCGAAACTCAGCATCTTGCCTACGCATCGAACGACGCGAAGTGTTGGCAAGTTGTTCGTCTGTTTTAATTTCAGAATCACTGCGACGTACACGGCGACGAACTGCATCCTACTCACTTTCCTGATATCGAAACTCAGCATCTTGACTGCGCCTCGAACGACGCGAAGTGTTGGCAAGTTGTTCTTGTAATCTGATTGGCGAACAAGCCCGAAGAGTAGAGTGACGAATTGTGTCCGGTAATTCCTCAACGACCCTAAATGTTCTATTACTTCTGCGGACTCGATCCTATTGACTATCTCTAACCCTTTCAGCTTCCTTAAGTTCGAAATTTTTCCTACGTTCTCTATATGCCTCTAGATTATTTACGCGTTCCTGCTCAGAAAAATCTATATCTGACCTATTCAAACGATTTCTTTTTTGCTGTGTTTGACTCCTATTGCAAGGTGACTTTCTTTTAAGTTTAGGGATCTTCTAATATATAAGTTTTAAAATAATATATATGTTAAAAATAAAATTCTTATTAATTAATTTAATTTGAATATATATTTATCAAAAATTAATATATAGTTATATATATAATATAAAGTTAGTATAAATATTTATATATATAAATATATTATTATAATTATTTACAAATAATAATAAAATTTAATTAAAAAAATAAAAATAAACAAAGTGTGGAAAAAAGAAAAAATATAAATCAAAGAAATAATAAATTAAACGAAAACTCCAATTTGAATCGTGGAAACGAACCGATACCGATATTCACGCACAATCACACACATTTCATATGTGGGGATCAACTTTCAATTTATGGTCAAAGAGGATACCTAAATCAGTTACTTCACATATTCTTAAGAGTGGGGTTAAGTTAAGATTATAATTATCTACATGAAAGTTACCTCTGTAAAATGACTAACCTTGAACCTCGAACAGTTAAGATGCAGAAGAGTATCGCTGCACCATGCAAAAAATAAAGCAAGATCTGTTTGAATAAGGTTATCTACAGGATCACTATGTGTCAAAACAGAGTTTCACATTATTAGCATACATGTTAGAGTGGAGGAGTATTGAAGGAAAATCGTTAATAAAAAGGTTAAATAGCAATGGTCCAAGGTGGCTGCCCTGAAGAACCCTATAAGTAACTAAGATCGGCTAATAAAGATAGTTTTTAAAAAGAACTCGTTGAGACCTGTTGGTTAAATAATCAGATATCCACAAAAGGAGCTTTTGAAGAAAACCAATCAAATTTAACTTATGAATTAAGACATTATGATTTACGGAGTCAAATGCTTTGATGAAGTCAGTATAGACCACATCATTTTGTATTTTGTTCCGAAATCCCAAAAAAAATATGAGATGAAAATTCTAAAAGATTAGAAGTTGATTAACTTTGCTTAATAAACCCATATTGATGGGGTGTAAATCATAAACGTTAACTGATCCATATATATATCTATAGTTCTTCACAACATGGTTGGAAGAGGAATGGAAAAGAGTTTTTCCAAATAGGTGGAAAATAACTACTGGTTAGTGAGAAGTCAAGTAGCTTATGAATTGGCGATTAAAAATCACTAAGTAAAGAGGTTTTGTCGATAGAAGGATAGAAGAAAGTGTTAAAATTTTGTATAAAATAAGGTTACGGATACAGAGGGGAACTATAAGGTTCAGTTGAATAAGTTGATTGAAAAATCTTGGACTTTACAGGAAAAGTAACAGGAACACATTAATGAACGAGAGCAACAGTCGAGCGGCACGTGGGATACCCTTGGACGTATGTTGCCATAAAAAGAATTTAATTGTATAATATTAATCGCAAGCTATAAATTAATAATAAAACTGCAGTGCGGTGCCACCTTGCTTCAATTTCGATATTTGCAATTATCCGCAATTGCCTAAAGCGGTGTGAGCAGTATATATCGGTATTTCTTTATAAATTTTAAATTGGCCAATATATATAACACGTTTTAAAATCTAACAAACTGCTAAGTCCTTTGCTAATCAAAGAATTATAAATACTCCTACACCTGTTAAAGGTTTTAAGGCATAAATTAAAGTCTCCTGAAACTACCGAGCATCCTCTAAATCATCTAAACGAGAAAATTCCTGAATTATCTCCTCAAATTCTATCTTAAATGCGGACAGAGGAAAGTCTGGACTTTTATATAATATAAGAAAACTTATGCCATCAAACCTAATTATGCCGAACTCAAAAACTACTGAGCCTAGCTCGTTCTTTACATAAATTCTGATGCCTGTTAAAAGCCTAATTGATTCAAGTTGAACCACAATAGTGAACCCAGGTATTTCTACAGTTTCATTGCTTATGGAAGTTTCCACGAAACATAATATTGATGACTGAAGCATCTTAGCTTGTCCGATCGAATATCTTCAAGATGGAAATTCAAGCTCTGAGAATTATGGAAGAAAATTTTGAGGGCAGAACTGTTAATTAAATAATCGTAATGTACATAGTAGTTTTTCAGTCCGCAATTTCTTCAATTGAGCTTTCACTTTATCATTATTTTGGGGAGACTTAGGAGGAACAATATAATAATCCTAAAGCAGTAGTTGCTCTACTGCAAGCTACGTATAATGCAGCACGCTCCATCTTGAATTAGCATGGATTACCACATTGCCTTACGTAGCTCTCTGACTCTTATGAATTGTGATGCCTTCAGCAGGCACAATTGGAAACTGCCTAAGGTCAATGTTAATTTGTGTGTTATTTGAATATTGAAAACTGCGAACAATTTTCTGAATAGGAGTTTATGAAGGATCTGTACGATGTGTACACTTCGAACGCGCAGATTCTCCTACAGTTTCCTCTGTAAAATTCATCCATAAAATGTTGGGAGTGTTGGATGTATTGAAATCTATTTGCATCAACACACCTGATGCCCCGTTTACTAATCCATCCCCTGTGTCTACATTAACCGTCATCATGTACTTGGCAGTATTTTTTTGGAGAAGAGAAGTACAGAGTCCCTGTGTAGCGGAAGTTTTAAAACCCTTCACTTCTTCTAATATTCTTTGTTTCCTAGCTAGTTCCAAATGGCCCGCCTTAATAAAATCTTCAGCAGTAGAGAGAAATTGCTCAGTAGCAATTGAGTTACGGTTCTAGATTGGAAAAGGACAATATCATCGGCTGTCATACAACCTGATGCCATAATATTTAAGGCAGAAGCGAAAAGCTGATCGTCACGTTGTTGCATCATCTCTGTGAGCTCAAAATACAAAAAAAGGTCCCAGAGATACGTACCAAATATTTCATGGTAAGGGTCAGTGGTATTTGGATCGAAAATCCAACTACCTCTTACCGGCTGTAACTGTCTAAGATCACCGAATACGATGATAGAAACATCATCAAAAGGAGAAGTATTTTGGAAAATTTGCTTCAAACGGGAATCTAAATATGAAAACATTAGAGAGCTAACAATTGATATTTCATCAATAATAATTAATTTAAAATCGATTAACCTTGAATGAAGGGTATTAACTAAATCATGGCTTAAGGCCCTTAGAGGTGTTGAGCGAGATTAATTAACAGGAAGTGAAAACATAGAATGCAGTGTCGAACCACTAATTCCGAATGCTGCTTTTCGTGTTGGTAAACAAAAGAGGATTTTAACAGATGTCGGATCAGCTGCTGGTATACTGTTATACATTACGGATAATGACTGAAAAATTGCTGATATAAGTCGACTCTTTCCGACTCCGGCACCGCCTCCAACAAATTCATAAAAGACTGTATTGATTTTGGCATTATGCAAAGCATGTGTGAAATATAGCTTCTGATTTAAATTAAGAGATCTAACTATATTAGCTAAGCTTTCCTGAGAAACTAAGGCTGGAAGCTTAATAAAATGGACATTACTATTTTCATCATTCATATCAATATTTCCATCCACATTTTAAACATTTAGATTTAAAACATTTAAATTTAGGCAACCCTAAAACTGTGAAGCCATCATCTACCACTTCCTGTTCTCCTACTTGATTATTCTCATTTTCTGCTTCCTCTCTTAAGTAGCTCAGAGCATCTTCTAGTTCCCTATCATCTAGTTAATTATATTTTCTGCGATTGTTCTCTACTAACTCCTGATTTTCCCTACAGGACAATTCACAGTCATGTGTGACTAAATACAAATGCTCATCTCGTCATGGGGTGTAAAGCATTTTTAGCTCTCTGAAATAGTCACTTGTTTCTGTATTGACATTAAATCTCCTATACCTATGTAATTATGCACGCAGTGAGCCTCTTTCTGATGAAGCCACTATTATCGCGAAGACCGTAAACTATTGATTCAGAAGCCCTAGGCACATCATAGTCAAAGTCATCTGCATTTTCTTGGCGAGCTCCTCGTTCTGATTTGCTGTAGCTAGGAAAAGCTGCAACATCGGCTAAGCATAAGCTCTCTAAAGCGTCTGGGCGCTGAATATAATGATCTAGTGGTCCTAACCAAAAAATTACCTTAGAGTCGTCGGGCAGATTTTGAAGTTGCTGTCAAGATTCTAGCATTCTGACCCGTTTTTATGGAACGTCTGTATTAATATACACACTGGCACTACTGCTGGCGGACAAATGCATACCTAAACAGCAGTAGACGGCTTCCTGAGCGGATATCTCAGTGCCAAATATAAATTCGTTCCCTAAATGTTGTATGTTTTGCTTAATAATTGCATTTTTGTTGTTTTTAAACTCATTGATTGCCTCACGCCTCAACATTGAGATACCTCTCTGAGACTTGTATATATAATTAACGACATAGCTGCAGCAAGCATAGGGGTCTCAAATAAACTGAATATCCATATTTGCTCTCTGCAACAAAAAATGGTGCT
Organism: Zaprionus ornatus; assembly: GCA_018904035.1. Lineage (NCBI taxonomy): Eukaryota > Metazoa > Arthropoda > Insecta > Diptera > Drosophilidae > Zaprionus > Zaprionus ornatus. The sequence goes on along the minus strand of JAEIFZ010000032.1, from coordinate 1,176,883 downwards.
TGTTATAAGCGTTAAGCTTGATTGCTGAAAAAGATCGATTCAAAAAACTTTTGGTTTCTTTATACTTGATCTTACAGCATTAATGTAGCTCTCATAACTAAGGTTAAGGTTAAAGTTAAATTCCTACGATACTCGGCCAAATTTGGAGCATTTCCTTCTAAAGGGAGGAGAATTTCTGTTTGAGGCATGGGAGGGTATGGGATATCAAATGTACAAATTTGTTTTGACCTAATTTCTCGCCTACAAGAGTGCCCGTGACTATGCAGTTGATACTCCAAATATGGAGCAACGTCCGGGCAACTAAAATCAGCAGTAATAAACTGATCAATAAAGGACTTCACAAGATTAAATGTGGACTCATTCTTTAGGTCGAGGTTGAGGGCGTCTTTCAGCCAGAACATGCCATGTATATGTGGAGTGCCTCTTTGTTGAAACTTCACTCGCCAATAAAACTTGATGACCTGGTGACAACCAAAGACACCGCCTTCCTTTTTCATCAGTTTTAAAACCTGTCTATATCGAAAATCGAAATATCTGGCACAGGTCACTGTGCCTTCTACTTCTAGCTGGTCTACATTTTTACATAGCAAGACTAAAAGCTCCGGCCTCCTAGTTTCCGCTGCGGATAATGTTATAAAAAATGTTGGAAGCCCTACCTGCCTAATCATAGCCATCACTTTCTTTTTCTCGTCCTCCCAAAGGCCAGGAGACGTGCGAATACCTTGTAAAAGCCTATAGTCATCATCATGAAGTACTAACCTACTTCAAGTTTCATCATAACGTAACCTACGCTGCTATTGTGTGGTGGCCCAAGGTTACGCAGGTCACTGCCATCAATAAATGCACGAAATTGCATAGGCTGCTTTGCCTTTCCTTAACGGGTGCACTCCGCACCTGTCCCACTGCAGCAATGGAATCGATTTTGAATCTGACTCCGCTGCATATCCGTATAAAAGAAGTTGCTGCTATGAGCCTTCTTAGAATCAAGCTCCAATCTGGGCTTCTAGCTACCGAATCTGGGCATGCTAGCCTACTCAAAGACATTCCTGGCTTAGAGATCTGCACTAGATCAGATTCTATGACCAAGGAACTCTTCTTTGGTGCAAAATTTAGAACCCTCATCCCGGACCGCAGGGTTTGGGATGCTGGCAACCCCATCAGAGACCCAAATGGTATACATTGGTACACCGACGGGTCAAAGACTGAACAGGGGGTTGGAGCTGGAATACATGGTCCCAACTCCAGGACCTCGATTGCTATTGGCAACTGGCCCACAGTTTTCCAATCAGAGGTTCACGCCATTGAGTTCTGCTGCCGTCTTATCCTTGAGAAGGGGACTAGAGGAGCGAAAATATACATCTTCTCGGACAGCCAAGCGGCCATACTAGCCCTCTCCTCAAAAAGAATAGGCTCGCGTATGGTGGCTGACTGCTGGAATTGTCTCCAGAGGCTGTCGATAAGGAATAAAGTCACCCTAATTTGGGTACCTGGGCACTCTGGCTTCCAGGGCAATGAGCTGGCGGACGAACTAGCGAGGGCTGGGTCATCAGCCACCTTGCTCGGCCCCGAACCCTTCTGTGGCGTGGGGTGGTCTACTATCTCCTCCCTTGTGAAAACCTGGGCTGGAAGATTGACTGAACGCTACTGGTTCTTCCAACCAGGGATGCGGCAGGCTAAAGAGCTTACCAATCCCAAAGTTGATCGAAGGACCAAGCAGATCTCCAGGAGAGACCTCTATCTCCTTGTCGGCTACCTAAGTGGCCACCACTTGGTGAACTACCACCTCAAAAAAATGCATTTGTCCTCGGACGCGGAGTGCAGGCTCTGCAAAGAGGACGATGAAACTACCAAACACATTCTATGTGACTGTCCGGCCTTGGTATGGACAAGGAGGAAACATCTGCACGTGGAAATCGCAACTCCAGAGCAGATTGTCCGTTCCTCGACGAAAGATCTGTTATGCTTCATTAGGGAAGCAGAACAGCTTTTGTCATGACAGGGAGAGCATTCTGGGTACAAAAGATCATATTGGTCGCAGTGCCTCGCGCTTTCTCCGCTGGGAGAAATAATAATAATAATAATAACCGTCGCCACTTGGGTCCCATCTCGCATTTTGCGCATCCCACGCACATCTTCAGGCTTCAGTTGAATCCCTTCGAATTGGGAGGCCATGCAGTTATAGAGCTCCATTGCTGTCGTCGCCTCATCCATGCCGCTGCAGGTTAGCGACATTCTCTGCGCGCCCGAGCGGACCGCAGCCATTTCCCGGAGCGATTCTTCAATCGCACCTTTATATTTCGGTACGCTTGCAGAGGCTTTTCCCTCCACTTCGAGCAACAACTCGCCTTGTTGAGTTCTCCTTATTTTCTTGACATGACTGCCAAGTTCAGACAGGCTCGGGTCAGCTTTGATCTTACGGAGCATGTCCGTGTACGATGCTTCTCCAGTCTTTTTAATTATGATGGCCTCCGGTTTTTTGCGTAGTCGCTTTGGTGCCACCTTGGTCCACTCTGCCTTTTTGCTTCCCTCCTTGGCTACTGACGCAAAGCTGGGCGGGACTGGCTCCTTAACCTTGGGCATCTGTAGTGTCACGTCCTTGCTAGCGGAAGGCTTCTTCGGGGCAGTCTTCACTGGTGCGCTCCTTTTGCTGGCTGCCGGGGTGCACGCTGGTGGAAGTTGCGCTTCTGTCTGGGTTGCCGTGCTCTTTGATGGAGCCACCTTAACTGAGGCCTCCTGCAGCTGGATTGCTCTAGCATTTAGAGCTGTCAACTTCGAGATCACACCCTTAGTTTCCCGGGTGACGTGGCGCTGCGTCTCAAATGCTGATAGCAGTACCGTTATATTACGGTTCATGATGTCCAAAATGCTGCGCAAGTCCTCGTTTTTGTACGCCGACAGGTCTAGTGGCCTAGTCGGCGAAACAGGCGGGGTCTTTGCTGAGGCTTTTTGGGCCGGCACGCTGATGAGATCGAAGATCTTCTTCTTGGTCACTAGAGAAGCTCGAGGGGCCAAGTTCTCGCCTGCTGTAACTCCACTGATGCTGGGTATTGGCGTCAGCGTCTGGGGGACGGCTTGCTCTACACTCACAGCCACTGGGACTAGGATTCCAACTCCTCGCTCCGTATTTCCCACTCCTCCTGGACATTCTGGCGCTTCGTTTGAAGGGGTCCACTCCGTCGTCGGGGGCTATGCCCCCCGCTGGGCCGTCCATTAATTGACAGTTGTCAACCGGTTAGCCTGTGCGAACGTGGAGCACCGAATTTAACAAGGGTCCCACGTAGGCCACGGATTTCTCCTAGGCGTTGTCTGATGGAGGTTATCCCGCCTCTTCACGGACACCAGAGCCCCTACTTAGGCACCGAGATGGTGAGGGGTTGATGATTGGTCTGTCCGCGACCTTTGTGCCGTTTCCCTTGCTAAATATCGGTCAACTCCACAAAAATTTATATAAAAATATAAATTTTGTTGATATTTCGAAAATCCAGCTACTGTCCACAAATTCAAATTGTATATTTGAATTTTGCGCCCAACTGATCGAGCAGCCCTGGCAGCTCTGTTGATCTGGCAACGCCACTTAGGTCCGATCTCTTATTAACGTAAGTTGGCAGCGCCGACAGCTGTTCTACTCAGCTGCACCGAATTGCAAATAAGAAAAACACGGCAAATTAGCAAACGCTCGCGGGTTTTCACACTTATACGCGCCGAAATGTAGCACATTAATACCGTGTGGCTTTGGGCAGTTAAACAGCCAAACTCGCCAACCCGACTTCGTGTTAAGGATTAATTTCGCGCAGCGTAACAAGAAACACGTCCGATTTAAGCGGGAAAAATCTCTCGTCCTAAAAAAAAAAAATACCCTCAATTTGTAGTAGGCTAGATGCTATTAACCATAATGCTCTTAACCATAATATATCTTACTTTGTACTGCGTACTGTTTTTCTTCTTACTGTTACATCTATTTTCATTATCACTCTGTGCTTTTAATTGCGATTCCGACCCTTTTCTCCTAATTTCTTTCAAGTCTCTAATTTCACTAACATTATCTAACTCAGCTAATTTTTGTCTAAATTCATCAATAACCTTCCCGTTTTGCTCAATACCAAACATCTCGCTCGGAGATTGCGTTACTTTTCTTTATTTGGTATTATTCAAAGAAAATTCTACATCTCCAATAACTGCATCCCAATGCAATCCCTTTTCAATGTCTGTCAATTTAGCTATTATAGGCCCTAAAGGTGTCATAGAAGATGTGTACTTAATTGATTCCTTATCAACAAAAACATGAAAACAGTCGTGTATAAGATCTAACTTCAAGATTATCGTTTTATTTACTAACCTATCCAACAAATCATCAATCAACGGTAAAGAATAATTATCTTTAACCATTGTTCTATTAAGTTTTCTGTAATCAACACATAATCTTAAAATATTCTGTATCTTTTCTTTTTCGGTATATGCCAATCTTCTAGGAGAACAACTAAATGGTTTCGAGTCCTCTAATGTTAATTGTATCTCCCACCGAATCTCCGGTTCATTCGGTCTTTCTTTATTTACATAACAATTTTCTACCAACTCAGTGAATTGACATCTCACATTATATTATATTATATTATATTATTGACAGCTTTTTCTAATTTTTTTCTAACCTTGTCACTAATCATTTGACTTTCACTACTACCTTGACTAACACTATCGCTAACTGTTTTATTATTATTGTACATTTTTGCTTCTTCTAACAATTTATCGATTTTATTGTTATTGTAACAAAGTTTTCACCCGCTGTCCATTTTCCGTCCTCAAATTTTTGACTTCCTCTCACAAAACATCGATATCAGCTCAGCCGCCAACTGCTCCGTTGGTAGCAATACGCGCTCCGAATTTGCATGCAACCACATGCATGCTTTGCCTTTTTTTTATCTTACTGACAATCAACATCTTCACAAACGGTTCATTTACTCCATACATAAATGCTGGTTATATTCTTCACTTGTGAGATCCCGAAAATTCATTTACATCGGCTGCCATGCACAATAATAAATCAATATTTTGTTCAGCTTGTCCCACTGTATTTCGTTTTCCCTCGCCGCACTTTTTGTTGCTAGCTTTCGCAACTTTATTGCTAGCGCTGCTAATTTCATCATTTCCTCCAGCTTCGTCGTTTCTATTTCCAATTGCAATACCTCGGCACTCTCTGTCACCGTCTTGGTTGCTCTGCTTGCTACCATCTTTGTTGCCTTCCTCGCCGCCGTCTTTGTCACCATCCTCGCACGCCGTTACTTTTGTTGTTGTCTTTCCGCCGCCTTCGTAGAAATTTTTTTGCAATTATTTTTATACCCTTGGACCATTGAAAATGGTCAAAAAAGGGTATACTAACTTTGTGCAAATGTATGTAACAGGCAGAAGGAGACGTCGGAGACCCCATAAAGTATATATATTCTTGCTCAGGATCAATAGCCGAGTCGATTGAGCCATGTCCGTCTGTCTGTCCGTCTGTCCGTCTGTCTGTCTGTCTGGATGAACGCGCCGATCTCAGCTATTACAAAAGCTACGGACACCAAATGTAGCATGAAGATTCCTGTATACCATACGCAGATCAAGTTTATTTTCAATTTGGAATAACACGCCTACCGCCCCCGCAAACCGCCAATTTTGGTTTACATTGCTATTTACATTCGAAGAACTCATTTCTTAACGTTCTGCTTTAGCATATATATAGATAAATAATATATGAACTTATCCTCCAAATTGCAATCCGATCAGACAATAAACACTGAAGTTATTAGATAAACCATTTCGACACTTCGACCAGCAAAGAACTTGTCGATGACGTCAGAACTAAATTCCTTCTGCATGAAAGAAAAGGACAACGATGCGAGCGCGAAGCGCGAGCTGTTTCTCGACTCTTCTTTTCCATGCACATGTCAATTACCGAAAATACATGTGCATAAATATATGCTAACACTCAACCAATAGGTGGCGTATATATGAATATGAAGAAAGCAAAGAAGTTGTCGATGACGTCAGAACTAAATTACTTGTGCATGAAAGAAAAGGATAAACGATGCGAGCGCGAAGCGCGAGCTGTTTCTCGACTCTTCTTTTTCATGCACATGTCAATTACCCAAAATACATGTGCATAAATGCAAACACTTATACATACTTAATTTGTGTTCACACATACATATGTAAAATTATATACAACCAATAGCGTGGTTGATCGGCATGCATGAATGCAGGTATTTACTAGATTTCTAATATAGACATATTATTATTATTATTTAATAATTTATATATTGACTTTTTATTAAATAAATATTAATTTAGATTTCACGATATATTATGAGCTATCATATCGATAGCTTTTAATATATATTAAACATATCGATATATTTCATATGTTTTGCATATAAATTATATTAATATGTGTAAATTATATTATATATATATTATATATATGTTTGAAAAAAATATACTAACATTTCTTCTACTTTGTTTTTTTAATATATGTATATTTTGTATGTATATTAGATTCTATAGATCATTATTATAAATTTAAGGTTTCGCGCACTTTTTAATTGCGGCGATAAATTATTGGCAACGTATCAAAATTGTTGCAAGGTGGCAGCGCGCTTCAGTGTTATGTTAATTTGTAGTTTGCGATTGGCGTGTTCGGTGTCGTCGATTGTCGATTATCATTTGTATTTTCGATATTAAATATAAAATAATATATAATTAATTCGCGTGTTCGTGATACATTTAACATTTAATACAAATTAATATAAGTCGAGTATATAATAAGTAAATCCTCGTGTGTGATTGTTATGCGTTAACGGAACATTTTTTATGCGTGTGAATGATTGCGCCCTGCCCGGAACGTGGCGCGCAATTTTAGAAAAGTGCGGTACACAGCGTAACGTATTTTTGTGCATGCATACATATATTTGTATAGACTCTTCTGAAGTGTGTGTGATTGTACGTGAACATCGGTATCGGTTCGTTTCCGCGATTCAAATTGGAATTTTCGCTGGAATTTCTTGCAGGTTTAATTTATTATTTCTTTGATTTATATTTATTCTTTTTTCCACATTTTGTTTATTTTTATTTTCCTTATTAAATTTTATTATTATTTGTTCTTTCATTAGATATTTATTTTCATTTATAATATAATTATTTTAAATAATATACATATATTTATTTAAATATATGAATATAATTATAATATATATATATCTATTTAAATATATGAATATATTTATATATATAAATAAATATACTAACTTTATTTTATATATATAACTATATATTAATTTTTGATAAATATATATTCAAATTAAATTAATTTATAAGAATTTTATTTTTAACATACCTATATATTATTTTAAAACTTATATATTAGAAGATGCCTAGACTTAAGAGAAAGTCAGCTTGCAATAGGAGTCAAACACAGCGAAAAAGAAATCGTTTGAATAGGTCAGATATAGACTTTTCAGAGCAGGAACGCTTAAATAATCTAGAGGCACATAGAGAACGTAGGCAAAATTTCGAATTTAGGGAAGCTGAAAGGGTTAGAGATAGTCAACAGCATCGAGTCCGCAGAAGTAATAGAACATTTAGGGCCGTTGAGCAATTACCGGACACAATTCGTCACACTACTCTTCGGGCTTCTTCGCCAATCAGATTACAAGAACAACTTGCTGACACTTCGCGTCGTTCGAGGCGCAGGCGAGATGCTGACCTTCGATCTCAGGAAAGAGAGCAGGATGCAGCTCGTCGCCGTGTACGTCGCAGTGATTCTGCAATTAAAACAGACGAACAACTTGCCAACACTTCGCGTCGTTCGAGTCGCAGGCAAGATGCTGAGTTTCGATCTCAGGAAAGAGAGCAGGATGCAGTTCGTCGCCGTGTTCGACGAACTGATCATTCAACTAGAAATGCCGAACAACTTGCCAATACTTTGCGTCGATCGAGGCGCAGGCAATGTCCACAATTCAGGTCCAACGAAAGCGGACGAGATGCTGTTAGAAGGGCGATTCAGCGACAAAATCAGGAGACGCGAATTTTAGAAAGGGCAATAGATAGAAGTCAAAGGTCTCAGGTTAGAAACAATCCTATTCGTAGGATTGTTGAGCAGGCACGCAATACTAGTGCACGCCGCAGTGCTCGAATTCGAGCTCATCGTGAGGCCTTTGAAGCCCATAGGAATATGTCGCAAAGAATGAGTCTATATAGGATAGCAGAGAATAGGAGAAACGCGTCCCGCAATAGAGTGGACCGTGCGAATACCCTTCCAGATGATAGGATATCGCAGGTTAAAACTAGTTTAGATTGCCTAATAGCCAATTTTAATAAGACAGTCAAGTAGGGACCCGATCAGGTTTGCATATGTTGCAAAGGTTTGTGGTTTCCACATCAAGTGGACAAAATTTCGCGTGAGGTCATAGAGGAAAAGTGTAGTGAGGCAGATAGTGTTGATATTTTGTATCTTTCCTCTATGTTTCCATCCCATAATAATAGGTTTAGCTTTTGCAAAACCTGCAGCCGCAGTATTAAGTCAGGGAAAAAACCAAAGGCTTCTATTACAAATGGCCTAAATTTTCCGGAGCTTCCGGAATGCCTGAAAGGCTTGACGCCTCTAGAAGAAAGGCTGATTTCTCCCCGTCTTCCTTTTATGATCATAAAGTCTCTTGGATATGGACGTCAAAGTGTCATTAAAGGAGCAGTGATCAATGTGCCAATTCCAGTTGCAAATGTTGTAACTTCCCTTCCCAGGGCATTTAATGAAGCCGAAGTAGTTCAGATTCATCTTAAGCGTAGGATGGAGTATAACCATGATTTCATGGCTGAAACCATAAGGCCCTCAAAGATAGTTGATGCAATTCGGTATTTAGTGAACACAGAACTTTATAAGAAGCACCAAGTTACTATCAATGAGCAGTGGTTGTCTTCTTACTCAGCTGAGACTGTACCATTTGTTGCGTCAGCAGACGACAGGGACATTGTGTGTCAAATGTTAGAAAAGGCAGCACAACCTAATGAGCATAGAGTAGTAGAAGAAGAGGTAGAGTTGAATCCAGGAGGTCAAGAAACCTTCATGGAAAATGTCCCTGTTGAAAACATAGATATTCCTCGAATTGCTATAGCACCAGGAGAGGGTCAGCGACCTCTTGACATGATAACCGATTGTGATTCAGAGGAGCTGGCTTTTCCCGCAATATTTGCAGGCATTAAAAGGAAATGTCAGGAAAGTTTTACAACTATAGTTAGATCAGAGCTTAGGAATTTTGATAGAAGAGGTTGTAGAACTGATAAATTATTTCATAACTTCAAAAAGTTAGAAATGATTAGCATTAGGAATAGCACATCAATTTGCTTACGTAAGCACTCTGCCACTCAAGGCATTTCGGCTGCTGATGTGCGTAATGATGAAACTTTAAATAGGTTAATACTTCATGATGATGGCTATAGGCTTTTAAAAGGTATTCGCACGTCTCCTGCTCATTGGGAGGACGAGAAAAAGAAAGTGATGGCTATGATTAGGCAGGTAGGGCTTCCAACTTTTTTTATAACATTTTCCGCAGGGAAACTAGGTGGCCGGAGCTTTTAGTCTTGCTATGTAAAAATGTAGACAAGCTAGAAGTATCCGAAGAAGAAGCGTTAAGTTTGGGGTTTAATGAGAAAGCTCGTCTCATTAGAGCAGACCCAGTGACCTGTGCCAGATATTTCGATTTTCGATATAGACAGGTTTTAAAACTGATGAGAAAGGAAGGCGGTGTCTTTGGTTGTCACCAGGTCATCAAGTTTTATTGGCGAGTGGAGTTTCAGCAAAGAGGCTCTCCACATATACATGGCATGTTCTGGCTGAAAGACGCCCCAAAGCTCGACCTAAAGAATGAGTCCACATTTATGCCTGTGAAGTCCTTTATTGATCAGTTTATTACTGCTGATTCTAGTTGCCCGGACGTTGCTCCATATTTGGAGTATCAACTCCGTAGTCACGGGCACTCTTGCAGGCGAGAAATTAGGTCAAAACAAATTTGTAGATTTGGTATCCCATACCCTCCCATGCCTCAAACAGAAATTCTTCTCCCTTTAGAAGAAAATGCTCCAAATTTGGCCGAGCATCGTAGGAATTTCGAAAAAATTCAAAGTCTGCTCGACTTCCCATTTGATCGTGAAAGCGTAGAAAATTTTAACGATTTTAACAACTTTTTGTCCCACGATTAACTTAACCTTAGTTATGAGGGCTACATTAATGCTGTAAGATCAAGTATAAAGAAACCAAAAGTTTTTTTGAAACGATCTTTTGCAGCAATCAAGCTTAACGCTTATAACAAGCACCTCCTTTTGTTGCAGCGAGCAAATATGGATATTCAGTTTATTTTAGACCCCTATGCTTGCTGCAGCTACGTCGTTAATTATATTAACAAGTCTCAGAGAGGTATCTCAATGTTGATGCGTGAGGCAATCAATGAGATTAAAGACAATAACAATGTAACTATTAAGCAAAAGTTACAACATTTAGGTAACAAATTTATATTTGGCACTGAGATATTTGCTTTTTATAGCTACTGCAAATCAGAACGAGGAGCTCGCCAAGAAAATGCAGATGACTTTGACGATGATGTGCCTAGGGCTTCTGAATCAATAGTTTACGCTCTTCGCGATAATAGTGGCTTCATCAGAAAGAGGACCACTGCGTGCATAATTAGGTATAGGAGATTTAATGTCAATACAGAAACAAGTGACTATTTCAGAGAGCTAAAAATGCTTTACGCCCCATGGCGAGATGAGCATTTGGATTTAGTCACACATGACTGTGAATTGTTCTGTAGGGAAAATTCGGAGTTAGTAGAGAACAATCGCAGAAAATATAATTAACTAGATGATAGGGAACTAGATGCTCTGAGCCACTTAACAGAGGAAGCAGAAAATGAGAATAATCAAGTAGGAGAACAGGAAGTGGTAGATGATGGCTTCACAGTTTTAGGATTGCCTGAAATAGATCCACATCTAAATGTTTTAAATGTGAATGAATGATGTGATATGAATGATGAAGATAGTAATGTCCGTTTTATCAAGCTTCCAGCCTTAGTTTCTCAGGAAAGCTTAGCTAATATAGTTAGATCTCTTAATTTAAAGCAGAAGCTATATTTTACACATGCTTTGCATAATGCCAAAATCAATACAGTCTTTTATGAATTTGTTGGAGGCGGCGCCGGAGTCGGAAAGAGTCGACTTATATCAGCAATTTTTCAGTCATTATCCGTAATGTATAACAGTATACCAGGAGCTGATCCGACATCTGTTAAAATCCTCTTATGTGCACCAACAGGAAAAGCAGCATTCGGAATTAGTGGTTCGACACTGCATTCCATGTTTTCACTTCCTGTTAATCAATCTCGCTCAGCACCTCTAAGGGCCTTAAGCCATGATTTAGTTAATAGCCTTCATTCAAGGTTAATCGATCTTAAATTAATTATTATTGATGAAATATCAATGGTTAGCTCTCTAATGTTTTCTTATTTAGATTCTCGTTTGAAGCAAATTTTCAAAAATACTTCTCCTTTTGGTGGTGTTTCTATCATCGTATTCGCTGATCTTAGACAGTTACAGCCCGTAGGAGGTAGTTGGATTTTCGATCTAAATACCACTGACCCTTACCATGAAATATTTGGTACGTATCTCTGGGACCTTTTTTTGTATTTTGAGCTCACAGAGATAATGCGTCAACGTGACGATCAGCTTTTCGCTTCTGCCTTAAATAATATGGCATCGGGTTGTATGACAGCCGATGATATTGTCCTTTTCCAATCTAGAATATGCGAACCATCGGCAGTGCCCGATGATGCAATTCATCTGTTTAGTAATAATAATGAGGTTGATTTATTTAATGTAACGAAACTTAACTCAATTGCTACTGAGCAATCTTTCTCTACTGCTGAAGATTTTATTAAGGCGGGCCATTTGGAACCAGCTAGGAAACAAAGAATATTAGAAGAAGTGAAGGGTTTTAAAACTTCCGGTACACAGGGACTCTGTACGTCTCTTCTCCTAAAAAATACTGCCAAGTACATGATGACGGTCAATGTAGACACAGGGGATGGATTAGTAAACGGGACATCAGGTGTGTTGATGCAAATAGATTTCAATACATCCAACACTCCCAACATTTTATGGATGAAATTTACAGAGGAAACTGTAGGAGAATCTGCGCGTTCGAAGTGTACACATCGTACAGATCCTTCATGGACTCCAATTCAGAAAATTGTTCGCAGTTTTCAATATTCAAATAACGCACAAATTAACATTGACCGTAGGCAGTTTCCAATTGTGCCTGCTGAAGGCATCACAATTCATAAGAGTCAGGGAGCTACGTATGGCAAAGTGGTAGTCCATGCTAATTCCAGAATGCAGCGTGCTGCATTATACGTAGCTTGCAGTAGAGCAACTACTGCTTTAGGATTATTCATTATTGGGAATTTTGTTCCTCCTAAGTCTCCCCAAAATAATGATAAAGTGAAAGCCCAATTGCATAAATTGCGGACTGAAAAACTACTGTGTACTCATTACGATTATTTAATTAACAGTTCTGCCCTTAACATTTTCTTCCATAATACTCAGAGCTTGAATTCCCATCTTGAAGATATTCGATCGGACAAGCTGATGCTTCAGTCATCAATATTATGTTTCGTGGAAACTTCCATAAGCAATGAAACTGTAGAAATACCTGGGTTCACTATTGTGGTTCAACTTGAATCAATTAGGCCTTTAACAGGCATCATAATTTATGTAAAGAACGAGCTAGTAGATAGAGTTTCCCATACCTTTAGCAGTAGAAAAACTTTTGGCTCAGTAGTTTTTGAGTTCGGCATATTTAGGTTTGATGCCATAAGTTTTCTTATATTATATAAAAGTCCAGACTTTCCTCTGTCCACATTTAAAATAGAATTTGAGGAGATAATTCATCAATTTTTTCGTTTAGGTGATTTAGGGGATAGCTTGCTAGTTTTAGGAGATTTTAATTTGTGCCTCAAAACCTTTAACAGGTGTATGAGTATTTATAATTTTTTGATTAGCAAAGGATTAAGGAGTTTGTTAAATTTGAAAACGTCCACTACCAATATGGATACACATATTGATTGGGCGTTTTCAAATATACTAGATAACGAAAAGATTAGTGCTAGGACTTTTGAGGTTTTGCATAGCCATCACAATGGGATATCTGTTAGTATTCAGGCATGAGTTTGTAATGTTTGGAATAGGTTAGAAATTAAGAAATCTAAATGACAGGATATATGTAAATATGTATGTAGGCATATTTTAATAATTTAAATTTAATTATCTAATAGTTAAGTATAACCATTGAATGGAAAATTGGTTTGATAATTATTATTATTTTTTTATTTTTATACCCTTGGACCTTGTTATCGATATTAACCAATTTAAAATTTATAAAGAAATACCGATATCTACTGCTCACACCGCTTTAGGGAATTGCGGCGATAAATTATTGGCAAAATATCGAAATTGAAGCAAGGTGGCAGCGCACTCCAGTATTATTATTAATTTATAGCTTGCAATTAGTATTATACAATTAAATACTTTTTATGGCAACATACGTCCAAGGGTATCCTACTGTCGTGTGCAACTCGACTGTTGCTCTTGTTAATAATAATTTTAATTGATTTTGCTTCTCGTTTGTTAATTTATTCAAACGCAATATCAATTCAATTTTTGTTCTCGTTGTTGGCTCCTTCCTCCTCAACCACCCTTTCACTTGCGCCGTCGATGCACTGTTTAAATTCATTTTCAATTTCTTGTCTATTTTTTTTATACCCTTGAAAATGGTCAAAAAAGGGTATACTAACTTTGTGCAAATGTATGTAACGGGCCGAAGGAGGCGTCGGAGACCCCATAAAGTATATATATTCTTGCTCAGGATCACTAGCCGATTGAGTCATGTCCGTCTGTCTGTCCTTCTGTCTGGATGAACGCGCCCATCTCAGCTATTACAAGAGCTAGGGACACCAAATTTAGCATGAGGATTCCTGTATACCATACTCAGATCAAGTTTATTTTCAATTTGGAATAACACGCCTACCGCCCCCGCAAACCGCCAATTTTGATTTACCTGGCGATTAACTCATTTCTTAACGTTCTGCTTTGGTATATACAATATATAGATAAATACTATATGAACTTATCCTCCAAATTGCAATCCGATCGGACAATAAACACTGAAGTTATTAGATAAACCATTTCGACCCTTCGACCAGCAAAGAAGTTGTCGATGACGTCAGAACTAAATTACTTTTGCAAGAAAGAAAAGGATAAACGATGCAAGCGCGAAGCGCGAGCTGTTTCTCGACTCTTCTTTTCCATGCACATGTCAATTACCGAAAATATATGTGCATACATGCAAACACTTATACATACTTAATTTGTGATCACACACACATATGTAAAATTATATACAACCAATAGCGTGGTTGATCGGTATGCATGAATGCAGGTATTTACAAGCTTTATAATATAGAAAAATTATTATTATTATTTAATAATTTATATATTGACTATTTATTAAATAAATATTAATTTAGATTTCACGATATATTATGAGCTATTATATCGATAGCTTTTAATATATATAACATATCGATGTATATTTTATATGTTTTGCATAAAAATTATATTAATATGTGTAAATTATATTATCTCCCAACGTCTATTCAGTTTATGTTTGGAAAAAATTTGCTAACATTTTATATACTTTTTTTTTTAATATATGTATATTTTGTAATATATATTAGATTCTTTAGATCGTTATTTTAAATTTAAGGTTTCGCGCACTTTTTTATTGCGGCGATAAATTATTGGCAACGTATCAAAATTGTTGCAAGGTGGCAGCGCGCTTCAGTGTTATGTTAATTTGTAGTTTGCGATTGACGTGTTCGGTGTCGTCGACGATTGTCGATTAACATATGTATTTTCGCTATTAAATATAATATAATGTCGCGTGTTAGTGGTGCATTTAACCTTTAATGCAAATCATTATAAGTTGAGTATATAATATGTAAAACCTCGTGTGTGAGAGTTATGCGTTAACGGAACATTTTTTATGTGTATGAATGATTGCGGTTCGTTTCCGCGATTCAAATTGGAATTTTCGCTGGAATTCCTCACCGGTTTAATTTATTATTTCTTTGATTTATATTTCTTCTTTTTTCCACACTTCGTTTATTATGATTTTCTTTATTAAATTTTATTATTATTTGTTTTATCATTAGATATTTATTTTCATTTATAATATAATTATAATATATAATATATATATATTTATTTAAATATACAAATATATTTATATATATAAATAAATATACTAACTTTATATTATATATATGGTAAAGGTTAAATAGCTGCCTGCGTCACCGATTTTTTTCAAATTTTTACAAAAATCGCGCGATTTTTTTTTTTCAAAAATTTTTTGCGGCGGGCTCTCCTTACCCAACAAGTTCCCTCATCAGTAATTTCCACTTCTACTCTCCTTGGGTCATACAACTCTCCGATAGCTTTAAACACTTCGTGAAGTCTATCAGAGTGTGTAGGGTATTTTTTAAAAAATTGAAATTTGAAATTTGCCTTTTTGCGTCCAAAGCGCGGTATGCCATCTTTCACGTCACGCCACAACCGCTCGATAGATTGGGTATGGGCTGCGGTTGATGGATCGACGAAATCTTTTGAGTGGTTCACTGTCTGGTGTTGGAAGCCCTCGTCCTTAAGACTAGAATAGGCTTTCCAACAGTCGGACATAATGGAAGTTCCGTCGGCTATTCTATCCTTTATAAGAGACAACAGTGTGTCCTTATTTCTGGACTCCACTGGTACGTAGCACCAGGAGAGGGTCAGCGACCTCTTGACATGATAACCGATTGTGATTCAGAGGAGCTGGCTTTTCTCACAATATTTACAGGCATTAAAAGGAAATGTCAGGAAAGTTTTACAACTATAGTTAGATCAGAGCTTAGGAATTTTGATAGAAGAGGTTGCAGAACTGATAAATTATTTCATAACTTCAAAAAGTTAGAAATGATTAGCATTTGGAATAGCACATCAATTTGCTTACGTAAGCACTCTGCCACTCAAGGCATTTCGGCTGCTGATGTGCGTAATGATGAAACTTTAAATAAGTTAATACTTCATGATGATGGCTATAGGCTTTTAAAAGGTAATATCACGTCTCCTGCTCATTGGGAGGACAAGAAAAAGATGGCTATGAGTAGGCATAGCTCGACCTAAAGAATGTGAAGTCCTCTATTGATCAGATTATTACTGCTGATTCTAGTTGCCCGGATGTTGCTCCATATTTGGAGTATCAGCTCCATAGTCACGGGCACTCTTGCAGGCGAGAAAATAGGTCAAAACAAATTTGTAGATTTGGTATCCCAAACTCTTCCATACCTCAAACAGAAATTCTTCTCCCTTTAGAAGAAAATGCTCCAAATTTGGCCGAGCATCGTAGGAATTTTGAAAAAATTCAAAGTCTCCTCGACTTCCCATTTGATCGATCTTAACAACTTTTTGTCCCACGATCGACTTAACCTCAGTTATGAGGGCTTCATTAGTTCTGTAAGATCAAGAATAAAGAGACCAAAAGTTTTTTTGAAACGATCTTTTTCAGCAATCAAGCTTAACGCTTATAACAATCACCTCCTTTTGTTGCAGCGAGCAAATATAGATATTCAGTTTATTTTAGACCCCTATGCTTGCTGCAGCTACGTCGTAAATTATATAAACAAGTCTCAGACAGATATCTCAATGTTATGTGAGGCTATCAATGAGATTAAAGACAACAACAATTTAACAATTAAGCAACAGTAACAACATTTAGGTAATAAATTTATATTTGGCACTGATTTATCCGCTCAGGAAGCTGTCTTCTGCTGTTTACATATGCATTTGTCCGCCAGCAGTAGTGCCAGTGTGTATATTAATACACACGTTCCAGAAAAACGGGTGAGAATGCTGAAATCTAGACAGCATTTTCAAAATCTGCCCGAAGACTCTAGGGACATTTTTTACTTAGGACGTCTAGATCATTATAATCAGCGCCCAGACGCTTTAAAGAGCTTATGCCTAGCCAATTTTGCAGCTTTTTATAGCTACAGCAAATCCGGCAAGAATATGCAGACTTTGACGATGAAGTGCCTAGGGCTTCTGAATCAATAGTTTACGCTCTTCGCGATAATAGTGGCTTCATCACAAAGAGGTTGACTGCGTGCATAATTAGGTATAGGAGATTTAATATCAATACAGAAACAAGTGACTATTTCAGAGAGCTAAAAATGCTTTCAGCCCCATGGCGAGATGAGCATTTGGATTTAGTCACACATGACTGTTAATTGTTCTGTAGGGAAAATCAGGAGTTAGTAGAGAACAATCGCAGAAAATATAATTTACTAGATGATAGGGAACTAAAAGGTGCTCTGAGCCACTTAAGAGATGAAGCAGAAAATGACAATAATCAAGTGGGAGAACAGGAAGTAGTAGATGATGGCTTCACAATTTTAGGATTGCCTGAAATAGATCCACATCTAAATGTTTTAAATGTTTGAATGATGAAGATAGTACCATACTGTCCGTTTTATTAAGCTTCCAGCCTTAGTTTCTCAGGAAAGCTATATAGTTAGATCTCTTAATTTAAAGCAGAAGCTATATTTCACACATGCTTTGAATAATGCCAAAATCAATACAGTCTTTTAATGAATTTGTTGGAGGCGGTGCCGGAGTCGGAAAGAGTCGACTTATATCATCAATTTTTTAGTCATTATCCGTAATGTATAACAGTATACCAGGAGCTGATCCGAAATCTATTAAAATCCTCTTATGTGTACCAACAGGAAAAGCAGCATTCGGAATTAGTGGTTCGACACTGCATTCCATGTTTTCACTTCCTGTTAATCCATCTCGCTCAGCACCTCTAAGGGCCTTAAGCCATGATTTAGTTAATACCCTTCATTCAAGGTTAATCGATCTTAATTTAATTATTATTGATGAAATATCAATGGTTAGCTCTCTAATGTTTTCATATTTAGATTCCCGTTTGAAGCAAATTTTCAACAATACTTAGGAGGTAGTTGGATTTTCGATCCAAACACCACTGACCCTTACCATGAAATATTTGGTACGTATCTCTGGGACCTTTTTTTGTATTTGGAGCTCACAGAGATAATGCGTCAACGTGACGATCAGCTTTTCGCTTCTGCCTTAAAATATATGGCATCGGGTTGTATGACAGACGATGATATTGTCCTTTTCCAATCTAGAATATGCGAACCATCGACAGTGCCCGATGATGCAATTCATCTGTTTAATAATATTAATAAGGTAGATTTATTCAATGTAACGAAACTTAACTCAATTCCTACTGAGCTATTTTTCTCTACTGCTGAAGATTTTATTAAGGCGGGCAATTTGGAACCAGCTAGGAAACAAAGAATATTAGAAGTGAAGGGTTTTTAAACTTCCGCTACAGGATGCTTTAGGGTTATTCATTATTAGGAACTTTGTTCCTCCTAAGTCTCCCCAAAATAATGATAAAGTGAAAGCCCAATTGAAGAAATTGCGGACTGAAAAACTACTGTGTACTCATTACGATTATTTAATTAACAGTTCTGCCCTTAACATTTTCTTCCATAATACTCAGAGCTTGAATTCCCATCTTGAGGATATTCGATCGGACAAGCTGATGCTTCAGTTATCAATATTATGCTTCGTGGAAACTTCCATAAGCAATGAAACTGTAGAAATACCTGGGTTCACTATTCTGGTTTAACTTGAATCAATTAGGCCTTTAACAGGCATCATAATTTATGTAAAGAACGAGCTAGTAGATAGAGTTTCCCATACCTTTAGCAGTAGAAAAACTTTTGGCTCAGTAGTTTTTGAGTTCGGCATTTTTAGATTTGATGCCATAAGTTTTCTTATATTATATAAAAGTCCAGACTTTCCTCTGTCCGCATTTAAAATAGAATTTGAGGAGATAATTTGGCAATTTTCTCGTTTAGATGATTTAGGGGACAGCTTGCTAGTTTTAGGAGACTTTAATTTGTGCCTCAAAACCTTTAACAGGTGTAGGAGTATTTATAAATTTTTGATTAGCAAAGGATTTAGGAGTTTGTAAGATTTGAAAACGGGCGTTTTCAAATATATTATATAATGAAAAGATTAATGCTAGAACTTTTGCGGTTTTGCATAGCCATCACAATGGGATATCTGTTAGTATTCAGGATAACATGAATTTGTAATGTTTGGAATAGGTTAGAAATTAAGAAATATATGAAAATATGTATGTAGGCATAATTTAATAATACATTAATTTAATTATCTAATAGTTAAGTAAAACCATTGAATGGAAAATTGGTTTTATAATCATTATTATTTTTATACCCTTGGACCGTGTTATCGATATTGGGCAATTTAAAATTTATAAAGAAATACCGATATATACTGTTCACACCGCTATAGGAAATTGCGGCGATAAATTATTATCAAAATATCGAAATTGAAGCAAGGTGGTAGCGCACTGCAGTATTATTATTAATTTATAGCATGCGATTAGTATTATATGTACAATTAAATTCTTTTTATGGCAACATGCGTCCAAGGGTATCCCACTGTCGCGTGCCGCTCGACTGTTGCTCTCGTTTTTTTTATGCTCGTGATCGGCTTACTTCTGATATTGTAGGGGTATAATATGTATCCCCCTCTTAAGTAAAACGCAAACTCACTAATTAGTCTCTCTCTTCGTTTATTTGTACTCGACGTTTTCAGCGTTAGCATTTGACTGACTCTCTCTCCGTTTGCGATGTGCCTCTACGCATGTTGCTAGAGAGCCGATGTTGCAAAACAGACAGAATACCACCCGAAAGCGAACAATGACTTAAGCATAATGTTTATATACAATGTTGATATGCCAAACTTATGTACAATGTGTATACACACTATCTACATAGCATCTAGCCTACTACAAATTGAGGGTATTTTTTCTTTTAGGACGAGAGATTTTTCCCGCTTAAATCGGACGTGTTTCTTGTTACGCTGCGCGAAATTAATCCTTAACACGAAGTCGGGTTGGCGAGTTTGGCTGTTTAACTGCCCAAAGCCACACGGTATTAATGTGCTACATTTCGGCGCGTATAAGGGTGAAAAACCGCGAGCGTTTGCTAATTTGCCGTGTTTTTCTTATTTGCAATTCGGTGCAGCTGAGAAGAACAGCTGTCGGCGCTGCCAACTTACGTTAATAAGCGATCGGACCTAAGTGGCGTTGCCAGATCAACAGAGCTGCCAGGGCTGCTCGATCAGTTGGGCGCAAAATTCAAATATACAATTTGAATTTGTGGACAGTAGCTGGATTTTCGAAATATCAACAAAATTTATATTTTTATATAAATTTTTGTGGAGTTGACCGATATTTAGCAAGGGAAACGGCACAAAGGTCGCGGACAGACCAATCATCAACCCCTCACCATCTCGGTGCCTAAGTAGGGGCTCTGGTGTCCGTGAAGAGGCGGGATAACCTCCATCAGACAACGCCTAGGAGAAATCCGCGGCCTACGTGGGACCCTTGTTAAATTCGGTGCTCCACGTTCGCACAGGCTAACCGGTTGACAACTGTCAATTAATGGACGGCCCAGCGGGGGGCATAGCCCCCGACGACGGAGTGGACCCATTCAAACGAAGCGCCAGAATGTCCAGGCCTAGGAGTGGGAAATACGGAGCGAGGAGTTGGAATCCTAGTCCCAGTGGCTGTGAGTGTAGAGCAAGCCGTCCCCCAGACGCTGACGCCAATACCCAGCATCAGTGGAGTTACAGCAGGCGAGAACTTGGCCCCTCCAGCTTCTCTAGTGACCAAGAAGAAGATCTCCGATCTCATCAGCGTGCCGGCCCAAAAAGCCTCAGCAAAGACCCCGCCTGTTTCGCCGACTAGGCCACTAGACCTGTCGGCGTACAAAAACGAGGACTTGCGCAGCATTTTGGACATCATGAACCGTAATATAACGGTACTGCTATCAGCACTTGAGACGCAGCGCCACGTCACCCGGGAAACTAAGGGTGTGATCTCGGAGTTGGCAGCTCTAAATGCTAGAGCAATCCAGCTGCAAGAGGCCTCAGTTAAGGTGGCTCCATCAAAGAGCACAGCGTGCACCCCGGCAGCCAGCAAAAGGAGCGCACCAGTGAAGACTGCCCCGAAGAAGCCTTCCGCTAGCAAGGACGTGACTCTACAGATGCCCAAGGTTAAGGAGCCAGTCCCGCCCAGCTTTGCGTCAGTAGCCAAGGAGGGAAGCAAAAAGGCGGAGTGGACCAAGTTGGCACCAAAGCGACTACGCAAAAAACTGGAGGCCATCATAATTAAAAAGACTGGAGAATCATCGTACACGGACATGCAAGTGGAGGGAAAAGCCTCTGCAAGCGTACCGAAATATAAAGGTGCGATTGAAGAATCGCTCCGGGAAATGGCTGCGGTCCGCACGGGCGCGCAGAGAATGTCGCTAACCTGCAGCGGCATGGATGAGGCGACGACAGCAATGGAGCTCTATAACTGCATGGCCTCCCAATTCGAAGGGATTCAACTGAAGCCTGAAGATGTGCGTGGGATGCGCAAAATGCGAGATGGGACCCAAGTGGCGACGGTTACGCTTAGCGTTAATGACGCAATTGGCGTCTTGAAAAAGGGTTCGGTAACTGTTGGCTGGTCTCGCTGTCGCATCATCCAGGACACACGCCCCATAAGATGCTACAAGTGCCTGGGTTACGGTCACAGGGCCATTAACTGCAAGGAGCCTGTTCGCTCGGACTGCTGTCTGCGGTGCGGCGAACGAGGGCACAAAGCGAAGGGCTGTGATAATACGCCGAAATGCCTGATCTGCATCGGCGATGTAGACAGGAATCACCCGACAGGCAGTTATGCATGCCCTACCTTCAAAGCGAGCATTACAAAAGGAGTCCTGAGTCGCCGTGCTGATGATTAACATCTTCCAGCTAAATGTCAATCACTGCGCAGCTGCACAGAGCCTCCTATTCCAGACAGCGAGAGAGCGCAATGTTGACGTAATGCTCCTGAGCGAACCGTACGCCCCTGGTGTGGGAAACTCGGGAGTGCTCTTCGACTCCACGAGAAAGGCGGCAATCATATGCTGCAGAAGCTTTTACATAGAGGACCAGGAAAGCGTGCCTATGCGTACGCAAAAATTAAGGGTGTTCACCTGTATAGCTGCTACGCCCCGCCTAGCGACAGCCCGGACCTCTTCGAGGAACTATTAAATAACCTAGTTCACCACGCTAGAGGGCGCAAGCCTGCAGTCATTGCAGGTGACTTCAACGCCTGGGCTATTGAATGGGGAAGCCGGCTATCCAATCCCAGAGGACGGGCCCTTATTGATGCCATGAACCAGCTGGATCTGGTGCTGTTAAATGATGGTGGCAAGCCAACGTTTAACAACGACAGAGGGACATCATTCATCGATATCACCTTTGTTAAAAGAAGTTTAGCGCCCTCTGCTGAATGGATGGTTCAGGAAGATGTAACGCTGAGCGATCATGCCCTGATCACATTCAGCGCCCGCACGTCGTGCATCACAAAACGTCGGGCAAGGAGTTTTCTTGGGCAAGCATGGGACATCAGAAAGCTAGACAAGGACATGCTGGCTTTCAAAATCGAGCAAATGGAGATACCAAATGGACATGCGGAATCCATGGATGCAGCGCTCATGAAAATGCTGGAAGCTGCATGCGATGCAGCGATGCCGCGAAAGAAGAAAACGAGCAAACGCAAACCTCCGGTCTACTGGTGGAACGGCTCCCTTAACCAGCTACGCTCAGATTGCTTCAGGGCAAGGAGACAGGCGCAACGGGCCAGAGGACACCCTCAGCACGCAGAATTGCATGAGGCGTACAGATCGAAGCGCGCGGAGCTTAGAAATGGCATTGCTGCTGCTAAAGCAAATGCTTTTAACGAGTTGCTGGCGAGTGTAGACGAAGATCCGTGGGGTATCGCCTACAAAATGGTAAGTAATAAATTGAAAGCCGCTGAAGGAGGTACTCCACAGGACCCGGTTCTACTATCAAGCATCTTGGAGGAGCTTTTCCCAAACCAGGATACTCTATGGCAACCCGCACAAGAAATCCCTGCCCAAGATTCCCGAGTGTCTCTGCATGTGAGATCATCGAAGCGGCAAAGAGAATTAAGCCCAACAAAGCCCTAGGTCTCGACGGCATCCCAGGTGTCGTAGTTATGTCTGCCGCAAATGCTAAGCCAGCAATCTTCAGGGACAGCTTCCAACAGTGTCTGATAGATGGTGTCTTCCCGTCACGCTGGAAGAACATGAGGCTGGTACTGTTGCCCAAAGGAAAGGGACCAACTAACTCTGCAGGCAGTTAGCGCCCACTATGTCTGCTGGACATTGTGGGAAAGCTTTTCGAACGCATCCTGTACACGCGAATTGAGGTGATCACTGAAAGCCCCGACGGCCTACAAAGACACCAGTATGGCTTCCGGAAAGGAAAAAGCACTCTCGACGCTCTCACTGCCATAAGAGATCTGGCCAAGACCGCTCTCGATGGTGACAGATGGCTAGGTGGCAGCAAGGAGTACTGCGCCATCATCACGCTAGACGTGAAAAATGCGTTTAATACGGCGAGATGGCCAAACATCCTCGGGGCCATGCGCAACATGGGTATTCCTCGTTACCTCAGGATCATCATTGGCAGCTACTTTAGAGACCGTATACTTTGGTATGACACTGATGCCGGCCCAAGAAAATACCACGTTTCCGCAGGTGTCCCACAAGGGTCGGTACTTGGACCGATCCTGTGGAACATAATGTACGACGGGATATTGTCCATCAGCAAGCCCAGGGGAGTGGAGCTACTCTGCTTTGCTGACGACGTGGCAGTTGCAGCGGTGGCCAAAACATTACCGGAGCTACAGGACAGGATCAATGCGGCGATTAGCACAGCTATAAGCTGGCTGGAGAAGGCCGGTCTAAGCATCGCTGTGCACAAGTCCGAAGCAGTGTTGTTGAGCAGCAGAAAGGCCGTCGAGAGTTTACGGGTCACGGTCAAAGACGCTCAAATTGAGTCAGTTGGATCGCTGAAGTACCTGGGAGTTCTTATTGACCATCGACTGTCATTCAAGGAGCATGCGAGATACGCCAGCAGGAAGGCAGCGATGACAGCAGCAGCATTGGCAAGACTCATGCCAAATATAGGTGGACCCAGGATGCCGGCCAGGAGGCTGCTGGTGGCAGTCGCCAAATCATCGCTTCTATACGCTGCCCCCATCTGGAGGAGTGTCACATATAAAGTGACTTATTTGGACAACGCGCGTGCAGTATCACGGACCCTGGCTCTCAGACTGA
This sequence comes from Zaprionus ornatus, assembly GCA_018904035.1. Lineage (NCBI taxonomy): Eukaryota > Metazoa > Arthropoda > Insecta > Diptera > Drosophilidae > Zaprionus > Zaprionus ornatus. The sequence goes on along the minus strand of JAEIFZ010000032.1, from coordinate 1,152,467 downwards.
TCAGAGTATTCAGAACTATATCGGAAGATGCAGCTCATGCTCTTGCGGGCATCCCCCCGATCGACCTTGAGATAGAGGCCCAATACCTGACTCGAGAAGGTGTTTCCAGGGAAGAGACCAGGGATTGGCTTTATGGAGTGTGGCAGACTAGGTGGCAAGACTCACAACAAGGGAGATGGACCTACCAGCTGATCCCAGACTTATCCGAGTGGGCAGGGTGCAAACACAAAGTGGTGGACTATCACTTGACCCAGTTTCTCACCGATCATGGTTGCTTCCGGGGTTACCTCTTCAGGTTTCGCCATGTGGACTCAGCCCTGTGCCTATTCTGTAGCGACTCGGCCGAAACAGCGGAGCATATCCTACTGCACTGTGCTAGGTTTCGTACTGAGAGGGAGATACTGGAGACTCTTGCTGGAACTCCGCTCAGCCCGAGAAGTCTAATGCGCACTATGCTGGCGGACAAAACAGCGTGGGAAAGGGCTCATGGCATCATCATGGGAATGATGAAACGTGTTCGCATTGACGAGACGGCCAGCAGACCCGTTGGATAAAGAGCACTCCCGTGTGGTGGCGGGCCAAGAATACCACCTCAGCGGGCTCGGCTTGTCGTAAAAGGCGACTAAAGAGCGAAGGAGCGTTACGCAGCAACGCACCAAGTGAGGGATTGCGATCTGGCACCACATCCTGCTCATCGAAGTAATACCTTGGCTGGAAGTCCCGGTGAGCGAAGCAAGGACTGGAAAGCATACGGAGGTTTTTGTTTAGTACGTAGGCGTAACTCTACTTGGAGAGTTATGAATCGTGCATGCCATCTACGGACGGTGGATGGTATCTTTCGAAGATTTTATTTTCCTGCCGATTTGTAATAAAAAAAAAAAAAAAAAAACTACATATTTTTAAACAATTTGTTGTCAATGCGTTTCATTAAGTGTCCATTAGCCCCGCACTTCTCTCGTCCAGCTTTGTTCCACTCGTGTGCCTTTCCGATTGGCGAAGCCCAGTCGTTATAATCTGCAAAGCTCTGAGCAAAAACCAATTAGAAAAAGAAAGCAACAGAGAGACAGAGAGAGAAGCAAAAGAGAGAACAAATTAGTAATTAAATGAAAATCAAAGTGAAAATTAAATAAGACATTCAACTTCGGTTGTTGAGTTTATATTGTTGCTTCTGAATAGTTATTACTGATTATCCGAGGCGGGAAGAGGAGTGTCGTAATTTTAAACAAGAGCAACAGTCGAGTTGCACACGACAGTAGGATACCCTTGGACGTATGTTGCCATAAAAAGTATTTAATTGTATAATACTAATTGCAAGCTATAAATTAATAATAATACTGGAGTGCGCTGCCACCTTGCTTCAATTTCGATATTTTGCCAATAATTTATCGCCGCAATTCCCTAAAGCGGTGTGAGCAGTAGATATCGGTATTTCTTTATAAATTTTAAATTGGTTAATATCGATAACAAGGTCCAAGGGTATAAAAATAAAAAAATAATAATAATTATCAAACCAATTTTCCATTCAATGGTTATACTTAACTATTAGATAATTAAATTTAAATTATTAAAATATGCCTACATACATATTTACATATATCCTGTCATTTAGATTTCTTAATTTCTAACCTATTCCAAACATTACAAACTCATGCCTGAATACTAACAGATATCCCATTGTGATGGCTATGCAAAACCTCAAAAGTCCTAGCACTAATCTTTTCATTATCTAGTATATTTGAAAACGCCCAATCAATATGTGTATCCATATTGGTAGTGGACGTTTTCAAATCTAACAAACTCCTTAATCCTTTGCTAATCAAAAAATTATAAATACTCTTACACCTGTTAAAGGTTTTGAGGCACAAATTAAAATCTCCTAAAACTAGCAAGCTATCCCCTAAATCACCTAAACGAGAAAATTGATGAATTATCTCCTCAAATTCTATTTTAAATGTGGACAGAGGAAAGTCTGGACTTTTATATAATATAAGAAAACTTATGGCATCAAATCTAAAAATGCCGAACTCAAAAACTACTGAGCCAAAAGTTTTTCTACTGCTAAAGGTATGGGAAACTCTATCTACTAGCTCGTTCTTTACATAAATTATGATGCCTGTTAAAGGCCTAATTGATTCAAGTTGAACCACAATAGTGAACCCAGGTATTTCTACAGTTTCATTGCTTATGGAAGTTTCCACGAAACATAATATTGATGACTGAAGCATCAGCTTGTCCGATCGAATATCTTCAAGATGGGAATTCAAGCTCTGAGTATTATGGAAGAAAATGTTAAGGGCAGAACTGTTAATTAAATAATCGTAATGAGTACACAGTAGTTTTTCAGTCCGCAATTTCTTCAATTGGGCTTTCACTTTATCATTATTTTGGGGAGACTTAGGAGGAACAAAATTCCCAATAATGAATAATCCTAAAGCAGTAGTTGCTCTACTGCAAGCTACGTATAATGCAGCACGCTGCATTCTGGAATTAGCATGGACTATCACTTTGCCATACGTAGCTCCCTGACTCTTATGAATTGTGATGCCTTCAGCAGGCACAATTGGAAACTGCCTACGGTCAATGTTAATTTGTGCGTTATTTGAATATTGAAAACTGCGAACAATTTTCTGAATTGGAGTCCATGAAGGATCTGTACGATGTGTACACTTCGAACGCGCAGATTCTCCTACAGTTTCCTCTGTAAATTTCATCCATAAAATGTTGGGAGTGTTGGATGTATTGAAATCTATTTGCATCAACACACCTGATGCCCCGTTTACTAATCCATCCCCTGTGTCTACATTGACCGTCATCATGTACTTGGCAGTATTTTTTAGGAGAAGAGACGTACAGAGTCCCTGTGTACCGGAAGTTTTAAAACCCTTCACTTCTTCTAATATTCTTTGTTTCCTAGCTGGTTCCAAATGGCCCGCCTTAATAAAATCTTCAGCAGTAGAGAAAAATTGCTCAGTAGCAATTGAGTTAAGTTTCGTTACATTAAATAAATCAACCTCATTATTATTACTAAACAGATGAATTGCATCATCGGGCACTGCCGATGGTTCGCATATTCTAGATTGGAAAAGGACAATATCATCGGCTGTCATACAACCCGATGCCATATTATTTAAGGCAGAAACGAAAAGCTGATCGTCACGTTGACGCATTATCTCTGTGAGCTCAAAATACAAAAAAGGTCCCAGAGATACGTACCAAATATTTCATGGTAAGGGTCAGTGGTATTTAGATCGAAAATCCAACTACCTCCTACGGGCTGTAACTGTCTAAGATCACCGAATACGATGATAGAAACACCACCAAAAGGAGAAGTATTTTTGAAAATTTGCTTCAAACGAGAATCTAAATAAGAAAACATTAGAGAGCTAACCATTGATATTTCATCAATAATAATTAATTTAAGATCGATTAACCTTGAATGAAGGCTATTAACTAAATCATGGCTTAAGGCCCTTAGAGGTGCTGAGCGAGATTGATTAACAGGAAGTGAAAACATGGAATGCAGTGTCGAACCACTAATTCCGAATGCTGCTTTTCCTGTTGGTGCACATAAGAGGATTTTAACAGATGTCGGATCAGCTCCTGGTATACTGTTATACATTACGGATAATGACTGAAAAATTGCTGATATAAGTCGACTCTTTCCGACTCCGGCGCCGCCTCCAACAAATTCATAAAAGACTGTATTGATTTTGGCATTATGCAAAGCATGTGTAAAATATAGCTTCTGCTTTAAATTAAGAGATCTAACTATATTAGCTAAGCTTTCCTGAGAAACTAAGGCTGGAAGCTTGATAAAACGGACATTACTATCTTCATCATTCATATCAATATTTCCATCCACATTTAAAACATTTAGATGTGGATCTATTTCAGGCAATCCTAAAACTGTGAAGCCATCATCTACCACTTCCTGTTCTCCTACTTGATTATTCTCATTTTCTGCTTCCTCTGTTAAGTGGCTCAGAGCATCTAGTTCCCTATCATCTAGTTAATTATATTTTCTGCGATTGTTCTCTACTAACTCCGAATTTTCCCTACAGAACAATTCACAGTCATGTGTGACTAAATCCAAATGCTCATCTCGCCATGGGGCGTAAAGCATTTTAGCTCTCTGAAATAGTCACTTGTTTCTGTATTGACATTAAATCTCCTATACCTAATTATGCACGCAGTGGTCCTCTTTCTGATGAAGCCACTATTATCGCGAAGAGCGTAAACTATTGATTCAGAAGCCCTAGGCACATCATCGTCAAAGTCATCTGCATTTTCTTGGCGAGCTCCTCGTTCTGATTTGCAGTAGCTATAAAAAGCGGATATCTCAGTGCCAAATATAAATTTGTTACCTAAATGTTGTAACTTTTGCTTAATAGTTACATTGTTATTGTCTTTAATCTCATTGATTGCCTCACGCATCAACATTGAGATACCTCTCTGAGACTTGTTAATATAATTAACGACGTAGCTGCAGCAAGCATAGGGGTCTAAAATAAACTGAATATCCATATTTGCTCGCTGCAACAAAAGGAGGTGCTTGTTATAAGCGTTAAGCTTGATTGCTGCAAAAGATCGCTTCAAAAAAACTTTTGGTTTCTTTATACTTGATCTTACAGCATTAATGTAGCCCTCATAACTAAGGTTAAGTTAATCGTGGGACAAAAAGTTGTTAAAATCGTTAAAATTTTCTACGCTTTCACGATCAAATGGGAAGTCGAGCAGACTTTGAATTTTTCGAAATTCCTACGATGCTCGGCCAAATTTGGAGCATTTTCTTCTAAAGGGAGAAGAATTTCTGTTTGAGGCATGGGAGGGTATGGGATACCAAATCTACAAATTTGTTTTGACCTAATTTCTCGCCTGCAAGAGTGCCCGTGACTATGGAGTTGATACTCCAAATATGGAGCAACGTCCGGGCAACTAGAATCAGCAGTAATAAACTGATCAATAAAGGACTTCACAGGCATAAATGTGGACTCATTCTTTAGGTCGAGCTTTGGGGCGTCTTTCAGCCAGAACATGCCATGTATATGTGGAGAGCCTCTTTGCTGAAACTCCACTCGCCAATAAAACTTGATGACCTGGTGACAACCAAAGACACCGCCTTCCTTTTTCATCAGTTTTAAAACCTGTCTATATCGAAAATCGAAATATCTGGCACATGTCACTGGGTCTGCTCTAATGAGACCAGCTTTCTCATTAAACCCCAAATTTAACGCTTCTTCTTCGGATAATTCTAGCTTGTCTACATTTTTACATAGCAAAACTAAAAGCTACGGCCACCTAGTTTCCGCTGCGGAAAATGTTATAAAAAAGTTGGAAGCCCTACCTGCCTTATCATAGCCGTCACTTTCTTTTTCTCGTCCTCCAAATGAGCAGGAGACGTGCGAATACCTTTTAATAGCCGATAGCCGTCATCATGAAGTATTAACCTATTTAAAGTTTAATCATTACGCAGATCAGCTGCCGAAATGCCTTGAGTGGCACAGTGGTTACGTAAGCAAATTGATGTGCTATTCCTAATGCGAATCATTTCTAACTTTTTGAAGTTATGAAATAATTTATCAGTTCTACAACCTCTTCTATCAAAATTCCTAAGCTCTGATCTAACTATAGTTGTAAAACTTTCCTGACATTTCCTTTTAATGCCTGCAAATATTGTGGGAAAAGCCAGCTCCTCTGAATCACAATCGGTTATCATGTCAAGAGGTCGCTGACCCACTCCTGGTGCTATAGCAATTCGAGGAATATCTATGTTTTCAACAGGGACATTTTCCATGAAGGTTTCTTGACCTCCTGGATTCAACTCTACCTCTTCTTCTACTACTCTATGCTCATTAGGTTGTGCTGCCTTTTCTAACATTTGACACACAATGTCCCTGTCGTCTGCTGACGCAACAAATGGTACAGTCTCAGCTGAGTAAGAAGACAACCACTGCTCATTGATAGTAACCTGGTGCTTCTTATAAAGTTCTGTGTTCACTAAATACCGAATTGCATCAACTATCTTTGAGGGCCTTATGGTTTCAGCCATGAAATCATGGTTATACTCCATCCTACGCTTAAGATGAATCTGAACTACTTCGGCTTCATTAAATGCCCTGGGAAGGGAAGTTACAACATTTGCAACTGGAATTGGCACATTGATCACTGCTCCTTTAATGGCACTTTGACGTCCATATCCAAGAGACTTTATGATCATAAAAGGAAGACGGGGAGAAATCAGCCTTTCTTCTAGAGGCGTCAAGCCTTTCAGGCATGCCGGAAGCTCCGGAAAATTTAGGCCATTTGTAATAGAAGCCTTTGGTTTTTTCCCTGACTTAATACTGCGGCTGCAGGTTTTGCAAAAGCTAAACCTATTATTATGGGATGGAAACATAGAGGAAAGATACAAAATATCAACACTATCTGCCTCACTACACTTTTCCTCTATGACCTCACGCGAAATTTTGTCCACTTGATGTGGAAACCACAAACCTTTGCAACATATGCAAACCTGATCGGGTCCCTACTTGACTGTCTTATTAAAATTGGCTATTAGGCAATCTAAACTAGTTTTAACCTGCGATATCCTATCATCTGGAAGGGTATTCGCACGGTCCACTCTATTGCGGGACGCGTTTCTCCTATTCTCTGCTATCCTATTGGTGCAAATACTCCTATATAGACTCACTCTTTGCGACATATTCCTATGGGCTTCAAAGGCCTCACGTTGAGCTCGAATTCGAGCACTGCGGCGTGCACTAGTATTGCGTGCCTGCTCAACAATCCTACGAATAGGATTGTTTCTAACCTGAGACCTTTGACTTCTATCTATTGCCCTTTCTAAAATTCGCGTCTCCTGATTTTGTCGCTGAATCGCCCTTCTAACAGCATCTCGTCCGCTTTCGTTGGACCTGAATTGTGGACATTGCCTGCGCCTCGATCGACGCAAAGTATTGGCAAGTTGTTCGGCATTTCTAGTTGAATGATCAGTTCGTCGAACACGGCGACGAACTGCATCCTGCTCTCTTTCCTGAGATCGAAACTCAGCATCTTGCCTGCGACTCGAACGACGCGAAGTGTTGGCAAGTTGTTCGTCTGTTTTAATTGCAGAATCACTGCGACGTACACGGCGACGAGCTGCATCCTGCTCTCTTTCCTGAGATCGAAGGTCAGCATCTCGCCTGCGCCTCGAACGACGCGAAGTGTCAGCAAGTTGTTCTTGTAATCTGATTGGCGAAGAAGCCCGAAGAGTAGTGTGACGAATTGTGTCCGGTAATTGCTCAACGGCCCTAAATGTTCTATTACTTCTGCGGACTCGATGCTGTTGACTATCTCTAACCCTTTCAGCTTCCCTGAATTCGAAATTTTGCCTACGTTCTCTATGTGCCTCTAGATTATTTACGCGTTCCTGCTCAGAAAAGTCTATATCTGACCTATTCAAACGATTTCTTTTTCGCTGTGTTTGACTCCTATTGCAAGCTGACTTTCTCTTAAGTCTAGGCATCTTCTAATATATAAGTTTTAAAATAATATATAGGTATGTTAAAAATAAAATTCTTATAAATTAATTTAATTTGAATATATATTTATCAAAAATTAATATATAGTTATATATATAAAATAAAGTTAGTATATTTATTTATATATATAAATATATTCATATATTTAAATAGATACGAGGGTCGTTTGATAAGTCCGTGACTTTTTGAATAAAATATATTTTTTTCGTCAAAGAAGCGTTTTATTTCTCAACATAATCTCCTTTTAGCTCTATACATTTAGTCCAGCGTTTTTCCAATTTTTTTATTCCTTCCAAATAATAGGTTTTCTCAAGGCCCTCAAAATAGTCGTTTGTTTCTGTGATGACCTCTTCATTTGACCCGAATCTCTTACCGCCGAGCCATTTCTTCATGTTTGGAAACAAAAAATAGTCACAGGGGGCTAAATCTGGAGAATATGCTGGATGGGGTAGCAGTTCGTAGCCCAATTTATGAAATTTTGCCATGCTGACTACACACGTGTGCACCCGTGCATTGTCCTGATGGAACAGCACTTTTTTTTCGCCAAATGCGGTCGTTTCTGCTTCAAATCAATATCGAATCTGTCCAAAAGCTCTGAATAATATTCGCCGGTGATCGTTTTACCCTTTTCAAGGTAATCGATGTGAATGATACCTTGTGCATCCCAAAAAACTGTGGCCTTGTTGGCCGACAGACCCACCTTGGCCTTCTTTGGTGCACGTTCACCCGGAGAAACCCACTGTCTTGATTGTTCTTTGGTCTCTGGTGTGGTGTGGTGGATCCATGTTTCGTCTACGGTAACGAAACGGCGCAAAAATTCGTTTGGATTGCGGTTGAACATCGCCAAACACTCCTTTGAAATGGTCACACGGTTGCGCTTATGGTCGTGTGTGAGCAATCGCGGCACCCATCGCGCGGAAAGCTTTTTCATGTCCAAATATTCATGTAAAATGTGATGTACCCGTTCAGTTGAGATGCCTACAGCCTCAGCTACCTCACGCACTTTCATTCTCCGATCATCCAATATCATTCCATGGATTTTGTCGACGATTTCTGGCATGACGACCTCTTTTGGGCGACCTGAACGTTCGGCATCACTTGTACTGGTACGACCACAACGGAACTCAGTAAACCATTTCTTAACCATTGAAATTGATGGTGCAGAGTCCCCATAATATTTATCAAGTCTTTCCTTGGTTTCGGTGATGGATTTTTTACGCAAAAAATAATGCTTAATTAGCACACGAAATTCACTTTTTTCCATTTTCGTTAAAATTCACGAGATCGTCTGCTTTCAATGCCTATAAAACGCAAACTAAGAAACGCAGCTTTCTCAAAATTTTACAGTCAGCTGTTAATCGATAACTGCTGACAGGAGCAGTGTTGTATTTAGAGCAGGTGCGCGGCAAATACAAAAAGTCACGGACTTATCAAACGACCCTCGTATATATATATTATAATTATATTCATATATTTAAATAAATATATGTATATTATTTAAAATAATTATATTATAAATGAAAATAAATATCTAATGAAAGAACAAATAATAATAAAATTTAATAAGGAAAATAAAAATAAACAAAATGTGGAAAAAAGAATAAATATAAATCAAATAAATAATAAATTAAACCTGCAAGAAATTCCAGCGAAAATTCCAATTTGAATCGCGGAAACGAACCGATACCGATGTTCACGTACAATCACACACACTTCAGAAGAGTCTATACAAATATATGTGTGCATGCACAAAAATACGTTACGCTGTGTACCGCACTTTTCTAAAATTGCGCGCCACGTTCCGGGCAGGGCGCAATCATTCACACGCATAAAAAATGTTCCGTTAACGCATAACAATCACACACGAGGATTTACTTATTATATACTCGACTTATATTAATTTGCATTAAATGTTAAATGTATCACGAACACGCGAATTAATTATATATTATTTTATATTTAATATCGAAAATACAAATGATAATCGACAATCGACGACGACACCGAACACGCCAATCGCAAACTACAAATTAACATAACACTGAAGCGCGCTGCCACCTTGCAACAATTTTGATACGTTGCCAATAATTTATCGCCGCAATTAAAAAGTGCGCGAAACCTTAAATTTATAATAATGATCTATAGAATCTAATATACATACAAAATATACATATATTAAAAAAACAAAGTAGAAGAAATGTTAGTAAATTTTTTTTAAACATAGTTTCAATAGACGTGGGGATATAATATAATTTACACAAATTAATATAATTTATATGCAAAACATATGAAATATATATCGATATGTTTAATATATATTAAAAGCTATCGATATGATAGCTCATAATATTTCGTGAAATCTAAATTAATATTTATTTAATAAAAAGTCAATATATAGTAGCATATGTACCATAGCGCACCACTTGTCCACACATACACACACACAAAACACTCCCACTTACATACATACACTTGACAATTGTACTTAGCATATAAGACAAACATTCATGTATTTCACCAGAAACCATCCGCCTGCTTAGACATAAACATTTTATCCCCAAATTCGGCGACAATAACAAGTCAGCCTACTCCGATCATTTGTAAACATTCCCACGAAAGGGTCAAAACTGCTTACGCAGCGCAAATTCTCGGCTGATCCGTTCCCATGCGCAATCCACTCAAGAGAGCGCCCAATATCATGTAAACATAAAAGAGAGCTTTATGTACGCTCAATACAGAAGTAAATGAGACTCAGCCAAAGGTTTGCTAAGCGTCCAGTTTGTAGCTTTAAGATAGATTTAATTCAAACTCCATTAAGGAACGACGCGAATTGTCTCCGGGTTTCGCCTAAGTGTTTATTCGAAATAAAATTATATTTTTTTCATAAATACTAAACGCGAACTTGTTATTGGCGCAGCCGGTAGGATACCGATTAACGTTTTGATCGATATCCGCAAAAGAACCGCGTGTGATCTAAAACCTTCGTTTGCGTGGCCAAATTAAATGCTACAGGAAGGTTGCAATCCGCCTAAATACCGCGTGTGATTAAAAAACTTCGTTTGCGTAGCCAACTAAAGGTTACTGGAAGACTATAATCCACCAGAAACTCAGTGCTCTGTGAAACACTTCAACTTGGTAGCCCACTGTAAAAGTGTGACCGCTACTAGAAGTGAACTTTTTTATAAAAAAGAAAATCATAACTCAGTGCTGCAGTGAAGACCATTAAAAGACAGTTATCGTCTCAGGTCAAAACCCCGAAACAAAAAAAAATAAAAATAAAACCCTAGCGAAAAGCTAAGCGAGTATAAACAACCAGCAATACAAAATTTAAAATGGCACAGCCACAGCAACAACAACCACATCAAATTCAACTCCTTTCGGAAAGTCATCTGAACCAGGCCCTTGGTCAGATTCGACAAGTGCCAGTATTTAATGGTACAACATCAGAGCTGAGCTCGTTCATACGGAGAATCGAGTTTATCCAAAGTCTCTACCCGACAACCGACGCCCGGCAAGCACACATCATGTTTAGTGCAATCGAGATGCAGATTGGAGGTGATGCCCAGCGTGTGTCTCAGCTAAGTGCAGCCAACACCTGGATTGATCTGAAGGAAGCCCTTATCGCGGAATTCAAAACACAAACCCCATTCGAGGAACTCCTAAGAAGACTATATAACACACCGTTCAACGGATCACTTCGTAAGTTTATCGAAGAGCTAGAAGAAAAATGTTTCATTATAACAAATAAGTTAAGTTTAGAAAACAACCCGTTTAATAACCACATTTATACGAACGGAATGAATAATACCGTCAAAGACGTAATAATTAGAAAACTCCCTGATAGGCTATACATGCAGTTAGCTAGATTCGACATAACAACTGTTAGCAAGTTGAAGCAAATCGCTCAACAAGAAGGTTGCTATGACAGTATATGGTCCGATCGTGCGAAATCACAAAATAGTCAGAACAAAAATAATGATCAAAATAAAAGTTCTAAAAGTAAAAATTATAGTCCAAATTATAATCAAGTGTCAAGTTCAATCAGTCAAAACCAAAATTATAACAATACTAATGATAACAAGAAAAATAATAATAATAGCCAGAACATTGAGCAATTATACCAAGAATTTAAACAGAAACTAGACCAGGCACAATTACAAAATAAAACAAACTATCAAACAAATCAAGCCTCTTCAAGTGCTCCTAACCCAGCCCATAAAAGGCAAAGACCAAGTTCTAGTGGCCAATCAAGAATGGACACGTCCGAAAATTTTCATCAAAATGCCTCGGACGAAGAACAAGAAGAAACCCGTTCATAAATATTGTCATGAACAATATAAAGCTCCGTTGTATTATTGATACCGGATCTACAATTAATATAATAAAATCAAATTTCTTCAATTTCCCCATTAAAACAAATAAGTTGAAAGTTCATACCATTAACGGTATAGTTACATTAAAAGATAGCATTAGTTTGAAACCCAGTAAGCTTTGCCCCACTAAACAAGTTTTTTATATCCATAATTTTTCGGAAAATTATGATATGCTACTTGGTAGAGACTTCTTAGAAGACACCAACGCTCAAATCAATTTTAGCGAACGAAGTGTTAATTTCTTCTTAATGCACTATGACAACGAGCAAAAGGTAAATTCAGAAGACGATACCGACTGCACAAACTGTTTAGAGCCACCATCAACTGATGACGAAGCAATAAACTATGCAATAGAAAATGAGTTAAAAGAATCAAATGAATTCAGACTCGATCACTTAAACAAGGAAGAGCGAAATGCTCTGACTAAAATTCTTCACGAATTTAAAGACATTCAGTACAGAGAAGGTGAAAATTTGACCTTCACAAGCACTGTCAAACATGTCATAAATACAAAGCATGAAGATCCTATTTATAAGAAACCTTATAAATATCCCCAAGCCCACGACAAAGAAGTCGAAGTCCAAATCAAAGAAATGATTGATCAAGGCATTATTCGAAAATCGAACTCGCCTTATTGCTCACCTATTTGGATAGTTCCAAAGAAGAGTGATGCATCCGGTAAACAAAAGTTTAGGATAGTAATTGACTATCGCAAACTAAACGAAATTACCGTGGACGACAAGTACCCCATTCCTGTTATGGATGAAATATTAGATAAACTCGGTAGATCTCAATATTTCACTACCATAGATTTAGCAAAAGGTTTTCATCAAATCCAAATGGATGAAAACTCTATACCGAAAACAGCTTTTTCTACAAAGAATGGTCATTATGAGTACACTCGAATGCCATTCGGACTGAAAAATGCACCCGCGACTTTTCAACGTTGCGTAAACAATCTGTTAGAAGATCTTATCTATAAAGATTGTTTGGTATACATGGATGACATTATAGTATTCTCCACTTCATTGGAAGAACATTTAATGTCACTTCGTAAGGTTTTTGCTAAATTAAAGGAAGCTAACTTGAAATTACAGCTAGACAAATGCGAATTTCTCAAAAAAGAAACAGAGTTTCTAGGGCACATCATAACAACAGAAGGTATAAAACCTAACCCAACAAAAATAAATGCAATTAAGCATTTTCCCATTCCCAAAACACCTAAGCAAATTAAGTCGTTTCTTGGCCTTTGCGGGTTCTACAGAAAGTTTATTCCCAATTTCGCTAATATTGCAAAACCAATGACGCAAAATCTTAAGAAAGGCGCCAGTATAAATGCCAATGATACAAACTATGTATCCGCTTTCGAGAAATTAAAATTTCTCATAATGTCCGATCCTATCTTATTATACCCTAATTTTGAGAAACCATTCTCACTAACTACAGATGCCAGCAACATTGCTCTTGGTGCTGTACTCTCACAGGATCATAAACCTATTTGTTACGCTAGTCGTACACTCAACGACCACGAGTTTAATTATTCGGCAATAGAAAAAGAACTTTTAGCTATTGTCTGGGCCACCAAATACTTCAGGTCCTATCTTTTCGGTCGAAAATTTCAAATCCTTAGTGACCACCGCCCCTTAGTTTGGCTTGAAAATATCAAAGAACCAAACATGAAACTACAAAGATGGAAAATCAGACTAAATGAGTTTGACTACCAAATCAAATATGTACCTGGTAAAGAAAACCATGTTGCAGATGCACTTTCACGTGTAAAAATTGAGAACTTCCTCGGTGAAACTTCCACCACCGCTGCTACCATACATAGTAGTCACGAGGACAGTCAAAATTATATACCCATTACCGAAAGACCCATTAACTACTTTACCTATCAGATAGAATTCACTAAAGGTGACACAAATGAAGTAAAGGTATCAAAATATTTCCATAAAACTATAATAAATATAAACTATAAGGAAATGACTTTTGATTATGCAAAAGAGCTTATCAAAGAATACATTTGCACTAAAAACACTGTAATTTATTTCAATAATGATGAAGACTTTACAACATTCCAAAATGCCTATGTAAATATTATTTGCCCAAATAATATTACAAAAGTAATGAGATCTACCTCAAAACTTTCAAATATTCACACATATGCTCAATTTAAAGATATTATAGTTCAAAAACACAAAGAACTTTTACATCCCGGTATTGAAAAAACCATTTCCTTGTTCAAAGAAAACTTCTATTACCCCGATTATCAAAAATTGATTCAAAACATTATAAACGAATGTGATGTTTGTAATGTTGCAAAAACTGAGCATAGAGACACAAAATTAAAATTCGAAACAACTCCTGAAGTCTTCAATCCAAGAGACAAATATGTAATGGACTTTTATATGGTCAACAATAAACAATTTTTATCTTGTATTGATACTTATTCAAAGTTCGCCTCTTTAATTGAAATACAATCCAGAGATTGGCTCGAAGCTAAACGAGCAATACTCTTAGTTTTTACCAATATGGGTAAACCTATAGAAATCAAAGCAGATAAAGATTCAGCATTTATGTGCGCAGCTTTACAACTTTGGTTACAAACAGAAGGCGTGAAAATAGAAATTACAAGCAGTAAAAATGGAATTTCTGATGTTGAGAGATTTCATAAAACTATTAATGAAAAATTAAGAATAATTAATACCGAATCAAACCCTGAAAACAAATTAACTAGTTTTGAAACAATACTTTATATTTATAATCATAAAACTAAGCACAATACGACTGGAAGAACCCCAGCCGATATTTTCATTTATGCAGGAACACCTGCTTATAACACACAAACTAATAAAAGTAACAAAATTGATAAATTAAACGAAACACGTGAAGATTATGAAATAGATACTAGATATAGGCAAGCACCATTAGTCAAATCTAAAACAACAAATCCCTTTAAGAAAACAGGAGAGATCACTCAAGTAGATGAAAAACATTATGAAGAGAAAAACAGAGGTAGAAAAATAACCCACTATAAATCAAAATATAAAAAGAAAAAGAAAATTAATAAAACGAAATATGATAATTCCAGCACAAACCCAAGTGACCAAAGCAGTCCAACATAATCATGCAGTTTTGATGATCAGTTACTATTTCTTACTATGTATTACCCAATATGTCCAAGGACAAAGTATCGAAGTTAATCCCATTCAAGCCAAAAATGGTTATTTAATTTTCACTACAGGATCAATAACCTTACCAATAAACTATGAATATCATTGTCTAACCGTGAACATCACAAAAACAGAACAAACTTATAATAAATTAATAAAACAATCACAAGAGTTCGAATCTGTATCCCAAGTTCAATATTTAGTTGAAAAGTTAGAAAGAGAAATGAATGGCATAAGAATAGTGAAGCGCAGCAAACGCGGCTTAGTTAATTTTATAGGTACAACGTACAAATACCTTTTTGGAACTTTAGATCAATCAGACAAAGAAGAATTAGAACACAAAATTCATAATTTGGCAGAAAACAGCGTCCAAACTAACGAACTTAATGAAGTAATAAGAGAAGTCAATAAAGGCATAGAAATAATAAACTTTTTAAGCACGGTACATGAAGGAGACCGGAGACTTAACATTCTATTATTTAATTTACAACAGTTTACCGAGTATATAGAAGATATTGAACTAGGAATGCAGCTAACAAGACTTGGCATCTTTAACCCTAAATTATTAAAACATGACTACTTAACAAATATAAACTCAGAAAAAGTTCTAAATATTAAAACTTCAACTTGGTTAAAAACTGACACGAATGAAATTCTTTTAATATCCCATATCCCAAAAGATATTATAAAAACCCCAATTTTTACAATAATACCGTACCCTGATAGCAATAAAAATATATTGATTGAAAATATAAACGACAAATATTATGTTCTAGACAATAAAACTTTCCTAGCATCTTCAAAAAAATTATTTTCTAACAAATGCATAGCAGGTATTTTAAACCAAGAAAATACAGAATGTAGATACACAAAAACCCATAAAAATACAGAAATAAGTTATGTCGAACCTAACATTATATTAACATGGAAATTACCAAAGACCAAACTCAACCAGAATTGCAAAAATCAAGAAATAATAATAGAGGGAGATAATTTAATTAAAGCTTTTAATTGCTCTATTCAAATAGACGACATTTCAATATCAAATACATTACTTGACTACACACAAACAGTATATGTAAATAATAACGTAACAAAACTAGAAACATTAGCATATATTGAAGCAAAAGAAATTTTTGAAATAAAAACAAAAGATACTTTTCAAAATGTATTAATAACGTCAGTAATTGTATTAATTATAATTATAATATTATATTTTGTCTACAAATATAAGAGTATACCTAAGAAAATCATTATTAAATTTAAAAAACAAGTTCCCACTCCCACAGAACCACCAAATATTGTAAACAATCAAGTAATTGAAAATGATAATAATTTAAACCCTGTATTGTATCCTAACTTATCCGCCTGAGGGCAGGCCAATTTTTTAAGGATGGGGAAGTAGCATATGTACCATAGCGCACCACTTGTCCACACATACACACACACAAAACACTCCCACTTACATACATACACTTGACAATTGTACTTAGCATATAAGACAAACATTCATGTATTTCACCAGAAACCATCCGCCTGCTTAGACATAAACATTTTATCCCCAAATTCGGCGACAATAACAAGTCAGCCTACTCCGATCATTTGTAAACATTCCCACGAAAGGGTCAAAACTGCTTACGCAGCGCAAATTCTCGGCTGATCCGTTCCCATGCGCAATCCACTCAAGAGAGCGCCCAATATCATGTAAACATAAAAGAGAGCTTTATGTACGCTCAATACAGAAGTAAATGAGACTCAGCCAAAGGTTTGCTAAGCGTCCAGTTTGTAGCTTTAAGATAGATTTAATTCAAACTCCATTAAGGAACGACGCGAATTGTCTCCGGGTTTCGCCTAAGTGTTTATTCGAAATAAAATTATATTTTTTTCATAAATACTAAACGCGAACTTGTTATTATATAAATTATTAAATAATAATAATAATATGTCTATATTAGAAATCTAGTAAATACCTGCATTCATGCATGCCGATCAACCACGCTATTGGTTGTATATAATTTTACATATGTATGTGTGAACACAAATTAAGTATGTATAAGTGTTTGCATTTATGCACATGTTTTTTGGGTAATTGACATGTGCATGAAAAAGAAGAGTCGAGAAACAGCTCGCGCTTCGCGCTCGCATCGTTTATCCTTTTCTTTCATGCACAAGTAATATAGTTCTGACGTCATCGACAACTTCTTTGCTTTCTTCATATTCATATATACGCCACCTATTGGTTGAGTGTTAGCATATATTTATGCACATGTATTTTCGGTAATTGACATGTGCATGGAAAAGAAGAGTCGAGAAACAGCTCGCGCTTCGCGCTCGCATCGTTGTCCTTTTCTTTCATGCATAAGGAATTTAGTTCTGACGTCATCGACAAGTTCTTTGCTGGTCGAAGTGTCGAAATGGTTTATCTAATAACTTCAGTGTTTATTGTCTGATCGGATTGCAATTTGGAGGATAAGTTTATATATTATTTATCTATATATATGCTAAAGCAGAACGTTAAGAAATGAGTTCTTCGAATGTAAATAGCAATGTAAACCAAAATTGGCGGTTTGCGGGGGCGGTAGGCGTGTTATTCCAAATTGAAAATAAACTTGATCTGCGTATGGTATACAGGAATCTTCATGCTAAATTTGGTGTCCCTAGCTCTTGTAATAGCTGAGATCGGCGCGTTCATCCAGACAGACAGACAGACGGACAGACGGACAGACAGACGGACATGGCTCAATCGACTCGGCTATTGATCCTGAGCAAGAATATATATACTTTATAGGGTCTCCGACGCCTCCTTCTGCCTGTTACATACATTTGCACAAAGTTAGTATACCCTTTTTTGACCATTTTCAATGGTCCAAGGGTATAAAAACATTGGGAGACTGCAATATACATGTACTTTGTTACAAAATTTGCTGGCTCTACCGTACATAGTTTCTGAGATCTAAGCGTCATACAGATGGATAGACAGACATAGCTCAATGGACTCGTATAAATTTAATTTGAATATATATTTATCAAAAATCATTTTGGTGGCTGGCTCGAGGTCAAGATCAAGTTGAATAAAAAAAATATTTTCTTTTTATTCAGATATATTTCGGTAACCGTCTTCAGGGCTAAAATACAAAATTACAAAAATTGGATTTTTAACAATTAACTTTAAAACTAAATTGAACAATACTATTGTAAATTACATACATATATTTTTTACGTCTGCTCTTGCGGGCGCGGAGTTCTTAACTGGCTTAATAAGTTAATGTCTGTATATGTGAGCGCAGTTTTCTGTGTCCGTTTTGTAGTTTAATCTTTCTTGTGTTGGTGTGTTTATTATGTGTAGCATCGTTGTTGCGTCACAATTCGGAGAGTGATGTTTGTCTGCACAGTGGGTCATAAGAGCTGTTTTTGGTGTTGTACTTTGGTGTCGTAATTTAAAATCAAATTTGTGTTGTGTTAGGTTAGGTTATATCGGCAGGCCCCCTAATGGGGGGCCTCACATAGATCAGTATGATCCTTAGTGCGGCCGGATAAGTGATGGAGGCTGTTAATTTTTTAGTTTAATTATCCCAGTCTGGTATGCTGGTAAGTTTGGCGAAAGCCAGGAGTTTTTGGGGTGCCAGGCCCGCTGCTTCTTCTAGTGATGCAAGCAGGGGGCGTCCCAGGTACTTCGCTCTCGAGGTCATGAGAGCGGGGCAGTCGCAGATGAGGTGCTCCAGAGTTTCTCTTACATCTGGTTCCTTGCATTTCCTGCATTCGTCATTGTCGGTGATGCCCAGCTTTTTAGCATGAGTTGCGGTCAGGCAGTGACCCGTGAGTATGCCCATCATTGTTCTACAGTCTCTTCTCGGGAGCTGAATGACATAATGGGCTAATTTCGCGTTTGCGTTGTTGCACATAGTGCGGGTTATTTTGCAGTTTTTTGTGTTGTGCCATCTTCTTCCTGCTATTACCGCAGCGCCTTGTTCTAGACTGTGGCTTATTGATCGCAGCGGTGGCTTCAGGTCTTCAACTGTCAGCTGTCTATATTCGGCACCCTCTTTCGCTAGCCTGTCTGCCATCTCGTTTCCGTCAATGCCCTGGTGGCTGGGAACCCAGAAGATGCGCACCTTCGATCGGATGCTTAATGCATCTAATGCTTCCCTGCTTGCCAGTACACTTTCGGAGCTGATGACATAGGATTGCAAATATTTGATAGCCGCCTGACTGTCGACTAGAATGTTGACCCGATTTTTGTTGAGTGTTGTCGCAAGTTCTGCCGCCTTCCTTATAGCAAAGACCTCCGCCTGGAAGATGCTACAGTAATCCGGCAACTTGTACGACACTTGAATGAGCGGATCCGCACAGTAGACCGCGGCGCCCACGCCGGCTTCCATTTTAGATCCGTCCGTAAATAG
Organism: Zaprionus ornatus; assembly: GCA_018904035.1. Classification (NCBI taxonomy): domain Eukaryota; kingdom Metazoa; phylum Arthropoda; class Insecta; order Diptera; family Drosophilidae; genus Zaprionus; species Zaprionus ornatus. The sequence goes on along the minus strand of JAEIFZ010000032.1, from coordinate 1,133,001 downwards.
CTTTGTTGCGTTTTCGTCCATGCCGATTTTCCAATCTTCATGACCCATTAGAGTGGGCGTTCTGGAGAAGTTGTTTATTGTGGTTCATGCTCTGTAATTGGCTGCTCACGGCCAACAATGCACACACTAAGGCACAGCTGTTAATAAACGTGCAAAATCAGGGCGGCGAGGTGATACAGGAGAGCATTACGTCCAACATTGGCGAGGATTTGATTACCCTGGAGTTTCAGAAGACCGACGGCACCCTCATCACGCAGCTCATCGACTTCCGCAATGAGGTACAAATACTGAAGGCTCTCGTACTGGGCGAGGAGGAGCGCGGCCAGAGTCAGTATCAGGTCATGTGCTTTGCCACAAAGTTCAATAAGGGCGGCTTCATTTCCTCCGATGCGATGGCCAAGCTGCGTCAGAAGAATCCGCACACCATACGCACCCCCGAGGAAGACAAGGGACGTGAGACGTACACCATGAGCAGTTGGGTCCAGCTGAATCGCTCGCTGTCCATCACACGTCACCTGCAATCCCTTTGCGCCGAGGCGACAGATGCCACCTATGTACGGGACGTGGATCTCAAGGCGTGGGCGGAGTTGCCAGGCTCCTCGATTTCAAGCCTGGAGGCAGCAACCGAAAAATTTCCGGACGCGCTCTCGACGCGCTGTAACGAGGTGAGCAGCCTGTGGGCGCCTTGCCTGTGCACGCTGGAGACCTGCATCGGTTGGTATCCGTGTGGGCTGAAGTACTGCAAGGGGAAGAGCGCCAGCGGGTTGGGGGGTGCGGACACGTCCGGCGGACAGCAGCAGCAGCAGACGAATTATCGCTGCGGCATCAAGACCTGCCGCAAGTGTACACAGTTCACCTATTATGTGCGGCAGAAACAACAGTGCCTCTGGGATGAATGACGACGCGGCGAGCTGCAGTTGCTGCAGATGCGCTGCCAAGCCAAGCTGCAAAGTGGGCGGCACAGTGGGCGGAAGCGGGCGGAGGAACAGGAGCGGGAAGGGAAGCTGGAGTCGGTGGCGCGTTGCGATGCTGTCGCAACGGGAATTGCAAGTGAAACAACGGCAATGGCAACGGCAACAGCAACAGCAACGACAATAACAACAGCAACAGCAGCAGTAACAACGAGCAGGGTGACAAGTCCAACAAAAATAACAACAACAAGAACAACAACGACCAACAAATTACGCCAACTGCTTTTGTTGGTGCAACAGCAGATGCCTTTTGCACTGTGGAGCTTTCCGGTCCATCACATTTCCCATCATCATCACCAGCAACAACAACAGCAACATCAACATCATCAACAACATCGAGAAGAACCTTCTCATTCGCATGCCCAACCCCATCATCATCATCAGCCATCAACAATGGCCGCCATCGTGGCGTGATAATGGGACTGAAAAACTCGGAACTGGCAATAGCAACACCTCCACACAAGCCACAGCCCCACAACTCCCCAACTTCCCACTACTTTTCCCTCTCTTACTACACTCATGCATCGATTATGGGCTGTATATATGTAACTATATGTTTAGAATATAGCCAAGCTACATTTACGCTTATGCCGTTAGGTTAGTCAAAAGAAAACGAAACGAAAACGAAAATCATTTGTCATGAGTACTCAATGGGCTGAGATAAAACAGAGACAAACTAAAAGACGATTATCTGTTTCGGATCTGTTTTGTATAACATTTTCTCTTGTGTTTCACAGAATAACTCTTTCGATCTCCTTATTAATCACTCCTTTTTATTGTACTTGACTTATTCGATTCCAAATTCACAAAGTCTGCTGTGAAATTCTGGTGAAATTGTTATACGGCGTATGTTTTCATCTAAACTTAAGCAGCCTTTTCTTGCGCCTCCTACTGACTTTCTCCTCCACTGTATACTACCTTTATTCCTTGCCCTTATTTGCAGCTGATTAGCACTACCTCAAAACAGTAACTGTTCCATATATACATATTTATACTTGCCACAACTTAAACCATCCTTTATGCTCTATTAAATTTCTCTGATTCCTTTTCGTATATTTTTTCTTTGTTTGCGCTTCTCGTGCACCTTTTGTGTCTGTGTATTTTCGCGGTTCGCATTAAATAATGATTCATTAAGCTTATTTACGCAGTTCGACAAATTTTCAGCATACCTTTCCGACCACCCTCCCCCTTCTTCTTTGTCCGCCCATCTGTCATAATTAATGTGCGCATAATACAAATAATTGTCGCTTCATTAAATTTTCACTTTATGCTTTTCGTTCTGCACCTCAATCGTTGTATTTAATTCCGTTTAAAGAGCTCAAGAGAAAACCTTAGAATTATATATAAAGAGAATATGAAAATTTCAATGTGGCCTTAGCATATTTAATGAGCGCAACAAAAATTGAACAAGTAAACGGATTTGACACACACACACACCCACACACACAGATACACCTAATTGAATTGTGCTCATGATAGTAATTAATTATGGGGAGATAAATAATAATACCATAGTTTATAAACATTTCCAAAAACGACTGCCGCAAATGCTTTTTATATTGTAATCTTCCCCTTCAAGTAGAATCATAAGTTTCTGTTTTCTGTTTCCTATGAATAGAATCTCCCCTATATACATACATGCCTATATATATACTATTCTATTCTCCAACTCTCCTCGCTTGCCTTTAACTCTGAGATATGTCCACTGTTTATTCCAAACCTTATAAACCTTATAATAAGATGATGACGAAACAATACCAAGAACAATAATCTATTGTAAAATTTCAAGAACTAGTCTACTTAGAATGTTAGAAAGGCTATTTTCCTAAAAGCGTACTACAAAAAATAAAATGAAAACAAAAGAATGACTCTCCTCCCACTTCGCTATGCCCATAGTTTGCGAAGGCCATATGTCCCGTAGCACGAAGACGTTGCGCGGTCTTCTGTGCTAGTAGTTTGGCCTGTATGTCAATTGGGAGAACTCCGAGTATCACTTCCAAGGCCTTTGTTGGAGTAGATCTCAGTGCCCCAGTAATGCACATCAATGCACGTCTTTGTACCCTTTCCATTGTTAGGAGGTATGTGGATTTCTTAGTGGCCCTCCACCATACTAGGATACCGTAGAGTAGTATTGGACGAACAATTGAGATGAAGATCCAGTGCATTAGTCTGAGAGACAAGCCCCACGTGCTACTTAGCATCTTTTGCGATGCATAAAGTGCATTTGTGGCTTTCTTAACCCTTTCCTCGACATTGGGTTTCCAGCTCAGTTTGCTGTCCAGTACTATTCCTAGATATTCTACGCTCTTTTTTGGCTCGAGCATGGCACCGTTTATAGATGGCGGAGTCCATTGCGGTATCTTGTATCTCTTGGTAAAGAGAATTAGATCCGTCTTGTCCGCATTGATACTGAGTCCGACCTCCATCGCCCACTTCAGTATTTCTTTTAGTGTATTGTCCATGACAGAGCTGATTGTCATTGGACATTTGCCCACGATAATTATGGCTATGTCGTCTGCATAGGCGGTTATCTTGGGGGCTTTCCGTTTAAATTTCCTTAAGACGTCGTTTACCACTAAATTCCACAACAGCGGCGACAACACTCCGCCTTGTGGCGTGCCTCTGTGCGCTGCTTTAGTTATGGTCGTGGTTCCCCATTCGGCTCTTACTCTTCTGCAGCTCAATAGATTGCATATCCAAGAGTTTACAGCTTCTTGGGTTTCTGCGGCTCTCAGGCTCCGCATGATCGCTTCCGTAGATACATTGTTGAATGCCCCTGAGATATCCAGGAACGCTCCTAAGGCAAATTCCTTGTGGTGTAGGGCTTTTTCGATGGTGGCTACTAGGGAGTGTAGCGCTGTTTCCACCGATTTCCCTTTTGTGTATGCCTGTTGGTTGGATTCTACGAGTCGGTCCATGCCTCCTCTTATGTGTAGATCCAGAAGTTTCTCGAAGGTTTTTAGCAGGAAGGAGGTGCGACTTATCGGTCTGTAATCTTTCGGCTGCATGTGACTGCATTTTCCTGCTTTTGGCAGGAACACAACTCGTGCTGTCCTCCAGGGTACCGGTACATATCCCTGCCTCAGACATGCTTTGAATATCGATTCCAGCCATGGAGTGACCTTTTCTTTGGTCTTCTGTAGCATGGCTGGTATTACGCCATCCAGGCCAGGGGATTTATAACTTTCAAACGAGTCTATGGCCCACTGGATTTCATGTGGTGTGATTATGTTCCCAGGTACGTCGGACACTGGGTTCGTGTGCATTGGTTGTTGCGGATCGAGTACATCTGTGCATCCGGGGAAGTGCTCGCTTAGAAGGGCATTAGTCGCTTCCCTGCTGCTACTCGTCCATTGGCCATCGCTGGTTCTTAGTTGGCTCTGGATTGCCGGTTGGCTCGACAGAAGCTTCCTAAGCCTAGCGATTTCTGTGACCTTCTCTATGCCGGAGCAGAAGGATCTCCAGGAGTTCCTTTTGGCTGTCCTTTTTCTTAAAATCGCGGAGCCTTATTCTGTATTCGTCCCATACAATATCTTCATCCGCTTGTTTGGCCAGTTTGAAGATTTCTTGTAGGTCTGTGCGTTGTGCCTTCAATTCTGGATTCCACCAGGGTGGCCTGTGCTTCCTTCTTACAATTGAGGTTTTGCACGCTGCGTTGAAGGCCGAGGTTAGGTGGTGACAGAGAGTCTTCACGGACTTCTTAGTGTCCGCCGTTGATATGATCGGTGATGGTGCTGGGAGTGTCCTTGTCACTTTGGTCTTATACATATCCCAGTTGGTATTCCGGGGATTCTTGTGAAGACTTTTTGTCACTTTGCACTCGAGTTGAACTTTGAACTGGATATACCTGTGATCAGAGAAGGAGGGTTTGCTGAGAACCCTCCACTCAGTGACTTCGGTATTTGTTCCAGACGCGAGTGTTAAATCTATAACGCTTGATGGGGTGGGACCCACGTAGGTGGGTTCCTCCCCCCTGTTCGCGATCTTAAGATTATATTTAAGAATGAAGTCTAGAAGCGACTCACCCCTATTGTTTACGTCCTTGCAGCCCCAAAGGGTGTGATGGGCGTTGGCGTCGGCGCCTATCACCAGGGGTTGCCTCTTCTGGCTCACCTCCTGTATCAGACGCTCCGTCTCCTCCGTCGGTGATTCCCTATCTTGCGCTAGATAGCAGGACGCCATTAGGAGTGGTTCGTCCCTGCATCCCTCTAGCGCTATCACCGTGATTTCGTCAGTGCTGTAATTAGACATAAGATAAGCGTAGATGCCTTTTGTTACCAGAATTGCAGTTCTAGCTTTACTTACGGTGGTCGGGAAAAAGATGGAGTAGTTGCTAGACCCTAGCCCAGCGATCTTGTTGCCCGATGCGATCCAGGGCTCCTAGACTAGGGCCACGTCGACGGACTCCTCCTCCAGTGTTAAGAGGAGCTCCGCCGACGCCAACTTGCTCTTATGGAGGTTTAGCTGAAGGATCCGTAGCTTTATGGCTATTTTCAGATTCCTTCTGCTTTGATGGGTTGGCTATGATAGTAAGGTCACCATCCTCCTCCGTTTCGTCCTCGATGTCGAGGCTGTTGGCCGCGTCGGTCAAGGCTTCGAGGTCTTTTTCCACCTCGCCGGCCTCCAGTGTGTTGGCATTGGCATAGTTCGGGTGGCGCTTCTTGAGTCGTAGGCATACATTACCTAGTCCCCACGCCATCTTCCCGAACCTCGGGTACAGCAGATCCTCGGCCTCCTTATTGATCTGGAGGACCATTTGTTGGCCGTTGCCTTCCGGCTTGCCAACGTGTAGTACCATCCAGTCAGCGGTAGGCACGTCCGGATTCTGCCATCGGAGCAGTTTGAGCGCCTGTTCCTTAGGTACGACCCTTGGGAAGAGTACCTTCGCTTTTGGTACTGACGGAATACAGGTTCTGTCAACTACCTCCAGCTTAGCACCTTCCCAGGGAGCGTCCATCTTGGATACAGTCTCGGTGACCCACTTCAGGGTGAGGTCATCCTTACAGCTCAGTATCTTTACCCCGTTGAGCCACCCCGCTCCGTCAAAGGTGGTAGGCTGAGACTCTGGCTCCTCCATTCTTTTGAATAGGGCGTCCAACAGCCTCAGCTCTACCATCTTCCACTTCTCGGGTGTCATTTTGCCGTTGGGGTTACTGCGGTCGATGAGCGCGACGACTAGGTGCCGTCGCGCCACATCGCTAGCTATCTCCCTTTTCGGCAGTGGCTTCCTGGGGGCTTTCTCCACCTTTTGGCGCGGCCGCTTGCTTGCGGGCACATCCGCCTTGTCTTGGTCTTCAGACCGCTGCCTTTTAGTGAGCAGCAACTCCTCGACCTTGTTGGCATATTGGCTTGAAGTGGCCTTCATTGCCGATTTGCCCTCGAAGTGTTTTCGTCCCTCTTCGATCTTCTCTTCGGCCCACTCCAGGGCCGCTTTATACTGAGCTTTGGCTCTCAAGCCCTCTTTTGTCTTTTTGGGCCCTTCCCTACTAGGGGAGTTGGAACCCTTAACAGGGGAGCGCAGGAGGCTTTCTTCCATCTCAGCGCTGATCTCGTTGCCTTGAGGGTCGCTGTCCGAGTCTGCATGGACTCTGGTACCGCGCCGCATCTTGGCGTTCTTTGATGTTGTTGTTGTTGTTGTTGTGGCAGTCGTAGTGCAACTGTCCTGGCCTGCTCCCACCAGTACAGAGGTGTGACCGCTGGCGACACGTAGAGGGGTTTTCACCCCCCCGTGCCCGCCGGTGGTAGCAGTCACGCCTTCCACCGACGTTTGAGCTGACATCCCAGCCCGAGTTGACCCAGTTGTTGGCTCCATCTACTTCTTCAATTTTGGTTAATTTTGTTCTTGGGAACCACCCCATAGCATTTTAGGCCTATCTGCCAGTTACCTCTGACCATGGCTCCGGACACAGCAGCACCAGACTTTGATTGTCCGCATGTTGTTGCGTCCTTGCCTTAGCTGGGCCGTGTATTGGCCCAAGCAACAGGACAGTGCCTGACTCTGAAGTTTGAGTCAATACACAGCCCATTGCCCAGCCGGCACCCTCGTGGAGGGTTCAGTTAGAGGATTTGTGCCAGCCTTGTGTTGTGTTGTGTTAATCTTGTTAAGAACTGGTGCAGACACATCAAAACAAAAAGAACCAAGAAACAGCACGCACACGTTTCCCTTTGCTTGTGAAGACAGATTGAAAATGAGAGAGAACGAAAGGGATCGCGCAATAATAGATACAGTGGAACGAACTAGACGATTCTTGAACGAAAATAATAATATTCTAATTTTAAACTCTGACAAATGCAACAAAACAGTGGCAATACATAAAGACGAATATAAAAATAAAATATTTACATTATTATGAAACTGAAGAAACTGTTCAGGAAGGAGCTTATTTCAAAGCCCGAAAGAAATAAGCGCATCACAACCAACGCAACACCGCCGAGAATTCATGGACTACCCAAAATCCATAAGGAAGGGACACCACCTAGACCGATTTGATCATCAATAGGATCCCCCTCTTACGCCTTATGCAAATACATTGTGACAATACTAAATAATTTGACAACGGAATCGAAATTCAACATTAAAAACGCCATGGAATTCAAACACAAGATATATGACCAACACATTAACAAACACGAAATACTAGTCTCTTTCGACGTAGTATCACTGTTCCCTAGCATACCATTAGACTTAGCTTTGACAACAATCAGATCAAAATGGACACAAATACAACAACACACTGTGATACCTGAACAAACTTTCCTAGAAATAATAAAGTTCATTTTTCTCACAGTTAAAAGGTATGTCAATGGGTTCCCCAGCTTCACCCGTAATTGCAGACATTGTAAGGTAGCGTCTCAGGTGAGCTTAGTCCCGCCAGGGTCATTTTATAGAACTTTTTGTAAAATTGCTGAGACCCGAGCCGAAACGAGGAGAGTGACCTTCTGGGGTTTCGGGGTCATCGTCAAGATGGATGGATGATCCCAGGGGCCACCTCCGGTTCTCTAATTGTCTCGGAGCCGGGTATTTACCTTAAGCCTCAGAGACCATCGACTAGCGGCTGCTCCAGAGGTTCCACTGTACGCGCTGGGTATTTACCTTCTCGCGCGTCAGTGGAATCACGGAACAGTGTGGGGCTATGTGGACTTTTGTCCGCTTCTGCGTACGTCCACACTGTAGGCGCGGCAGACGCGCAACTCGCGGCCGCCTCCGCTGTTTCGGTTGATTTCAGAATCGGGTATTTACCTCAACTTCCGGGATCACCGATACACGTCTATTCCCGAGGTCCCACTGTATGTGCTGGGTTCTGACCAGCTGGCACACCAGTGGAACTCCGGAACAGCTGGCCCGCGCAGCCTTGCGCTTCTCCTCTACATGTGTGCTCTGTACAGGTACGGCAGGCGCTCAACCGGTGGCCGCCTTCGCGGTTCGGTTTATCTAGGAACCGGGAATTTACCTCGCGTTCCGGGGTCACCGACTCGCGGCTGTTCTCGAGGTTCCACTGTATGTGCTGGGTTTTTACCGGCTGGCACATCAAGGGAACTGCGGAACACGCAGTCCGGCGCCCTTCGCCCCTACGCATGCACACTCTGCAGACACTGCCGACGCTCAACCGGTGGCCGCCTCCGCGGTTCGGTTAATCTCGGAACTGGGTATTTACCTCGCGTTCCGGGGTCACCGACTCGCGGCTATTCCCGAGGTTCCTCGGTATGTGCTGTGTATTTACCGGCTGGCACACCAGTGGAACTCCGGAACAGTCTGGGCCACGCGGTCTCGCATTTCCCTGCCTCTGGGCGTGCGCACCATGCAGGCCCGGTAGGCACTCGACTTGTGGCCGCCTCCATGGTTCGGTTAATCTCGGAACAGGGTATCTACCTCGTGTTCCGGGATCACCGACTCGCGTCTGTTCCCGAGGTTCCACTGTATCTGCTGGGTATTTACCGGCTGGCACACCAGTGGAACTCTGGAACTGCTTGGGCCACGCGGTCTCGCGTTCGTCGGCTGCACACGTACATTCACACACACACACAATTCCAATTCGAACAATTCGGACGTGTTTCTTGTTGCGCTGCGCCAAAATCATCTGTTTTGCGAGGTCGGTTTTGGCGAGTTTGGCTGAGTAACTGTGCAAAGCCACACGGTGGTTATGTGCTTCATTTCGGCGCGATTAAACGTAAAAAACGCGAATATTCGGAAATTTGCTGAATTTTTTCTTCTTTTGCAATTCTGTGCTGCTGAGAACAAAAGCTGTCAGCGCAGCCAACTTCACGTCAGTGAGCGATCCGTGGCGTTGCCAGATCAACGGCGCTGCCAGGGCAGCTCGATCAGTTGGGCGCGTAATTCAAATATTTTATTTGAGTCTTGTAACGATAAAGTAAAATACAAATATTCATTAAATATTGAATTTTTACTAAATTGGACCTTTGCTGAAACTGCGAAACATCAAAAATTTATATTTATATATAAATTTTTGTGTAGTGGACCGATATTTAGCAATGGAAAGGCAAAAAGGTCAGAAAACCGCGGTTCTACCTTTCAGCCTTTGAGACGCAGCGCCACGTTCTCGGGAGACCAAGGGTGTGATCACGGAAATGGCAGCTCTCATTGCCAGAGCAATTCAGCTTGATGTGGCCATAGTTAAAGTGGCCCCGTCAAAGAGCACGGCATCCCAGACGGAAGCGCAGCTCAAACCAGCGGGCACCCCGGTGGTAAGCAAACGGAGCGTCCCAGTGAAGCCTCCCCCGAAGAAGCTTCCTGCTAGCATGGACGTAACATTGCAGTCCAAGGTAAAGGAGCCTGTTCCGCCCAGTTTCGCGTCCGTTGCCAAGGAGGGTAGCAAAAAGGTGGAGTGGACCAAGGTGGTACCTAAGCGACTACGAAAAAAGCCGGAGGCTATTATTATTAAAAAGACGGGAGAAGCCTTTTACACTGACATGCTCCGTAAGCTTAAAGCAGATCCCAGCCTGACAGAATTTGGCAGTCACGTTAAAAAAAATCAGGTTGACCCAACAGGGAAAGCTGTGGCTCGAAGTGGAGATATTGAAGAATCCCTTCGAGAAATGGCTGCGATACGCACAGGTGCGCAAAGAATGGCGCTAACCTGCAGCGGCATGGATGAGGCAACGACAGCAATGGAGCTCTACAACTGCATGGCCTCCCAATTCGAAAGGATACAGCTAAAGCCAGAAGATGTGCGTGGATTACGCAAAATGCGTGATGGGACACAAGTGGCGACGATTACGCTTAGCTTAAACGACGCAATTGGCGTTTTAAAAAAGGGTTCGGTAAGAGGACACACGCCCTACAAGATGCTTCAAGTGCCTTAGATACGGTCACAGGGCTATCAGCTGCAAGGAGCCTGATCGCTCAGACTGCTGTCTTCGGTGCGGCGAACGTGGCCACAAAGCGAAGGGCTCTGAAAAACCGCCAAAATGCCTGATCTGCAACAGCGAGGTAAACAGGAACCACCCGACAGGTAGCTTTTCATGCCCAACCATTAAAGCGAATATCATAAAAGGAGCTTTGAGCCGCCGTGATGATGATTAACATCATCCAGCTCAACGTCAACCATTGCACAGCTGTACAGAGTCTACTGTCCCAGAGACAGCGATAGAACGCAATACTGACGTTATGCTCCTGAGCGAACCGTACGCCCCTGATGTGGAAAATTCAGGAGTGCTCTTCGACTCTACAGGAAAGGCGGCAGTCATATGCTGCAGCAACCTCTACATAGAAGACCAGGCAAGCGAGCCAATGCGTGGGATTGCGTATGCTAAAGTGAAAGGCGTTCATCTGTATAGCTGCTATGCCCCACCTAGTGACAGTGTGGACCTCTTCGAGGAATTGCTAGACAAACTAGTATACCATGCTAGAGGGCGCAAGCCGGTTGTCATTGCAGGTGACTTCAACGCCTGGGCAATTGAATGGGGAAGCCGGATATCCAATCATAGAGGACGGGCCGTTATTGTTGCCATGAACCAACTGCTACTGAGCGATGGTGGCAAGCCGACGTTTAACAACGACAGAGGCAAATCATTTGAAAAATTCGCTAAGCGTTTTCAGCGAACTACAATAAGTTATTAACAAAACAAAAAATGTCAGACGCGGTGGTTCGATTTATAATATACAACTTTAATTGCTGCTGGCTTCACAGAATTTTCAATACTAATTCGAGCGGTGACCACAGCTTGGCCACGCACTCTCAAATATAAGAGAAACTTACACTAAACAATTCATATGCTTTCTCTTAAACTAGCTTAAATCTATCAATTCAATGTGCTTATATTATAATAATAACAATTTAACTCTAATAATATTTAATATTATTAATAATATTTATCCTAATGTGCTGCTCCGACATTCCGGCCCCGTTGACGAGCTCCGGTCTTCTACCAATGGCAGTCGAGCAAGCTTATGTATTGGGCGCTTAGTAGTGCTTGTTGCCGTCCTTAGCTCTGCCACTCGGACCTTGCCGTCCTCCCCTTGAATTGTGCGCGTTACGCGCCCTATTATCCATTGCTGAGGGGGTGTGTTGTCGTCGTGCACTAGCACGACCGCCCCTTCCTCGGAGTTGGCCTCGCCTTTGGCCCATTGCGCTCGCTGCTGGAGACTGTGCAGGTAGTCCTTGGACCACCTGTGCCAAAAGTGCCGTTTGAGCACCGACAATTGTTGCCACCGCTTCAAATATCCGGGTCCTGGCTTCTTGCTGGTCTCGTCTGGCTCGCACTCTGACGGCAGCGCTAACAAAGGCTGTCCGATAAGCATGCGGCCTGGCGTCAGCACCTCTCCATCGCTGGGATCGCTGCTGTCGACGAGCAACGGCCTGCGTGCTCAGCTCGTCCTGTGTCAGGTTGGCGTTGCTCGCTCCTCTCAGAAGCCTGTGTTTGGCGGACTTCACTGCGGCTTGGCAAAGTCCTCCGAAGTGCGGGGGGGGGGGGGGGATAAATTTCCACTGTACCCCACTCTCCGCTGCGTAGTCCGTCAGAGCCTCCTTGTTGCTGTTGAACGCCGTCTGCAGCTCCTTCAGTACGTTGCTCGCTCCCACGAAATTCGTCGCGTTGTCGCTGACCATCGTCTCCGACAAGACATTCAAAAAAGCATCAGTTGACAAGTCGGTTACAAGTTCTAAATGGACTGCTTTTGAGGCAAAACAAACAAAAACGGCAACATACATTTTCACAGGTGGTCTACCCCTTATGCTATAGCTGACATAGAACGGCCCACAGAAGTCTACTCCACATACTCTAAATGGCCGACCTTCTCGAAGGCGATCAGCAGGCAAATGTCCCATTATTTGCCCCAACAATTTTGGTTTATACCGAAAACAGTGTATGCAATTTCGCACACCTGCAGTGCATAAACTTCGAGCATTTAACACCCAAATTTGCTGCCTCAAAAGCCCAACTAGAACTTTTGGGCCAGCGTGATAGTGCCTACGGTGTAAATAACTTTTTCTCAAATTTTTCAACAAATGGGTTCAATGACTGCAACATTGGTGCTAGAACTGCTGATTTTTTCAGTAATTTGAATTCGCTCTCGAACGAGGTGCGTTGGACTATGGCGATCAGTTTTAGAAATGAAATATTTCTTTCTGATGCCGACACCACGAGCGAATTTGTCCTGAGCCCCTTGTGACAAAATCGGAGCACATAAGCCATTGTGCGAATTACTTTAGGAAAGCTGGAGTGACGATTTATGAGTTCTATAAAACAATTTGGCTCAACTTCTGCTAATGTACATACAACAGCACATTTTTTATCTTCTGAAGTTTTAATTTCCGACGCTATTTCAATCTGGTGAAGCTGAGGCCATTGGTCTTCCTCCAACTTCAAGAAACCTGGCCCATCAAACCATAACGAGCTAACAATCTCATCTATATCGGTTCCTCTCGATACTAAATCCGCCGGATTAGCATCTGTTGGAACGTGGCAGCATAAGGCCATAGTGAGTAGCGTTTGGTTCAGTGATGAATGCATGTGATGTACATACGAATACCCAGATTCATAAAAGCAAAAAGGCTTACGCAATAAGGCGACACGATAAGGTGTTCTGGAGTATATCAAGAGATAAGGCAATAAGGCTTACAAAAAAAGAATGTGTATAAGATATATAAAAAAAAATAAAAGCAATAAGGCTTCCGCAAATAAGTGCAAGATGTATCAAGAAGAAAGAAATAAGGATTAATCTGAAGAGGCACCACCTGAATGACGAGGACGGGAAATAGTTCAATTACCATAACATTCAGAGTTGCAGGGCGCAAAGCTGTATGTTGTTTTTGAATATACCCGAATTCGTTGTTTAAAGGGACGCAAGCTGATTATTAAGCCCACTTAAAGTAATATGAGAATTAACAAATACGAAACGAAAACAAATAAACTACCGATTGCAGCAGATTCATAACTTTACACATGTACATCAAAACTAAAAAATCCTTCATTACAGGAAATTTTAGAAGACACCATTACATCAACACACACTACAACACAACGGTTAACAAGACACACAAAATAAAATAAGTTAATTAAGAATAACATTAATACACACACACACTATAAATTAAGATAACAACACACATTAGAAACTAAGACAACAACACACATTAGAAACTAAGATATCAACACACATTACAAATTAAGATAACAACACACCAACACACATTGTTTCGAATAGTAATCAAATCACTCACGAATTATATAGGAAGAGAAGAGTAAATAGGAATTCACAGGACATAATTGAAATACTAAAATAGGCCCGATAGAATTTACAGTTGTATAGAGAGAGTTCATGTCGAATATCAAAAGGTTGTTTCCGAACACCAGAAGTAGAAGTAGAGCTGAAAGAGAAGGATTAGCATCAAGGTCTTTAGAGTCCATTGAAGAAGATTTTATCTTAGGTAGAGAAACAGTCCCGACAATAATGACTTCCAACGCTCCGCCAACATCGGCACTCCAAACGCCGCCACCAGCGGTAAACACCAGCCCCAAGGACATATTTAACACCTTACGGATTCCAGACGCAATTAGATTTCTGCCGACCTATGACGGAAATTTTAAGACCCTTAACGACTTCATTACGAACGTCGAAGAAATTCTGATGATGATCAGGGGAGCAGATCAAACTCCTTATGGTCATCTATTAATGAGAACTATTAGAAACAAGATAGAAGGACGAGCAAACGAAGTCTTAATTACAGAGGGAATCCCTCTTAATTGGGACACTATTAGAGAGACACTTCGCGCTAACTTTACGGACAAACGAGAAGAATCTTCCTTATTACAGGAAATTCATCTTATTAAGATGAAAGATCTTTCTTTAACTAGACTATACGAACAGATATCGGAAGTTAAACTGGCATTGTTTAATGTCATAGAGACTAAAGAAAGGGAACAATCAGTAGTGAAAGCAAAAAAAGAATCATACACAAATTTATGTCTAGACGCATTTATAACGGGAGTAAGGGGACAGCTAGGCGCCTTTATAAGGGCCCTAAGACCCAGAACCCTGACCGAAGCCTATGAAGAGGCACTAAAAGAAAGGGAATTATATTTCCAGGAGAGAAAAAGAAAACAATTCGATCAGAAAGGATCAGGACAGGAGAAAAGGAGAAATAACACAGATCAGGGTCAAGTAGTTCAAGCATCGACTAGCAACAACGGAAATAGAAACTTTAATAACCGTTTTGGATCCAATAACAAACAATTATAACAGAAACAACCAATCAAATACACGGGCAATAATGGCCAAGCCAGAAAGACCAGACTATACGAGCGGACGGATGAAATGACGGAAATGAGTTCCTCTAACCGTTCGGAGCAATCGTATAACATCAACGGACAAAGTCAAAACGATGGGCAGACACAGGACACCCAACAAAATTTTCAAGAATTAGCCTCGGAAGACAGACGGGATATATAGACAGACACAAACATGGTTCGACTCTTCCATATGTGACAATAGACTCACCGTTTGGAAGAAAACTAAAATTTTTACTAGACACCCCAAATTTACTACGAGCACTAATAGAATTAGATTAAAAATAGATTTTAAAATCAAAACAGTTCTGAACGAACACACATTAAAGGAAAAAGCAGAATTCAAAGGCTTTAAAGAGTTTAAGACAAATATAACATTTACATTTCTGATGTTCAAATTTCATGACTACTTTGATGGTCTACTAGGCATAGATTTGTTGTCACAACTTAAAGCAAATATTGATTTAAAAAATCTGGTGTTACGCACCGACTCCGCTCAAATACCAATTATATTAAAACAGAATAGGACAACGCAAGTTTATCTGCTAGAGCCACAAGCAAAAACAGTGGTAGCTCTTCCGGTTAACATAAAAGAAGGGGAATTTAATTGTAAAGAAGTTGAAATATGTAAAAATGTGTTAGTGACAGAAGGATTATATAAAGCAAAAGATAATGTTAGTTACATGGAAGTAGTCAACTATTCAGACAAAGAACAGAAGATTTACTTAGATTCACCATTGACAGTAGAAGAATGGAAAAACGAAGAATTTGTAGAAGTTAACGTGACTACATTAATAACGGACGAACAAACAAATAATAAGATAGATTTTAACCAATTACGCATCGAACATTTAAATAAGGAAGAGGAAGTTGAATTGAAAAAACTACTTTGCCAATTCCCAAAGATTTTTCACAAAGAAACGGACAGACTATCATTCTCAAACCAAATTAAACATTTTATCCCCACAACAGACGAAATCCCAATTTATTCAAGACCATTTAAATACGCCCAATGCGAGAAAATAGAAATTAGTAAACAGATTCAGAAACTTTTAGAACAAGATATCATTCGTAATGGCCATTCCCCTTGGAGTGCCCCAGTGTGGTTGGTCCCCAAGAAGATAGACGCTTCGGGCCAACCCAAATGGAGAATGGTAGTAGATTTCAGGAAACTTAACGACAAAACGGTAAAAGATAAATATCCTATGCCGGCCATTAACGATGTGCTGGATAAAATAGGCCGGGCCAAATATTTCTCAGCACTTGATCTAGCAAGTGGCTATCACCAAATTGAAATGGCCAAGCAAGATAGGGCAAAGACCGCCTTCACAGCAGTAGGTGGCCACTATGAGTTTACAAGAATGCCGTTCGGATTAACAAATGCCCCGGCAACTTTCCAGAGAGTCATGGATAACGTACTAAAAGAGTTAATTGGCGAATGTTGCCTAGTTTATCTTGACGATATCGTCATATTTTCAGCATCCCTTCAACAGCACATAGGGCACCTAAAGTCGGTATTCGACAAACTGGCACAGGCAAATTTAAAATTACAGATAGACAAATCAGAATTCCTTAAAAAGGAAATCGAGTACCTCGGACATGTTGTAACAGCGGACGGAATTAAGCCAAACCCCAAAAAACTAGAGACTATAAAAAAATTCCCCATACCACAAACAAAGAAAGAAATAAAGTCGTTTCTAGGACTCTTAGGGTATTATAGAAAGTTTATTAGGGATTTCGCTAGAATTACGAAACCACTAACTAAACAATTAAAAGGGAAACAAAAAACCATAAAGATAGATAGCGAATATAAAGACACATTCGAGAGTTGCAAAATGCTCTTGTGTAATGACCCGATACTACAGTATCCAGATTTTTCCAAACAGTTTATTTTGACCACTGACGCTAGCAACGTCGCAATAGGTGCAGTATTGTCACAAGGTACATTAGGAAAAGATAAACCAGTATCTTTTGCTAGTCGGACGCTTTCAGATACAGAATTAAACTATTCTACAGTAGAAAAAGAAATGTTGGCTATCATTTGGGCCACAAAATATTATAGACCTTACCTATACGGACAAAAATTCAAAATAGTTACAGACCACAAACCACTTACGTGGTTGATGAGTTTTAAAGAACCCAACTCAAAGCTAGTTCGTTGGAAATTACAACTCTTAGAATATGATTTTGAGGTGATCTATAAAAAAGGATCCCAAAACATAGTCGCAGACGCACTAAGCCGAGTGCAAATAGAAGTTAATTATAATGACAATGTATCGGTAATAGCATCAGCAGGGGACACGATACATTCGAGTTTCGAAGAACTTGATGAAAACTTGTTTATCTCGGAAAAACCCTTAAATGAATACAACATACAACTTATATTTGAAACCGGTTTAAACTCAAGAGCCGTTTCGACCACCCCCTTTAGAAACAAAATCAGACGAATAATTTATGAACCTGACTTTACGGACGACACAGTAAATAGACTATTAAAGAACTACCTTAGACCAAATAAAACTTGCGCAATTTTTGCACCAGACCCCATTTTTAAAAAAATCCAAAAATCGTACTCTAAATATTTTGCACATAGCAAAGTTTATAAAGCGATAAGGTGCACAACATATCTTGAAGACATTAACGACACAGACGGACAGGAAAAGAAAATTATAGAACAGCATGAAAATTCCAATCACAGAGGCATAGATGAGGTAAACGCCCAATTGAAAAGAAAATACTATTTCCCAAATATGAAACAAATAATTATAAAGACCATTAATAACTGTGACATATGTAAACTACTAAAGTATGACCGATCGCCACCCAAAATTAAATATCTAGAGACAGAAACCCCCTCAACACCTATGCAAATTATACACACGGACTTATATACAATCAACGGAAACTATGTAATGACTATAATTGACAAATTCTCTAAATTCGCTGCGGCTTATACGATCCCCACTAGAAACAGTATAAACATTGTAAAATCAATGCAACAGTTCATACAATATTTCGGTATTCCAAGCAAGATAGTTTGCGACCAAGGAGCCGAATATAATTCGAACTTGTTCAAAGATTTTTGCAAACAATACGGAATAGAATTGCACATGACATCTTTCCAACAGTCATCAAGCAATGCACCAGTAGAAAGACTACATTCAACTTTAACAGAAATATATAGGATAATAGTAGAGAAGAAAAAGTCAGAAGATTTACAGATAGAACACGATAGTATATTAACGGAAACTTTAATAACTTATAACAATGCTATTCATTCAGCAACTAAACTCACACCTTTCGAACTGTTTTCGGGTAGAACCCATTCGTTTAACAAGAATATTGTATTTAACGACCAGCATGACTACCTCAGACAATTAAATGACTTCAGGGGAAAACTTTACCCGGACATAGCAAATCAAATGAGCCTGGCAAAAAGGCAGAACATAGAAAAACTAAACCAAATTAGGGACGACCCAAAAGAATTAGACACAGGAGAGTTAATCTTTAGGAAAGAAAACAGGAGAAACAAATTAACACATAGATTTACACAACAGAAGACATTAGAAGACAGAGGGCATACATTAGTTTCAGATAAAAAACAAAAATTACACAAGTCAAAGATAAGAAAGTGCACTAGGAAAAACACTATACAAAACTGAATAACAGAACAAGAACATTAAAACTACCTCAAACAATATTTACAGGTTTGCCCTAGCAGAGGGTCAATTCATTAACGTTCAGTACTTGGAACAAGGAACTCCAATGTTCTTACAAATTCCAAATTATATTTTATTTAACAAAGACATTGTAAAATCTGTAAAAGAAAGATGTGACAAAGTTCACGAACTATACATTTGTAAATCTAAGCTAGAGGTAACTCCCAATGGAGAAGAGAGGTGTCTTCGAGCAATATCCAATGCGGACTTGGCAGTTTGCGACGCGATCGAAGTTGACGAACAGGAACGAATTCTGGAACCTGAAAAGGGAAACATTTTGGTGCTAAATGGAGTCCGAACGCAAATACACTCAAATTGCGTGAGACCATTCCAAGTAACGGGGAATGCCATTATTACGTATAAAGACTGCAATATTACGATTAATGGATTCACCTATGGAAACGAAGCAATAAAGATGGATGACAAAATCAAACTCGTCATACCCTTGTTCAAAGGAGTGGAGATTAATAATACAATGGAAGACTTAAATCTACAGAAGTTGCACTGGGAAAGTGTAAAAAGCCGAAATAAGTTAGTTTACATCCACAATGTGACGCAAACCCATTTTGCAGTTATCTACATCGGTCTCGTCATACTAACAGTGACCGTCATAACTATAGTGGTTATAAAGAGGAGAGCTGCCGTATTCACACCGTCGCCACCACTGGTAGATTTCGTTCCGACACTTCCTTCGATGTGGCCGTCACTTCAATCCAGGGGGGGAGGAGTTACCACTGCACCTTCCCTGCTCTAACTGAAACCGTCCAGATTCCGCTGAATGACAACAGCATCAAAGGCCACAACAACAAAGGTTCAGCAGTCCACATATTATAGGAACATACACGAACAACAACATATTGTGAAATAAATGTGAAATGACATAACCTTGCACTTCGAACAGTTAAGATGCAGCAGATTATGGCTGCACCATTCAAAAAACAAATCAAGATCTGTTTGAAGATTAATGCAGCAATTCGGACTCTGCTGACGTTCGCTCCAAGCTCTGCCTCTGACGACGAAAATAGCAGCTCTGCTTCTGTCGCTGCAAACAACAACTACGCCTCTGTCGACGCACGCTCCAGCTCTGCTTTTACCAACTTGAGCAGCAAATTTGCCTCTGCCGACGCACGCACCAGTTCTGCTTCTAACAACTTAAGCAGCAACTTTGGTTTTGCCGACTCTCGAAACTTCTTCGAGAATTTTCTATTCTGTTGCTCGCGTTTGTTCCAGCGTCGATCATGCAACGGTTCTATTTTACCGTTCACTGGTTGCTACTAAAACGAACTGCGTCATATGCACTAACTAACTGCGTCATACGTGTCTGCACAAAACGAACTGCGTCATATGCACGAATTTTGTCTTTACACTTAAGCACATCCCAGACGAGCCGTCAATTTTTAGTTTTTCGTTAATATAGTTTTTATTAAACAAGTAATATGGCTTATATGGTAAGTGTAACAAATTATTTATGTTCTTCAAGATTTACCTTTAATTATGACGAAACTTATTCTTTAGATTTAGTAACAAACGCTCTTGGCAACTTTCTCTACTCGACTTCTTACTCTATACTCGCTCCCTTTCTATCGATAACTTGCTCTTGTCTAGGGTTGCATTTTAGAAGTATCGAAACTGGAACCAATTCCCACATATATACTAAAGCAGATGGTTAAGAAATGAGTAAATCGGCAAGTTAATCAAAATTGGCGGTTTGCGGGGGCGGTAGGCGTGTTATTCCAAATTGAAAATAAACTTGATCTGCGTATGGTATACAGGAATCTTCATGCTAAATTAGGTGTCCCTAGCTTTTGTAATAGCTGAGATCGGCGCGTACATCATAAATATCACATAAATATCATCACATAAATTATTTTTAAATACAATAAATATCAATAAATATTTCTTGACCGTTTAAATTTTGAATTCGTTTAAACTCAAAGGGGATATCCGTTGGGATCATCGGAATCCTTGGAATAAGAACTTCCTCATCTTTAAATTTTCCTTTA
This sequence comes from Zaprionus ornatus, assembly GCA_018904035.1. Classification (NCBI taxonomy): domain Eukaryota; kingdom Metazoa; phylum Arthropoda; class Insecta; order Diptera; family Drosophilidae; genus Zaprionus; species Zaprionus ornatus. The sequence continues at coordinate 1,112,562 of JAEIFZ010000032.1, read as the reverse complement.
AGTATCGACGCATGAGTTACAATGCTCATCAGTTTTCTTATCACCAAACGCGTTCCATTACACAGTTTTGGTTGGTTTAACTTTCTAAGCATGATGACTACCGAGCCAACTTTAAGTTTTAAATTGTGCGGTGGTAAACCAGGCACATCCAAGGAGCTTAAAAATTCAGTTGGATAATTATCATAGTGGCTTCTTCTTCATTTGTTACACATGTAGTGTACATCCCTGGTCTTTTGTTAATACTACTGTGGGCAAAAAGTAAGGTGAATTTCCAATTTAAACTTCGCGGGCCTAACATTTCGGGCTAGTTCTTTTTCTTGAGTTGGTAGGACTGCTAATGACATCTGAGACAAATTTCATGTCAATGTCATCATCAGTAATATATTTATGCTTGTATTTACCAAACGACCACGAGTGCATGTTTCGATTTTTACAATGTCTGATTTAATTGAGCAAAGAAGTGCCATCACATTTTGTTTGCGGAATGAAATTTCGGCTGCGGAAACGTTGAGGATATTGCGGAAGGCCTTTGGTGATTCTACCATGTCGCAGAAAAATGTTTATAAGTGGTACAAAAACTTCAAAGAGGGTCGAGGCCAGACCGAAAAAAGCACGTCAAAGTCGTTCAAAAATCAAGGTCATGATGACAGTTTTCTTCGATTTTCGTGGTGTGGTGCACTATGAATTCCTTCCACCCGGTCAAACTGTTAATAAGGAATATTATTTGAGCGTTATGCGTCGTTTGCGTGAAGCAATTCTTTAGGCACTTGTTTGAATAGCCCTAGCAGCATTCTGACTATTTTTAACGCAGCCACTGGCGCAAGACAGCACGTGCTTGAGTCGGGCTAGGCGCTCTGCGACATCAATCGGATAAATTTTGTAATACTGACAAATATGTACTGACTTATAAGTCAGTTATATATATTTTGGGTACGGTGAAGCTGCACTCTGCACGAGGTGTGCAAGCGCGCCACACATAACATAAATTTAATATGAGTACTAAAAAGAATTAATTTGGTTTTTGATTTGTGAGCATTCACATTACATATGAATACTTAAAGGAATCTTATGCTTAGTTTTGAAAATAGGTTGAATAATTTGTTTTCTTCTTCATTTTTATAAATCTGCTTAAACACATTCTTAGTCAATGCGGTCAAGGCAGTGTGCTTAACTGATCATGCAAAGAGAAATACAAATATAGAAAAAAACGAGAGCAACAGTCGAACGGCACGCGACAGTGGGATATCCTTGGACGTATATTGCCATAAAAAGTATCTAATTATATAATACTAATTGCAAGCTACAAATTAATCATAACACTGCAGTGCGCTGCCACCTTGCATCAATTTCGATATGTTGTCAATAATTTATCGCCGCAATTTTCCTAGCACAAGACTGCAAAAAGCGGTGTGAGCAGTATATATCGGTATTTTTTTTATAAATTTTGAATTGGCCAATATCGATAACTTGCAATATATCGAGTAATCAAATTAATATTTATTTAATTACATTTTATAGTTTTGTATTTTTTACTGACCATAAAATAGGAATTATTAAATAATAATCATATGTGCACGTAAGCATATTATAAATATTATGATTATGTACACAAGCATGTAAATACTTGCATACATTCATATTCATTTACCACGCCACCTATTGGTTGAGTATTAGTATATATTTATGCACATGTAATTTCGGTAATTGACATGTGCATTGAAAAGAAGAGTCGAGAATCGAGATCGCGCTTCGCGCTCGCATCGTTTGTCCTTTTCTTTCCTGCACAAGTAATTTAGTTCTGACGTCATCGACAACTTCTTTGCTGGTCGAAGGGTCTAAATGGTTTATCTAATAACTTCAGTGTTTATTGTCCGATCGGATTGCAATTTGGAGGATAAGTTCATATAGTATTTATCTATATATATACTAATGCAGAACGTTAAGAAATGAGTAAATCGCCATGTAAATCAAAATTGGCGGTTTGCGGGGGCGGTAGGCGGTAGGCGTGTTATTCCAAATTGAAAATAAACTTGATCTGCGTATGGTATACAGAAATCTTCATGCTAAATTTGGTGTCCCTAGCTTTTGTAATAGCTGGGATCGGCGCGTACATCCAGACAGACAGACAGACGGACAGACATGGCTCAATCGACTCGGCTAGTGATCCTGAGCAAGAATATATATACTTTATGGGGTCTCCGAAGCCTCCTTCTGCCCGTTACATACATTTGCACAAAGTTAGTATACCCTTTTTGACCATTTTCAATGGTCCAAGGGTATAAAAATATATATAAATATAACCAGCTCCTTCACAGTGAATTGATAATTATGTGTGTGTGCCATAAATATTATTACTTTGTAACAAAACAGCAACACACACCGTACATCAACTTGGTACCAAGGATCTTGCCGGGGAAAGTGGAAGAAAATTTTATTGCACACGATATGATTTATTAAATTAATTAATCAATTCACTGGCCCAAATTTTAATAACTTAAATCTATTTTTGAAACTTTATATTTAGAAATGAGAAAAAGAAATTTTGGAAATTCATTTCTGAATTGAATTAAAAGAAAGAAAAATAATTGGTTGCAACACTATTGCACTACCCCTCATAGCATCATGCTAAAACAATTAACTCTATTTATCATAGTTGTAAATAAATAAATTAATTTTATAATGTTTAACTAAATTAAATAATATGTTTCTTTGGATGAAAATGGGCTGAGCTTGCATATCAGCCGATTTGTTTAGGGATTTCCTATCAACTTTGCCGAAAGGAAATCATGGTAGGGCGGGTAAAGAAGGCGGGCTGCACCAACACCTATTGCAGCCTCGTCATCATTTGAATGACGTCAGTAAACTTGTAACTTGTATCATCGATCTGAAAAAGGCAACGGGACTAAAATTTTTTTTTGTAAAGCTACCAATTGTTCTCTATATATCTTAACACCTTTTCTAGTCATTGAACCACACCAACCAAATGATAACTAGCTGTCTTTTGATGATTCGAAATTGCAAAAATTTGGAGGAAATTAAATTAAACCGCTCGATTTATCAACAGGAACACGGCCATTACCGAAAGTACCAAGTACCACCAAAACATGTCTGTTCGGTCTAGTGCTTCCAATGTGCGTTTGTCATATGTTATTGTGCATTCGTCCCATATGATGATTTTTGATGCTACTAAAGTGTTTCGAAATGTTACATGTCGGTTTTTCAGTAGTTAGAAGGTTTAATGGCAATTTTAACGCTGAGTTAGCCGTACGGCATCCGTCTATCAATGTGGCCGCTATTCGAGAAGAAGCAATTGCTACCGCAAGTTCGGATCTCGCACGTACAGTGGCCAAAATCAATCACATGATGAATGTCTTCCCAGTTCCACCAGGGCATTCAAAAAAAAAAGCCGCCATTTCCATCACCAATTTCATTAATCAGTGTATCATAGACTTCTCTCTGCTTAGGATTTAACAGAGGTACATTCGTTTGAACTGATAGGATTACGTCATGTGGATCATATTCACTTTCACGTTCCAATTCTCATTCATTCCGCGATCTGGCGCTGGCATTCTTAACCGAAATAGCAAACTGCCGCACATGAGGTAACCCATATCTTCGGTTAAGAGCAAAGTCTGGTTATGGATCTCCTCATTCACCTCAAGATCGAAATTTCTTGAGCTGACGTGAATTCGATGTAAAATATCTTCTGACATGTTATCTTTGTTTTTGTTCCACAGGTCACGTGGGTTCAATGGGAAGCATTTTGAAATGATGATAGCAAATAATGTGCGTATATGACTTGGAGATGCAGAAATAATTGCTTCAGGTGTTGCCGTGTCACAATGAGTATTGTTTTCAAGCAAATTTAGCTCTTGACATGCTGCACGAAATGTGGGGCACACGATACCATTAACAGTTCGTAGTGATTCAAATGATGTTGGCCCTCGAACATGTACCAGCAACAACTGCAAATTGAAACATTCATAACTCTTAGGATGAACTATGAAAATTAGTTCAGCTAAAAAGTAACATGACATTCAGTGCCAGAACTTTCGAGACATATATAATGGCTCAAAGAGGATATAACCACTATATAGCTACTATATAGCTTATCAAAAAAATCATAGACAACCTATAAAAAGACATTTACACTTTTGTTAACCTGTAAATTTTGTTTTCCCTTATTTTATTCCTTAAATTCCGTTCCTTTCCAATGATTTTATGTTTTTACTGTAAAATAAATCTTAGGTATTATTTTCGGGAATTAAAAATTAAATAATTAATTAATAATTGGGTTCGCGCCATCTGGCAGCACCAACAGCTGTTACAGCGACATCATATCATTGAGAAGTACGGCATCACAGCTTGCCAGACTTTCTACGGGCTGTAATCGATATGGCTATGGCTATGGGAAGCCATGCTGGTTTTAAGGATACAACCAAAGGATACAGCATACAACGAACCACCGGATTGTTTTCTGCCTCAGGAAAGACTTGCTCCCTATAATGACAAAAGCTGTTCTACCTCCCTAATGAAGCATAACAGATCTTTCGTCGAGGAACGGACAATATGCTCGGGACTTGCAAATTCCACGTGCAGATGTTTCCTCCTAGTCCATACCAAGGCCGGACAGTCACATAGAATGTGTTTAGTAGACTCGTCGTCCTCTTTGGAGAGCCTGCACTCCGCATGGTCTCTCCTAGAGAGTAGCTTGGTCCTTCGATCAACTTTAGGATTGGTGAGCTCTTTAGCCTGCCGCATCCCTGGTTGGAAGAACCAGTAGCGTTCGGTCAATCTTCCAGCCCAGGTTTTCATCAGGGAGGAGATAGTTGACCACCCCACGCCACAGAAGGGTTCGGGGCCAAGCAGGGCGACTGATGACCCAGCCCTCGCTAGTTCGTCCGCCTGCTCGTTGCCCTGAAAACCATAATGTCCAGGTACCCAAATTAGGGTAACTTTATTCTTATTCGACAGCCTCTGGAGACAGTTCCAGCAGTCAGCCACCATACGCGAGCCTACTCTTTTTGTGGAGAGGCCGCTTGGCTGTCCGAGAAGATGTATATGTTCGCTCCTCTAATCCCCTTCTCAAGGATAAGACGGCAGCAGAACTCGATGGCGTGAACCTCTGATTAGAAAACTGTAGCCCAGTTGCCCATAGCAATCGAAGTTTTGGAGTTGGGACCATATATCCCAGCTCCAACCCCCTGATCAGTCTTTGACCCGTCGGTGTACCAATGTATACCATTGGGGTCTCTGATGGGGTTGCCAGAATCCCAGTCCCTACGGTCCGGGATGAGGGTTCTGAATTTTGCACCAAAGAAGAGTTCCTTGGTCACAGAATCTGATCTGGTGCAGATCTCTAAGCCAGGAATATCTCTGATTAAGCTAGCATGCCCTGATTCGGTAGCTAGAAGCCCAGATTGGAGCTTTATTCTAAGAAGGCTCACAGCAGCAACTTCTTTTATGCGGATGTGCAGCGGAGTCAGATTTAAAATAGATTTCATTGCTGCAGTGGGACAAGTGCGAAGTGTACCCGTCAAGGAGAGGCAGAGCAGCCTATGCAGTTTCGTGCATTTGTTGATGGCAGTGACCTGCGTAACCTTAGGCCACCAAACAATAGCAGCTTAGGTTACGATCGGTCTTACCATCATCTCAAATAGCAACCGGATGGTGCAGGATTTGAGACCCCAGATTCTACCAAAGAGTCTTCTGCATGCCCACATGGCATGAGTAGCCTTTGATAGAGTGTTGTATAGGTGGGAGTTCCAGCTTAGTCGTTTATCAAGGGTTACCCCTAGATATTTGACTTTATTGGAAAGGTCCACGGGAGAGCCGCCAATGTGTAATTGACCAATGTCAACAGAGTATCGCTTAGTGAAGGGAACAATGGCTGCCTTTTGTGGGTTGATGCTAAGACCTACATCTTCACAACCACCTACTGACCGTGTTCAGAGCTGATTGCATCAACTCTGTCACGGTGTTGGTAAAGTTCCCGTTCACTACGAGAGCCAGGTCGTCGGCATAGCCAATCGCTTCCACGCCCTGTTCTGCGAGTATGATTAGTAGTTCGTCAACTACTAGGGACCAGAGCAAAGGGGATAGGACCAATCCCTGGGGACACCCTTTTACCGCTCTAATATGGACGGTCGTCGTGTCCAGGGTAGAGGAGATAGTCCGGTGTTTGAGCATGGCGTCAATCCACCGGATTATGGGACGGGCAATATTCCTGCGCTCAAGCGCAGCAGAGATAGACCCGTAGCCGGTGTTATCGAAGGCTCCCTCTATATCAAGAAAAGAGCACACAGCAATGTTCTTTGATACGAAGGCTTTTTCAATTTTTCCCACTAATTTGTGGAGAGCGACCTCTGTCGATCTACCGGCTATATACGCGAACTGCGTGGGGTGCAGAGGGTTGTTTTTCTGCAGAGAGCACCGAATGTGCATGTCTAAGAGCCTTTCTGCAGTCTTAAGCAGAATGGAGGTAAGGCTGATCGGCCGATATGACTTAGGCTGGTCAAGAGGACGATTTCCCTGTTTGGGAATGAATACCACATTGACTCTCCTCCAAGAGTTGGTTATGTGTCCCCACGTGAAACTAGCTCTAAGTAGGCCGACCAGTGGATCGAGGATATGATTCAGGCTGTTTTGAAGAAGGGCTGGAAAGATTTTATCACCCCCAGGGGCGAAGGAATCTACTATTTGACCTTTTCAGGGTCGAAAATGGTTCCAGATAGGCTGGATCCACGTGAGTCAGGTGACAAGGTGGCGTCTACGTGACTGGAAAGATCTGGGTTCGCCACGGAACCTGGGAAATGAACTTGCAATAAAAGCTCAAGTGCTTCCCTGCGATCTTGAGTGAAAGAGCCATCTGCTCTTTTGAGAAGCCCTATACCATTAGACGACCCTTTGGCTAATACTTTGTGGAGTGTCGCTGCCTCTGGCAGCGATTCTATGCTACCACAGTAGCTGCGCCACGTATCGCGTTTGGAGCGTCTAATGTTCTTGTTATAGTGTGTGAGAGCGTCCCTATAGACATCCCAACCTATGCGGTTAGATCTGGCCTTGTTGAAGAGGCTTCTAACCTTCCTTCTTTGTGCTGCCAGCTCTTCATTCCACCAAGGAACTTTACGGTTGACCATTAAAGTCTTCCGAACTGAGCTAGCTTCGAAGGGCGTATTAAGCACATCTTGGAGCAGGTTGGCAGCAAGTTCTATCTCACTGATAGAGTTAGGATTGCTGATCAACAGGTCTGCTTTCAAAGCCACAGAGGCTTTGAAGAGTTCCCAGTTTGTCTTCTTGGGACAAAAGGAGTTCTGGCGGATATCGACTTGGCCAGGAAGGTCGAACCTGATGTGCTGATGGTCCGACAGGGTGGCTTCGTCAGTGACCCGCCAGTTAACAAGCGAACTCGCAATTGAGTTGCTGACTAGGGTGAGATCTAAAACCTCTTCCCTAATGGAGTTTATAAACGTGGGTTTACACCCTACGTTGGCTATATCTAAATGACAACACATTACATAATCTAAGAGAGACTCACCACGTTTATTGAAATCGCTGCTCCCCCAGATTGTGTGGTGGGCGTTGGCGTCACAGCTGATCACAAGCGGCTTGTTGTGGAGGCGGCAGAAGTCCACAAGCAACTGAACCTCTGCGGGGGGTTCATCATCCACATCGCCCGGGAAGTAAGCAGAGGCGATCACTACTGCCATCAGCAGTGGCTACCTCTATAGCCGTTGCCACCAGGCCTCTGTGAATGAAGTTAGTTAGAGGGAAGTGTCTCACACTGTTATTAACCAATATAGCAGTGCGAGGGGCACCTCCCATACGGTCATATAGTAACTTACATGATCCGCATGATAGTCCACGGACGAGGCCACCTATTAACCATGGCTCTTGGATGAGAGCCAGGTCAATCTCGTCTTTACAGACGACCCTTCACAGGGTGGCTGACGCTCCTCTGGCGTGGTGCAGGTTCGCATGGAGCTCCGCATCCTCTCTTAGCGCCTTAGTGACAAGGCCACATGCCTTGCCACCCCGAGAGTCATTGCCACGGATGCCCTTCGGCACTCTGGCGGAGCTACTCGCGGGAGGTACCCTTGCGGGTAGCTTGCGCCCAGCGCTTATTGTGGGTCGGGCAGGGGCCAGGAGGCGCCCGCTGTCAGCCACAGGTCTGGTGCGGCCCGTTGGTGGGTTGGGGGCGGAGACCCGGATGGTCGGGGGTTTGGGGAGGGGGGCTTGCCGCGCCACTGCGGCTGCAGCGCTGGTGGACGCCACCGGGGCGGCAGCTACTGCCGTCGCGTAGGTGGGGCAACCTTCGTCGCTTCCGGAGGGGCGTCATTTGGGGGGAATGGTTGGAGAAGGGGAAGAGGGATTGGCAGGAGAGGGGGAGGCTCTGGGGACGGAGTTCTTCAGGAGAAGCTTAACTCGTCCAAAGACGAATTTCACCTTCCCGTTGAACTCCGTCAGAGCCTTATACGACTCCTCGTCGACCAACATCGCGAGGTGAGTCGTGGTGCCGTTGAGGCTGTGCTGGACCACTCGCCACTGCTTCGTTGAGAAGCAGTCCGCATTTTGGATGCCAAGGCATCCCAGAGGAGTCGTATAAGGTTCTGACGGAGTGCAACGGGAAGGTGAAATTCGTCTTTGGACGAGTTAAGCTTCTCCTGAAGAACTCCGTCCCCAGAGCCTCCCCCTCTCCTGCCCGTCCCTCTTCCCCTTCTGCAACCATTCCCCCCAAACCGACGCCCCTCCGGAAGCGACAAAGGTTGCCCCACCTACGCGACGGCAGTAGCTGCCGCCCCGGTGGCGTCCACCAGCGCTGCAGCCGCAGTGGCGCGGCAAGCCCCCCTCCCCAAACCCCCGACCATCCGGGTCTCCGCCCCCAACCCACCAACGGGCCGCACCAGACCTGTGGCTGACAGCGGGCGCCTCCTGGCCCCTGCCCGACCCACAATAAGCGCTGGGCGCAAGCTACCCGCAAGGGTACCTCCCGCGACTGGGGTCGCCAGGCGACCTCCGCCGAGCAGCTCCGCCAGAGTGCCGAAGGGCATCCGTGGCAACGACTCTCGGGGTGGCAAGGCATGTGGCCTTGTCACTAAGGCGCTACGAGAGGATGCGGAGCGCAACTAAGGTGCTCCAGGCGAACCTGCACCACGCCAGAGGAGCGTCAGCCACCCTGTGCAGGGTCGTCTGTAAAGACGAGATTGACCTGGCTCTCGTCCAAGAGCCATGGTTAATAGGTGGCCTCGTCCGTGGACTATCATGCGGATCATGTAAGTTACTATATGACCGTATGGGAGGTGCCCCTCGCACTGCTATATTGTTTAATAACAGTGTGAGACACTTCACTCTAACTAACTTCATTCACAGAGACCTGGTGGCAACGGCTATAGAGGTAGTCACTGCTGATGGCGTCCGGGAAGTAGTGATCGCCTCTGCTTACTTCCCGGGCGATGTGGATGATGCAACCCCCGCAGAGGTTCAGTTGCTTGTGGACTTCTGCCGCCTCCACAACAAGCCGCTTGTGATCAGCTGTGACGCCAACGCCCACCACACAATCTGGGGGAGCAGCGATGTCAATAAAAGTGGTGAGTCTCTCTTAGATTATCTAATGTGTTGTCATTTAGATATAGCCAACGTAGGGTGTAAACCTACGTTTATAAACTCACTAGGAAAGAGGTTTTAGATCTCACCCTAGTCAGCAACTCAATTGCGAGTTCGCTTGTTAACTGGCGGGTCACTGACGAAGCCACCTTGTCGGACCATCAGCACATCAGGTTCGACCTTCCTGGCCAAGTCGATATCCGCCAGAACTCCTTTTGTCCCAAGAAGACAAACTGGGAACTCTTCAAAGGCTCTGTGGCTTTGAAAGCAGACCTGTTGATCAGCAATCCTAACTCTATCAGTGAGATAGAACTTGCTGCCAACCTGCTCCAAGATGTGCTTAATACGCCCTTCGAAGCTAGCTCAGTTCGGAAGACTTTAATGGTCAACCGTAAAGTTCCTTGGTGGAATGAAGAGCTGGCAGCACAAAGAAGGAAGGTTAGAAGCCTCTTCAACAAGGCCAGATCTAACCGCATAGGTTGGGATGTCTATAGGGACGCTCTCACACACTATAACAAGAACATTAGACGCTCCAAACGCGATACGTGGCGCAGCTACTGTGGTAGCATAGAATCGCTGCCAGAGGCAGCGAGACTCCACAAAGTATTAGCCAAAGGGTCGTCTAATGGTATAGGGCTTCTCAAAAGAGCAGATGGCTCTTTCACTCAAGATCGCAGGGAAGCACTTGAACTTTTATTGCAAGTTCACTTCCCAGGTTCCGTGGCGAACCCAGATCTTTCCAGTCACGTTGACGCCACCTTGTCACCTGACTCACGTGGATCCAGCCTTTTTGGAACCATTTTCGACCCTGAAAAGGTCAAATGGGCTGTAGATTCTTTCGCTCCCTTTAAAGCCCCAGGGGGAATAAAATCTTTCCAGCCCTTCTTCAAAACAGCCTGGATCATATCCTCGATCCACTGGTCGGCCTACTTAGAGCTAGTTTCACGTGGGGACACATACCCAACTCTTGGAGGAGAGTCAATGTGGTATTCATTCCCAAACAGGGAAATCGTCCTCTTGACCAGCCTAAGTCATATCGGCCGATCAGCCTTACCTCCTTTCTGCTTAAGACTGCAGAAAGCGTCTTAGACATGCACATTTGGTGCTCTCTGCAGAAAAACAACCCTCTGCACCCCACGCAGTTCGCGTGAATAGCCGGTAGATCGACAGAGGTCGCTCTCCACAAATTAGTGGGAAAAATTGAAAAAGCCTTCGTATCAAAGAACATTGCTGTGTGCTCTTTTCTTGATATAGAGGGTGCCTTCGATAACACCGGCTACGGGTCTATCTCTGCTGCGCTTGAGCGCAGGAATATTGCCCGTCCAATAATCCGGTGGATTGACGCCATGCTCAAACACCGGACTATCTCCTCTACCCTGGACACGACGACCGTCCATATTAGTGCGGTTAAAGGGTGTCCCCAGGGAGGGGTCCTATCCCCTTTGCTCTGGTCCCTAGTAACTCCCACCTACATAACAATCTATCAAAAGCTACTCATGCCATGTGGGCATGTAGAAGACTCTTTGGTAGAATCTGGGGTCTCAAATCCTGCACCATCCGGTTGCTATTTGAGATGATGGTAAGACCGATCGTAACCTACGCTGCTATTGTTTGGTATTCTAAGGTTACGCAGGTCACAGCCATCAACAAACGCACGAAACTGCATAGGCTGCTGTGCCTCTCCTTGACGGGTGCACTTCGCACCTGTCCCACCGCAGCTATGGAATCAATTTTGAATCTGACTCCGCTGCACATCCGCATCAAAGAAGTTGCTGCTATGAGCCTTCTTAGAATAAAGCTCCAATCTGGGCTTCTAGCTACCGAATCAGGGCATGCTAGCCTAATCAAAGATATTCCTGGCCTAGAGATCTGCACCAGATCAGATTCTATGACCAAGGAACTCTTCTTTGGTGCAAAATTCAGAACCCTCATCCCGGACCGTAGGGACTGGGATGCTGGCAACCCCATCAGAGACCCCAATGGTATACATTGGTATACCGACGGGTCAAAGACTGATCAAGGGGTTGGAGCTGGGATATATGGTCCCAACTCCAAAACCTCGATTGCTATGGGCAACTGGCCTACAGTCTTCCAATCAGAAATTTCACGCCATCGAGTTCTGCTGCCGCCTTATTCTTGAGAAGGGGAGCGAACATATACATCTTCTCAGACAGCCAAGCGGCCATACTGGCCCTCTCCACAAAAAGAGTAGGCTCGCGTATGGTGGCTGACTGCTGGAACTGTCTCCAGCGGGTGTCAAATAAGAACAAAGTTACCCTTATTTGGGTACCTGGACATTCTGGTTTCCAGGGCAACCAGCAGGCGGACGAACTAGCGAGGGCTGGGTCATCAGCCCCCCTGCTTGGCCCCGAGCCCTTCTGTGGCGTGGGGTGGTCAACTATCTCCTCCCTGGTGAAAACCTGGGCTGGAAGATTGACCGAACGCTACTGGTTCTTCCAACCAGGGATGCGGCAGGCTAAAGAGCTCACCAATCCTAAAGTTGATCGAAGGACCAAGTTACTCTCTAGGAGAGACCTCTACCTACTTGTTGGCTACCTTAGTGGCCACCACCTGGTGAACTATCACCTTACCAAAATGCGCCTGTCCTCGGATGCGGAGTGCAGGCTCTGCAAAAAGGACGACGAGTCTACTAAACACATTCTATGTGACTGTCCGGCCTTGGTATAGACTAGGAGGAAACATCTGCACGTGGAATTCGCAAGTCCCGAGCATATTGTCCGTTCCTCGACGAAAGACCTGTTATGCTTCATTAGGGAGGCAGAACAGCTTTTGTCATTATAGGGAGAGCATTCTAGGTACAAAAGATGTTCATGGTCGCAGTGCCTCGCGCCTTCTCCGCTGGTAGACTCCCTCTTTTATAATAATAATAATAATAATAGTTGTCGATTTTAATTTCCATAGTGCACTTTATCATTATTTTTCCCATAGCGCGTATATGGTTAGGTAAGAAAAGAACCCACACCCCATCCGACGAGCTTAGACCAGAGAAAAGCCAGAAGTGCACAAACCTTCTTAGCCTAACATATAGTCAATACTAGTGGTATATACACAACAGCAATTCCACACGCTACATAGGGTAGAAAAATAATTGGCGCCCAACGTTGGGGCCCCTGAGGTATGGAAAAGTCACAGATCCTACTTTTTAACCAATTACAGAAAGTAATTAAAGCCCAACCGAAGGGCGGAAGGAGGAATTCTTTTCAACCAAGTATTTACTAAAAATATTTATTTTTAAAATAATTGGCGCTTAAGAGTGGAGATCGAGATGTAATTTAAATTTATAGATCTTCCTTCTTATCCATTACAAAAGTAATTGAGGCCCAACCCGAAAGGTCAGATCACTACAGGCAAAATTTCTCGATTCTTTGTAGTTTTAATCTCAATCAAGAGACAGGGCATGGTCTTCAGGCCGCAACATGTATACAAGCCCAAGAATAGCTTTAAAGAACTGAAATATGAATCCAGTAATATCGACATAGCATCACGTTTGACCTTACAAAATGCTCTTTGAATCCAGCCATTAAAAATTGTTTCTTTTGCGGGACTCACGTTGGGGGACTACTGATAATGTCGTAGTCCTCGCGTCTTCGCCCACCCTCCCTATGAGTTCATTTTTTTTTTCTTTTGAACTCCCGAACCTAACATTACCCTTTCATCAACCTTCAGAAATCGTTAATAATTATTTAGCATTCCATTTTAAAATTCATTATTATTGCTTATGAGTTTCTTAAAATATACATAAATATAATAATGAGCGTGTCTTACGACCTAAATTTGTTAAAAACATTTTAGCTGACTCAAGGTCAATATCGGTTCGATTTCTGCATCATTGCTCCCAACGAGTTCTAGCAGTTCAGGAATTCTCGCAGATGAATTCAATGCAGTATTAAGTGCAAACACAACAAAGAGACAAGATTGGTTTATTGAATTGGTTTCCACCTCGGCACCACTAGAATTCCCAACGAGTTATAGCAGTGTGGAGATGAAACTGTCTTCGATCACTACGTTAGTCAGCGATGAATGCTGATGATCGACGTTGGCTACTTCGTGAAACAATTGTACATTCAAGCGCACTCTTTGTCTTTTTGACAAGTGTTCTTGTTGTGTTTGGCAAAAATATAAAATAAAAAATATCGACTAGATAAGCTATGATGCAGAAATCGAACCGATATTGACCTTGAGTCAGCTAAAATGTTTTCATAAATATAATATAAATCAAAGGTTGCATTTTTATATACCAAACTCTTTGTATGACCAGAGTATTTTATAAAATAAACAGGGTTACATGTAGTTCCCCTTGCTGCCTCTAACGGCTGACGGCCCAATAAGCGAATAATAATAGTGAAATGTAATACTTATACGTAGTATTGAACAAGAGATAGCCGAGAAGTCCGCGAGCTATCATGGTAGGGAGGGTACAGAGCGTGATACGATCAACATCTTAGTATCCTAGCACAATATGACCAGCATATAGCATCCATAAACGGCGTGGTTTATTTGAATACAATTTAGTTGTCTATTTAGCCGTCAGCCGTCAGAGGCAGCAAGGGGAACTACATGTAACCCTAGCTTTGGCTGATGTACGTGCCGTCCTTGCTCCTACTGCCGGAAGTGCGGCTATACTCTCCACGTGAGGTCGGCTGGAAGCAGGCCCCTAGCACGGTCATGTCTCTGCTAGGGGTGCTGACTAATTGTAGTAGGGCGAAGATTGTGATTCTATAAATCACCCCAATCCAAGGCGGAACAGCATACGCCAAGGGATGCATGGCCGGGGGGTAGCCCGGTCGTTAGTATGCGGACTCTGGATACCTGTCGCCCTCCAGTTTCATCTAGACTTCCCACGGTATGCGGGCTATGCCGTGGGCGACCTTCCTTCCCGCCTACTCGTGGGTCCAAACATAACTTTTTAAAACCAGATAAGTCTGATGCGACTTTAACAGCATCCACCCAGGGCGAAGCCTTAACGGCCGACCCCATCAACAGCACTGCAGCCAGTGGGCTGCTGGCTTCCACCCCAATACCACGGGTCTTGGCCCTGGTACTCTGACGGACATGCCACGGACTCCCTTGGACGATGAGTTCGTCAGTGCTGCTTTCTCGTCCAACAGCTGCTCAGGCAGGCAGCAACTCGTCGAGGTGATGTCCTCTGACGTGGAAGCTGATGCTGACCTGATCAGCCTTGCTGACGACGCTTCCGTGGCCTCTCAGAGGTCAGGTCTCACGGAATCAGGCTCTCAGATCCAGAAGCTGCGACTGGAATCTGAGAACGCCTTCGTGAAATTGAAGACACGCGAGAAGAGGCTATTCAAAGCCGCACTCGCGAAGGGTTCGAGCAGAGCGGAGGCTCTAGCTATCGCCACCGCGCCCCCGTGAAACCAAGGCCAAACGGACGCGCGCTGACGATACCGTCCTCGAACCCCAAGGGTCTTCAAAGAAGCCCAAAAAGACTCATGTGGAGTCCACAAAGCCACCTCACAGCCAGGTGGCAAGCAGCGTGAAACTGGGCTTCACGTGGGCTGACCCCAAAAATCCACTTTCACCGGAGCAGGTGGCTACGGGAAAGCAAGATCGCCAAGGCTTTCTGCTTCATCCCACACCGGGCGCCAGTCCAGGTTTCGAGCGTTGCATACCCCGAAACGAATGGCTGCTCCTGGTGTGCGAGAAACGCACGCTGACTGGGTCAGGGAGCCGTTGGACACATCAGGTCCATCAGCTCCCTTGACATCAAACTACTGGAGGAGACTGAGTTTCCTAAAGCTCACCTCATCCGAGGATATTTCCCCAGTAGTGCTGACCTGACTCCCGCCGCCATTCTAGGATACCTTGGCATCCAAAATGCGGACTGCTTCTCAACGAAGCAGTGACGGCTGGTCCAGCACAGCCTCAACGGCACCACGACTCACCTCGCGATGTTGGTCGACGAGGAGTCGTATAAGGCTCTGACGGAGTGCAACGGGAAGGTGAAATTCGTCTTTGGACGAGTTAAACTTCTCCTGAAGAACTCCGTCCCCAGAGCCTTCCCCTCTCCTGCCCGTCCCTCTTCCCCTTCTCCAACCATTCCCCCCCCAACCGACGCCCCTCCGGAAGCGACGAAGGTTGCACCCACCTACGCGACAGCAGTAGCTGCCGCCCCGGTGGCCACCAGCGATGCAGCCGCAGTGGCGCGGCAAGCCGTCAGAGCCTTATACGACTCCTCGTCGACCAACATCGCGAGGTGAGTCGTGGTGCCGTTGAGGCTGTGCTGGACCAGCCGTCACTGCTTCGTTGAGAAGCAGTCCGCATTTTGGATGCCAAGGTATCCTAGAATGGCGGCGGGAGTCAGGTCAGCACTACTGGGGAAATATCCTCGGATGAGGTGAGCTTTAGGAAACTCAGTCTCCTCCAGTAGTTTGATGTCAAGGGAGCTGATGGACCTGATGTGTCCAACGGCTCCCCTGACCCAGTCAGCAGTGCGGCTGTCTTCGCACACCAGGAGCAGCCATTCGTTTCGGGGTATGCAACGCTCGAAACCTGGACTGGCGCCCGGTGTGGGATGAAGCAGCAAAGCCTTGGCGATGCTTGCTTTCCCCGTAGCCACCTGCTCCGGTGAAAGTGGATTTTTGGGGTCAGCCCACGTGAAGCCCAGTTTCACGCTGCTTGCCACCTGGCTGTGAGGTGGCTTTGTGGACTCCACATGAGTCTTTTTGGGCTTCTTTGAAGACCCTTGGGGTTCGAGGACGGTATCGTCAGCGCGCGTCCGTTTGGCCTTGGTTTCCACGGGGGGCGCGGTGGCGATAGCTAGAGCCTCCGCTCTGCTCGAACCCTTCGCGAGTGCGGCTTTGAATAGCCTCTTCTCGCGTGTCTTCAATTTCACGAAGGCGTTCTCAGATTCCAGTCGCAGCTTCTGGATCTGAGAGCCTGATTCCGTGAGACCTGACCTCTGAGAGGCCACGGAAGCGTCGTCAGCAAGGCTGATCAGGTCAGCATCAGCTTCCACGTCAGAGGACATCACCTCGACGAGTTGCTGCCTGCCTGAGCAGCTGTTGGACGAGAAAGCAGCACTGACGAACTCATCGTCCAAGGGAGTCCGTGGCATGTCCGGGTCCCCTAGAGTACCAGGGCCAAGACCCGTGGTATTGGGGGTGGAAGCCAGCAGCCCACTGGCTGCAGTGCTGTTGATGGGGTCGGCCGTTAAGGCTTCGCCCTGGGTGGATGCTGTTAAAGTCGCATCAGACTTATCTGGTTTTAAAAAGTTATGTTTGGACCCACGAGTAGGCGGGAAGGGAAGGTCGCCCACGGCATAGCCCGCATACCGTGGGAAGTCTAGATGAAACTGGAGGGCGACAGGTATCCAGAGTCCGCATACTAACGACCGGGCTACCCCCCGGCCATGCATCCCTTGGCGTATGCTGTTCCGCCTTGGATTGGGGTGATTTATAGAATCACAATCTTCGCCCGACTACAATTAGTCAGCACCCCTAGCAGAGACATGACCGTGCTAGGGGCCTGCTTCCAGCCGACCTCACGTGGAGAGTATAGCCGCACTTCCGGCAGTAGGAGCAAGGACGGCACGTACCTCAGCCAAAGCTAGGGTTACATGTAGTTCCCCTTGCTGCCTCTGACGGCTGACGGCTAAATAGACAACTAAATTGTATTCAAATAAACCACGCCGTTTATGGATGCTATATGCTGGTCATATTGTGCTAGGATACTAAGATGTTGATCGTATCACGCTCTGTACCCTCCCTACCATGATAGCTCGCGAACTTCTCGGCTATCTCTTGTTCAATACTACGTATAAGTTTTACATTTCACTATTATTATTCGCTTATTGGGCCGTCAGCCGTTAGAGGCAGCAAGGGGAACTACATGTAACCCTGTTTATTTTATAAAATACTCTGGTCATACAAAGAGTTTGGTATATAAAAATGCAACCTTTGATTTATATTATATTTATGAAAACATTTTAGCTGACTCAAGGTCAATATCGGTTCGATTTCTGCATCATAGCTTATCTAGTCGATATTTTTTATTTTATATTTTTGCCAAACACAACAAGAACACTTGTCAAAAAGACAAAGAGTGCGCTTGAATGTACAATTGTTTCACGAAGTAGCCAACGTCGATCATCAGCATTCATCGCTGACTAACTTAGTGATCGAAGACAGTTTCATCTCCACACTGCTATAACTCGTTGGGAATTCTAGTGGTGCCGAGGTGGAAACCAATTCAATAAACCAATCTTGTCTCTTTGTTGTGTTTGCACTTAATACTGCATTGAATTCATCTGCGAGAATTCCTGAACTGCTAGAACTCGTTGGGAGCAATGATGCAGAAATCGAACCGATATTGACCTTGAGTCAGCTAAAATGTTTTTAACAAATTTAGGTCGTAAGACACGCTCATTATTATATTTATGTATATTTTAAGAAACTCATAAGCAATAATAATGAATTTTAAAATGGAATGCTAAATAATTATTAACGATTTCTGAAGGTTGATGAAAGGGTAATGTTAGGTTCGGGAGTTCAAAAGAAAAAAAAAATGAACTCATAGGGAGGGTGGGCGAAGACGCGAGGACTACGACATTATCAGTAGTCCCCCAACGTGAGTCCCGCAAAAGAAACAATTTTTAATGGCTGGATTCAAAGAGCATTTTGTAAGGTCAAACGTGATGCTATGTCGATATTACTGGATTCATATTTCAGTTCTTTAAAGCTATTCTTGGGCTTGTATACATGTTGCGGCCTGAAGACCATGCCCTGTCTCTTGATTGAGATTAAAACTACAAAGAATCGAGAAATTTTGCCTGTAGTGATCTGACCTTTCGGGTTGGGCCTCAATTACTTTTGTAATTGATAAGAAGTAAGATCTATAAATTTAAATTACATCTCGATCTCCACGCCCCCCTCCCCAAACCCCCGACCATCCGGGTCTCCGCCCCCAACCCACCAACGGGCCGCACCAGACCTGTGGCTGACAGCGGGCGCCTCCTGGCCCCTGCCCGACCCACAATAAGCGCTGGGCGCAAGCTACCCGCAAGGGTACCTCCCGCGACTGGGGTCGCTAGGCGACCTCCGCCGAGCAGCTCCGCCAGAGAGCCGAAGGGCATCCGTGGCAACGACTCTCGGGGTGGCAAGGCATGTGGCCATGTCACTAAGGCGCTACGAGAGGATGCGGAGCGCAACTAAGGTGCTCCAGGCGAACCTGCACCACGCCAGAGGAGCGTCAGCCACCCTGTGCAGGGTCGTCTGTAAAGACGAGATTGACCTGGCTCTCGTCCAAGAGCCATGGTTAATAGGTGGCCTCGTCCGTGGACTATCATGCGGATCATGTAAGTTACTATATGACCGTATGGGAGGTGCCCCTCGCACTGCTATATTGGTTAATAACAGTGTGAGACACTTCCCTGTAACTAACTTCATTCACAGAGACCTGGTGGCAACGGCTATAGAGGTAGCCACTGCTGATGGCGTCCGGGAAGTAGTGATCGCCTCTGCTTACTTCCCGGGCGATGTGAATGATGCACCCCCCGCAGAGGTTCAGCGGCTTGTGGACTTCTGCCGCCTCCACAACAAGCCGCTTGTGATCGGCTGTGACGCCAACGCCCACCACACAATCTGGGGGAGCAGCGATGTCAATAAACGTGGTGAGTCTCTCTTAGATTATCTAATGTGTTGTCATTTAGATATAGCCAACGTAGGGTGTAAACCTACGTTTATAAACTCACTAGGAAAGAGGTTTTAGATCTCACCCTAGTCAGCAAATCAATTGCGAGTTCGCTTGTTAACTGGCGGGTCACTGACGAAGCCACCTTGTCGGACCATCAGCACATCAGGTTCGACCTTCCTGGCCAAGTCGATATCCGCCAGAACTCCTTTTGTCCCAAGAAGACAAACTGGGAACTCTTCAAAGCCTCTGTGGCTTTGAAAGCAGACCTGTTGATCAGCAATCCTAACTCTATCAGTGAGATAGAACTTGCTGCCAACCTGCTCCAAGATGTGCTTAATACGCCCTTCGAAGCTAGCTCAGTTCGGAAGACTTTAATGGTCAACCGTAAAGTTCCTTGGTGGAATGAAGAGCTGGCAGCACAAAGAAGGAAGGTTAGAAGCCTCTTCAACAAGGCCAGATCTAACCGCATAGGTTGGGATGTCTATAGGGACGCTCTCACACACTATAACAAGAACATTAGACGCTCCAAACGCGATACGGGGCGCAGCTACTGTGGTAGCATAGAATCGCTGCCAGAGGCAGCGAGACTCCACAAAGTATTAGCCAAAGGGTCGTCTAATGGTATAGGGCTTCTCAAAAGAGCAGATGGCTCTTTCACTCAAGATCGCAGGGAAGCACTTGAACTTTTATTGCAAGTTCACTTCCCAGGTTCCGTGGCGAACCCAGATCTTTCCAGTCACGTTGACGCCACCTTGTCACCTGACTCACGTGGATCCAGCCTTTTTGGAACCATTTTCGACCCTGAAAAGGTCAAATGGGCTGTAGATTCTTTCGCTCCCTTTAAAGCCCCAGGGGGTGATAAAATCTTTCCAGCCCTTCTTCAAAACAGCCTGGATCATATCCTCGATCCACTGGTCGGCCTACTTAGAGCTAGTTTCACGTGGGGACACATACCCAACTCTTGGAGGAGAGTCAATGTGGTATTCATTCCCAAACAGGGAAATCGTCCTCTTGACCAGCCTAAGTCATATCGGCCGATCAGCCTTACCTCCTTTCTGCTTAAGACTGCAGAAAGCGTCTTAGACATGCACATTCGGTGCTCTCTGCAGAAAAACAACCCTCTGCACCCCACGCAGTTCGCGTATATAGCCGGTAGATCGACAGAGGTCGCTCTCCACAAATTAGTGGGAAAAATTGAAAAAGCCTTCGTATCAAAGAACATTGCTGTGTGATCTTTTCTTGATATAGAGGGTGCCTTCGATAACACCGGCTACGGGTCTATCTCTGCTGCGCTTGAGCGCAGGAATATTGCCCGTCCCATAATCCGGTGGATTGACGCCATGCTCAAACACCGGACTATCTCCTCTACCCTGGACACGACGACCGTCCATATTAGTGCGGTTAAAGGGTGTCCCCAGGGAGGGGTCCTATCCCCTTTGCTCTGGTCCCTAGTAATCGACGAACTACTAATCATACTTGCAGAACAGGGCGTGGAAGCGATTGGCTATGCCGACGACCTGGCTCTCGTAGTGAACGGGAACTATGCCAACACCGTGACAGAGTTGATGCAATCAGCTCTGAACACGGTCAGTAGGTGGTTGTGAAGATGTAGGTCTTAGCATCAACCCACAAAAGGCAGCCATTGTTCCCTTCACTAAGCGATACTCTGTTGACATTGGTCAATTACACATTGGCGGCTCTCCCGTGGACCTTTCCAATAAAGTCAAATATCTAGGGGTAACCCTTGATAAACGACTAAACTGGAACTCCCACCTACATAACAATCTATCAAAAGCCACTCATGCCATGTGGGCATGCAGAAGACTCTTTGGTAGAATCTGGGGTCTCAAATCCTGCACCATCCGGTTGCTATTTGAGATGATGGTAAGACCGATCGTAACCTACGCTGCTATTGTTTGGTATTCTAAGGTTAGGCAGGTCACTGCCATCAACAAATGCACGAAACTGCATAGGCTGCTGTGCCTCTCCTTGACGGGTGCACTTCGCACCTGTCCCACCGCAGCTATGGAATCAATTTTGAATCTGACTCCGCTGCACATCCGCATTAAAGAAGTTGCTGCTATGAGCCTTCTTAGAATTAAGCTTCAATCTGGGCTTCTAGCTACCGAATCAGGGCATGCTAGCTTAATCAAAGATATTCCTGGCCTAGAGATCTGCACCAGATCAGATTCTATGACCAAGGAACTCTTCTTTGGTGCAAAATTCAGAACCCTCATCCCGGACCGTAGGGACTGGGATGCTGGCAACCCCATCAGAGACCCCAATGGTATACATTGGTATACCAACGGGTCAAAGACTGATCAAGGGGTTGGAGCTGGGATATATGGTCCCAACTCCAAAACCTCGATTGCTATGGGCAACTGGCCTACAGTCTTCCAATCAGAAGTTCACGCCATCGAGTTACCCCAATTTGGGTACCTGGACATTCTGGTTTCCAGGGCAACGAGCAGGCGGACGAACTAGCGAGGGCTGGGTCATCAGCCCCCCTGCTTGGCCCCGAACCCTTCTGTGGCGTGGGGTGGTCAACTATCTCCTCCCTGGTGAAAACCTGGGCTGGAAGATTGACCGAACGCTACTGGTTCTTCCAACCAGGGATGCGGCAGGCTAAAGAGCTCACCAATCCTAAAGTTGATCGAAGGACCAAGTTACTCTCTAGGAGAGACCTCTACCTACTTGTTGGCTACCTTAGTGGCCACCACCTGGTGAACTATCACCTTACCAAAATGCGCCTGTCCTCGGATGCGGAGTGCAGGCTCTGCAAAGAGGACGACGAGTCTACTAAACACATTCTATGTGACTGTCCGGCCTTGGTATAGACTAGGAGGAAACATCTGCACGTGGAATTCGCAAGTCCCGAGCATATTGTCCGTTCCTCGACGAAAGACCTGTTATGCTTCATTAGGGAGGCAGAACAGCTTTTGTCATTATAGGGAGAGCATTCTA
Organism: Zaprionus ornatus; assembly: GCA_018904035.1. Taxonomy (NCBI): domain Eukaryota; kingdom Metazoa; phylum Arthropoda; class Insecta; order Diptera; family Drosophilidae; genus Zaprionus; species Zaprionus ornatus. Next base: position 1,090,323 of record JAEIFZ010000032.1, on the reverse strand, counting down.
GGTACAAAAGATGTTCATGGTCGCAGTGCCTCGCGCCTTCTCCGCTGGTAGACTCCCTCTTTTATAATAATAATAATAATAATAGTTGTCGATTTTAATTTCCATAGTGCACTTTATCATTATTTTTCCCATAGCGCGTATATGGTTAGGTAAGAAAAGAACCCACACCCCATCCGACGAGCTTAGACCAGAGAAAAGCCAGAAGTGCACAAACCTTCTTAGCCTAACATATAGTCAATACTAGTGGTATATACACAACAGCAATTCCACACGCTACATAGGGTAGAAAAAATAATTGGCGCCCAACGTTGGGGCCCCTGAGATATGGAAAAGTCACAGATCCTACTTTTTAACCAATTACAGAAAGTAATTAAAGCCCAACCGAAGGGCGGAAGGAAGAATTCTTTTCAACCAAGTATTTACTAAAAATATTTATTTTTAAAATAATTGGCGCTTAAGAGTGGAGATCGAGATATAATTTAAATTTATAGATCTTACTTCTTATCAATTACAAAAGTAATTGAGGCCCAACCCGAAAGGTCAGATCACTACAGGCAAAATTTCTCGATTCTTTGTAGTTTTAATCTCAATCAAGAGACAGGGCATGGTCTTCAGGCCGCAACATGTATACAAGCCCAAGAATAGCTTTAAAGAACTGAAATATGAATCCAGTAATATCGACATAGCATCACGTTTGACCTTACAAAATGCTCTTTGAATCCAGCCATTAAAAATTGTTTCTTTTGCGGGACTCACGTTGGGGGACTACTGATAATGTCGTAGTCCTCGCGTCTTCGCCCACCCTCCCTATGAGTTCATTTTTTTTTTCTTTTGAACTCCCGAACCTAACATTACCCTTTCATCAACCTTCAGAAATCGTTAATAATTCTTAAGCATTCCATTTTAAAATTCATTATTATTGCTTATGAGTTTCTTAAAATATACATAAATATAATAATGAGCGTGTCTTACGACCTAAATTTGTCAAAAACATTTTAGCTGACTCAAGGTCAATATCGGTTCGATTTCTGCATCATTGCTCCCAACGAGTTCTAGCAGTTCAGGAATTCTCGCAGATGAATTCAATGCAGTATTAAGTGCAAACACAACAAAGAGACAAGATTGGTTTATTGAATTGGTTTCCACCTCGGCACCACTAGATTCCCAACGAGTTATAGCAATGTGGAGATGAAACTGTCTTCGATCACTAAGTTAGTCAGCGATGAATGCTGATGATCGACGTTGGCTACTTCGTGAAACAATTGTACATTCAAGCGAACTCTTTGTCTTTTTGACAAGTGTTCTTGTTGTGTTTGGCAAAAATATAAAATAAAAAATATCGACTAGATAAGCTATGATGCAGAAATCGAACCGATATTGACCTTGAGTCAGCTAAAATGTTTTCATAAATATAATATAAATCAAAGGTTGCATTTTTATATACCAAACTCTTTGTATGACCAGAGTATTTTATAAAATAAACAGGGTTACATGTAGTTCCCCTTGCTGCCTCTGACGGCTGACGGTCCAATAAGCGAATAATAATAGTGAAATGTAATACTTATACGTAGTATTGAACAAGAGATAGCCGAGAAGTCCGCGAGCTATCATGGTAGGGAGGGTACAGAGCGTGATACGATCAACATCTTAGTATCCTAGCACAATATGACCAGCATACAGCATCCATAAACGGCGTGGTTTATTTGAATACAATTTAGTTGTCTATTTAGCCGTCAACCGTCAGAGGCAGCAAGGGGAACTACATGTAACCCTAGCTTTGGCTGAGGTACGTGCCGTCCTTGCTCCTACTGCCGGAAGTGCGGCTATACTCTCCACGTGAGGTCGGCTGGAAGCAGGCCCCTAGCACGGTCATGTCTCTGCTAGGGGTGCTGACTAATTGTAGTCGGGCGAAGATTGTGATTCTATAAATCACCCCAATCCAAGGCGGAACAGCATACGCCAAGGGATGCATGGCCGGGGGTAGCCCGGTCGTTAGTATGCGGACTCTGGATACCTGTCGCCCTCCAGTTTCATCTAGACTTCCCACGGTATGCGGGCTATGCCGTGGGCGACCTTCCCTTCCCGCCTACTCGTGGGTCCAAACATAACTTTTTAAAACCAGATAAGTCTGATGCGACTTTAACAGCATCCACCCAGGGCGAAGCCTTAACGGCCGACCCCATCAACAGCACTGCAGCCAGTGGGCTGCTGGCTTCCACCCCCAATACCACGGGTCTTGGCCCTGGTACTCTAGGGGACCCGGACATGCCACGGACTCCCTTGGACGATGAGTTCGTCAGTGCTGCTTTCTCGTCCAACAGCTGCTCAGGCAGGCAGCAACTCGTCGAGGTGATGTCCTCTGACGTGGAAGCTGATGCTGACCTGATCAGCCTTGCTGACGACGCTTTCGTGGCCTCTCAGAGGTCAGGTCTCACGGAATCAGGCTCTCAGATCCAGAAGCTGCGACTGGAATCTGAGAACGCCTTCGTGAAATTGAAGACACGCGAGAAGAGGCTATTCAAAGCCGCACTCGCGAAGGGTTCGAGCAGAGCGGAGGCTCTAGCTATCGCCACCGCGCCCCCCGTGGAAACCAAGGCCAAACTGACGCGCGCTGACGATACCGTCCTCGAACCCCAAGGGTCTTCAAAGAAGCCCAAAAAGACTCATGTGGAGTCCACAAAGCCACCTCACAGCCAGGTGGCAAGCAGCGTGAAACTGGGCTTCACGTGGGCTGACCCCAAAAATCCACTTTCACCGGAGCAGGTGGCTACGGGGAAAGCAAGCATCGCCAAGGCTTTGCTGCTTCATCCCACACCGGGCGCCAGTCCAGGTTTCGAGCGTTGCATACCCCGAAACGAATGGCTGCTCCTGGTGTGCGAAGACAGCCGCACTGCTGACTGGGTCAGGGGAGCCGTTGGATACATCAGGTCCATCAGCTCCCTTGACATCAAACTACTGGAGGAGACTGAGTTTCCTAAATCCAAAATGCGGACTGCTTCTCAACGAAGCAGTGACGGCTGGTCCAGCACAGCCTCAACGGCACCACGACTCACCTCGCGATGTTGGTCGACGAGGAGTCGTATAAGGCTCTGACGGAGTGCAACGGGAAGGTGAAATTCGTCTTTGGACGAGTTAAGCTTCTCCTGAAGAACTCCGTCCCCAGAGCCTTCCCCTCTCCTGCCCGTCCCTCTTCCCCTTCTCCAACCATTCCCCCCCCCAACCGACGCCCCTCCGGAAGCGACGAAGGTTGCACCCACCTACGCGACAGCAGTAGCTGCCGCCCCGGTGGCCACCAGCGATGCAGCCGCAGTGGCGCGGCAAGCCCCCCTCCCCAAACCCCCGACCATCCGGGTCTCCGCCCCCAACCCACCAACGGGCCGCACCAGACCTGTGGCTGACAGCGGGCGCCTCCTGGCCCCTGCCCGACCCACAATAAGCGCTGGGCGCAAGCTACCCGCAAGGGTACCTCCCGCGACTGGGGTCGCTGGGCGACCTCCGCCGAGCAGCTCCGCCAGAGTGCCGAAGGGCATCCGTGGCAACGACTCTCGGGGTGGCAAGGCATGTGGCCATGTCACTAAGGCGCTACGAGAGGATGCGGAGCGCAACTAAGGTGCTCCATGGACTATCATGCGGATCATGTAAGTTACTATATGACCGTGCGGGAGGTGCCCCTCGCACTGCTATATTGGTTAATAACAGTGAGAGACACTTCCCTCTAACTAACTTCATTCACAGAGACCTGGTGGCAACGGCTATAGAGGTAGCCACTGCTGATGGCGTCCGGGAAGTAGTGATCGCCTCTGCTTACTTCCCGGGCGATGTGAATGATGCACCCCCCGCAGAGGTTCAGCGGCTTGTGGACTTCTGCCGCCTCCACAACAAGCCGCTTGTGATCGGCTGTGACGCCAACGCCCACCACACAATCTGGGGGAGCAGCGATGTCAATAAACGTGGTGAGTCTCTCTTAGATTATCTAATGTGTGGTCATTTAGATATAGCCAACGTAGGGTATAAACCCACGTTTATAAACTCACTAGGAAAGAGGTTTTAGATCTCACCCTAGTCAGCAATTCAATTGCGAGTTCGCTTGTTAACTGGCGGGTCACTGACGAAGCCACCTTGTCGGACCATCAGCACATCAGGTTCGACCTTCCTGGCCAAGTCGATATCCGCCAGAACTCCTTTTGTCCCAAGAAGACAAACTGGGAACTCTTCAAAGCCTCTGTGGGTTTGAAAGCAGACCTGTTGATCAGCAATCCTAACTCTATCAGTGAGATAGAACTTGCTGCCAACCTGCTCCAAGATGTGCTTAATACGCCCTTCGAAGCTAGCTCAGTTCGGAAGACTTTAATGGTCAACCGTAAAGTTCATTGGTGGAATGAAGAGCTGGCAGCACAAAGAAGGAAGGTTAGAAGCCTCTTCAACAAGGCCAGATCTAACCGCATAGGTTGGGATGTCTATAGGGACGCTCTCACACACTATAACAAGAACATTAGACGCTCCAAACGCGATACGGGGCGCAGCTACTGTGGTAGCATAGAATCGCTGCCAGAGGCAGCGAGACTCCACAAAGTATTAGCCAAAGGGTCGTCTAATGGTATAGGGCTTCTCAAAAGAGCAGATGGCTCTTTCACTCAAGATCGCAGGGAAGCACTTGAACTTTTATTGCAAGTTCACTTCCCAGGTTCCGTGGCGAACCCAGATCTTTCCAGTCACGTTGACGCCACCTTGTCACCTGACTCAGGTGGATCCAGCCTTTTTGAAAAGGTCAAATGGGCTGTAGATTCTTTCGCTCCCTTTAAAGCCCCAGGGGGTGATAAAATCTTTCCAGCCCTTCTTCAAAACAGCCTGGATCATATCCTCGATCCACTGGTCGGCCTACTTAGAGCTAGTTTCACGTGGGGACACATACCCAACTCTTGGAGGAGAGTCAATGTGGTATTCATTCCCAAACAGGGAAATCGTCCTCTTGACCAGCCTAAGTCATATCGGCCGATCAGCCTTACCTCCTTTCTGCTTAAGACTGCAGAAAGGCTCTTAGACATGCACATTTGGGGCTCTCTGCAGAAAAACAACCCTCTGCACCCCACGCAGTTCGCGTATATAGCCGGTAGATCGACAGAGGTCGCTCTCCACAAATTAGTGGGAAAAATTGAAAAAGCCTTCGTATCAAAGAACATTGCTGTGTGCTCTTTTCTTGATATAGAGGGTGCTTTCGATAACACCGGCTACGGGTCTATCTCTGCTGCGCTTGAGCGCAGGAATATTGCCCGTCCCATAATCCGGTGGATTGACCTGGCTCTCGTAGTGAACGGGAACTATGCCAACACCGTGACAGAGTTGATGCAATCAGCTCTGAACACGGTCAGTAGGTGGTGTGAAGATGTAGGTCTTGGCATCAACCCACAAAAGGCAATCATTGTTCCCTTCATTAAGCGTTACTCTGTTGACATTAGTCAATTATACATTGGCGGCTCTACTGTGGACCTTTCGAATGAAGTCAAATATCTAGGGGTAACCCTTGATAAACGACTAAACTGGAACTCCCACCACCGTCGTGGTGGTGGAGTTCTTATTGCAGTTGATTCCACCATCAATTCGGAACTTTTACAACCGGAGATTCAATCTGCTATTGAATTACTCTGTGTAAAATTACACTTCCCCGGCTTCTTTCATTATATAACCTGTTCTTATATTCCGCCGTCATCGGAGTTATCAGTCTATTTGCAACATTTGTCGGCAATAAAGACTATATTTAATCTGTTATCAGACAGAGATCACTTTTCAGTCCTTGGGGACTTTAATATTTCTAATTGTAATTGGACAACAAGTGTTGACTCAAATACTCTGTTGCCTTCACGGCAACATGACCTTTTCGACGGTCTGTTTGATATGTCATTGTCACAGGTCAATCATATCTTAAACTGTAGTAACAGATCGTTAGATTTATGCTTTGTCTCCGATCCATCTAGAGTGAGTCTAAACAGGACACAACCACTTTCTCTTCCTGAAGATCCTTACCATCCCACTCTTGAAGTTACTTTTGAGTTTGTCGCATGTATGGATAAACATGAAAAACTGTGTAATCGTGTACGCTGCTTTAGAAAAGCAGATTTTAACTTATTAAATTCATTAATTTCTAATTTTGATTGGTCGGAACTATATTTGTCTACAGATATTTCAGTAGCGACCAATATTTTTTATAACACAATTAATTCATTTTTTGATATTTGTGTTCCGTGCTTTTATCCAACTTCCTCGAGTAAGCCGCCATGGTTCACAAGAGAGTTGTCACGGTTAAAAAAATTTAAAGTCGAGTCTATTTAAAAAGTATAAAAACAATAATTCGCCTTCAGCCTTTTCTCGCTACTTAAGCGCGCGGTCAGATTTTACAGTCTTAAACGCGAAATGTTATAAGACCTATCTAACTCGTTGCAAGGTTCAGTTTACTCAGAACCCCAAACAGTTTTATAGTTTTGTTAACACGAAGCGCAAGTCTCCCGCATTTCCAACGAAACTAACGTTTGAAAATGCTTGTGCAGATACCGACCAAACCATGGCCGATTTGTTTGCAAAGTTTTTTCAAACGACATATTCACCCTCTACACATCACACTCACTTTTATCCATACAACATTCTAAGTTCGAATGGTATCTTCACTCCCTTTCTAAACGAAAGCTCACTTGTAAAGGATCTTTATTTAGTTAAGCCAGTTTTCTCACCTGGCCCTGACGGTGTTCCCGCTTGTATACTTCGGTTCTGTGCCAACTCCTTAAGTAAGCCATTGCTCAAACTATTTTCGCTGTCCTTAGAAACTTCACTCTTTCCTTCTATTTGGAAAGAATCTTTTATTATTCCCCTTCATAAAAAGGGCAGCAAGTCTGATGCAAGCAATTATAGAGGTATCTCTAAATTGTCGGCTATACCTAAATTTTTCGAGAATGTTATAACTCCTCAATTGCAACATTCCTGTAGATCCGTTATTTCTCCTTTTCAACACGGATTTATAAAGCGTCGTTCAACTACGACAAATTTACTTGAGCTGACATCCTTTGTGGTAAAAGGATTTCAGGAAAATCTTCAAACTGATGTTATTTATACTGATTTCAGTAAAGCTTTTGACTCAGTGAATCACTCCCTTCTCGCACATAAGCTTGACCTTCTAGGTTTTTCACCAAAAATACTTAGTTGGATTGTTAGCTATCTGACTGACAGAACTCAAAGAGTCCTCTTTAAAACCACCCTTTCAAACCCACTTCATGCCACATCTGGGGTTCCTCAAGGGAGTCACCTCGGTCCCCTACTTTTTACGCTTTTCATCAATGACCTTCCTTTGGTCATACGTAACTCCCGTACTCTCATGTATGCGGATGATGTAAAGCTTTGTTACCAATTTAAAGACGACCACTGTCACTCACTCTTACAAGCCGACCTAAATAGTTTTTATTCTTGGTGTTGTGCCAATTTTTTAAACCTGAACAGCTCTAAATGCAAGCTGATGACATTCTCTCGAGCCAGTCCAAAGTATGCTTCTTATACTCTTTGTGGTTGTGCCTTGGAAAGAATCACCCTAGTTGATGATTTGGGGGTTCTTTTGGACCGAAAACTTAAGTTTTCCAATCATATTTCTAATATGGTCAATAAAGCCATGGGTGTCTTAGGCTTTATTAAGAGATGGTCTAAGGAATTTGACGATCCTTATCTTACAAAGACCCTCTATATCTCACTTGTTCGTCCCATTCTCGAATACGGGTCATGCGTATGGTGTCCCCAGTACACTATTCATAAGGAACGCATAGAATCTGTACAGAAAAACTTTTTACTTTTTGCCTTACGTGGCCTTAACTGGGATGGAAATTTAAGACTGCCTTCCTATACTAATAGACTTCTATTATTAAACCAGCCTTCCCTAACCAATCGCAGAACCATGCTAGGTGTCTTATTTATTAACAACCTTATGCAAGGTGACATTGACAGTGAGACCCTGGTAAGGCAACTACACTTCTCTGTCCCTTGCAGAACGACACGTAATTACCTTCCACTAACTCTTCCTTATTGTAGATCGAACTATGCACTGCACGATCCGTTCAGGGTATTATGTTCGGACTACAATAAACTTCAACACGTCATAGCTAGCACTAACTCTATCGCTGCTATGAAGTCTTTAATTCTTGTCTATCTAGCACGTAATTAGTATTAGTATTAATCAGTAATAGTATCCTCCTAATAGTATTCCTCGTCATTCTATCTTTTTCTTAATTTTCATTTTTCACTTGCATGTCGCGTGTATCCTCTATTCGACTTTTTATTCCCTATCGCGTTAAATTTCTTTCTCTCGCGTTTCTACTCGCATTTTTACCGCGTTTCCGTGTCGTCCGTTATGCGACGGTGCCTCTCGGTCGGTCAGGCGGGAGGTGGACTTCGTCTGGGTGCCGCGCGCAACAAGCATCGGCTTGGTGTCGTTTGGACCACTTGCTAATACATTCATTGTATTCAACGTCCAACAAATAACACTCTATCAAAGGCTACTCATGCCATGTGGGCATGCAGAAGACTCTTCGGTAGAATCTGCGTCTCAAATCCTGCACCATCCGGTGGCTATTTGAGATGATGGTAAGACCGATCGTAACCTACGCTGCTATTGTTTGGTGGCCTAAGGTTACGCAGGTCACTGCCATCAACAAATGCACGAAACTGCATAGGCTGCTGTGCCTCTCCTTGACGGGTGCACTTCGCACCTGTCCCACCGCAGCTATGGAATCAATTTTGAATCTGACTCCGCTGCACATCCGCATTAAAGAAGTTGCTGCTATGAGCCTTCTTAGAATTAAGCTTCAATCTGGGCTTCTAGCTACCGAATCAGGGCATGCTAGCTTAATCAAAGATATTCCTGGCCTAGAGATCTGCACCAGATCAGATTCTATGACCAAGGAACTCTTCTTTGGTGCAAAATTCAGAACCCTCATCCCGGACCGTAGGGACTGGGATGCTGGCAACCCCATCAGAGACCCCAATGGTATACATTGGTATACCAACGGGTCAAAGACTGATCAAGGGGTTGGAGCTGGGATATATGGTCCCAACTCCAAAACCTCGATTGCTATGGGCAACTGGCCTACAGTCTTCCAATCAGAAGTTCACGCCATCGAGTTACCCCAATTTGGGTACCTGGACATTCTGGTTTCCAGGGCAACGAGCAGGCGGACGAACTAGCGAGGGCTGGGTCATCAGCCCCCCTGCTTGGCCCCGAACCCTTCTGTGGCGTGGGGTGGTCAACTATCTCCTCCCTGGTGAAAACCTGGGCTGGAAGATTGACCGAACGCTACTGGTTCTTCCAACCAGGGATGCGGCAGGCTAAAGAGCTCACCAATCCTAAAGTTGATCGAAGGACCAAGTTACTCTCTAGGAGAGACCTCTACCTACTTGTTGGCTACCTTAGTGGCCACCACCTGGTGAACTATCACCTTACCAAAATGCGCCTGTCCTCGGATGCGGAGTGCATTCTATGTGACTGTCCGGCCTTGGTTTGGACTAGGAGGAAACATCTGCACGTGGAATTCGCAAGTCCCGACCCTCGACGAAAGACCTGTTATGCTTCATTAGGGAGGCAGAACAGCTTTTGTCATTATAGGGAGAGCATTCTAGGTACAAAAGATCTTCATGGTCGCAGTGCCTCGCGCCTTCTCCACTGGGAGACTCCCTCTTTTATAATAATAATAATAATAATAGTTGTCGATTTTAATTTCCATAGTGCACTTAATCATTATTTTTCCCATAGCGCGTATATGGTTAGGTAAGAAAAGAACCCACACCCCATCCGACGAGCTTAGACCAGAGAAAAGCCAGAAGTGCACAAACTTTCTTAGCCTAACATATAGTCAATACTAGTGGTTTATATACACAACAGCAATTCCACACGCTACATAGGGTAGAAAAAATAATTGGCGCCCAACGTTGGGGCCCCAGAGGTATGGAAAAGTCACAGATCCTACTTTTTAACCAATTACAGAAAGTAATTAGAGCCCAACCGAAGGGCGGAAGGAGGAATTCTTTTCAGCCAAGTATTTACTAAAAATATTTATTTTTAAAATAATTGGCGCTTAAGAGTGGAGATCGAGATGTAATTTAAATTTATAGATCTTACTTCTTATCAATTACAAAAGTAATTGAGGCCCAACCCGAAAGGTCAGATCACTACAGGCAAAATTTCTCGATTCTTTGTAGTTTTAATCTCAATCAAGAGACAGGGCATGGTCTTCAGGCCGCAACAAGCCCAAGAATAGCTTTAAAGAACTGAAATATGAATCCAGTAATATCGACATAGCATCACGTTTGACCTTACAAAATGCTCTTTGAATCCAGCCATTAAAAATTTCATCTTTTAGAAAATTCAAAACGAAATGATTTTTCCAGATTTGATGTTATGCAATGTAATGTACCACCTTGCTCTAAACTCCTCATTAAACTTCGCGAATACTATGGTGCCTGTCACTGGGATTCCATCTTCGACTAGCAGAAACAGCCTGCGGGGGGGTTCGTTTGCAAGCTTCCATAGTTTCTGTTTAATGATAGGCGGCTCATACCAATACCAAAATCCTTGGCAACACATGAACAAAAGAGACAGTTCGTTCAGAAAAAGGAAAGTAATGAAAAAGGAACAGAAAGAAAAAGTATAAAAATAGAAGAGAAAACAGGGTAACACTATTCTTTTGCGGGACTCACGTTGGGGGACTACTGATGTTGTCGTAGTCCTCGCGTCTTCGCCCACCCTACCTATGAGTCCATTTTTTTTTTCTTTTGAACTCCCGTACCTAACATTACCTTTTCATCAACCTTCAGAAATCGTTAATAATTCTTTAGCATTCCATTTTAAAATTCATTATTATTGCTTATTTATTTAGTTTATAGTCGAACTATGATCAGTCGACTTTTTTAAAAGTAAAGAAACAATTAAAATTAGATTTAAATTATTTAAGTTGAATTTTAAACTAGATGTAATTTTAAATTAAGGGTAAAACCTTAAAAAAAATTAAAAATTGTGCAAATGTGAAAACTGGGATAAAGAAAAGCCGATCCAACATTTGTTGCAGAGGATTGGGGAAAACCCAGAAAAACCCAATCAGATCAGGAGAGTTAGTGTTAGTAACCAAATGTAAATAAAATTATGAGTAGAGTGTTAAAGCATGCAGTATGTTGAAAGTACTACTATGAATACAAAGAAGACAATTATGTGTTTGACTAAATTCTAGATAAGTGGGCGAGGAGTTGTAATTTTAAGCTAGATATCAAGTTGTTATTGTTAGCTACAATTAAGTATAGTTTATTATAGTCCGAACATAATACCCTGAATGGCTCATGCAGGGCATAGTTCGAGCTACAATTGGGAAGTTTTAGAGGAAGGTAATTACGGGTGATTCTACCAGGGACAGAAAAGTGTAGTCTACTAAGTAAGTCGCTACTATCTATGTCACCTTGGATAAGGTTGTTAATAAATATAACACCAAGCATGGTTCTACGATTAGCTAGAGAAGGCAGATAAAGTAACAAAAGTCTACTAGGATAGGAAGGAAGTCTTGAATTTACATCCCAGTTAAGGCCTCGCAAGGCAAACATTAAGAAGTTTTTCTGTATGGATTCAATGCGGTCTCTATGAACTGTGTACTGAGGGTTCCAGACACATGATCCGTACTCGAGAATTGGACGAACAAGCGAAGTGAAGAGAGTCTTAGTTAAGTAAGGATCGTCAAACTCCTTGGACCATCTCTTAATAAAGCCGAGTACACCCATAGCTTTATTAACCATTGATGATATATGTTCAGAAAACTTGAGTTTTCGGTCCAAACGGACACCTAGATCATCAACCAGGGAAATTCTTTCCAAGGTACAACCACAAAGAGAGTATGATACGTACTTTGGGCAGGCACGTGAGAATGTCTTCAGCTTGCATTTTGAGCTGTTCAGATTAAGGAGATTTGCACGACACCAAGAAAAGAAACAATCTAGGTCAGATTGAAGGCGAGAATGACAGGAGTCGTCTCTAAATTGAAAACAGAGCTTGACATCATCCGCGTACATGAGAGTACGTGAGTTAAGTATGACCGTTGGGAGGTCATTGATGAAAAGTGTAAAAAGCAGGGGACCTAAGTGGCTTCCCTGAGGAACACCAGATGTGGCATGAACGGGATAAGAACGAGTATTTTTAAAGAGGACTCGTTGGGTTCTGTCACTCAAATAGCTCACAATCCAACTAAGAAGTTTTGGTGAGAAACCGAGAAGATTTAGTTTATGTGCAAGAAGGGAATGGTTGACTGAGTCAAATGCCTTACTGAAATCAGTATAAATGACATCAGTTTGAAGATTTTCCTGAAATCCTTTTACCACAAAGGATGTCAGCTCAAGCAGATTTGTCGTGGTAGAACGACGCTTCACAAATCCGTGTTGAAAAGGGGATATAACGGATCTACTAAAATGCTGCAAGTGAGGAGTAATAACATTCTCGAAGAATTTCGGTAAAGCCGAAAATTTAGAGATACCTCTATAATTGCTTGCATCAGACTTGCTGCCCTTTTTATGTAAAGGGATGATAAAGGATTCCTTCCATATGGATGGAAACGAGGCAGTTACTAAGGACAGCGAAAATAGTTTGAGCAATGGCTTACATAAGGAGTTGGCACAGTATCGAAGTACACAGGCGCGGATACCATCGGGACCTGGTGAGAAGACTGGTTTAACCAATCGAAGATCCCTAATAAGTGAACTTTCATTCAGTGAAGGTGTGAAGATGCCATTCGAGCTTGGTACGCTATATGGATAGGAGTGAATGTTTGGCGTAGAGGAAGAATAAGTTGTTTGAAAAAACTTGGCAAACATATCGGCAATGGCCTGATCTGTGTTCGCCTCAGCGTTATCGAACATAAGCTTAGAAGGAAAGCCCGCTGACCTACGCTTCATGTTAACAAAACTATAAAACTGTTTAGGATTCTGAAAGAACTGAATCCTACATCTGGTCAAATAGTTTTTATAACACTTCGCGTTAAGCACGGTAAAATTTGCCCGAGCAGTTAGGTAGCGGGAAAAGACAAGACTAAAAATAGTCTTAATTGCAGACAAATGTTGCGAGTAGACTGATAATTCCGATGACGGCGGAATATAGGAGCAGGTTATATACAAGAAAAAACCGGGAAAGTGTAGTTTTACACAGATTAATTCGATGTCGAATTGAAACTCCGGCTGTAAGAGGTCCGACATAATGGAGGAGTCTACTGCAATCAGTACTCCACCACCCCGTCGGTCAGGTCGATCAATCCTGTAAGTTGTATACCTATCTGGAAAGACTTCAGAGCTTAGAATCTCTGGTTTTAACCAGGTTTCGGTAAAGGCAATAATTTGGGAAGTAAAGGCAAGACTATGAAGATAAAGACTAGAGATTTTACTACAGAGGCCTCTAACATTTTGATAGGAAAGAATTAAGGAAGAAAGAATATTTGTGTGTCCCCTAGCATTTTCAAAGGCATGAAGAGAAGAGAACTTCAGTTTTTTGAGGACTTTGCACTTGTTGTAGGTCCACTTGGCGATGTAACGGCCAATGTGGGAAGAGTGACGGTCGTTCGGCTTTTTTGTTTTGGAGTGAACTCCTTAACAATAAGGTCGGGCGGCCAGAAAGAAGCTGCGCAAACGTCTTTAAACTGTTCTGCAGGGAGAATAATTTTGAAAGAAGAAATGTCGCGCTTTAATTTGAAGTTGAATTTTTTAACTATCAAATCATTTACAGGCATCCTTTCGAGAATGTACGATTGTACATCTTCTATGGTTGTGTCTGGAGCCAAGCGAGAGATAAACACCAATTTTTTGGGTTTAATCGCAATCAGAGGTTTTATACTCGGTGCCTGGCTAGCAGGCATGATTGCGGGAACATTACCCGTTACGTTGTTATCATTGCTCGTAATGGGAGTAGGCACAAGAGGGGCAGCAAGAGGTTTCGGTGCGGTAACATTGCTGCAAATTTTTTTTTTTTTTTGTGCAACTAGAAGAGCAAGACGGTATAGGGGAAATTAGACTTAGAAGATCAGAAGAAGAAGCCTTGGAAGAAGGTAGATTGGTGGTCTTTAGATTCGTAGTAACTGAATCTAAAGGAATATTAAGAGGAGCAGGTGGCTTACTAAGAGCCGTAAAGGCGTTGAATTGGGTCTCCATCTCCAAAAATTCAGATTGGAGATTAGAGAAAGCTGTGCGTATCCGATAAAACCCGAGTTTGGTTTTATTGTGGATTTTCCGTAGATCGGATTCCCCACACGGCACGCTTCGTACGACCATTTAAGGCCTACATTGGCGTTGACGGCATCTCTAACCCGCACAGTTAGGCCACAGCATTTTAAGTGACTAAAATTGTCACAGAGCCAGCATCCAATGTAGTCCGCATTAGCATCTGAAGAGCATTTGCAATTTGCTGCAGAGCACGACACCATGTTAATAAAATAGATATGCCTTCGAATAGTAGGGGACAACGAAGAGAGCAATAGAATATTAAGACAAATTTCTTGAGAGAGCAAGAAACAGTTACAGCGCCGAAAACAGGCAAGCAAGCGAGAACGAAAATAAAAAAACAAATATAGCGAGCACTCGAGGTAAACAAAACAACAGCAGCTGTTACGTCTACAACAAAAGCACTACACAACTTACTCAGAGAGCGAAATTTACTTTCGTGAGCAGGAGAGCAGGAAAGTGTAAGAATATTAGTAAAAACAAAAACAAAAAAAACTTGACGCCAAGACGCGCAAGTGAGAAGAATTAAAATTTTTGTAAGCGAATTCACTAATAAGGCAGGATTAGTAAGCTACTTTAAACTTTTACTCACAGGGTTAGCACTAGTAAAATACAGCAGTAATAATGAAAGCACATAAGCAGATCAATTAAACAGAATTATTAAGAAACACAGGGAGCAAAAGCGAAACACGTCCAACCACCACGAGTAAGTATCGAGTATGAGTTATGAGTTTCTTAAAATATACATAAATATAATAATGAGCGTGTCTTACGACCTGAATTTGTTAAAAACATTTTAGCTGACTCAAGGTCAATATCGGTTCGATTTCTGCATCATTGCTCCCAACGAGTTCTAGCAGTTCAGGAATTCTCGCAGATGAATTCAATGCAGTATTAAGTGCAAACACAACAAAGAGACAAGCTTGGTTTATTGAATTGGTTTCCACCTCGGCACCACTAGAATTCCCAACGAGTTATAGCAGTGTGGAGATGAAACTGTCTTCGATCACTAAGTTAGTCAGCGATGAATGCTGATGATCGACGTTGGCTACTTCGTGAAACAATTGTACATTCAAGCGCACTCTTTGTCTTTTTGACAAGTGTTCTTGTTGTGTTTGGCAAAAATATAAAATAAAAAATATCGACTAGATAAGCTATGATGCAGAAATCGAACCGATATTGACCTTGAGTCAGCTAAAATGTTTTCATAAATATAATATAAATCAAAGGTTGCATTTTTATATACCAAACTCTTTGTATGACCAGAGTATTTTATAAAATAAACAGAAAAATTTTCTATAAGCATATGAGGGTATGTTATATCTTATTAATAATAAAATGTATCTAATAAATACTATTGTATTTCATTATTCCTGCCAATTCCTAGTAACACCGCTAACTAACCATCCGATTAAATACCAAAAAAAAAACTATCGATCAAATTCCATCTCATACATGTTATGATTTTATGGTGGGACAATTCTCACAAATTTTTATCTTTTTCTTATTTGAGCGGCGCGAGTGCTTTTTTTTCTCGTTTTAATTCGCAAGTGACAGCAATATAAAAAAAACAGGGTCTACGGTTATGGATCGGGTAAGTAATTAAATAGAATGCATACAGCAAGGAGAAATGTCTTGGTCTGCCATGATCACTGTGACATACGATCAGCTGTTTTGTGTTTACTTTTCTTATAGGAATAAATTTATATTGTTTGCTTATTTTTCTATTGCCATAATTAAATTTCCTCTTTAATGTGTAGTCGTAAACAAAAAATAAGTATGAGTGCACTTACCCCCCTATCCGTTGGGCCCAATGGATCGTTGGTTGGCTAAATGTTGAATTATGATTTATTTTATATATACGTACATACACCAGAGGCATATAAAACAAACATTATATACTAAAGAATGCTAAATTAGACAGTTCTCCTTGCTCTATTATGTACAGTATTATGCGGGTATAAGTTACTATTTCTAATTTCCTTTTTATGTTTTAACTATCCTCTATCCTTTTTATAGTAAGTTAATTAAAAGCCGCTGTTTTCTTGCCGCGAAGCGGCCGCAGCTGCTAAAGATGTCTCTAGGACTGTAGCTTGTGCCTTCGGTGCATGTAGATAGTTATTTGTCTGTTGAGTTATATAATGAAGTGAGAGTTCGCAAGTATTTTTTCTTTTCATAGTGAATTTATCTCCTTATATCGCTTGTTCCAGCGTTCTGCAAGGCTACTCCCGGAGATGACAACTCCGATCCTGACTAGTGCTAGGATAGCTAGCGGTGCCAAGTCTTCTTTGCTCCAGATGTTGCTGCAGGTAAGATGACACTGCGACCACAGGCCAGTATATAAATCCTGACCGGACAGGTAATTTAACATATATATATGTATATAAGTGAGTATTTCTTTTCTACTTACTTTAAGATTTTTTTTTGGTAACTAACAACTTCCTTTTTCCTTTTTTTTTTCTTTTTTTTTCACAGACCTCTAATCGTCTCGGAGGAGAATTTAAGACTGCGATGATTTATCAAAATCTAGTAAATCGCCATACTTATTCTCCTCCTTGTTTCCTTTTATTTTTTTTTTCTGACAGATTGCAGTACTAGGTGGCTAAAAGAAAGATGACACCTACTACCTTTTCTTCGGAATTCACCTCTTACAAAATCCCCGTAAGTATGCAAAGTTGCAATGACCATATTATTAATTTATTTATTTTCATCTTACAGATTCCTGCTGCACTAGTTTTAATTTATTTTTATGTAATTTTAAGAAACTTTAATATAATTTATATTTATAAGTTTTATTCATAAATAGATGTAATCTCTGTTCGTTATAACCACTGTTTAGTTCGTAGGTATCCGTAGGGAACTAAGTGTGCAGGTTTCATTACGGTCGTATGTCCTGGTAGGTTCCCGCTAATTTGCCCTGTAAGTCTTCTAGGATGTAATATGCACTTCCTAGTTTTTCTCTTACTCTAGACTTTATGAAAGTCAGTGCAACTTTGGCACTTATCCCTTTCACAAAAGAACTTTGCTAAAAATTTCTGCGGAACACCTCCTGCCCAACTTTAAAATTCAGCTCCTTCGTTCGCAAATTGTAGCGCTCAGCTTGCTGTTCATAGGCAATTTTCATATTTTCCTTTAACAGCTTACGCAACAGCTGTAGCTAATCCTCTCTACGCAATTCTCCTACATTTTCACTGGACAGTCCTAAATTTTTCAATAGTTTATATTGCGAGCCGTGCGTAGTCATATTGAAGCCATATAAAGCTTGATAAGGTGAACATTTAATACTTTGATGCAGGCTGTTCCTTAACGAGCAACTAATAGCGGGTATGTGCTGATCCCACGCACTATGATCCTCTAATAAATACGCCCTTATTGCTGCTATTATTGACCGATTTACTCGTTCTGAAGCATTTGACTGCGGTGAATACGCAGCAGTATATTGATGCTTTACTCCAAACGTAGTCAAGAAAGCATTAAAGTCATGAGCTTTAAATTGTGATCCATTATCACTTATGATTATTTCAGGCACTCCATAAGCGAAAAATATTTGGTCTTGTAGAAATTCGATAATGTCTTTGGACTTAAATTTCTTGAGCAGACAAAGCCAATGAAATTTCAAAAAAAGGATCTAAGACAATGAACAGTCTGATGTGTCCTTGTTTACTTCGTGGATAGGGTCCGAGTATGTCTACCTAAAGTCTTTGATATGGTCGTGATGATTCGGCTTGCTGCCCCATAGGAGGTTTAAGAGTAATGTTCGGAGCTTTTGTCTCCTTACACACTTCACATTGCCTCACATAATCACGCACTAGACTCACCATTCCTGGCCAATAGAAGTGCCTTCTGATTAGCTCTAATGTCTTTCCCGTTCCACCATGGGCACAGACTACAGGGTCATGAGCACTCCGAATAACCGAATTAGCCAAACTTTTAGGAATCCAAAGTTTCCAAACAGATTGGTTACTTTCCGACGCTTCGTTGTCGTGCTCTGTGCGAATATACAAGAATTTGCCTGTGATTTTAAGATCCGGATGGGACCCGGGATCAGCTAATATTTGGTTTTTTAATTCATTATAAGCATCTTCTTCGAAACTAGGCGACTCTAAATCTACTTGAGGGCCATAGTTCTCTATTAAGGACACTTCTTCACTATGTATACATGCGCATCTGGTACTATGTGTTCTTTCCCTTTACGGTGACTTATCGTAAACTTGTGCCCCTGTAAATTCATTGCCCACCTTGCTGAGCGTCCTTTGAGATTAGTTTGCCGCATTAGCCATGATAGCCTCGAATGATCAGTAACCATCTCAAATTCTTGTAATTCGAGATAACACCTGAATCTTTCAATACCTAATATCACAGCTAAGCATTCTCTTTCTGTAGCGCTATAATTTCGTTGCGCAGAATTGAGCTTCTTAGACATATAAGCTACCGGTCGTTCTTCGTTAGCCTCGTTCATTTGAACGAGCACTGCACCTACTCCGTAGTCGCTCGCATCACAGTGAAGATAAAACTTTCTATTAAAATCTGGATTCTGCAACACTGGTGCTGACTTGAGTGCGGCCTTGAGCTGCTCAAACGTCTGTGATGCTTCTTCGGTCAAACAGAATTTCGTTTTTCCCTTTAGCAAATTTGTTATAGGGGTAGTCAGCTCCGAAAAATTTGCGATAAACCTTCGGTACCACCCAGCTAAACCTAAAAATCCTCTCACTTGTTTAACTGACTTTGGTACTGGCCAGTTTAATATAGATGTAATTTTCCCCGGATCTGTAGAAATTCCTCCCCGTCCAATGATAAAACCAAGATACTTCACTTCTGTCACGCAAAAGTGACTTTTTTCAATATTTAGAGTTAAATTGGCTTTTTTGAATTGCTCTGCGAGCCTAACTAGCACCGTTATGTGCGATTCAAAATCCGCAGAGACCACACAGAGATCGTCTAAATAACCAAAGCAGCAATATTTTAAATCTGGAAGAATTACTTCATCCATCAAACGGCTCATGGTTTGCGCAGCATTACACAGCCCGAATGGCATTACCCGAAATTGGTATAACGGCTGTCCGGTACTGTGAATGCTGTTATTGCTCTTGATGCTTCAGCAAGTAGAACTTGCCAATACGCGTCTTTAAGATCAATTTTCGAGATGACATTGGCTGGTGCGAAGATTCCCTCAATGCTCGGCAAAGGATACGCATCTTTCTTGGTGTATTCGTTCACTTTGCGAGCATCTAAACATAATCGCACTTTGCCTGGTTTGACTACAAGCCTCATTGGAGAGCTCCATGCGCTGTTAGATTTCTCTATTACTCCAAGTTCTAGCATTCCATAAATTTCCTCAAACATCAGTTTTTCCACTGCTGAGGACACTGGATAAAATCTCTGTTTAACCGGTTTTGCATCTCCCACTTCAATCATATGTTCTAAGCAAACGATGGAAATAATGTCTTGACCATCTCCAGCTGCTGCCGTTGCCCTATGTCTAATATACATGAATGTGCTTCCCCCTCTTTATCTAAATCTTCTATCTCCAATGCCGAAATCAGCCCTGGCGCCAACTGAAACTCTTTCCAAAAATCTATTCCTAATATTAGTGACTTGTCTATTGAAGGGATAACAAAGAGTTTTAAAAGTTTCTCTTGATCCTTGTATTTAATCACTGTAGAAAGAAATCCAATCACCCCATGTAATCTGCCATCAGCCGTTCTGACTGAAGATTTGATTTTTTTGAATTCTGGAACCTGTTCCCATTGTTCCGCTGCTAGAGTCGAACCCACACAACTTACGTTTGCCCCGGTGTCTAATAACCCTTCTGATGTCCTTCCTAAAAAGAAAATTTTAGCGTAGAAACGGCCATCATTCTCTTTACTTATGATCGACGAGACCAATAACCGTTTCGTGTGCCTCACAAATATTTATTTTTTTCCTCGGGGCCGCCTGTGTCTGACCACAATGCAAGACACCCGGGGCATTGTGGGGCAACATTCTTTGCGCTGCACCCGTGGCAAAAAATTTTTATTTCTTTTATGCACATGTTCCACCCATGTCCTTCTGCGTCACAGTTCCAACAACGATACACACGTATCGGTGCCTGAACTGCTGCAACTTCGCTCGTATTGGGGTCTTCGTTCTGACAGGGGACTTCTTCATCCAACACTGCCACATTTCTTCTCGGAAAGGCAGAATTCGTTGCAGTTTTAGGAACTCTCCGGAAAGCCACTTCCCCTAGTAAGTTCTCTCGCATCTGTACCATTTTACGTAAATGCGCAATAGACTTGACTTAGACATAGAGCAGCTCGTGTCTTATGTCGGGGAGAAGGTTTCTAGTCAGCATCTCCACCAGCTGCTGTTTAGAAATGGATAGAGCCATACGTGAAGACAAAAGCATGACTTCGTCGTAAAAGGCTTCAAAGGATTCCCCAAACTTTTGTGTTCTGGCCCTTATCTCCTCGAGAATGTGTGTGTCCGTTCTGTAGTCGGTATACTGTTCCCTTAGTGCAGCCCGAAACTCATTCCAAATGATTACTGGGTTTTCTTACCAACAAAATATGTAAATTCTTACATACCGCCTCTTTGTTATCATTGAGACAATCTTTTGTTAGTGTCGCCACGCGATAGAGAAACTCTTCAACGGTGACTCCATTGGTGGACCCATCGAATTTAATATTCCAGCCGTGGATGAGCTGCGTGATTTTTTCTGGATTACTCTCCACTCTAATGCGAGAGCTATTTGTCTGAAAGCTACTTTCGTGGCGAGGAACACTTTGCTGGCTTATTTCAGGCGGTATCTGCCTAAAGCTTAAACCCGCTAAATGTCTGGCCACTATTTGTTTAATCTGCTCTCCTAACAGCTCGTAATCTATGCTTCGGGACGGTTCTCTGTTGGACCCATTGGTGGACGCTCCCCTACTCTTAGGTGCTCCCCTGTCTACATTCGTTGCACCCCGACCTGGTCTGCCTGAGGGCTTACGTCTAGTAGACTGCTGCATGTTATCGATGTGGGCTTCAGTCGGTGCCTTTTTTTTATATCTAGTATTGTGCGTAAGCCCTTTAGGCCCTGCTCCGTGGTTGGCTGTGGCTACTGGAGCACTAGGCTGTTGGTTTGCAGCTGCTGATAGTAATATTTCCGTTTCCGGCAATTTCTCTGACCTTGCTACTATCTCTAAGTCTTTGAAGTGACTCTGTCGGTGGCAAATTGGGCATTCATTAAACTGTCGCACCCAATCAGCTATACAGCTATCGTGAAAACTATGTAAACATAGTGTTATTAACACACGCTCCACCGAATCGCGACCCCATAAAGGCTTTTGGCAGATCTGACAATTCTCGGTGCTAGTGCTTTCACGACATAAATTTTCTGTGGTACGTAGCAACGCCATTTTAGTCTGTTTGTTCCGTTCGGTTTTATTTGTATTTATATATTCATACTTTCTCTTATTTTCTAAATTTGATTTATTTCGTTTATTATTGGATTTTGTTTGTTTTCTTTATTTATCATAATTTGATTTCTTCAGGTTGATTTTGGGGTAATGTATGTTTTACATGACTTCCCACAATAACAATAGTATAAAAGAGAGAAAAAAATATAGAAAGGAAAGAAAGATGATAGAGTACTTAGGCAGTTTCTAAAGTCAGTGTAGTTCTATACACTCCTAGACATCAACTTTGTATATACCTTGTAATGTGTGTCCCGCACCGAATAATTTTCTAAGCTTCGCTTTCTTTAGACTGTAATTATCCGACTGCTTAATATAAATGCCAAACCCGAGTTTCAACGGTCGATATTTAGGCTGTACCTAAAGTCGCTTTCCGATTGCACTCAAACTTTAGCCTATATTAATAGTTGATAGGTCCCTTTATTATTATTATTATTATAGAAGAGGGAGTCTCCCAGCGGAGAAAGCGCGAGGCACTGCGACCAATATGATCTTTTGTACCCAGAATGCTCTCCCTGTCATGACAAAAGCTGTTCTGCTTCCCTAATGAAGCATAACAGATCTTTCGTCGAGGAACGGACAATCTGCTCTGGAGTTGCGATTTCCACGTGCAGATGTTTCCTCCTTGTCCATACCAAGGCCGGACAGTCACATAGAATGTGTTTAGTAGTTTCATCGTCCTCTTTGCAGAGCCTGCACTCCGCGTCCGAGGACAAACTCATTTTTTTGAGGTGGTAGTTCACCAAGTGGTGGCCACTTA
The DNA here is from genome assembly GCA_018904035.1 of Zaprionus ornatus. NCBI lineage: Eukaryota > Metazoa > Arthropoda > Insecta > Diptera > Drosophilidae > Zaprionus > Zaprionus ornatus. The sequence continues at coordinate 1,067,868 of JAEIFZ010000032.1, read as the reverse complement.
GGTAGCCAATAAGGAGATATAGGTCTCTCCTGGAGAGTAGCTTGGTCCTTCGATCAACTTTGGGATTGGTAAGCTCTTTAGCCTGCCGCATCCCTGGTTGGAAGAACCAGTAGCGTTCGGTCAATCTTCCAGCCGAGGTTTTCACAAGGGAGGAGATAGTAGACCACCCCACGCCACAGAAGGGTTCGGGGCCGAGCAAGGTGGCTGATGACCCAGCCCTCGCTAGTTCGTCCGCCAGCTCATTGCCCTGGAAGCCAGAGTGCCCAGGTACCCAAATTAGGGTGACTTTATTCCTTATTGACAGCCTCTGGAGACAATTCCAGCAGTCAGCCACCATACGCGAGCCTACTCTTTTTGAGGAGAGGGCTAGTATGGCCGCTTGGCTGTCCGAGAAGATGTATATTTTCGCTCCTCTAGTCCCCTTCTCAAGGATAAGACGGCAGCAGAACTCAATGGCGTGAACCTCTGATTGGAAAACTGTGGGCCAGTTGCCCATAGCAATCGAGGTCCTGGAGTTGGGACCATGTATTCCAGCTCCAACCCCCTGTTCAGTCTTTGACCCGTCGGTGTACCAATGTATACCATTTGGGTCTCTGATGGGGTTGCCGACATCCCAAACCCTGCGGTCCGGGATGAGGGTTCTAAATTTTGCACCAAAGAAGAGTTCCTTGGTCATAGAATCTGATCTAGTGCAGATCTCTAAGCCAGGAATGTCTTTGAGTAGGCTAGCATGCCCAGATTCGGTAGCTAGAAGCCCAGATTGGAGCTTGATTCTAAGAAGGCTCATAGCAGCAACTTCTTTTATACGGATATGCAGCGGAGTCAGATTCAAAATCGATTCCATTGCTGCAGTGGGACAGGTGCGGAGTGCACCCGTCAAGGAAAGGCAAAGCAGCCTATGCAATTTCGTGCATTTATTGATGGCAGTGACCTGCGTAACCTTAGGCCACCACACAATAGCAGCGTAGGTTACGATCGGTCTTACCATCATCTCAAAAAGCCACCTAATGGTGCAGGATTTGAGACCCCATATTCTACCGAAAAGCCTTCTACATGCCCACATGGCATGAGTGGCCTTTGATAGAGTGTTATGCAGGTGGGAGTTCCAGTTTAGTCGCTTATCAAGGGTTACCCCTAGATACTTGACTTCGTTGGAAAGTTCCACAGGAGAGCCGCCAATATGTAATTGACCAATGTCAATAGAGTAACGCTTAGTGAAGGGAACAATGATTGCCTTTTGAGGATTGATGCTAAGACCTACATCATCGCACCATCTACTAACCGTGTTCAGAGCTGATTGCATCAGCTCTGTCACGGTGTTGGCATAGTTCCCGTTCACTACGAGAGCCAGGTCGTCGGCATAGCCAATCGCTTCCACGCCCTGTTCTGCGAGTATGATTAGTAGTTCGTCAACTACTAGGGACCAGAGCAAAGGGGATAGAACCCCTCCCTGGGGACACCCTTTTACCGCACTAATATGGGCGGTCGTCGTGTCCAGGGTAGAGGAGATAGTCCGGTGTTTGAGCATGGCGTCAATCCACCGGATTATGGGACGGGCAATGTTCCTGCGCTCAAGCGCAGTAGAGATAGACCTGTAGCCAGTATTATCGAAAGCACCCTCTATATCAAGAAAAGAGCACAGAGCAATGTTCTTTGATACGAAGGCCTTTTCGATCTTACTCACTAATTTGTGGAGAGCGACCTCTGTCGATCTACCGGCTATATACGCAAACTGCGTGGGGTGCAGAGGGTTGTTTTTCTGCAGAGAGCCCCAAATGTTCATGTCTAAGAGCCTTTCTGCAGTCTTAAGCAGAAAGGAGGAAAGGCTGATCGGCCGATATGACTTAGGCTGGTCAAGAGGACGATTCCCCTGTTTGGGGATGAATACCACATTGACTCTCCTCCAAGAGTTGGGTATGTGTCCCCACGTGAGACTGGCTCTAAGAAGGCCGACCAGTGGATCAAGGATATGATCCAGACTGTTTTGGAGAAGGGCTGGAAAGATTTGATCACCCCCTGGGGCTTTGAAGGGAGCGAAGGAATCTACAGCCCATTTGACCTTTTCAGGATCGAAGATGGTACCAGATAAACTGGTTCCACGTGAGTCAGGTGACCCGGTGGCGTCAACGTGACTGGATAGATCTGGGTTGGCCACGGAACCTGGGAAGTGAACTTGTAGTAAAAGTTCAAGTGCTTCCCTACGATCTTCAGTGAAAGAGCCATCTGCTCTTTTAAGAAGCCCTATACCATTAGACGATCCTTTGGCTAATACCTTGTGGAGCCTCGCTGCCTCTGGCAGAGATTCTATGCTACCACAGTAGCTGCGCCACGTATCGCGTTTGGAGCGTCTAATGTTCTTATTATAGTTTGTGAGAGCGTCCCTATAGACGTCCCAACTTATACGGTTAGATCTGGCCTTGTTGAAAAGGCTTCTAACCTTCCTTCTTTGAGCAGCCAGCTCTTCGTTCCACCAAGGAACTTTACGGTTGACCGTTAGTGTCTTCCGAACTGAGCTGGCTTCGAAGGACGTAATAAGCACATCTTGGAGCAGGTTGGCAGCAAGTTCTATCTCACTAACAGAGTTAGGATTGCTGATCAACAGGTCTGCTTTCAAAGCCTCAGAGGCTTTGAAGAGTTCCCAGTTTGTCTTCTTGGGACAAAAGGAGTTCTGGCGGATATCGACTTGGCCAGGAAGGTCGAACCTGATGTGCTGATGGTCCGACAAGGTGGCTTCGTCTGTGACCCGCCAGTTTATAAGCGAACTCGCAATTGAGTTGCTTATTAGGGTGAGATCTAATACCTCTTCCCTAATAGAATTAATAAACGTCGGTTTACATCCGACGTTCGCTATGTCTAAATGACAACACATTAGATAAACAAGGAGAGTCTCACCACGTTTGTTGACGTCGCTGCTCCCCCAGATTGTGTGATGGGCGTTGGCATCACAGCCAATCACGAGCAGCTTGTTGTGGAGGCGGCAGAATCCCACAAGCCGCTGAACCTCTGCGGGGGGTACGTCATCCACATCGCCCGGGAAGTAAGCAGAGGCGATCACCACTTCCCGGACGCCATCAGCAGTGGCTGCCTCCATGGCCGTTGCCACCAGGTCTCTGTGAATGAAGTTGGTTAAAGGAAAGTGTCTCACACTGTTATTGATCAGTATAGCAGTGCGAGGAGCACCTCCCATACGGTCATATAATAACTTACATGATCCGCATGATAGTCCACGGACGAGGCCACCTATTAACCATGGCTCTTGGACGAGAGCCAGGTCAATCTCCTCTTTACAGACGACCCTGCACAGGGTGGCTGACGCTCCTCTGGCGTGGTGCAGGTTCGCCTGGAGCACTCTAGTTGCGCTCCGCATCCTCTCTCAGCGCCTTGGTGACAAGGCCACATGCCTTGCCCCCCGAGAGTCGTTGCCTCGGATGCCCTTCGGCAGTCGCCCACCCTACCTATGAGTCCATTTTTTTTTCTTTTGAACTCCCGAACCTAACATTACCCTTTCATCAACCTTCAGAAATCGTTAATAATTCTTTAGCATTCCATTTTAAAATTTATTATAATTGCTCATAAGTTTCTTAAAATTTACATAAATATAATATAAATCAAAGATTGCATTTTTATATACCGAACTCTTTGTATGGCCAGAGTATTTTATAAAATAAACAGAAAAATTTTCTATAAGCATATGAGGGTATGTTATATCTTATTAATAATAAAATTTATCTAATAAATACTATTGTATTTCATTATTCCTGCCAATTCCTAGTAACACCGCTAACTAACCATCCGATTAAATACCAAAAAAAAAAACTATCGATCAAATTCCATCTCATACATGTTATGATTTTATGGTGGGACAATTCTCACAAATTTCTATCTTTTTGTTATTTGCGCGGCGTGAGTGCTTTTTATACCCTTGGACCATTGAAAATGGTCAAAAAAGGGTATACTAACTATATCGGAGACCCCATAAAATATAAAGTATAAAGTATATTCTTGCTCAGGATCACTAGCCGAGTCGATTGAGCCATGTCCGTCTGTCTGTCTGTCTGGATGAACGCGCCGATCTCAGCTATTACAAAAGCTAGGGACACCAAATGTAGCATGAAGATTCCTGTATACCATACGCAGATCAAGTTTATTTTAAATTTGGAATAACACGCCTACCGCCCGCGCAAACCGCCAATTTTGACTACATTGCGAATTACATTCGAAATACTCATTTCTTAACGTTCTGTTTTAGCATATATATAGATAAATACCATATTAACTTATCCTCCAAATTGCAATCTGATCAGACAATGAACACTGAAGTTATTAGATAAACCATTTCGACCCTTCGACCAGCAAAGAAGTTGTCGATGACGTCAGAACTAAATTACTTGCGTAGGAAAGAAAAGGACAAACGATGCGAGCGCGAAGGGCGATCTGTTTCTCTACTCTTCTTTTCCATACACATGTCAATTACCGAAAATACATGTGCATAAATATATACTAATACTCAACCAATAGGTGGCGTGTTAAATGAATATGAATGTATGCAAGTATTTACATGCTTGCGTACATATTCATAATATTCATAATATGCTTACGTGCACATATGATTATTATTTAATAATTCATATTTTAGGGTCAATAAAAAATACAAAACCATAAAACGCAATTTGTGTTTACCTTTCTTATAGGAATAAATTTATATTGTTTGCTTATTTTTCTTTTGCCATAATTAAATTTCCTCGTTAATGTAGTCGTAAACATAAAATAAGTATGAGTGCACTTACCCCCCTTTCCGTTGGGCCAAATGGATCGTTGGTTGGCTAAATGTTGAATTATGATTTATTTTATATATACGTACATACACCAGAGGCATATAAAACAAACATTATATACTAAAGAATGCTAAATTAGACAGTTCTCCTTGCTCTATTATGTACAGTATTATGCGGGTATAAGTTAAGTTAAGTTTCTAATTTCCTTTTTATGTTTTAACTATCCTCTTGTTTTTTTTTTTGTTTTTATAGTAAGTTAATTAATAGGCGCTTTTTTCTTGCCGCGCAGCGGCCGCAGCTGCTAAAGATATCTCTAGGACTGTAGCTCCAAATTAATTTTGCTTTTCGGTTTTTCTATATCGCTTCTTCTCTTTTTTTTCTTTTTTTTTTACTGATTTTCTTTGCCTGTGCCTTCGGTGCATGTAGATAGTTAGTTGTCTGTTGAGTTATATAATGAAGTGAGACTTCGCAAGTATTTTTTCTTTTCATAGTGAATTTATCTCCTTATATCGCTTGTTCCAGCGTTCTGCAAGGCTACTCCCGGAGATGACAACTCCGATCCTGACTAGTGCTAGGATAGCTAGCGGCGCCAACTCTTCTTTGCTCCAGATGTTGCTGCAGGTAAGATGACACTGCGACCACAGGCCAGTATATAAATCCTGACCGGACAGGTAATTTAATATATATATATGTATATAAGTGAGTATTTCTTTTCTCTACTTACTTTAAGATTTTTTTTTGGTAACTAACGACTTCCTTTTCCTTTTTTTTTATTTTTTTTTTTACAGACCTTTAATATTCTCAGAGGAGAATTTTAGACTGCGATGATCTAGCAAAATCTAGTGAATCGCCATACTTATTCTCTTCCTTGCTTCCTTTTATTTTTGTTTCTGACAGATTTCAACCCTAGGTGGCTAAAAGAAGGATGACACCTACTACCTTTTCTTCGGAATTCACCTCTTACAAAATCCCCGTAAGTATGCAATATTTTTTTTTTTTTTTTTTTAATTTATTTATTAAGAGAGCGCTGGCCAGCCGATTTCTGTAGCGCTCCAACCTGTCATGGTATCTACTCGAGTGCTGGTTTATCTCGTCAAATACCGTTGCGAGTTTCAGGTCTCTGTGCAGGGTGGTGTTTCGTACAAACCACTCGCAGCCGGTGATGAGTCTTGCGACCTTATTTTGGATAGCCTGGATCCTTTTGATTTGGCTGTCGCATGCCAAGCCCCAGATTTGGCACCCGTACTTCCAGTTTGGGGCTAAGATCTGTTTGTAAATTTTCAGCTTGTTGGATAGCGACAATTTACTGCGCGAACAAAGTAGCCAGTAGTTCTTCGCCACCTTAGCGCGTAGGCGCGTTCTGATGTCGGTCCCATGCTTGGCACATGTGAGTCTGCGATCCAGAAGCACTCCAAGGTATTTTGCTGCGTTCGGCTGTGGTACGGGGGCTTCCTCGATGTAGGCGGGCGGTGGCGTTCTCCGCTTTAAAGAATAGCAGACGTCGTTGGATTTACTGCTATTGATGCCAATGTTCAACGTCTTGCCCATTTTATGAGATAAGTCTGGAAGGTGCCGAATAATTCTCATGTTTTAGAAATGGGAGAATGTGTATAGCAATATGGCGTCAAGGTAACAGAATCTCAGATATCGGAATCGCGATCTCTCTCGTTTTAATCGGGTCAGTCGACCATACTGACCCTGTAGTCTGTGACGACAAAATTTACTAAATATAATTATCCGTTAATTAATAAACTACTATAAGGCTTTCGATAGCAAATATTAGGAACCGCGAGCACCTAGAGTATTTTTGGGGGAAACTCGACCAATATTAGCAACAGTCAGTCTTGAGTAGAGCAATAGAATCCTTTAAATTATCAATAAGCTATATGCAGTTTATATTTTTAATCACATTATGGAGTGTTTTTTTTGGAAAGCGATGAACCAATAATTATATGTACAGAAAAACTATAAATATGTCAGTAAGACACAGCACAGAAGATCTCAGTAATATTTTACAACAACAAGACTCCTTCTGCGGCTGCAGCCATCAGACAATGCAATCAAACAATTTAATAGCAACGTCCCCATGCCAACATAGGTTTCACCACGAGTCTATACAGAGATCGTTACAACATACAAATATTTGCCCCACATGCAAAAACCCTTGCACAGCCAGACAGTTATCATCGTCAAACAAGAATTTGGCTGCTGAATTAAATACAGCGGGCAACGCCACTGACCCAATAATGGCAGCGCCTGATCAGAACACAGACCAAAACAGCAATAGGTGTAATAATAGAAACCGCAGAGATGGCACAACACGTAGAGGCATGACCACTAGGTCTGCACAACGTGCGATGCTGAACGATGAAGCTAATCAGAGTAGTCTGACGGTGGATTCATCGAATGAAGGAAACAGGGAAGATATAGATAAAATAATTCAGTCAGCTATGCAACAACAAGAGCAGCAACTAATGCGAAACTTATCAGCCTTGATTCAAACACAGTTCGCAAATATTCACATAAATAACGGAAGTCAACAGGAAAAGTCTAATGTCATGGCAGGACAGACTGCTCAGCGTCCGGCAAGCCAAAGCACTGGCAGTAGTCCAACCTTACCTCGAGGATATTCCTCAATTCCTTCAGAGAAAGTGTCGAATATCATTCTCATTGAAATGAGATTGAAATTTGACGGGTCAAGACACGGTATTTCCACAGAATATTTTCTGTACATTGAACGAAAATGATGTGACAAATCCTTTACGGTGATCATAATTTACTTTGCGATCATTTACATTTACTTTTAGGAAACAAAGGCAGTGATTGGTTTTGGAAATTCCATAGAAACCATCTTTGTTTCACATGGGAAAAATTCTGTGAAGAGTTTCGAAAAAAATCTGAAGACGCAGACACAGATATGGATATATGGGATTCCATAAATTCCAGAAAACAAGGCGCAAAAGAGACGTTTGAAGAATTTCAGTTTGAAATTGAAAAACTCGTTAGCCGTTTGCGTAACTCTATTGCAGAAGAATCATTAGTGCGAATTTTAATGAGAAATTCCAAAATGTCGCTGCGTTATGAACTAATGCATTTAGGCATAATAACATTAGCTCGACTTCGTGAGGAAATCCGCACACACGAGCAGTTTTGCAAACAAACAAGACAGCAGTCTTATAGACAGCAGCGTCCCTTCGTTTCAGAGCTTGACGAACAAACAGAAATAGCCGCGATTCAGCGTAAAAATATGAAGTGTTGGAACTGCGGGAAAGTAGGTCACCGCTATGACTATTGTCTTGAGCCTAGATCTATTTTTTGTTACGGGTGCGGGGCAAACGTTTTCAAGCCCAATTGTATCCATTGTAACAATCCGGAAAACTCGTCGGTGGATGCGCAGGCCAGATCCGTACTGATGCATCCACGACAATAAGAAGTAAACTATCAGATCCAACAACATTAAACATTCGAAACAAACCCCAGCCTTACAAGATAACACCAAAGAAAACGCAATTATTAAGAAAGTATATAAGCCATTCTATGAGAGACTGGCACATTATCTGGCGACACGTAGTCGAATTTTCGGTCACGTGGACAGTTACGAGCCCAGGAAGAAAACCAAACGTACTACGGTCTGGGAAGAAGGTACGCGCGTGCCGACATAAATTAGTTTCAGCCATTTTTATGAATAACGACAATTGTTTGTATACAGACATTCTATAAGAAGGGCATTCATTTGTCGCTCTCCTAGATTCAGGAGCAACTATCAGCTGTCTTGGTGGTAAAGCAGCAGCACAGTTGAAATCTCACTCGAACGTTCAAAAATCTTCAGGTCGTATCAAGACAGCAAGCAACTCAGAATGTGCAGTGATAGGTCAATTAGTTTGTGATATAACATATCATGACATAACCAAACCAGTTGAATTCTACATAATTCCAACCCTTAAGCAAGATGCATATCTTGGGATTGACTTTTGGCGAGACTTTGGCCTGTAAAACCAAATAGTTCAAACTTCAAGCCAAGTAAATGAGCTTGATGTAGGCAGAGATGAGGATGTTGACGAAGGTCCTCCAAAAGTTCATTCTCTTTCCGAACATCAGCTTATCGAACTGGAACGAGTTAAACTAAAACTTCCATCATTCGAAAGGAAGGTTTAGGCCGTACGAAAGTGATCCAATACAGTATAGACGTAGGCAATTAAGCAAAGGCCCTGGCCTATATCCCCAGCTAAGGAGAAGCTTATGTTCTCTGAGATCCAAAATATGCTCGATTTGGACGTCATTGAGGAGTCTAAGAGCGCATAGAGCTGCAATTGTGTCTTCGTAAGAAAAGGAGAAATAATTCGCTTATGCCTAGACTCAAGAGAAATTAATAAATGCACCCTTAAAGATGCATATCCTCTTCCACACGTTGATGGAATACTCAGCAGGTTGGCACACGCTCGTTTCATTACAGGCTTAGATATGAAGCATGCCTTCTGACAAATCCCTCTTGAGGAGAAGTCACGCCAAACAACGGCGCTTACAATTCCAAACCGCACAAAGTCATGCCGTTCGGGCTGTGCAACGCTGCACAAATCTTAGTTCGATTAATGGACCAAGTTATTCCCGATCATTTGCGCACGAAAATATTCATTTACTTGGATGATCTTTTGGTTCTCTCGGAAGAATTCGAATCAAATATGGTACTCTTAAGCGAAATAGCAGGTTACTTGCGCAATGCGAACCTGACTACAAATATCGCCAAGTTTTGTATGCAAGAAATAAAATATCTTGGATTTATCATAGGGCACGGTAAAATAAAAACAGACCCAGGAAAGCTCACGGTAATAAACGAATTTCCGATACAAACTACTGTCAAACAATTGGGAAAATTTCTCGGTATGACAGGATGGTATCGACGTTTCGTTGACGGCTATGCTTCCGTTACTCTGCCACTGACAGAACTTTTAAAGAAAAATACGCAATTCAATTGGAATCCGCAAGCTCAAAGAGCATTCGAGATGTTGAAAGGCAAGTTAACATCAGCACCCATTCTGATTTCTCAAAACCATTCCTATTATTGTGCGATGCCAGCCTGTACGGACTCGGCTGCGTGTTAACTCAACTGAGCGTTGATGGCTCGGAGTTACCAATCGCATACATATCGGTTAAATTAACCACACAACAATACAACTATACGGTAACTGAGCTAGAATGTTTAGCTGTTCTAAAAGGCATACAGAAGTTCCGTTCTTACATAGAAGGACAAGCGTTTGTAGTAATCACTGACCATGCTTCGCTGTTAAACCAAAAAGATCTTACAGGGCGCTTGGCCAGATGGGCATTGCAATTACGCGGTTTAGAATGTACAATCCAGCATAAAAAAGGTTCTCTGCCGACGCTTTATCTCGCCGAGACGAAAACGAAGTCTCTGAATTTGCAGATTCTGGTCCAATAATAGATTTGAAATCAAAAGAATTTAAATCACCAGAATACCTCGATTTAATGAAAAACGTAATTCAGTATCAATACAAATTGCCGGATCTTAAAATTCGGGATGAAGGGCGCGTGAATGTGTGAGTGTGTGAGTGTGTAAGTGTGCGCATGTGTCTGCGCAGGCGGCGAACGCGAGACCACGTGGCCCAAACTGTTCCGGAGTTCCACTGGTGTGCAAGCCGGTAAATACCCAGCACATACAGTGGAACCTCGAGAACAGCCGCGAGTCGGTGAATCCCGGAACACGAGGTAAATACCCGGTTCCGAGATAAACCCAATCTCGCGGGCGGCCACTAGTCAGGCGAAGGCGGACAGGCGTCCACGTGGCCTCCCACTGCTCCGTGGCTCCACTGACGTGCAAGCCGGTAAATACCCAGCACGTACAGTGGAACCCCTGGAGCAGCGGGACACCACGTGTTCGTCTCTGCGATGACCCCAAAACTCCAGAAGGTCACTCTCTTGGTTTCGGCTCGGGTCTCAGCAAATTTTACAAATTATTCCTGTAAAGTGGCCCTGGCGCGACTGAGCGCACCCAGCCTTCAGACGCTACTTTACAATGCTTTGATAAACGATGTTCTTCATAGAGCACACGATCCTCCACATTCTGCCCATTGCGATACAGCCACCCTTATCGCAAAGTTACAACGCTATCTATTTACGCAAATTCGTAATTTCGTAGAAAACTGTTCGATATGCAAATCCACTAAAAGTGCAAATATGATCCTTAGACCTCCAATGGGAAAGCCAATGTCATCTGACAGACCTTTCCAAAAGTTGTATTTGGACATTTTAGGCCCATATCCTAGATCAAAAAGTGGAAATGTAGGACTTTTGATTGTGGTGGATCACAATACTAAATTTCACTTCCAACAAAAATTAAAGAAATTTACATCCAACAAGATCTGCGAGTTTTTGGAAAATGTGTTTTATACGTTTGGAGTCCCAGAGACAGTATTGACAGACAATGGATCACAATTTAAATCAAGATGTTTCAAACCATTTCTGACTCAATTCGGAGTATCTCAGATTTGTACAGGCATTTATTCGCCACAAGCGAATGCAAGCGAACGGCTGAACCGTTCAGTTTTAGCTGCCATAAAAGCGAACATTGGCAAAGAACATATAAAATGGGACATGAATCTAAATGAAATTAATGCGTCATTAAGAGCTAATATTCATAGAAGCACCGGACACTCTCCGTATTATCTATGCTTCGGCCAAAATATGATGATCAATGGGCAAGATTACGAACTTCTGCACAAGCTGAATATGTTGACCGACGACACAACTTTGAAGCGCAGAGCAATGCTGCTAAGAATTTCAGCAGTAAACTTGCCCCTGTATACGTAAAGGCTTCAGTAGCTAAACAGCTTAGTCCAGCTCATTAAAAGTTACAGAACGAAGTAGGCAAAAAGCTAGGAGTTTACCATTTAAAAGACATTAAAGTTTTTCTTCAGTTAATGACTACTCGAGATACATCTGTCGCAGCATTATGTATCTGTGGTGTAGTGGCCGTTGTCTTGCTTGCATTCATAAACTCTCTTAAACTCCAATTATCAAAAAGTGCTCAAATAATTCGCCGCACTCAAACGACAATTCCCAATTCGCCGTCGTCTCATTTCAATGTTCTCGCATAATGCAGATAGGAAAAGAGAACATAAAGAAATAAGATCAATCGTTACTTTTGGCAACAACCGTTCTAATACCACGCGCATTGGAACGGCAAATGTTCTCTCTCGTTGTCTATAAAGGAGGGCGAATTCAAAGTGCATTCACATTTTAATCAGAGCAGACTGACACCAAAGCGCCCAGATATAGAATTTTAAAAAGGAAACTTGCGGAAAGAATATATATTGTATATATAAATACATTAAAAATCGGAATTAATAAAGGCTGTAACATTTATATTAAAAGAAAGCCAAAGTTATTATAACGTCCGTGAATACCAGCGCTAATTGCTGTGTAACCTTGCCAGCAGACGCGACTGCGCAGTTTGGGAGTCATTGTGAAAAAATACAAAAAGGTGATATTCAGTGAATGTTTAAGCAAATACTCAATGCTAATTACATATATATTTACTCATAGCTGCGATATTTGAGTTAAACACGGCCGGCCTTGGAAAGCGTTTCCACGCTGCCAGCCGGACCGGTCGTGTCCATAAGGAGCCCCCAGTGGCTGCAAAACTATACACTGGACACTGATATACTCAGCCACTGCGTTAAAATAGGGCCGTGAAACGCGCCGAGCTAATATATCAGTTAACAACGGATGCGGCTCCCTAATTCAACGTGACTCCGACATCATTTAGATGATCATCACGCAGCAGCGAGTACAACAACGGCATCCCCGAGAGCGACGTCACAGCGGCAACAACAACAGCGACAGCGACGACCCCAGCGGGACTGATTTCTGGTGAGCGACGTGTAGTATCTTTGTGCTTGAGTAGTCAGGGCTGCGACGCAGCGTTAGAATAGTTTACTTTGTCAAAACGGCTACGGTGCTAGGGAGGGCTATAATATAAGTTACTCTGAGGCCGGATTTATAACGAACAATAAAGAAAAGAAAGAAAAACAATGAACAGAATCGGCAATTATTTGGCGTCAGGAACAGTGCCTGTAGAGGCGTGAGACCCAGCGGGACCACCGCAGAGAAAACGGTCAGTATTCTGGCACCCCAACTGAATCGAAGGTTTGGCGAAAGTGTGGCAGTCGGGCTCAACCACGCCACACTTGCGCTCAACATTTGAAGCAGGCACATGTCAGCGATGTTGGCGGCCCTGTCTCACAGACTGGCCGCGATGTCGACTGAGAAGTGCGCGGGGCGCATGCCTCACGGGTACGATGGTCCCTGAGCCAGTAGTTCGGCAGAGCATGATAGTTGGGCTCAACCACTTCATGCTCATGTCGAACCGGTGGCACAGCGGCACGTTAGTGGTGTTGACGCCGACTGGCGCCAATATCAATGGCGTGGCAGGCATAGATACCATGTACTCGTACAACGTATATGGCCATTCGACTCGGTGTGACCGAGGCATCGTGCGCGCATTCTCCTTTTCCTCCCGCCGAGACCCAAATCCCCTCTCTCACTCCCAAAGGGAGCTATTCTCCGTCTCACAGTCTCGGCAACTTTACAAATAATTTGTAAAAGTGGCTCTGGACAGGACCGAGCGTACCTCAGCCAGAGTAACTACTTTACAAGCTACAGTAACTCATAGCGATACGGGTATGTCCAGCCTGACAAAGATCCCCCCAACCCCAGCAGCAAAAGAGAAGGGCTAAGGCGTTCTTTTTCTCTCGGCAGCCCAAAGGCGGCATGCCAACAAAAGTATCACGCTGTTAAAAATACATTTTTGTATCAAATCTTTTCACTTAAACTCTATCTAATCACGTCTTTTGTACACATATATTCCTAAGGAAATTCAAAACTTGTACAACTCGCAGTAGCATTTGAAAACGAGCACACATATAACACACACACATAACTTCATAAACCTTCTTCTAAAACAGCACGTTAGCGACATCGAAGGGCTCATCGATCAAGCGGATATCATCTGTGAGTAATAAAATGTATGTGAATAATTGATATTGTCAATGGTATGCCATCTGCATTGCCAATGTAGTTATGTTTTGTAGTGATCTATATAAACATATATCTATATGAAATAATTGTGAAATGCCCTTGTTGTAAAAATAAGTGAAGCTACTGCGCGTTCATTTTAATATTCTCTTACTCTTTTTATTAAGAATTAGTATTTCCCTTGAATTTAAATATGAAATCTCTAAACATCTTTACGTCAAAATACCTTAAACCTAATGAATAAAAAAAAAATGAATTATAATGTTTACCTAATCATGCAAGTCTAATAACTTAATGAGGTTCATCGCCGACCAAATGAACACCCATAATAGTGAAATGTAATACTTATACGAAGTATTGAACAAGGGATAGCCGAGAAGTCCGCGGGCTATCATGGTAGGGAGGGTACAGAGCGGGATACGATCAACATCCTAGTACCCTAGCACAATATGACCAGCATATAGCATCCATAAACAGCGTGGTTTATTTGAATACAACTTAGTTATCGATTTTCATTTCCGTAGTGCCATTAATCATTATTTTTCCCATAAGAAAAGAACCCAAAGCTGTTCTGCTTCCCTAATGAAGCATAACAGATCTTTTGTCGAGGAACGGATAATATGCTCGGGACTTGCGAATTCCACGTGCAGATGTTTCCTCCTAGTCCATATCAAGGGCGGACAGTCACATAGAATGTGTTTAGTAGATTCGTCGTCCTCTTTGCAGAGCCTGCACTCCGCATCCGAGGACAAGCGCATTTTAGCCACCAGGTGGTGGCCACTAAGGTAGCCAACAAGGAGGTAAAGGTCTCTCCTAAAGAGTAGCTTGGTCCTTCCATCAACTGTGGGATTGGTGAGCTCTTTAGCCTGCCGCATCCCTGGTTGGAAGAACCAGTAGCGTTCGGTCAATCTTCCAGCCCAGGTTTTCACCAAGGAGGAGATAGTTGACCACCCCACGCCACAGAAGAATTCGGGGCCAAGCAGGGGGGCTGACGACCCAGCCCTCGCTAGTTCGTCCGCCAGCTCGTTGCCCTGGAAGCCAGAATGACCAGGTACCCAAATTAGGGTAACTTTATTCTTATTCGACAGCCTCTGGAGACAGTTCCAGCAGTCAGCCACCATACGCGAGCCTACTCTATTTGTGGAGAGGCCGCTTGGCTGTCCGAGAAGATGTATATGTTCGCTCCTCTAATCCCCTTCTCAAGGATAAGACGGCAGCAGAACTCGATGGCGTGAACCTCTGATTGGAAGACTGTGGGCCAGTTGCCCATAGCAATCGAGGTTTTGGAGTTGGGACCATATATCCCAGCTCCAACCCCCTGATCAGTCTTTGACCCGTCGGTGTACCAATGTATACCATTGGGGTCTCTGATGGGGTTGCCAGCATCCCAGTCCCTACGGTGCGGGATGAGGGTTCTAAATTTTGCACCAAAGAAGAGTTCCTTGGTCATAGAATCTGTTCTGGTGCAGATCTCTAAGCCAGGAATATCTCTGATTAAGCTAGCATGCCCTGATTCGGTAGCTAGAAGCCCAGATTGGAGCTTTATTCCAAGATGGCTCATAGCAGCAACTTCTTTTATGCGCATGTGCAGCGGAGATTTAAAATAGATTCCATTGCTGCAGTGGGACAGGTGCGAAGTGCACCCGTCAAGGAGAGGCAGAGCAGCCTATGCAGTTTCGTGCATTTGTTGATGGCAGTGACCTGCGTAACCTTAGGCCACCAAACAATAGCAGCGTAGGTTACGATCGGTCTTACCATCATCTCAAATAGCAACCGGATGGTGCAGGATTTGAGACCCCGGATTCTACCGAAGAGCCTTCTGCATGCCCACATGGCATGAGTAGCCTTTGATAGAGTGTTATGTAGGTGGGAGTTCCAGTTTAGTCGTTTATCAAGGGTTACCCCTAGATATTTGACTTCATTGGAAAGGTCCACGGGAGAGCCGCCAATGTATAATTGACCAATGTCAACAGAGTATCGCTTAGTGATGGGAACAATGATTGCCTTTTGTGAGTTGATGCTAAGACCTACATCTTCACACCACCTACTGACCGTGTTCAGAGCTGATTGCATCAACTCTGTCACGGTGTTGGCAAAGTTCCCGTTCACTACGAGAGCCAGGTAGTCGGCATAGCCAATCGCTTCCACGCCCTGTTCTGCAAGTATAATTAGTAGTTCGTCGACTACTAGGGACCAGAGCAAAGGGGATAGGACCCCTCCCTGGGGACACCCTTTTACCGCACTTATATGGGCGGTCGTCGTTTTCAGGGTAGAGGAGAAAGTCCGGTGTTTGAGCATGGCGTCAATCCACCGGATTATGGGACGGGCAATGTTCCTGCGCTCAAGCGCAGCAGATATAGACCCGTTGCCGGTATTATCGAAAGCACCCTCTATATCAAGAAAAGAGCACAGAGCAATGTTCTTTGATACGAAGGCTTTTTCAATTTTACCCACTAATTTGTGGAGAGCGACCTCTGTCGATCTACCGGCTATATACGCGAACTGCGTGGGGTGCAGAGGGTTGTTTTTCTGCAGAGAGCACTGAATGTGCATGTGTAAGAGCCTTTCCGCAATCTTGAGCAGAAAGGACGTAAGACTGATCGGCCGATATGACTTAGGCTGGTCAAGAGGACGGTTTCCCTGTTTGGGAATGAATACCACATTGACTCTCCTCCAAGAGTTGGGTATGTGTCCCCACGTGAGACTAGCTCTAAGAAGGCCGACCAGTGGATCGAGGATATGATCCATGCTGCCTCTGGCAGCGATTCTATGCTACCACAGTAGCTGCACCACGTATCGCGTTTGGAGTGTCTAATGTTCTTGTTATAGTTTGTGAGAGCGTCCCTATAGACGTCCCAACTTATGCGGTTAGATCTGGCCTTGTTGAAAAGGCTTCTAACCTTCCTGCTTTGTGCTGCCAACTCTTCATTCCACCAAGGAACTTTACGGTTGACCATTAAAGTCTTCCGAACTGAGCTGGCTTCGAAGGACGTAATAAGCACATCTTGGAGCAGGTTGGCAGCAAGGTCTATCTCACTGATAGAGTTAGGATTGCTGATCAACAGGTCTGCTTTCAAGGCCACAGAGGCTTTGAAGAGTCCCCAGTTTGTCTTTTTGGGACAGAAAGAGTTCTGGCGGATATCGACTTGGCCAGGAAGGTCGAACCTGATGTGATGATGGTCCGACAAGGTGGCTTCGTCTGTGACCCGCCAGTTAACAAGCGAGCTCGCAATTGAGTGAGATCTAAAACCTCTTCCCTAATAAAGTTTATATACGTGGGTTAGCTATATCTAAATGACAACACATTAAATAATCTAAGAGAGACTCACCACGTTTATTGACGTGTGTTATGGGCATTGGTATCACAGACGACCACATCGCCCGGGAAGTAAGCAGAGGCGATCACTACTTCCCGGACGCCATCAGCAGTGGCTACCTCCATAGCCGTTGCCACCAGGTCTCTATAAATGAAGTTAGTTAAAGGGAAGTGTCTCACACTGTTATTAACCAATATAGCAGTGCGAGGGCCACCTCCCATACGGTCATATAGTAACTTACATGATCCGCATGATAGTCCACGGATGAGGCCACCTATTAACCATTGCTCTTGGACGAGAGCCAGGTCAATCTCGTCTTTACTGACGACCCTGCACAGGGTGGCAGACGCTCCTCTGGTGTGGTGCAGGTTCGCCTGGAGCACCTTAATTGCGCTCCGCATCCTCCTTTAGCGCTTTAGAGACAAGGCCACATGCCTTGCCTCCACGAGAGACATTGCCACGTATGCCCTTCGGCAGTCTGGCGGAGCTGCTCGGGGGTCGCGGGAGGTACATTTGCAGGTAGTTTGCGCCCAGCGCTGATTGTGGGTCGGGCAGGGGCCAGGAGGCGCCCGCTGCCAACCACAGGTCTGGTGCGGCTAGTTGAGGGTTTGGTGGCGGAGACCCGGATGGCCGGGGTTCCGGGAGGGGGGTTTTCCGCGCCACTGCGGCTGCAGTGAGGGTGGACGCCACCGGGGCGGCAGCTACTGCCGTCGCGTATGTGGGGGCAACCTTCGTCGCTTCCGCAGAGACGGAGGTTGGGGGAAATGGTTGGAGAAGGGGACGGGGGACGGGCAGGAGAGGAGGAGGCTCTGGGGACGGAGTTCTTCAGGAGAAGCTTAACTCGTCTAAAGACGAATTTCACCTTCCCGTTGCACTCCGTCAGAGCCTTGTACGACTCCTCGTCGACCAACATCGCGAGGTGAGTCGTGGTGCCGTTGAGGCTATGCTGGACCACCCGTTACTGCTTCGTTGAGAAGCAGTCTGCATTTTGGATACCAAGATAACCCAAAATGGCGGCGGGAGTTAGTTCAGCAATACTGGGGAAGTATCCTCTAATGAGGTGAACTTTAGGGAACTCAGACTCCTCCAGTAGTTTGATATCAAGGGAGCTGATGGACCTGATGTGTCCAGCTATTCATTTCGGGGTATGCAACCCTCGAAACCTGGACTGATGCCCGATGTGGGATGAAGCAGTAAAGCCTTGGCAATGCTAGCCTTCACCGTAGCCACCTGCTCCGGTGAAAGCGGCTTTTTAGAATCAGCCGACGTGAAGCCCAGTTTCACGCTGCTTGTCACCTGGCTGTGAGGTGACTTTGTGGACTCCATATGAGTCTTTTTGGGCTTCTTTAAAGACCCTTGGGGTTCGAGGACGAGTGTCGATAGCAAGTGCCTCCGCTCTGCTCGAACCCTTCGCGAGTGCGGCTTTGAATAGCCTCTTCTCATGTGTCTTCAATTTTACGAAGGAGTTCTCAGACCAGTCGCAGCTTCTGGATCTGAGAGCCTGCTTCCGTGAGACCTGACCTCTGAGAGGCCACGGAAGCGTCGTCAGCAAGGCTGATCAGGTCAGCGTCAGCTTCCGCGTCAGAGGACATCACCTCAACGAGTTGCTGCCTGGAAGCCAGCAGCCCACTGGCTGTAGTGCTGTTGTTGGGATTGGCCGTTAAGGCTTCGCTCTGGGTGGATGCTGTCGAAGTCGCATCAGACTTATCTTGTTTGAGAAAAACATCCATAATGGACCCACGAGTAGGCGGGAAGGGAAGGTCGCCCACGGCATAGCCCGCGTACCGTGGGAGTCTAGATGAAACTGGAGGGCGACAGGTATCCAGAGTCCGCATACTAACGACCGGGCTACCCCCCGGCCATGCACCCCTTGGCGTATGCTGTTCCGCCTTGGATTGGGCTATATAACTATAATTAGTCAGCACCCCTAGCAGAGACATGACCGTGCTAGGGGGCTGCTTCCAGCCGCCCTCACTTGGAGAGTATAGCCGCACTTCCAACAGTAGGAGCAAGGATGGCACATACCTCAGCCAAAGCTAGGGTTACATGTAGTTCCCCTTGCTGCCTCTGACTGCTGACGGTCTACTAGTGGTATATACACAACAGCAATTCCACACTCTACAAGCTCTCTTCATGTGGAAATTTTCTATTGGACGGACGCTACTATTGTTCTTTATTGGCGGAACGGCGACGTGAACCGATGGAAGACCTTTGTCGCTAATCGGGTAGCCTTCATCTCCAATCACTACACATTGGAACCAGTGGATTATGCAACACGCGATTCGCGATCGGGGATGCTAGCCACTAATAGATTTCGGCCCAGTCTGTCTTGGGGATCCCACAGTGGAATGGAAATCGGATAAAGTTCATGCTCACCATGCGGCTCCCGTTCCCGATTTTATTGAACGATTTTTAACATACACCCACTGCCTACGATTTACGTTTATTGAACAACGCATGCGTTACTAAGCCAAGGATGTCGAGGCCATTATCTATTCAGGAGCTTGACTGCGGTGGTGCGAATCGTTCAGAGGCAGTCGTTTTCAGAAGACATAACAGCAGTGAAACGTTCGAACCCGCTGCCATCCCGTTCTAAGAGTAAGAGGGCGATTACGGCATTCTAGCGTGTCTCACGAGCGTCGGCTCCCGATAATCTTACGCAGTAATCATTACTTTACGGATTTAGCTATTAGGCATTCACATAACCAAACACTGCATGGAGGTGCCCAGCTAACTTTGGCACACGCACGGCAAAACTTTTGGAAAGTCACAGGAAGACAGGCTGTTTGTCGGGTCCTTGGGAAATGCGTACAATGCTTTTGAGTGAAGCCAACAAGTACGACGCAACTCATGGCAAACTTACCGCTGCACTGAGTCAACCATTGTAGTGAACTACCATACACTGCTGCCATAGAGCTCAAGGCTGCACGTCTTCGGGGGACAAGCTTTTAAAAAGTCTACATCCCGATTTTATCTGTCTGGTTATGAAGGCAGTGCACTTGGGGGCAGTCACTGGTCCCACCACAGAACATTTCTTGCTAGCCCTAGACCGCTTCAGTGGATGACGTGGCACATCGCAACATCTTTACAGCGACAATGGAACTAATTTTGTCGGAGCAGACAACGTGCGTAAGGCCCTATACAAGGACTTCGATCAATTGATCGCTTCAACTGGCTTCACAAACGACAACGTGGCATTTTATTCCCCCTCATTCTCCGAATTTTGGAGGGCTATGGGAAGCCAAAGTGAAATCCGTTAAGCACCAGTCCTTATCAATATTGAGTCCTGTCTTAATTCCCGACCCCCTTGTCCGCTCACAGCTGATGTTGACGATTTAGAAGCATTGACTCCAGCACACTTCCTAATTGGAGATTCAATGTTCGCACCGCCGGAGCACAGTAATTCAAGGAACAATTTTCGCTTCATCAAACAATGCTGGAACATATTTGGATGGCTTAGAATCACGACTGAAATGGAACAAGGAAAGCGATAACACCAAGCTGAATGAGCTCGCGCTAGTTAAGGACGATAGGTTCCCACCTTCGGTGGCTTCTTGGTCGAGTTATCAAGTTGCATTGTTAGTCCGCGTTGTAACTCTTCGATCAGTTTCGAAAGTCTGTGAACTTCCCATTCAAGACTAGACTTTTATGACAAAATCACGACAGACCCTTTGATCGGAACAAGCAAGGACATTTTCATGATAGTTTTAGCATTGGCGGGCGGCATGTTTGTTTTTGCTTGTCCCAAAGTTTTGTAGGCTTGTTTACACATTGAATAAAGTGAATCAGAAAGTCAATTATATTTGCTTCGGAGCCTCCCGTACAATGACTTCAACATAATATAGGAGGACACAACTTTACATCTATAGTATTTCGATAATCCAAGAAATGCTCTTAATTCATTAATTGTTTTTGGTTGTGGATAGTTGGCTATTGCTACTATTTTTGCTGAATTACAGATTCCCTCAACAACAATGAATCTGGGCTGAAATGGACATGTAAAGTTTGTCGGGTGAAAGAACTAAATTTGAGTTAAATGCATAGAGAGACTTAATTGAAATTTGAGCAGCTGCGTGCAGCATCAGAATTTTCTGATATGGAAATTCAATTTAATACTTTCGAATGTTCCGAAGAGCCTTCCGCACTTCCACCGGCAACTCCTTCTACGTCTCCTAACATTCCTTCAGCCATCCCGGCTATTATTTGTGATCCACCGCTTTTGATCGTCACCTGTCCCGTTGTGCCTATGTCCAAAAAGAATTTTTAAAAATCTTTTGAAAATACCGCTGCCGTCAAAACTCAAAATGTTTTTTCAAACGTAAAATCGCTTGTCGCGGTTAAGCCCACAAAACAGGTTTTCGTTTCTTGCCTTGCACCCGATACTTCGATTGAAGTACAATCATTTATTCAATCAAAATTGAAAACTAAACTACACGCGAGATATTGCATCTTTTAAAATAATTATTCCTGCAGAAAATTTTTAATGTGTTTGCAGCGGAGCTTTCTGGCCGCCTGACTTAATTGTAAAGGAGTATTCTCTAAAACTACAAAGTCGAACTGCGGTACCGCTTTCTACAACATCTCGCGCATCTTCTTCTAGTGGGATGAAAAACCAGTAGAAATATCCCATCTTTATTTTGCTTATCAAAACGTTAGAGGCCTAAACTCTAAGCTCTCTAATTTGTTTTTGAATAGTGTATCGTTTGATCATTAAATATTAATATTTACCGAAACCTGGTTAAAACCTGATGTAGAAAACTGCTCAATTTTTCCTAATAAGTACACCTCCTTCAGATGTGATCGTTTATCACGAGTTGGTGGTGGTGTTCCTATAGCTGTAAAATCAGATATTCCTTCCGAACTTGTTGCATTAGACCATGGTTCTTCCTTAGAATTTTTATGTGTTAAGATGACGATGTGCCGAATTTCAAATTACATTACCTGTTCGTATACTCCTCCCTCATCTGATATATCTGTCTACCTGGACCATCTTTCATCTATCCAATCTGTTGCCTCCAAACTATCTGATAGAGATTATCTGCCAGTTTTTGGTGATTTCAACTTACCAGAAGTTACTTGGTCATCTCAATCCGATAAATTGGAGTCCTCTGTATTTATCTCTTTACCAAATAAACACTTTTCCTAATTGTAGTGGTAGAATGCTTGATTTAATTGTCTCTTCCGACATTTTACTAAATACTATCTTTAGAATGAGTCCCCTAGTTCTTCCTGAAGATCCCAATCATCCTTCATTGGACCTGATTCTAACTCTGCCAACTTCTATGCAAACTGCAATTGTTTCCCCTATAATAAAATCACGTTGTTTTCGTAGGACCGATTTTCAAAAATTGAATTCTTTAATTTTCGATCATGATTGGTCATTTCTTTATTCATGTTCTCATCTAAATACATGCATTTCATTTTTTTATTCCTCTATGAACTCATTTTTTGCTCAATGTGTTCCTGTTACTTTTTCCGTAAAGTCCAATAGACCTCCTTGGTTTTCACGTGAGTTAGTAAAGCTGAAAAATTTGAAATCGTGGTATTTTAAAAAATTTAAGTTAACTTGTAATCCTTTTGATTTTACGCGTTATATGGCTGCAAGAGCAAACTTTATTGCTCTGAATGCAAATTGTTAAAAAAGTATTCGGGTCGCTGCCGTTTGCAGTTTGCTCAGGATCCAAAGCAGTTTTATAACTTTGTCAACTTAAAACGTAAATCAAGTAGATTTCCTTCCTCTCTATCATACAAAAATAAGGAAGCAACTGATGATTAGGCAGCCGCCGATTTGTTTGCAGACTTTTTTCAATCAACTTATTCAACTGAACCTTATAGTTCCCCTTTACATCCATACCCTTACAGTATACAAAATTTTAACACTGTCTTCTGTCCTTCCATTGACAAAACCTCTTTACTTAATGATCTTAAATCGATAAAACCAGTTTTTTCTCCTGACCCTGACGGTGCTCCAGCATGCGTACTTAAATTTTGTGCTGATTCGATTTATAAGCTACTTGACTTCTCACTATCCAATAGTTATTTCCCACCTATTTGGAAAAACTCTTTTTGCATTCCTCTTCACAAAAGTGGTTCTAACCATGATGTGAAGAACTATAGATGTATTTCCAAAATGTCCGCAATTCCTAAGATTTTTGAAAAAAATTTTACGGCTCAGATAACTTTTATGTGTAAATTTATAATTTCACCCCATCAACATGGGTTTATAAAGGCAAGATCAACAACTACTAATATTTTGGAATTTTCATCTCACATTAATCTAGGATTTTGGAACAAAATGTAAACTGATGTGGTCTATACCGACTTCAGTAAAGCATTTGACTCCGTAAATCATAATCTCTTAATTCATAAGTTAAATTTGATTGGTTTTCCTCAAAAGCTCATTTTGTGGATATCTGATTATTTAACTAACAGGTCTCAACGTGTTCTTTTTAAAGACCGTCTTTCTAAGCCGATCTTAGTTACTTCTGGTGTTCCTCAGGGCAGTCACCTTTGACCATTGCTATTTAACCTTTTTATTAACGATCTTCCGTCAATACTCCTTCACTCTAACATTCTTATGTATGCTGATGATGTGAAACTCTGTTTGACACACAATGATCCTTTAAATAACCTCAAACAGATCTTGATTTGTTTTTTGAATGGTGCAGCCATAATCTGCTGCATCTTAACTGTTTGAAGTGCAAGGTTATGTCATTTTACAGATGTAATTATCATGTCATCAATTACAATCTTAACTTAACCCCACTCTTAAGAATATCTGAAGTAGCTGATTTAGGTATCCTCTTTTATCATAAATTGAAATTTGATCGTCACATTACACAAATTGTCAATAAGGCATTTCGACTACTCGGGTTCATCAAAAGATGGGCCAAAGAATTCGAGGATCCTTACACGACAAAGTTGGTTTACACTTCCCATGTTCGTCCAACTCTTGAATATGGGTCTTGCGTGTGTTCGCCGCAATACCATATTCACCATGATAGAATTGAGTCTGTTCAAAAGCAGTTTCTACTCTTTGCCTTGTGCAGTTTTAATTGGGTTCTGGGTGTAGACTTATCACCATACTCTAGTAGACTCCTTCTAATAAACCTACCATCTTATTGTTAGGCGTTATGTTTATTGTAAAGCTAAAATAGATTCCCCTACAATATAGATTCCTCTACTCTGCTTACTCAAATTAATTTCTGTATTCCTTCTAGAGTTACTCGTAATTTTATGCCACTATCCTTGGCCTTTTGTAATACTAACTTCAACTTGCATGACCCTTTCCGAGTTCTCTGTGCTGACTACAAGAGACTGTCTAGAGTTTTCAACTCCGAATCCTCCCTTTTCTCTGTTAAACTGGCTATTCTTAATCAATTAACTCTACATCCTAACAACTAATATTAATCTAACAATCTGATTGGGTTTTACTGGGTTTTCCCCAATCATTTGCAGCAAATATTAAATCGGGAGTTCTTGTTTTGTTATCCACAGCCTAAATTTAAAAATATCTATTTTTAATCAATATTTTTAATTAATTTTAAATTTTTTATGTATTGCAAAATTTAAAAATTTAAAAATTGCAAAATCGGCTAAGCATAAGCTCTCTAAAGCGTCTGGGAGCTGAATATAATGAACTAGAAGTCCTATGTGAAAAATTTCCCTAGAGTCTTCGGACAGATTTTGAAGTTGCTGTCTAGATTTCAACATTCTGACCCGTTTTTCTGGAACGTGTGTATTAATATACACACTGGCACTACTGCTAATAGTTACATTGTTGTTGTCTTTAATATCATTGATTGCCTCACGCATCAACATTGAGATACATCTCTGAGACTTGTTTATATAATTAACGACATAGCTGCAGCAACCGTAGGGGTCTAAAATAAACTGAATATCCATATTTGCTCGCTGCAACAAAAGGAGGTGCTTGTTATAAGCGTTAAGCTTGATTGCTGAAGAAGATCGGTGGTTTCTTTATACTTGATCTTACAGCATTAATGTAGCCCTCATAACTAAGGTTAAGTTGATCGTGGGACAAAAAGTTGTCAAAAGTGTTACAATTTTCTACGCTTTCACGATCAAATGGGAAGTCGAGCAGACTTTGAATTTTTTTGAAATTCCTACGATGCTCGGCCAAATTTGGAGCTTTTTCTTCTAAAGGGAGTAGATTTTCTGTTTGAGGCATGGGAGGGTATGGGATACCAAATCTACAAATTTGTTTTGACCTAATTTCTCGCCTGCAAGAGTGCCCGTAACAATGGAATTGATACTCCAAATATGGAGCAACGTCCGGGCAACTAGAATCAGCAGTAATAAACTGATCAATAAAGGAGTTCACAGGCTTAAATGTGGACTATTTCTTTAGGTCGAGCTTGGGGGCGTCTTTCAGCCAGAACATGCCATCTATATGTGGAGAGCCTCTTTGCTGAAACTCCACTCGCCAATAAAACTTGATGACCTGGTGACAACCAAAGACACCGCCTTCCTTTTTCATCAGTTTTAAAAGCTGTCTATATCGAAAATCGAAATATCTGGCACAGGTCACTGGGTCTGCTCTAATGAGACGAGCTTTCTCATTAAACCCCAAATTTAACGCTTCTTCTTCGGATACTTCTAGCTTGTCTACATTTTTACATAGCAAGAATAAAAGCTCCGGCCACCTAGTTTCCGCTAGAAAACGCGGCGGAAAATGTTATAAAAAAAGTTGGAAGCCCTACCTGCCTAATCTTAGACATCGCTTTCTTTTTCTCGTCCTCCCAATGAGCAGGAGACGTGCGAATACCTTTTAAAAGCCTATAGCCATCATCATGAAGTATTAACCTATTTAAAGTTTCATCATTACGCACATCAGCAGCCGAAATGCCTTGAGTGGCAGAGTGCTTACGTAAGCAAATTGATGTGCTATTCCTAATGCTAATCATTTCTAACTTTTTGAAGTTATGAAATAATTTATCAGTTCTACAACCTCTTCTATCAAAATTCCTAAGCTCTGATCTAGCTATAGTTGTAAAACTTTCCTGACATTTCCTTTTAATGCCTGCAAATATTGTGGGAAAAGCCAGCTCCTCTGAATCACAATCGGTTATCATGTCAAGAGGTCGCTGACCCTCTCCTGGTGCTATAGCAATTCGAGGAATATCTATGTTTTCAACAGGGACATTTTCCATGAAGGTTTCTTGACCTCCTGGATTCAACTCTACCTCTTCTTCTACTACTCTATGCTCATTAGGTTGTGCTGCCTTTTCTAACATTTGACACACAATGTCCCTGTCGTCTGCTGACGCAACAAATGTTACAGTCTTAGCAGAGTAAGAAGACAACCACTGTTCATTGATAGTAACCTGGGGCTACTTATAAAGTTATGTGTTCACTAAATACCGAATTGCATCAACTATCTTTGAGGGCCTTATGGTTTCAGGCATGAAATCATGGTTATACTCCAACCTACGCTTAAGATGAATCTGAACTACTTCGGCTTCATTAAATACCCTGGGAAGGGAAGTTACAACATTTGCAACTGGAATTGGAATTGAGACCTTTGACTTCTATCTATTGCCCTTTCTAAAATTTGCCTCTCCCGATTTTGTCGCTGAATCGCCCTTCTAACAGCATCTCGTCCGCTTTCTTTGGACCTGAATTGTGGACATTGCCTGCGCCTCGATCGACGCAAAGTATTGGCATGTTGTTCGGTATTTCTAGTTGAATGATCAGTTCGTCGAACACGGCGACGAACTGCATCCTGACCTCTTTCCTGAGATCGAAACTCAGCATCTTTCCTACGCCTCGAACGTGGCGAAGTGTTGGAAAGTTGTTCGACTGTTTTAATTTCAGAATCACTGCGACGTACACGGCGACGAACTGCATCCTGCTCTCTTTCCTGAGATCAAGACTCAGTATATTGCCTGCGCCTCGAACGACGCGAAGTGTTGGCAAGTTGTTCTTGTAATCTGATTGGCGAAGAAGCCCGAAGAGTACAGTGACGAATTGTGTCCGGTAATTGCTCATCGGCCCTAAATGTTCGCGGACTCGATGCTGTTGACTTTCTCTAACTCATTCAGTTTCCCTAAATTCAAAATTTTTCCTATGTTCTCTATGTGCCTCTAGAATATTTACTCGTTCCTGCTCAGAAAAATCTATATCTAAACTATTCAAATGATTTCTTTTTCGCTGTGTTTGACTCCTATTGCAAGCTGACTTTCTCTTAAGTCTAGGCATCTTCTAATATATAAGTTTTTAAATAATATATATGTTAAAAATAAAATTCTTATTAACTAATTTAATTTGAATATATATTTATCAAAAATTAATATACAGTTATATAATATAAAGTTAGTATATTTATTTATACGAGGGTCGTTTGATAAGTCCGTGACTTTTTGAATAAAATATATTTTTTTCGTCAAAGAAGCGTTTTATTTCTCAACATAATCTCCTTTTAGCTCTATACATTTAGTCCAGCGTTTTTCCAATTTTTTTATTCCTTCCAAATAATAGGTTTTCTCAAGGCCCTCAAAATAGTCGTTTGTTTCTGTGATGACCTCTTCATTTGACCCGAATCTCTTACCGCCGAGCCATTTCTTCATGTTTGGAAACAAAAAATAGTCACAGGGGGCTAAATCTGGAGAATATGCTGGATGGGGTAGCAGTTCGTAGCCCAATTTATGAAATTTTGCCATGCTGACTACACACGTGTGCACCCGTGCATTGTCCTGATGGAACAGCACTTTTTTTCGCCAAATGCGGTCGTTTCTGCTTCAAATCAATATCGAATCTGTCCAAAAGCTCTGAATAATATTCGCCGGTGATCGTTTTACCCTTTTCAAGGTAATCGATGTGAATGATACCTTGTGCATCCCAAAAAACTGTGGCCATGACCTTGTTGGCCGACAGACCCACCTTGGCCTTCTTTGGTGCACGTTCACCCGGAGAAACCCACTGTCTTGATTGTTCTTTGGTCTCTGGTGTGGTGTGGTGGATCCATGTTTCGTCTACGGTAACGAAACGGCGCAAAAATTCGTTTGGATTGCGGTTGAACATCGCCAAACACTCCTTTGAAATGGTCACACGGTTGCGCTTATGGTCGTGTGTGAGCAATCGCGGCACCCTTTTTCATGTCGCGGAAAGCTTTTTCATGTCCAAATATTCATGTAAAATGTGATGTACCCATTCAGTTGAGATGCCTACAGCCTCAGCTACCTCACGCACTTTCATTCTCCGATCATCCAATATCATTCCATGGATTTTGTCGACGATTTCTGGCATGACGACCTCTTTTGGGCGACCTGAACGTTCGGCATCACTTGTACTGGTACGACCACAACGGAACTCAGTAAACCATTTCTTAACCATTGAAATTGATGGTGCAGAGTCCCCATAATATTTATCAAGTCTTTCCTTGGTTTCGGTGATGGATTTTTTACGCAAAAAATAATGCTTAATTAGCACACGAAATTCACTTTTTTCCATTTTCGTTAAAATTCACGAGATCGTCTGCTTTCAATGCCTATAAAACGCAAACTAAGAAACGCAGCTTTCTCAAAATTTTACAGTCAGCTGTTAATCGATAACTGCTGACAGGAGCAGTGTTGTATTTAGAGCAGGTGCGCGGCAAATACAAAAAGTCACGGACTTATCAAACGACCCTCGTATATAAAAATATATTCATATATTTTAATAATCATATGTATATTATATATTATAATTATATTATAAATAAAATAAATATCTAGTGATAGAACAAATAATAATAAAATTTAATAAAGACAATAAAAATAAACAAAGTGTGGAAAAAAGAAAAAATATATATCAATGAAATAATAAAT
Organism: Zaprionus ornatus; assembly: GCA_018904035.1. Lineage (NCBI taxonomy): Eukaryota > Metazoa > Arthropoda > Insecta > Diptera > Drosophilidae > Zaprionus > Zaprionus ornatus. Next base: position 1,038,897 of record JAEIFZ010000032.1, on the reverse strand, counting down.
TAAACCTGCGAGCAATTCCAGCGAAAATTCCACTTTGAATCGCGGAAACGAACCGATACCGATACACACACACTTCTGAAGAGTCTATACTACTGTGGGCAAAAAGTAATGAATTTCCAATTTAAACTTCGCGGGCCTAACATTTCGGGCTAGTTCTTTTTTCTTGAGTTGGTAGGACTGCTAATGACATCTGGGACAAATTTCATGTCAATGTCATCATCAGTAATATATTTACGCTTGTATTTACCAAACGACCACGAGTGCATGTTTCGATTTTTACAATGTCTGATTTAATTGAGCAAAGAAGTGCCATCAAATTTTTTTTGCGGAATGAAATTTCGGCTGCGGAAATGTTGAGGATGTTGCGGAAGGCCTTTGGTGATTCTACCATGTCGCAGAAAAATGTTTATAAGTGGTACAAAGACTTCAAAGAGGGTCGAGGCCAGACCGAAAAAAGCACGTCAAAGTCGTTCAAAAATCAAGGTCATGACAGTTTTCTTCGATTTTCGTGGTGTGGTGCACTATGAATTCCTTCCACCCGGTCAAACTGTTAATAAGGAATATTATTTGAGCGTTATGCGTCGTTTGCGTGAAGCAATTCGTCTAAGAAGATCAGAATTATGGGCCAACAACTCTTGGTTTTTGCATCACGATAATGCACCATCTCACACTGCACTCGTTCTTCGTGACCATTTCGTCAAAAATTCGACGCATATCGTTCCGCAACCACCGTATTCGCCAGATTTGGCTCCGTGTGACTTCTGGCTATTCCCAAAACTTAAGAGACCACTCCGGGGAACGCGTTTCGAGTCGATTGAGGAGATAAGAGCTGAATCGCAGAAGGCGCTGATGGCTATACCGGAAAGGGACTATTTGGCATGTTTCGAGGATTGGAAAAAACGTTGGCATAAGTGTATTTTATCGGGAGGGGATTACTTCGAAGGGGATGAAATTGATGTAGAAGAATAAATAAAGATTTTTCATTTTACAAACAAATTCACCTTACTTTTTGCCCACAGTAGTACACACATATGTATGCATGCACCAAAATACGTTACACTGTGTACTGCACTTTTCAAAAATAGCGCGCTACGTTCCGGGCAGAGTGCAATCATTCATACACATAAACTTTACGCATACTATAACACTCACACACGAGGATTTACTTATTATATACTCGACTTATATTGATTTGCATTAAATATTAAATGCACCACGAACACTCGAATTGTAATACAGCCCTTCTAATTGTATTAAAAATAAAAAAAAAGAAAAAGAAAAAAACGATTTTGTTGAAAAATACGCTTACCATAACTCCAAAAAACGATTAATTTGAATTTGAATTTGTGAGAAAAAAATAACACAATCCGAAAACGGTTACTATCTTGATAATTCGGAGTCATTATCAGATGACTCTAATGCAACTCTAATCACGGCAAAGCTCCAATTAGAGCTTTGAGTTGCATGGCAGCTTTGCACTGCTCGAGAGGCATTTGCTCCCTCATAGAGTTCTTTACACTTTTGGCATTCGCAACGATCAGACGTGGAGTCTGCGAAAAAGTTTTTTACCTTCAAGAAAAACGTCAATTTTTGTAAAAGAAGAGTTAAGTTAAAGTTTGAAAAGTACTACGTAATATTTTTTTGAATATAAGAGGCAAATCTGTGAGTATTCAAAAATTTATCAGTTTTATCTGATTAAATCTAATACAGATTTCAAAATTAAATAATACATATTTTTAAATTTAGGCTGTGGATAACAAAACAAGAACTCCCGATCCAACATTTGCTGCAAAGGATTGGGGAAAACCCAGTAAACCCCAATCAGATCGGTAGATTGATATTAGTTGTAAGGATGTAGAGTTAATTGATTAAGAATAGACAATTTAACAGAGTAAAAGGAGGACTCGGAGTTGAAAACTCTAGACAGTCATTTGTAGTCAGCACAGAGAACTCGGAAAGGGTCATGCAAGCTGTAGTTAGTATTACAAAAGGCCAAGGATAGTGGCATAAAATTACGAGTAACTCTAGAAGGAATACAGAAATTAATTTGAGTAAGCAGAGTAGGGGAATCTATATTGTACTTTATTAGCTTTACAATAAACATAACACCTAACAATAAGATGATAAGTTTATTAGGAGTCTACTAGAATATGGTGTTAAGTCTACACCCGGAACCCAATTAAAACTGCGCAAGGCAAAGAGTAGAAACAGCTTTTGAACAGACTCAATTCTATCTTGGTGAATTTGGTATTGCGGCGACCACACGCAAGACCCAGATTCAAGAGTTGGACGAACAAGAGAAGTGTAAAGCAACTTTGTCGTGTAAGGATCCTCGAATTCTTTGGCCCATGTTTTGATGAACCCGAGTAGTCGAAATGCCTTATTGACAATTTGTGTAATGTGACGATCAAATTTCAATTTATGATAAAAGAGGAAACCTAAATCAGCTACTTCAGATATTCTTAAGAGTGGGGCGAATTTAAGATTATATTTGATGACATGATAGTTACATCTATAAAATGACATAACTTTGCACTTCAAACAGTTAAGATGCAGCAGATTATGGCTGCACCATTCAAAAAACAAATCAAGATCTGTTTAAAGAAGTTTATTTACAGGATCATTGTGTGTAAAACAGAGTTTCGCATCTTCAGCATACATAAGAATGTTAGAGTGAAGGAGTATTGACGGAAGATCGTTAATAAAAAGGTTAAATAGCAATGGTCCAAGGTGACTGCCCTGAGGAACACCAGAAGTAACTAAGATCGGCTTAGAAAGACGGTCTTTAAAAAGAACTCGTTGAGACCTGTTAGTTAAATAATCAGATATCCACAAAATGAGCTTTTGAGGAAAACCAATTAAATTTAACTTATGAATCAGAAGCTTTACTGAAGTCAGTATAGACCACAACAGTTTGCATTTTGTTACGAAATCCTAGATTAATATGAGATGAAAATTCTAAAAGATTAGTAGCTGTTGATCTTGCCTTTATAAACCCATGTTGATGGGGTGAAATTATAGATTTACACATAAAAGTTAACTGAGCCGTAAAATTTATTTCAAAGATCTTAGGAATTGCGGACAATTTGGAAATACATCTATGGTTCTTCACATCATGGTTAGAATCAGTTTTGTGAAGAGGAATGGAAAAAGAGTTTTTCCAAATAAGGGGAAAACAACTATTGGATAGTGATAAGTCGTTGCAGAGAAGTTGGGAGAGTTAGAACCAGGTCCAATGTATGATGACGGATCTTCATGAAGAACTAAGGGATGCACTCTAGAGATTATTATTATTATTATTATAAAAGAGGTAGTCTCCCAGCGGAGAAGGCGCGAGGCACTGCGACCATGAAGATCTTTTGTACCTAGAATGTTTAGTAGACTCGTCGTCCTCTTTGCACAGCCTGCACTCCGCATCCGAGGACAGGCGCATTTTGGTAAGGTGATAGTTCACCAGGTGGTGGCCACTAAGGTAGCCAACAAGTAGGTAGAGGTCTCTCCTAGAGAGTAACTTGGTCATTCGATCAACTTTAGGATTGGTGAGCTCTTTAGCCTGCCGCATCCCTGGTTGGAAGAACCAGTAGCGTTCGGTCAATCTTCTAGCCCAGGTTTTCACCAAGGAGGAGATAGTTGACCACCCCACGCCACAGAAGGGTTCGGGGCCAAGCAGGGGGACTGATGACCCAGCCCTCGCTAGTTCGTCCGCCTGCTCGTTGCCCTGGAAACCAGAATGTCCAGGTACCCAAATTAGGGTAACTTTGTTCTTATTTGACACCCGCTGGAGACAGTTCCAGCAGTCAGCCACCATACGCGAGCCTACTCTTTTTGTGGAGAGGGCCAGTATGGTCGCTTGGCTGTCCGAGAAGATGTATATGTTCGCTCCTCTAATCCCCTTCTCAAGGATAAGACGGCAGCAGAACTCGATGGCGTGAACCTCTGATTGGAAGACTGTAGGCCAGTTGCCCATATCAATCGAGGTTTTGGAGTTGGGACCATATATCCCAGCTCCAACCCCCTGATCAGTCTTTGACCCGTCGGTATACCAATGTATACCATTGGGGTCTCTGATGGGGTTGCCAGCATCCCAGTCCCTACGGTCCGGGATGAGGGTTCTAAATTTTGCACCAAAGAAGAGTTCCTTGGTCACAGAATCTGTTCTGGTGCAGATCTCTTAGCCAGGAATATCTTTGATTAAGCTAGCATGCCCTGATTCGGTAGCTAGAAGCCCAGATTGAAGCATAATTCTAAGAAGGCTCATGGCAGCAACTTCTTCAATGTGGATGTGCAGCGGAGTCAGATTCAAAATTGATTCCATAGCTTCGGTGGGACAGGTGCGAAGTGCACCCGTCAAGGAGAGGCAGAGCAGCCTATGCAGTTTCGTGCATTTGTTGATGGCAGTGACCTGAGTAACCTTAGGCCACCAAACAATAGCAGCGTAGGTTACGATCGGTCTTACCATCATCTCAAATAGCAACCGGATGGTGCAGGATTTGAGACCCCGGATTCTACCGAAGAGTCTTCTGCATGCCCACATGGCATGAGTAGCCTTTGATAGAGTGTTATGTAGGTGGGAGTTCCAGTTTAGTCGTTTATCAAGGGTTACCCCTAGATATTTGACTTCATTGGAAAGGTCCACGGGAGAGCCGCCAATGTATAATTGACCAATGTCAACAGAGTATCGCTTAGTGATGGGAACAATGATTGCCTTTTGTGAGTTGATGCTAAGACCTACATCATCGCACCATCTACTAACCGCGTTCAGAGCTGATTGCATCAGCTCTGTCACGGTGTTGGCATAGTTCCCGTTCACTACGAGAGCCAGGTCGTCGGCATAGCCTATCGCTTCCACGCCCTGTTCTGCGAGTATGATTAGTAGTTCGTCAACTACTAGGGACCAGAGCAAAGGGGATAGAACCCCTCCCTGGGGACACCCTTTTACCGCTCTAATATGGACGGTCGTCGTGTCCAGGGTAGAGGAGATAGTCCGGTGTTTGAGCATGGCGTCAATCCACCGGATTATGGGACGGGCAATATTCCTGCGCTCAAGCGCAGCAGAGATAGACCCGTAGCCGGTGTTATCAAAGGCACCCTCTATATCAAGAAAAGAGCACACAGCAATGTTCTTTGATACGAAGGCTTTTTCAATTTTTCCCACTAATTTGTGGAGAGCGACCTCTGTCGATCTACCGGCTATATACGCGAACTGCGTGGGGTGCAGAGGGTTGTTTTTCTGCAGAGAGCACCGAATGTGCATGTCTAGGAGCCTTTCTGCAGTCTTAAGCAGAAAGGAGGTAAGGCTAATCGGCCGATGTGACTTAGGCTGGTCAATAGGACGATTTCCCTGTTTGGTAATGAATACCACATTGACTCTCCTCCAAGAGTTGGGTATGTGTCCCCACGTGAAACTAGCTCTAAGTAGGCCGACCAGTGGATCGAGGATATGATCCAGGCTGTTTTGAAGAAGGGCTGGAAAGATTTTATCACCCCCAGGGGCGAAGGAATCTACAGCCCATTTGACCTTTTCAGGGTCGAAAATGGTTCCAGATAGGCTGGATCCACGTGAGTCAGGTGACAAGGTGGCGTCTACGTGACTGGAAAGATCTGGGTTCGCCACGGAACCTGGGAAATGAACTTGCAATAAAAGCTCAAGTGCTTCCCTGCGATCTTGAGTGAAAGAGCCATCTGCTCTTTTGAGAAGCCCTATACCATTAGACGACCCTTTGGCTAACACTTTGTAAAGTCTCGCTGCCTCTGGCAGCTATTCTATGCTACCACAGTAGCTGCGCCACGTATCGCGTTTGGAGCGTCTAATGTTCTTGTTATAGTGTGTGAGAGCGTCCCTATAGACGTCCCAACCTATGCGGTTAGATCTGGCCTTGTTGAAGAGGCTTCTAACCTTCCTTCTTTGTGCTGCCAGCTCTTCATTCCACCAAGGAACTTTACGGTTGACCATTAAAGTCTTCCGAACTGAGCTAGCTTCGAAGGGCGGATTAAACACATCCTGGAGCAGGTTGGCAGCAAGTTCTATCTCACTGATAGAGTTAGGATTGCTGATCAACAGGTCTGCTTTCAAGGCCACAGAAGCTTTGAAGAGTTCCCAGTTTGTCTTTTTGGGACAAAAGGAGTTCTGGCGGATATCGACTTGGCGAGGAAGGTCGAACCTGATGTGCTGATGGTCCGACAGGGTGGCTTCGTCAGTGACCCGCCAGTTAACAAGCGAACTCGCAATTGAGTTGCTGACTAGGGTGAGATCTAAAACCTCTTCCCTAATGGAGTTTATAAACGTGGGTTCACACCCTACGTTGGCTATATGTAAATGACAACACATTAGATAATCTAATAGAGACTCACCACGTTTATTGACATCGCTGCTCCCCCAGATTGTGTGGTGGGCGTTGGCGTCACAGCCGATCACAAGAGGCTTGTTGTGGAGGCGGCAGAAGTCCACAAGCCGCTGAACCTCTGCGGGGGGTGCATCATCCACATCGCCCGGGAAGTAATCAGAGGCGATCACTACTTCCCGGACGCCATCAGCAGTGGCTACCTCTATAGCCGTCTCTGGTCTCAGGTCTCTGTGAATGAAGTTAGTTAGAGGGAAGTGCCTCACACTTTTATTAACCAATATAGCAGTGCGAGGGGCACCTCCCATACGGTCATATAGTAACTTAAATAATCCGCATGATAGTCCACGGACGAGGCCACCTATTAACCATGGCTCTTGGACGAGAGCCAGGTCAATCTCGTCACTCCTCTGGCTGACACTCCTCTGGCGTGGGGCAGGTTCGCCTGGAACACCTTAGTTGCGCTTCGCATCCTCTCTTAGCGCCTTAGTGACAAGGCCACATGCCTTGCCACCCCGAGAGTCATTGCCACGGATGCCCTTCGGCACTCTGGCGGAGCTGCTCGGGGGAGGTCGCCTAGCGACCGTAGCCACCTGCTCCGGTGAAAGCGGGTCAGCCGACGTGAAGCCCAGTTTCACGCTGCTTGCCACCTGGCTGTGAGGTTGCTTTGTGGACTCCACATGAGTCTTTTTGGGCTTCTTTGAAGACCCTTGGGGTTCGAGGACGGTATCGTCAGCGCGCGTCCGTTTGGCCTTGGTTTCCACGGGGGGCGCAGTGGCGATAGCTAGAGCCTCCGCTCTGCTCGAACCCTTCGCTTTGAATAGCCTCTTCTCGCGTGTCTTCAATTTCACGAAGGCGTTCTCAGATTCCAGTCGCAGCTTCTGGATCTGAGAGCCTGCTTCCGTGAGACCTGACCTCAGCACATCGTCCAAGGGAGTCCGTGGCCTGTCCGGGTCCCCTAGAGTACCAGGGCCAAGACCCGTGGTATTGGGGGTGGAAGCAAGCAGCCCACTGGCTGCAGTGCTGTTGATGGGGTCGGCCGTTAAGGCTTCGCCCTGGGTGGATGCTGTTAAAGTCGCATCAGACTTATCTGGTTTTAAAAAGTTATCCATATGTTTGGACCCACGAGTAGGCGGGAAGGGAAGGTCGCCCACGGCATAGCCCGCATACCGTGGGAAGTCTAGATAAAACTGGAGGGCGACAGGTATCCAGAGTCCGCATACTAACGACCGGGCTACCCCCCGGCCATGCATCCCTTGGCGTATGCTGTTCCGCCTTGGATTGGGGTGATTTATAGAATCACAATCTTCGCCCGACTACAATTAGTCAGCACCCCTAGCAGAGACATGACCGTGCTAGGGGCCTGCTTCCAGCCGCCCTCACGTGGAGAGTATAGCCGCACTTCCGGCAGTAGGAGCAAGGACGGCACGTACCTCAGCCAAAGCTAGGGTTACATGTAGTTCCCCTTGCTGCCTCTGACGGCTAACTAACCTCAGTCTAGAGATAGTATTAAGTAAAATGTCGGAGGAGAATATTAGATTAGTTCAGCTATGACTATTAGGCGGTACGAAGTTCGCCGGGCCAGCTAGTCTTCTATATATATAAAATAACACTTATAACTCGAGAACGGCCGATTGGACCGATTGCCATGGTTTTTCATTTGTTGGATTTGTTTCCGTCCCGAATAGCAGAATACATCTCAAAAACAATGAAAACTCGATAAGTGTAATGAATTCTTAATCATTTCAATAGATGCTGATTTGTTTATTACATGTCAGTACGTTGGAAAGGCGAAGGCGGCGGAGGCGAAGTGTCGTGCGAAGACGAGATAAAAAGCTAATGAGCCCATTGGTAATTCTGGTCAACTTCTCACGCCTCTTCTTCTTCTAGTGGGGCATCAAAAAAACAGTAGAAATATCCCATCTTTACTTCGCTTATCACTGTTTTTGAATAGTGTATCGTTCGATCATCAAATTTTTCAGATGTGACCATTTATAACACTTGGAGGTGGTGTTCTTATAGCTGTAAAATCTGATTGTTCTTTATTATTTTTATGTGTTAAAATGACGATGTGTCAAATTTCAATTTACATTACCTGTTCGTATATTCCTCCCTCATCTAATAGATATGTCTACCTGGACGATCTTTCATCTATCCAATCTGTTGCCTCCAACTATCTGATAGTGATTATCTGCTAGTTTTTGGTGATTTAAACTTGCCAGAAGTTATTTGGTCATCTCAATCCGATATATTGGTGCCCTCTGTATTTCACTCTTTTTTAAATGGCCTCTCGGCGCTATCTCTTTATCAAATAAACACTGTTCCTATCTCTAGAATGAATCCCTTAGTTCTTCCTGAAGATCCCTATCTTCCTACATTGGACCTGGTTCTAACTCTGCCAACTTCTATGCAAACTGCAACTGTTTCCCCTATAATAAAATCACGTTGTTTTCGTAGGACCGATTTTCAAAAATTGAATTGTTTAATTTTGAAACATGATTGGTCATTTCTTTATTCATGTTCTGATTTAAATACATGCATTTCATTTTTTTATTCCTCTATGAACTCAATTTTTGCTCAATGTGTTCCTGTTACTTTACCTGTAAAGGCCAATAGGCCTCCTTGGTTTTCCCGTGAGTTAGTAAGGCTGAAAAACTTGTAATCGCGGTATTTTAAAAAGTTTAAAATAACTTGCGATCTTTCTGATTATACGCGTTAATTTGCTGCAAGAGCAAACTTTATTGCTCTGAATGCAAATTGTTACAAAAAGTATTTGCGTCGCTGCCGTTTGCAGTTTGCTAAGGATCCAAAGCAGTTTTATAACTTTGTCAACTTAAAACGTAAATCAAGCAGATTTCCTCGTTCTCTATCATACTAAAATAAGGAAGCAACTGATGATCAGGCAGCCGCCGATTTGTCTGCAGACTTTTTTCAATCAACTTATTCAACTGAACCTAATAGTTCCTTTTTACATCCATACCCTTACAGATAACACTCTCTTCTGTCCTTCTATCGACAAAACCTTTTCACTTAATGATCTTAAATCGATAAAACCAGTTTTTTCTCCTGGCCCTGACGGAGTTCCAGCATGCGTACTTAAATTTTGTGCTGATTCGATTTTGAAGCCAATTCATAAGCTACTTGACTTGTCACTATCCAATAGTTATTTCCCACCTATTTGGAAAAACTCTTTTTCCATTCCTCTTTACAAAACTGATTCTAACCATGATGTGAAGAACTATAGATGTATTTCCAAAATGTCCGCAATTCCTAAGATTTTGAAAAAAATTTTACGGCTCAGATAACTTTTATGTGTAAATCTATAATTTCACCCCATCAACATGGGTTTACAAAGATAAGATCAACAACTACTAATATTTTAGAATTTCATCTCACATTAATCTAGGATATCGGAACAAAATGCAAACTGATGTGGTCTATACCGACTTCAGTAAAGCATTTGACTCCGTAAATCATAATCTCTTAATTCATAAGTTAAATTTGATTGGTGTTCCTCAAAAGCTAATTTTGTGGAAATCTGATTATTTAACTAACAGGTCAACGAGTTCTTTTTAAAGACCGTCTTTCTAAGCCGATCTTAGTTACTTCTGGTGTTCCTCAGGGCAGTCACCTTGGACCATTGCTATTTAACCTTTTTATTAACGATCTTCCTTCAATACTCCTTCACTCTAAAACTCTTATGAATGCTGATAATGTGAAACTCTGTTTGACACACAATGATCCTTTAAATAACCTCAAACAGATCTTGATTTGTTTTTTGAATGGTGCAGCCATAATCTGCTGCATCTTAACTGTTTGAAGTGCAAGGTTATGTCATTTTACAGATGTAACTATCATGTCATCAATTACAATCTTAACTTAACCCCACTCTTAAGAATATCTGAAGTAGCTGATTTAGGTATCCTCTTTTATCATAAATTGAAATTTGATCGTCACATTACACAAATTGTCAATAAGGCATTTCGACTACTCGGGTTCATCAAAAGATGGGCCAAAGAATTCGAGGATCCTTACACGACAAAGTTGCTTTACATTTCTCTTGTTCGTCCAACTTTTGAATATGGGTCTTGCGTGTGTTCGCCACAATACCATATTCACCAAGATAGAATTGAGTCTGTTCAAAAGCAGTTTCTACTCTTTGCCTTGTGCAGTTTTAATTGAGTTCCGGGTGTAGACTTACCACCATACTCTAGTAGAATCATTCTAATTAACCTACCTTCTTTACCTAGACCCTTTCCGAGTTCTCTGTGCTGACCACAACAGACTGTTTAGAGTTTTCAACTCCAAGTCCTCCCTTTACTCTGTTAAACTGTCTATTCTTAATCAATTAACTCTATGTACATCCTAATAACTAATATCAATCTATCGATCTGATTGGGTTTTACTGGGTTTTCACCAATCCTTTCCAGCAAATGTTGGATCGGGAATTCTTGTTTTGTTATCCACAGCCTAAATTTAAATATATCTATTTTTAATCAATATTTTTAATTAATTTTTATTAACTTTTTGATTTATTGCAAAATTTAATTTTAAAATCTAAATCGGAAGCTTTTATTTTATTCTTTTTTATATTTCCAATTTTAATTTAAAAAATATAATCTAATTTTAATTTTAATTTTAAGTCGACTGCTTTAGTTGACGTTAAATAACGGGAGCAACAGTCGAGCGGCACGCGACAGTGGGATACCCTTGGACGTATGTTGCCATAAAAAGTATCTAATTGTATAATACTAATCGCAAGCTACAAATTAATCATAACACTGCAGTGCGCTGCCACCTTGCATCAATTTGAATACGTTGTCAAAAATTTATCGCCGCAATTTTCTTATCGCAAGACTGCAAAAAGTGGTGTGAGCAGTATTTATCGGTATGTAGTCGCCGGGCTTATCGGCGATGAATATGTATATTAAAAGGCACAGCTTTAAATATTATAATCACTTTTTATTAGATCAAGTTCTTTTCCTTGTGCACGGGCGCAGCGTCACGTTAAGAATGACATGTTCACTAACATCAGCTGTTAATGTTAAGCTGTGTCCGTATACATGTGAATGGCAATGTACAACACTAGAGCTAGACCGGCACACTACAGTTCGGCCGTCCTGACACTCAAATTGCCCTCAATTTGCCGACAGTATTAACTAATTTAAGGTATACAATATTTTCTAAGTAAAAAAAATTCTAAAATACAAAAACTTATTCTAGGTACTCAACATCAGTGTACAAAAATTCAATTTCTAATCTTATCAGTGTTTCTTCAGGATTCTCATCAATAATTAAATCCGCAGATTCTGACACCCATTTTTTAAGTTTACTAGCCTCGAGTATTCCATTATACGGCATTTGCGTAATTTGACAACCATCCACATCACGCACTACATATCGGTCATGGGGCAATACTTTATCAATAACATATGGCCCACGATATTTCGGTTCTAATTTTTTGTTCATTCCTGGAGTTGTGCTGATATGTCTTATTGCAACGTACTCCCCTTTTTCAAAGGTTTCCGCAGGTGAATTATACTTCAGAAACTGAGTCAAATTTTGCTCTTGTGATTTTAAAATATTCTTCGACGCTTATTCACTAACCTTTTCAAGGTCCCGATCAACCATACTATTTCGTTCATCAAGATGTTCAGCAAGTTCATCAATTATATTGCCGCGTTGTGCTATTCCAAACAAAAGTACCGAAGGTGTATTTTTAGTCGTAGTTTGAATTGTATTGTTTAAAATATATTCTGTGTTTCTTATCGTTTCTGTCCAGTCTAAATGATTCGCACTGTCACACAATTTCCCCATCATAGGCGTAAGTATACGATTAATACGCTCTACTTGCCCATTTGCTTGTGGCGAACTAGTGGCATTCAGGATATGCTGAATATTTCTCTCTTTCAAGAACTTTTCAAATTCTTCTGAAGTAAATGAGGTTCCACGGTCACTTATTAACCGACGGGGGCGACTGTAGTGATCAAAGTAATGCTGAAGGGCTACACAAGACTCTTTAGAACTTGTTGAATTTGTCGGGTATAATTTAACAATTTTTGTGAACGGATCAATAATAACTAGCAAATGTTTCTTTTTCGACAAAAGGGAAGGCAGCGGGCCTAAATGGTCAATATGAATCGTATCAAAAGGCACAGGTAGCTTCGGGATACTGTACATATTACGTTTATTCGTGCGCGCTGAGGCTGAATATATTGTACTATACACTTCAAACAGTTACGTATGAAATTATGTACACGTGTCTTCATCAATGGGAACCAATAATGTTTCTTAATTCGATCAAGTCTCGCTTCGATCAAATCTCGTAACACCTTATTCACAAATCGCTGAAATACATCAGGCCCATTTTTCAGTCCATAAGGTACGCGTAAGTATTCGTATTGTCCGTCAGGTGTAACAAAGGCAGTTAATTTAACCGAATCTTCATGCATCTTTATTTGAATAAAGCTGCTCTTAAGGTCCATCAATGTAAAATATTTTTTATTTCCTAATTGTTCTAAACAGTCATCAGTTAAGGGCATCGGGTGGTTATCACGCAAAGTGATTTTGTTCAAAGGCCTATAGTCTACACATTTACGCATTTCTCCTGATTTCCTACGTACTGGTGCAATGGCGGAAGCGTAAGGCGAAGTACTAGGTCTTATAATATTTCTCTTCAATAAATCATTTAATACAATATTTCTCGAACTTCAATTTTCTCTTGGTATGATAGGCGTCTGGGTCGTCGGTAAATAGGAATCGTATTTGTCGTTTCTATTTTCATACAGTAGTCGTCAGGATAAGGCGCAAGTGGCGTATTGTAATAAGCCTCTCAAATAGATGACAGAAGAGTGTTATATTCATCGGCAGGAAGAGCAGTGTTAATGTTAAACAATTCCTCAGTTTCTGAAGTGACATCAATCGCACATAACTCATTAATACAATTATCAACATTTCCGATCGGCGGTACAGAAGTCTGGCTATCAATTGTTAGGCCGCATTTAGCCGCAATACTCTTGGCAGGTATGTCAGAATTGCTTAAATGATTATCAAGGGACCGAAGTATGCCAAGGTTCACTAATTTACATCTTAACATATTACTTATTGTTCAGAGTTTATTTTATTTTTATACCCTTGGACCATTGAAAATGGTCAAAAAAGGGTATACTAACTTTGTGCAAATGTATGTAACAGGCAGAAGGAGGCGTCGGAGACCCCATAAAGTATATATATTCTTGCTCAGGATCAATAGCCGAGTCGATTGAGCCATGTCCGTCTGTCTGTCCGTCTGTCCGTCTGTCTGTCTGTCTGGATGAACGCGCCGATCTCAGCTATTACAAAAGCTACGGACACCAAATTTGGCATGAAGATTCCTGTATACCATACGCAGATCAAGTTTATTTTCAATTTGGAATAACACGCCTACCGCCCCCGCAAACCGCCAATTTTGGTTTACATTGCTATTTACATTCGAAGAACTCATTTCTTAACGTTCTGCTTTAGCATATATATAGATAAATAATATATGAACTTATCCTCCAAATTGCAATCCGATCAGACAATAAACACTGAAGTTATTAGATAAACCATTTCGACACTTCGACCAGCAAAGAACTTGTCGATGACGTCAGAACTAAACTCCTTATGCATGAAAGAAAAGGACAACGATGCGAGCGCGAAGCGCGAGCTGTTTCTCGACTCTTCTTTTCCATGCACATGTCAATTACCGAAAATACATGTGCATAAATATATGCTAACACTCAACCAATAGGTGGCGTATATATGAATATGAAGAAAGCAAAGAAGTTGTCGATGACGTCAGAACTAAATTACTTGTGCATGAAAGAAAAGGATAAACGATGCGAGCGCGAAGCGCGAGCTGTTTCTCGACTCTTCTTTTTCATGCACATGTCAATTACCCAAAATACATGTGCATAAATGCAAACACTTATACATACTTAATTTGTGTTCACACATACATATGTAAAATTATATACAACCAATAGCGTGGTTGATCGGCATGCATGAATGCAGGTATTTACTAGATTTCTAATATAGACATATTATTATTATTATTTAATAATTTATATATTGACTTTTTATTAAATAAATATTAATTTAGATTTCACGATATATTATGAGCTATCATATCGATAGCTTTTAATATATATTAAACATATCGATATATATTTCATATGTTTTGCATATAAATTATATTAATATGTGTAAATTATATTATATCCCCACGTCTATTGAAACTATGTTTGAAAAAAATGTACTAACATTTCTTCTACTTTGTTTTTTTAATATATGTATATTTTGTATGTATATTAGATTCTATAGATCATTATTATAAATTTAAGGTTTCGCGCACTTTTTAATTGCGGCGATAAATTATTGGCAACGTATCAAAATTGTTGCAAGGTGGCAGCGCGCTTCAGTGTTATGTTAATTTGTAGTTTGCGATTGGCGTGTTCGGTGTCGTCGTCGATTGTCGATTATCATTTGTATTTTCGATATTAGATATAAAATAATATATAATTAATTCGCGTGTTCGTGATACATTTAACATTTAATGCAAATTAATATAAGTCGAGTATATAATAAGTAAATCCTCGTGTGTGATTGTTATGCGTTAACGGAACATTTTGTATGCGTGTGAATGATTGCGCCCTGCCCGGAACGTGGCGCGCAATTTTAGAAAAGTGCGGTACACAGCGTAACGTATTTTTGTGCATGCATACATATATGTGTATAGACTCTTCTGAAGTGTGTGTGATTGTACGTGAACATCGGTATCGGTTCGTTTTCGCGATTCAAATTGGAATTTTCGCTGGAATTTCTTGCAGGTTTAATTTATTATTTCTTTGATTTATATTTATTCTTTTTTCCACATTTTGTTTTTTTTTATTTTCCTTATTAAATTTTATTATTATTTGTTCTTTCATTAGATATTTATTTTCATTTATAATATAATTATTTTAAATAATATACATATATTTATTTAAATATATGAATATAATTATAATATATATATATCTATTTAAATATATGAATATATTTATATATATAAATAAATATACTAACTTTATTTTATATATATAACTATATATTAATTTTTGATAAATATATATTCAAATTAAATTAATTTATAAGAATTTTATTTTTAACATACCTATATATTATTTTAAAACTTATATATTAGAAGATGCCTAGACTTAAGAGAAAGTCAGCTTGCAATAGGAGTCAAACACAGCGAAAAAGAAATCGTTTGAATAGGTCAGATATAGACTTTTCTGAGCATGAACGCGTAAATAATCTAGAGGCACATAGAGAACGTAGGCAAAATTTCGAATTTAGGGAAGCTGAAAGGGTTAGAGATAGTCAACAGCATCGAGTCCGCAGAAGTAATAGAACATTTAGGGCCGTTGAGCAATTACCGGACACAATTCGTCACACTACTCTTCGGGCTTCTTCGGCAATCAGATTACAAGAACAACTTGCTGACACTTCGCGTCGTTCGAGGCGCAGGCGAGATGCTGACCTTCGATCTCAGGAAAGAGAGCAGGATGCAGCTCGTCGCCGTGTACGTCGCAGTGATTCTGCAATTAAAACAGACGAACAACTTGCCAACACTTCGCGTCGTTCGAGTCGCAGGCAAGATGCTGAGTTTCGATCTCAGGAAAGAGAGCAGGATGCAGTTCGTCGCCGTGTACGTCGCAGTGATTCTGCAATTAAAACAGACGAACAACTTGCCAACACTTCGCGTAGTTCGAGTCGCAGGCAAGATGCTGAGTTTCGATCTCAGGAAAGAGAGCAGGATGCAGTTCGTCGCCGTGTACGTCGCAGTGATTCTGCAATTAAAACAGACGAACAACTTGCCAACACTTCGCGTCGTTCGAGTCGCAGGCAAGATGCTGAGTTTCGATCTCAGGAAAGAGAGCAGGATGCAGTTCGTCGCCGTGTTCGACGAACTGATCATTCAACTAGAAATGCCGAACAACTTGCCAATACTTTGCGTCGATCGAGGCGCAGGCAATGTCCACAATTCAGGTCCAACGAAAGCGGACGAGATGCTGTTAGAAGGGCGATTCAGCGACAAAATCAGGAGACGCGAATTTTAGAAAGGGCAATAGATAGAAGTCAAAGGTCTCAGGTTAGAAACAATCCTATTCGTAGGATTGTTGAGCAGGCACGCAATACTAGTGCACGCCGCAGTGCTCGAATTCGAGCTCAACGTGAGGCCTTTGAAGCCCATAGGAATATGTCGCAAAGAGTGAGTCTATATAGGAGTATTTGCACCAATAGGATAGCAGAGAATAGGAGAAACGCGTCCCGCAATAGAGTGGACCGTGCGAATACCCTTCCAGATGATAGGATATCGCAGGTTAAAACTAGTTTAGATTGCCTAATAGCCAATTTTAATAAGACAGTCAAGCAGGGACCCGATCAGGTTTGCATATGTTGCAAAGGTTTGTGGTTTCCACATCAAGTGGACAAAATTTCGCGTGAGGTCATAGAGGAAAAGTGTAGTGAGGCAGATAGTGTTGATATTTTGTATCTTTCCTCTATGTTTCCATCCCATAATAATAGGTTTAGCTTTTGCAAAACCTGCAGCCGCAGTATTAAGTCAGGGAAAAAACCAAAGGCTTCTATTACAAATGGCCTAAATTTTCCGGAGCTTCCGGAATGCCTGAAAGGCGCCTTCCCTTCCCAGGGCATTTAATGAAGCCGAAGTAGTTCAGATTCATCATAAGCGTAGGATGGAGTATAACCATGATTTCATGGCTGAAACCATAAGGCCCTCAAAGATAGTTGATGCAATTCGGTATTTAGTGAACACAGAACTTTATAAGAAGCACCAGGTTACTATCAATGAGCAGTGGTTGTCTTCTTACTCAGCTGAGACTGTACCATTTGTTGCGTCAGCAGACGACAGGGACATTGTGTGTCAAATGTTAGAAAAGGCAGCACAACCTAATGAGCATAGAGTAGTAGAAGAAGAGGTAGAGTTGAATCCAGGAGGTCAAGAAACCTTCATGGAAAATGTCCCTGTTGAAAACATAGATATTCCTCGAATTGCTATAGCACCAGGAAAGGTCAGCGACCTCTTGACATGATAACCGATTGTGATTCAGAGGAGCTGGCTTTTCCCACAATATTTGCAGGCATTAAAAGGAAATGTCAGGAAAGTTTTACAACTATAGTTAGATCAGAGCTTAGGAATTTTGATAGAAGAGGTTGTAGAACTGATAAATTATTTCATAACTTCAAAAAGTTAGAAATGATTAGCATTAGGAATAGCACATCAATTTGCTTACGTAAGCACTCTGCCACTCAAGGCATTTCGGCTGCTGATGTGCGTAATGATGAAACTTTAAATAGGTTAATACTTCATGATGATGGCTATAGGCTTTTAAAAGGTATCCGCACGTCTCCTGCTTATTGGGAGGACGAGAAAAAGAAAGTGATGGCTATGATTACGCAGGTAGGGCTTCCAACTTTTTTTATAACATTTTCCGCAGCGGAAACTAGGTGGCCTGAGCTTTTATTCTTGCTATGTAAAAATGTAGACAAGCTAGAAGTATCCGAAGAAGAAGCGTTAAATTTGGGGTTTAATGAGAAAGCTCGTCTCATTAGAGCAGACCCAGTGACCTGTGCAAGATATTTCGATTTTCGATATAGACAGGTTTTAAAACTGATGAAAAAGGAAGGCGGTGTCTTTGGTTGTCACCAGGTCATCAAGTTTTATTGGCGAGTGAAGTTTCAACAAAGAGGCTCTCCACATATACATGGCATGTTCTGGCTGAAAGACGCCCCCAACCTCGACCTAAAGAATGAGTCCACATTTAATCTTGTGAAGTCCTTTATTGATCAGTTTATTACTGCTGATTCTAGTTGCCCGGACGTTGCTCCATATTTGGAGTATCAACTCCATAGTCACGGGCACTCTTGCAGGCGAGAAATTAGGTCAAAACAAATTTGTAGATTTGGTATCCCATACCCTCCCATGCCTCAAACAAAAATTCTTCTCCCTTTAGAAGAAAATGCTCCAAATTTGGCCGAGCATCGTAGGAATTTCCAAAAAAATTCAAAGTCGGCTCGACTTCCCATTTGATCGTGAAAGCGTAGAAAATTTTAACGATTTTAACAACTTTTTGTCCCACGATCAACTTAACCTTAGTTATGAGGGCTACATTAATGCTGTAAGATCAAGTATAAAGAAACCAAAAGTTTTTTTGAAGCGATCTTTTGCAGCAATCAAGCTTAACGCTTATAACAAGCACCTCCTTTTGCTGCAGCGAGCAAATATGGATATTCAGTTTATTTTAGACCCCTATGCTTGCTGCAGCTACGTCGTTAATTATATTAACAAGTCTCAGAGAGGTATCTCAATGTTGATGCGTTAGGCAATCAATGAGATTAAAGACAATAACAATGTAACTATTAAGCAAAAGTTACAACATTTAGGTAACAAATTTATATTTGGCACTGAGATATCCGCTTTTTATAGCTACTGCAAATCAGAACGAGGAGCTCGCCAAGAAAATGCAGATGACTTTTACGATGATGTGCCTAGGGCTTCTGAATCAATAGTTTACGCTCTTCGCGATAATAGTGGCTTCATCAGAAAGAGGACCACTGCGTGCATAATTAGGTATAGGAGATTTAATGTCAATACAGAAACAAGTGACTATTTCAGAGAGCTAAAAATGCTTTACGCCCCATGGCGAGATGAGCATTTGGATTTAGTCACACATGACTGTGAATTGTTCTGTAGGGAAAATTCGGAGTTAGTAGAGAACAATCGCAGAAAATATAATTTACTAGATGATAGGGAACTAGAAGATGCTCTGAGCCACTTAACAGAGGAAGCAGAAAATGAGAATAATCAAGTAGGAGAACAGGAAGTGGTAGATGATGGCTTCACAGTTTTAGGATTGCCTGAAATAGATCCACATCTAAATGTTTTAAATGTGGATGGAAATATTGATATGAATGATGAAGATAGTAATGTCCGTTTTATCAAGCTTCCAGCCTTAGTTTCTCAGGAAAGCTTAGCTAATATAGTTAGATCTCTTAATTTAAAGCAGAAGCTATATTTTACACATGCTTTGCATAATGCCAAAATCAATACAGTCTTTTATGAATTTGTTGGAGGCGGCGCCGGAGTCGGAAAGAGTCGACTTATATCAGCAATTTTTCAGTCATTATCCGTAATGTATAACAGTATACCAGGAGCTGATCCGACATCTGTTAAAATCCTCTTATGTGCACCAACAGGAAAAGCAGCATTCGGAATTAGTGGTTCGACACTGCATTCCATGTTTTCACTTCCTGTTAATCAATCTCGCTCAGCACCTCTAAGGGCCTTAAGCCATGATTTAGTTAATAGCCTTCATTCAAGGTTAATCGATCTTAAATTAATTATTATTGATGAAATATCAATGGTTAGCTCTCTAATGTTTTCTTATTTAGATTCTCGTTTGAAGCAAATTTTCAAAAATACTTCTCCTTTTGGTGGTGTTTCTATCATCGTATTCGGTGATCTTAGACAGTTACAGCCCGTAGGAGGTAGTTGGATTTTCGATCCAAATACCACTGACCCTTACCATGAAATATTTGGTACGTATCTCTGGGACCTTTTTTGTATTTTGAGCTCACAGAGATAATGCGTCAACGTGACGATCAGCTTTTCGCTTCTGCCTTAAATAATATGGCATCGGGTTGTATGACAGCCGATGATATTGTCCTTTTCCAATCTAGAATATGCGAACCATCGGCAGTGCCCGATGATGCAATTCATCTGTTTAGTAATAATAATGAGGTTGATTTATTTAATGTAACGAAACTTAACTCAATTGCTACTGAGCAATTTTTCTCTACTGCTGAAGATTTTATTAAGGCGGGCCATTTGGAACCAGCTAGGAAACAAAGAATATTAGAAGAAGTGAAGGGTTTTAAAACTTCCGCTACACAGGGACTCTGTACGTCTCTTCTCCTAAAAAATACTGCCAAGTACATGATGACGGTCAATGTAGACACAGGGGATGGATTAGTAAACGGGGCATCAGGTGTGTTGATGCAAATAGATTTCAATACATCCAACACTCCCAACATTTTATGGATGAAATTTACAGAGGAAACTGTAGGAGAATCTGCGCGTTCGAAGTGTACACATCGTACAGATCCTTCATGGACTCCTATTCAGAAAATTGTTCGCAGTTTTCAATATTCAAATAACGCACAAATTAACATTGACCGTAGGCAGTTTCCAATTGTGCCTGCTGAAGGCATCACAATTCATAAGAGTCAGGGAGCTACGTATGGCAAAGTGGTAGTCCATGCTAATTCCAGAATGCAGCGTGCTGCATTATACGTAGCTTGCAGTAGAGCAACTACTGCTTTAGGATTATTCATTATTGGGAATTTTGTTCCTCCTAAGTCTCCCCAAAATAATGATAAAGTGAAAGCCCAATTGAAGAAATTGCGGACTGAAAAACTACTGTGTACTCATTACGATTATTTAATTAACAGTTCTGCCCTTAACATTTTCTTCCATAATACTCAGAGCTTGAATTCCCATCTTGAAGATATTCGATCGGACAAGCTGATGCTTCAGTCATCAATATTATGTTTCGTGGAAACTTCCATAAGCAATGAAACTGTAGAATTACCTGGGTTCACTATTGTGGTTCAACTTGAATCAATTAGGCCTTTAACAGGCATCATAATTTATGTAAAGAACGAGCTAGTAGATAGAGTTTCCCATACCTTTAGCAGTAGAAAAACTTTTGGCTCAGTAGTTTTTGAGTTCGGCATATTTAGGTTTGATGCCATAAGTTTTCTTATATTATATAAAAGTCCAGACTTTCCTCTGTCCACATTTAAAATAGAATTTGAGGAGATAATTCATCAATTTTCTCGTTTAGGTGATTTAGGGGATAGCTTGCTAGTTTTAGGAGATTTTAATTTGTGCCTCAAAACCTTTAACAGGTGTAAGAGTATTTATAATTTTTTGATTAGCAAAGGATTAAGGAGTTTGTTAGATTTGAAAACGTCCACTACCAATATGGATACACATATTGATTGGGCGTTTTCAAATATACTAGATAATGAAAAGATTAGTGCTAGGACTTTTGAGGTTTTGCATAGCCATCACAATGGGATATCTGTTAGTATTCAGGCATGAGTTTGTAATGTTTGGAATAGGTTAGAAATTAAGAAATCTAAATGACAGGATATATGTAAATATGTATGTAGGCATATTTTAATAATTTAAATTTAATTATCTAATAGTTAAGTATAACCATTGAATGGAAAATTGGTTTGATAATTATTATTATTTTTTTATTTTTATACCCTTGGACCTTGTTATCGATATTAACCAATTTAAAATTTATAAAGAAATACCGATATCTACTGCTCACACCGCTTTAGGGAATTGCGGCGATAAATTATTGGCAAAATATCGAAATTGAAGCAAGGTGGCAGCGCACTCCAGTATTATTATTAATTTATAGCTTGCAATTAGTATTATACAATTAAATACTTTTTATGGCAACATACGTCCAAGGGTATCCTACTGTCGTGTGCAACTCGACTGTTGCTCTTGTTATTTTTAACGCAAAAGAAGTTAATATCTGCTTTTTCAAGTAAGTCTCTACCAATGATCATAGGTACAAAAATAGATTCATCGGGGACTACAATAAACTTGTGTGTAATAATTTTATCGTTAAGCTTAATACTGCTGGTAACTTCTCCGAATGACATCAAACGTTTCTTTCCTATTCCGCAATACTGACTTTTCGTTAATGGCCTATTGACAAAATTAGCTACACGCGCTCGCTGCACAAAACTTCTAGGGCTACCGGAGTCAAAGAGAGATAAAATATTATCAAACTTGGCATACTTCAAGTCATCCATAAAAGGAACACTTACCAATTGGAATAGCTCTGTCTTCGCAAATTCGGAACTGTCAAGACAAGCGTCATCACAAGCATCAACGCTAGCAACACTACGGCCAGCAGGCGTCCCCTCCTTTTGACGGTACGGGCAGTTTTTAAAAATATGAGACAGCTCGCCGCATTCGAAACAAGATCCAGCAGGGCGTCTGGGCTTCGGACAAGCACCTTGGTAATGCCCGTAACCCGAGCAGTTGAAGCAGCGGACCGAAGTGTCTGGACTGGACGCAGTAGTCATCATTCTAGTTGCTGGAGCCGTCGACACCATCGTAGGCCGGGCCACAGGAGCCCTAGCAGCATGCATCTTGTGAGCGGCAGCCACCAGTGTTCGAGGACGCACGCGCTCATAACGAATAAGCAGTGTCTTCAGTTCACGCATCGTCTTGGCTGCAAATAAAATGAATCTCGCGCTGGATTGATCTCCGAGGCCTTCAATGACAATGTCAATCAGTTCGCTCTCAGCTACACAGCCGCGCGCCGCAATTTCCTGCATCGTCAACACGTACCGATGCACTGTCTCGTCTGGCCGCAAACGTCTGGCACGTAGTTGAAGAAAGACTTCGTCCGCAGAATATTGGCGGCTAAACTCCTCCGTTAATGCGTTGCGCAACATTTCATACGTGTGAGCATGCACCGTTCGCGCAAACAGCTTAGCCGTTCCACTTAACATGCGCCGCATTCCAACGAAGCGTGCGCGGTCGTCGAATTGCAACATACCGAAGGCATCCTCTAAGTCCTCAATCCACTTCATCACGTCGTAGCTGTCGTCACCCGTGAACATCGGCACCATTGATTCGATGGTGTTGACGTCCATTCTCAGCGGCGGTGGTTCCTGCTCCGTTCGGTAAGACAACGCGCGTAGTTCCTCTACTTCTCGCCGCAGTAACAGCAGCTCCCTCTCCTGGCACAATAGCGTAAGCTGCGCTTCCAAATCCCTGGTACCATCAGGGGCAGAAGCACTGGGTGCAGCAGGCGCCACTGCCGCAGTTGCATTGTCGCCTGGCGACAACTGTCTTCGTACAGAAGGTACAGATGGTACGGATGGTACAGATGGCACAGATGATGCAGAAGATGCAGATGATATAGATGGTGCAGAAGTACAGATGGTGCAGAAGGTACCGATGGTGCAAAAGGTACAGATGGTGCAGAAGATACAGATGATATAGATGGTGCAGAAGGTACAGATGGTGCAGAAGGTACCGATGGTGCAAAAGGTACAGATGGTGCAGAAGATACCGATGGTGCAAAAGGTTCAGATGGTGCAGAAGGTACCAATACATTGGTATTGGTGATTTCCTCAGCAGCAGAGGGCGGCCGACTAACGGCTTGACTATCCGCTATAACGGCACCTGGTGCCGCCATTTTCCTCGGCCAGCTCCTGCTCAGCAAACTCCCTAGCTGCCGCAGGCAGCAAATTATACAGCTCCCTTATTTGAGACAACGTCGCCGTTGCTGGCACCTCCATTTTGTGCGCACGCAACAGGTACAGCATCGAGTTTTTTGATGGCCGCATCTTGGCAATTGTTTCCAATTTCGAGGTATCCCACTTCTGAGATGTAGTCGCCGGGCTTATCGGCGATGAATGTATGTATGTATATTAAAAGGCACAGCTTTAAATATTATAATAACTTTTTATTAGATCAAGTTCTTTTCCTTGTGCACGGGCGCAGCGTCAGGTTAAGAATGACATGTTCACTAACATCAGCTGTTAATGTTAAGCTGTGTCCGTATACATGTGAATGGCAATGTACAACATTAGAGCTAGACCGGCACACTACAGGTATTTCTTTATAAATTTTGAATTGGCCAATATCGATAACTTGCAATATAACGAGTTATCAATATTAATATTTATTTAATTGTATTTTATGGTTTTGTATTTTTTATTGACCCTAAAATATGAGTTATTAAATAATAATCATATGTGCACGTAAGCATATTATGAATATTATGAATATGTACACAAGCATGTAAATACTTGCATACATTCATATTCATTTACCCCGCCACCTATTGGTTGAGTATTAATATATATATTTATGCACATATATTTTCGGTAATTGACATGTGCATGGAAAAGAAGAGTCGAGAAACAGATCGCGCTTCGCGCTCGCATCGTTTGTCCTTTTCTTTCCTACGCAAGTAATTTAGTTCTGACGTCATCGACCACTTCTTTGCTGGTCGAAGGGTCGAAATGGTTTATCTAATAACTTCAGTGCTCATTGTCCGATCGTATTGCAATTTGGAGGATAAGTTACTATGGATTTATCTATATTTATGCTAAAGCAGAACGTTAAGAAATAAATAAATCGCCATGTAATTCAAAATTGGCGGTTTGCGGGCGCGGTAGGCGTGTTATTCCAAATTGAAAATAAACTTGATCTGCGTATGGTATACAGGAATCTTCATGCTAAATTCGATAACCCTAGCTTTTGTAATAGCTGAGATCGGCGTGTTCATCCAGACAGACAGACAGACAGACAGACGGACAGACAGACAGACGGACATGGCTCAATCGACTCGGCTATGATCCTGAGCAAGAATATATATACTTTATGGGGTCTCTCACGCCTCCTTCTGCCCGTTACATACATTTGCACAGTATACCCTTTTTTGACCATTTTCAATGGTCCAAGGGTATAAAAAACAAGAGCAATAAATGGAGCAATACTCGAAAGTGTAAAACCCTTGGACGTATGTATAAAATATTTAAATGTATTACAATCGCACGCTACAAATTAACATAGCAAGCAGTGAGCTGCCGCTACATTCTCGATACGTTGCCAATAATTGATGTCGCTTTTCCCAGCTGATGGAAAGACTGCAAAAATCGGGCGCGAAATATACCAAATTTCTTTATAAATTTTTAAATTAGCCAATATCGATAACTTTCAATATCCCGAGTAATTAAAATTAATATTTACCTAATTCATTTAATTTATTTTATATTGAACCTAAAATACGAATTATTAAATCATCGGAATTTAGGGCATACGCATATTATGAATATATGAATATGGACACATAAAAACTACTTGCATATTTCATTTCATCTATACGCATTGGTTAACGTTAATTTAAGCACATGTATTTTCGGTAACTGAAAAAAAAGAGTTTAGAAACAGGCCCCTTCTCGCCTTCGTTTTGCTTCTTTTTATTCCTACAAAAATAATTTAGTCACTCACGACAACTTTTTTGCTGGTCGAAGGGTCGAAATGTTTTATCTAATAATTTAGTGGTATTGTCGATCGGATTATTTCTGTGAGTTATAGCGTATTCATACGTAGATATGCAAACAGTTAAAAATGAACTTCGAATATAAATCGCAATGTAAATCCAAATTGAGCTGATTGGTGGCGTGTTATTCCAATGAAATAAACTCGAAAGTTCAGGCCGAAATCTTCATGCTAAATTTGGTGTCCCTAGCTTTTGTAATAGGTGAAGGCACGTTCATCCAGACGACAGACGTAAAACAGACGGACAGCTCAATCGACTCGGCTTTTAATCCGAACAATAATATTGCCGCCGACCCTCCTTCTGCCCGTTACATACATTTGCAAAAGTTAGTATCGACATGGACCATTTTCAATGGTCCAAGGGTATCAAAAACTGTGTATCCAATAATAAATTATTATTATTATTATTATAGAAGAGGGAGTCTCCCAGCGGAGAAAGCGCGAGGCACTGCGACCAATATGATCTTTTGTACCCAGAATGCTCTCCCTATCATGACAAAAGCTGTTCTGCTTCCCTAATGAAGCATAACAGATCTTTCGTCGAGGAACGGACAATCTGCTCTGGAGTTGCGATTTCCACGTGCAGATGTTTCCTCCTTGTCCATACCAAGGCCGGACAGTCACATGGAATGTGTTTAGTAGTTTCATCGTCCTCTTTGCAGAGCCTGCACTCCGCGTCCGAGGACAAACGCATTTTTTTGAGGTGGTAGTTCACCAAGTGGTGGCCACTTAGGTAGCCAACAAGGAGATAGAGGTCTCTCCTGGAGAGTAGCTTGGTCCTTCGATCAACTTTGGGATTGGTAAGCTCTTTAGCCTGCCGCATCCCTGGTTGGAAGAACCAGTAGCGTTCAGTCAATCTTCCAGCCCAGGTTTTCACAAGGGAGGAGATAGTAGACCACCCCACGCCACAGAAGGGTTCGGGGCCGAGCAAGGTGGCTGATGACCCAGCCCTCGCTAGTTCGTCCGCCAGCTCATTGCCCTGGAAGCCAGAGTGCCCAGGTACCCAAATTAGGGTGACTTTATTCCTTATTGACAGCCTCTGGAGACAATTCCAGCAGTCAGCCACCATACGCGATCCTACTCTTTTTGAGGAGAGGGCTAGTATGGCCGCTTGGCTGTCCGAGAAGATGTATATTTTCGCTCCTCTAGTCCCCTTCTCAAGGATAAGACGGCAGCAGAACTCAATGGCGTGAACCTCTGATTGGAAAACTGTGGGCCAGTTGCCCATAGCAATCGAGGTCCTGGAGTTGGGACCATGTATTCCAGCTCCAACCCCCTGTTCAGTCTTTGACCCGTCGGTGTACCAATGTATACCATTTGGGTCTCTGATGCGGTCCGGGATGAGGGTTCTATATTTTGCACCAAAGAAGAGTTCCTTGGTCATAGAATCTGATCTAGTGCAGATCTCTAAGCCAGGAATGTCTTTGAGTAGGCTAGCATGCCCAGATTCGGTAGCTAGAAGCCCAGATTGGAGCTTGATTCTAAGAAGGCTCATAGCAGCAATTTCTTTTATACGGATATGCAGCGGAGTCAGATTCAAAATCGATTCCATTGCTGCAGTGGGACAGGTGCGGAGTGCACCCGTCAAGGAAAGGCAAAGCAGCCTATGCAATTTCGTGCATTTCGGGCCACCACACAATAGCAGCGTAGGTTACGATCGGTCTTACCATCATCTCAAAAAGCCACCTAATGGTGCAGGATTTGAGACCCCATATTCTACCGAAAAGCCTTCTACATGCCCACATGGCATGAGTGGCCTTTGATAGAGTGTTATGCAGGTGGGAGTTCCAGTTTAGTCGCTTATCAAGGGTTACCCCTAGATACTTGACTTCGTTGGAAAGTTCCACAGGAGAGCCGCCAATATGTAATTGACCAATGTCAATAGAGTAACGCTTAGTGAAGGGAACAATGATTGCCTTTTGTGGATTGATGCTAAGACCTACATCATCGCACCATCTACTGACCGTGTTCAGAGCTGATTGCATCAACTCTGTCACGGTGTTGGCATAGTTCCCGTTCACTACGAGAGCCAGGTCGTCTTCATAGCCAATCGCTTCCACGCCCTGTTCTGCGAGTATGATTAGTAGTTCGTCAACTACTAGGGACCAGAGCAAAGGGGATAGAACCCCTCCCTGGGGACACCCTTTTACCGCACTAATATGGGCGGTCGTCGTGTCCAGGGTAGAGGAGATAGTCCGGTGTTTGAGCATGGCGTCAATCCACCGGATTATGGGACGGGCAATGTTCCTGCGCTCAAGCGCACTAGAGATAGACCCGTAGCCGGTAGCCCTCTATATCAAGAAAAGAGCACAGAGCAATGTTCTTTGATACGAAGGCCTTTTCGATCTTACTCACTAATTTGTGGAGAGCGACCTCTGTCGATCTACCGGCTATATACGCGAACTGCGTGGGGTGCAGAGGGTTGTTTTCCTGCAGAGAGCACCGAATGTGCAAGTCTAGGAGCCTTTCCGCAGTCTTAAGCAGAAAGGAGGAAAGGCTGATCGGCCGATATGACTTAGGCTGGTCAAGAGGACGATTCCCCTGTTTGGGGATGAATACCACATTGACTCTCCTCCAAGAGTTGGGTATGTGTCCCCACGTGAGACTGGCTCTAAGAAGGCCGACCAGTGGATCAAGGATATGATCCAGACTGTTTTGGAGAAGGGCTGGAAAGATTTGATCACCCCCTGGGGCTTTGAAGGGAGCGAAGGAATCTACAGCCCATTTGACCTTTTCAGGATCGAAGATGGTACCAGATAAACTGGTTCCACGTGAGTCAGTAGCTGCGCCACGTATCGCGTTTGGAGCGTCTAATGTTCTTATTATAGTTTGTGAGAGCGTCCCTATAGACGTCCCAACTTATACGGTTAGATCTGGCCTTGTTGAAAAGGCTTCTAACCTTCCTTCTTTGAGCAGCCAGCTCTTCGTTCCACCAAGGAACTTTACGGTTGACCGTTAGTGTCTTCCGAACTGAGCTGGCTTCGAAGGACGTAATAAGCACATCTTGGAGCAGGTTGGCAGCAAGTTCTATCTCACTGACAGAGTTAGGATTGCTGATCAACATGTCTGCTTTCAAAGCCACAGAGGCTTTGAAGAGTTCCCAATTTGTCTTTTTAGGACAAAAGGAGTTCTGGCGGATCTCGACTTGGCCAGGAAGGTCGAACCTGATGTGCTGATGGTCCGACAAGGTGGCTTCGTCTGTGACCCGCCAGTTTATAAGCGAACTCGCAATTGAGTTGCTTATTAGGGTGAGATCTAATACCTCTTCCCTAATAGAATTAATAAACGTCGGTTTACATCCGACGTTCGCTATGTCTAAATGACAACACATTAGATAATCAAGGAGAGACTCACCACGTTTGTTGACGTCGCTGCTCCCCCAGATTGTGTGATGGGCGTTGGCATCACAGCCAATCACGAGCGGCTTGTTGTGGAGGCGGCAGAATCCCACAAGCCGCTGAACCTCTGCGGGGGGTACGTCATCCACATCGCCCGGGAAGTAAGCAGAGGCGATCACCACTTCCCGGACGCCATCAGCAGTGGCTACCTCCATAGCCGTTGCCACCAGGTCTCTGTGAATGAAGTTGGTTAAAGGAAAGTGTCTCACACTGTTATTGATCAGTATAGCAGTGCGAGGAGCACCTCCCATACGGTCATATAATAACTTACATGATCCGCACGATAGTCCACGGACGAGTCCACCTATTAACCATGGCTCTTGGACGAGAGCCAGGTCAATCTCCTCTTTAAAGACGACCCTGCACAGGGTGGCTGACGCTCCTCTGGCGTGGTGTAGGTTTGCCTGGAGCACTCTAATTGCGCTCCGCATCCTCTCTCAGCGCCTTGGTGACAAGGCCACATGCCTTGCCCCCCCGAGAGTCGTTGCCTCGGATGCCCTTCGGCAGTCTGGCTGAGCTGCTCGGGGGAGGACGCCTAGCGATCCCAGTCGCGGGAGGTGCCCTTGCGGGTTGTTTGCGCCCAGCGCTGACTGTGGGTCTGGCAGGGGCCAGGAGGCGCCCGCTGAGGGTATGCTGGACCACACGCCACAGTTTTGTCGAGAACAACTCCTCGTTTTGGATACCAAGGTATCGCAAAACATCGGCGGGTGTGAGTCCAGCACTACTGGGGAAGTAACCGCTAATGAGGTGAGCTTTGGGGAACTCGGACTCCTCCAGTAGTTTAATGTCAAGGGAGCTGATGGACCTGATGTGTCCAACGGCTCCCCTGACCCAGTCGGCAGTGCGGCTATCCTCGCACACCAGGAGCAGCCATTCATTTCGAGGTATGCAACCCTCAAAACCCGGACTGGCACCCGATGTGGGATGAAGCAGCAGAGCCTTGGCAATGCTAGCTTTCACCGTGGCCACTTGGTCCGGTGAAAGCGGGTTTTTTAAATCAGCCGAAGTGAAGCCCAGATTCACGCTGCTCGACACCTGGCTGAGAGGTGGCTTTGTGGACTCCACATGAGTCTTTTTGGGCTTCTTTGAAGACCCTTGAGGTTCAAGGACGGTATCGTCAGCGCGCGTCCGTTTGGCCTTGGTTTCCACGGGGGGTGCGGTGGCGATAGCCAGAGCTTCTGCTCTGCTCGAACCCTTTGCGAGTGCGGCTTTGAAAAGCCTCTTCTCACGGGTCTTCATCTTCACAAAGGCGTTCTCAGAGTCCAGTCGCAGCCGCTGTATCTGAGAGCCTGCTTCCGTGAGACCTGACCTCTGCGAGGCCACGGAAGCGTCGTCAACGAGGCTGATCAGGTCAGCGTCAGCTTCAGTGTCAGAGGACATCACCTCGACGAGCTGCTGCCGGCCTGAGCAGCTATTGGACGAGAAGTCAGCACTGGCGAACTCATCGTCCAAGGGAGTCCGTGGCCTGTCCGGGTCCCCTAAAGTACCAGGGCCAAGACCCGTGGTATTGGGGGTGGAAGCCAGCAGCCCACTGGCTGCAGTGCTGTTGTTGGGGTCGGCCGTTAAGGCTTCGCCCTGGGTGGATGCTGTTAAAGTCGCATCAGACTTATCTGGTTTTAAAAAGTTATCCATATGTTTGGACCCACGAGTAGGCGGGAAGGGAAGGTCGCCCACGGCATAGCCCGCATACCGTGGGAAGTCTAGATAAAACTGGAGGGCGACAGGTATCCAGAGTCCGCATACTAACGACCGGGCTACCCCCCGGCCATGCATCCCTTGGCGTATGCTGTTCCGCCTTGGATTGGGGTGATTTATAGAATCACAATCTTCGCCCGACTACAATTAGTCAGCACCCCTAGCAGAGACATGACCGTGCTAGGGGCCTGCTTCCAGCCGCCCTCACGTGGAGAGTATAGCCGCACTTCCGGCAGTAGGAGCAAGGACGGCACGTACCCCAGATTTAAGATTTAAGATTTAAGATTTAAGATGTAAGATGTAAGATGTAAGATGTAAGATTTAAGATTTAAGATTTAAGATTTAAGATTTAAGATTTAAGATTTAAGATTTAAGATTTAAGATTTAAGATTTAAGATTTAAGATTTAAGATTTAAGATTTAAGATTTAAGATTTAAGATTTAAGATATAAGATATAAGATATAAGATATAAGATATAAGATATAAGATTTAAGATTTAAGATTTAAGATTTAAGATTTAAGACAGCATCAACCCAGGGCGAGGCCAATAGTGCTGAACTCACACCTCTTGGTATCCAAAATGAGGACTGCTTCTCTACGAAACAGTGGCGGGTGGTTCAGCATAGCGTCAACGACTCACCTCGAGATCTTGGTCGACGAGGAGTCGTTTAAGGCTCTGACGGAGTGCAACGGGAAGGCGAAATTCGTCTTTGGCAGAATTAAACTTCTCCTGAATAACTCCCTCCCCAGAGTCTCCTCCTCTCCTGCCCGTCCCAAATCCCCTTCTCCAACCATTCCCCCCAAACCAGCGACCCTCCGGAAGCGTCGAAGATTGCCCTACCAGCGCGACAGCAGTGGCTGGCTCCACCAGCGCTGCGGCTGCAGCCTGGTTTCCGGCCCCAACCCCCCAAAGGGCTCCAGGCGAACCTGCACCACGCCAAAGGAGCGCCAGCCACCCTGTGCAGGGTCGTCTGTAAAGACGAGATTGACCTGGCTCTCGTCCAAGAGCCATGGTAAATAGGTGGCCTCGTCCGTGGACTATCATGCGGATCGAGTAAGTTACTATATGACCGTATGGGAGGTGCCCCTCGCACAGCTGTATTGGTTAATAACAGTGTGAGACTTTCACTCTAACTAACTTCATTCACAGAGACCTGGTGGCAACGGCTATGGAGGTAGCCACTGCTGATGGCGTCCGGGAAGTAGTGATCGCCTCTGCTTACTTCCCGGGCGATGTGGATGAAGTACCCCCCGCAGAGGTTCAGTGGTCCCTAGTAGTCGACAAACTACCAATTATACTTGCAGAACATGGGCGTGGTAGCAATTGGCTATGCCGACGACCTGGCTCTTGTAGTGAACAGGAACTATGCCAACACCGTGACAGAGTTGATGCAATCAGCTCTGAACACGGTCAGTAGTTGGTGCGAAGATGAAGGTCTTAGCATCAATCCACAAAAGGCAATCATTGTTCCCTTCACTAAGCGATACTCTATTGACATTGGTCAATTACACATTGGGGTAACCCTTGATAAACGACTAAATTGGAACTCCCACCTACACAACACTCTATCAAAGGTTACTCATGCCATGTGGGCATGCAGAAGACTCATCGGTAGAAGGGTCTCAAATCCTGCACCATTCGGTGGCTATTTGAGATGATGGTAAGACCGATCGTAACCTACGCTGCTATTGTGTGGTGGCCTAAGGTTACGCAGGTCACTGCCATCAACAAATGCACGAAACTACATAGGCTGCTCTGCCTTTCCTTGACGGGTGCACTTCGCACCTGTCCCACCGCAGCAATGGAATCGATTTTGAATCTGACTCCGCTGCACATCCGCAAAAAAAAAGTTGCTGCTATGAGCCTTCTTAGAATCAAGCTTCAATCAGGGCTTCTAGCTACCGAATCAGGGCATGCTAGCAACCACATCAGACCCCCTAATGGTATACATTGGTACACCGATGTGTCAAAGGCTGATCAGGGGGTTGGAGCTGGGATGTATGGTCCCAACTCCAAAACCTCGATTGCTTTGGGCAACTGGCCCACAGTTTTCCAATCAGAGGTTCACGCCATCGAGTTCTGCTGCCGTCTTATCCTTGAGAAGGGGATTAGTGGAGCGAATATATACATCTTCTCGGATAGCCAAGCGGCCATCAAAAAGAGTAGGCTCTCGTATGGTGGGTGACTGCTGGAACTGTCTCCAGAGGCTGTCGAAAAAGAATAAAGTTACCCTAATTTGGGTGCCTGGACACTCTGGCTTCCAGGGTAACGAGCTAGCGGACGAGCTAGCGAAGGCTTGATCATCAGCCCCCTGGTTGGCCCCGAACCCTTCTGTGGCGTGTGGTGGTCGACTATCTCCTCCCTGGTGAAAACCTGGGCTGGAAAATTGACCGAACGCTACTGGTTCTTCCAACCAGGGATGCGGCAGGCTAAAGAGCTTACCAAATCCACAGTTGATCGAAGGACCAAGCTACTCTCTAGGAGAGACCTCTACCTCCTTGTTGGCTACCTTAGTGGCCACCACTTTGTGAACTAAATCTTAAATCTTAAATCTTAAATCTTAAATCTTAAATCTTAAATCTTAAATCTTAAATCTTAAATCTTAAATCTTAAATCTTAAATCTTAAATCTTAAATCTTAAATCTTAAATCTTAAATCTTAAATCTTAAATCTTAAATCTTAAACTTAAATCTTAAATCTTAAATCTAAATCTAAATCTTAAATCTAAATCTTAAATCTTAAATCTTAAATCTTAAATCTAAATCTAAATCTTAAATCTAAATCTTAAATCTAAATCTTAAATCTTAAATCTTAAATCTTAAATCTTAAATCTTAAATCTTAAATCTTAAATCTTAAATCTTAAATCTTAAATCTTAAATCTTAAATCTTAAATCTTAAATCTTAAATCTTAAATCTTAAATCTTAAATCTTAAATCTTAAATCTTAAATCTTAAATCTTAAATCTTAAATCTTAAATCTAATCTTAAATCTTAAATCTTAAATCTTAAATCTTAAATCTTAAATCTTAAATCTTAAATCTTAAATCTTAAATCTTAAATCTTAAATCTTAAATCTTAAATCTTAAATCTTAAATCTTAAATCTTAAATCTTAAATCTTAAATCTTAAATCTTAAATCTTAAATCAGCATACATAAGATCAGCATGTAAGACTGAAGAAGTATGGAAGGAAGATCGTTGATAAAAAGGTTT
This sequence comes from Zaprionus ornatus, assembly GCA_018904035.1. NCBI lineage: Eukaryota > Metazoa > Arthropoda > Insecta > Diptera > Drosophilidae > Zaprionus > Zaprionus ornatus. The sequence continues at coordinate 1,005,050 of JAEIFZ010000032.1, read as the reverse complement.
TATAGCATTGGTCCAAGGTGGCTGCCCTGAAGAACACCAGAAGTTGTCTGCAAACAAATCGGCAGTTGCCTGATCATCAGTTGCTTCCTTATTGTCGTATGATAGAGAGGGAGGAAATCTACTTGATTTACGTTTTAAGTTGACAAAGTTATAAAACTGCTTTGGGTCCTGAGAATACTGTAAACGGCAGCGATACAAATACTTTTTGTAACAATTTGCATTCAAAGCAATAAAGTTTGCTCTTGCATTAATATAACGTGTAAAATCAGAAGGATTACGAGTTAATTTAAACTTCTTAAAATACCGCGATTTCAAATTTTTCAGCCTTACTAACTCACGTGAAAACCAAGGAGGCCTATTGGACTTTACGGGAAAAGTAACTGGAACATATTGATCAAAAAATGAGTTCATAGAGGAATAAAAAAATGAAATGCATGAATTAAGATCAGAACATGAATATAGAAATGTCCAGTAATGTTCCAAAATTAAACAATTCAATTTTTGAAAATCGGTATTGCGAAAACAACGTGATTTTATTATAGGGGAAAGAGTTGCAGTTCGCATAGAAGTTGGCAGAGTTAGAACCAGGTCCAATGTAGGATGATAGGGATCTTCAGAAAGAACTAAGGGATTCATTCTAAAGATAGTATTTAATAAGATGTCAGAAGAGAAAATAAAATCAAACATTCTACCACTACAATTAGGAACAGTTTATTTGATAAAGATATAGCTCAGAGAGGCCATTTAAAAAAGAGTTAAATACAGAGGGCACCAATATATCGGATTGAGATGACCAAGTAACTTCTGGTAAGTTGAAATCACCAAAAACTAGCAGATAATCTCTATCACATAGTTTAGAGGCAACAGGTTGGATAGATGAAAGATGGTCCAGATAGACAGATATATCAGATGAGGGAGGAATATATGAACAGGTAATTTAAATTGAAATATGACACATTGTCATTTTAACACATAAAAATGGAACAAGTTCGGAAGGAAGATCTGACTTTACAGCTACAAGAACACCACTTCCAATTCGTGATAAACGGTCATATCTGAAGGAGGTGTACTTATTAGGAATAATTGAGCAGTTTTCTACATCAGGTTTTAACCAGGTTTCGGTAAATATTAAAATTTGATGATCAAACAATACACTATTCAAAAACAAATTAGAGAGCTTAGAGTTTAGGCGTCTAACGTTTTGATAAGCGAATTAAAGATGGGATATTTCTACTGGTTGTTTGATGTCCCACAAGAAGAAAAAGAGGCGCGAGAAGTTGAAGGAAGCGGTACCGCGGTTCGACTTTTCCGTTTTGGAGAATACTTCTTTAAATTCCGCGCGCAACAAGCATCGGTTTGGTGTCGTTTGGACCACTTGCTAATACATTCATTGTATTCAACGTCCAACATAAAAAAATTAAGTCAGGCGGCCAGAAGGTTCCGCTGCAAACAGATTGAAAATTGTCTGCAGGAATACTTATCCTAAAGGATGAGATATCTTGCGTGTAGTTAAATTTAAACTTTTCTACAACAATGATCGGTACAGAGATTTTTGATTAAATAAATGATTGTACATCTTCAATCGAAGTAACGGGTGCAAGGCGTGAAATGAAAACCTGTTTCTTGGGCTTACAAGCGATTTTACGTTTGAAACAACAGTTTGAGTATTGCCGGCAGTGGAATTTTCGAAAGAATTTTAAAGATTCTTTTAGGACAAAGGGGCAACTGGAAAGGTGACGATCAAAAGTGGTCGATCGCACATAATAACCCTCTCCCTAAGCATTTTACGCAAAGTTAGCTCTTTTATCCGACAAACTTTGCATGTCCATTTCAGGCCAGATTCATTGTTGTTGAGGGAATCTATAACTCGTGCTGTTAAGCCAATGCATTTTATGTGATAGCATTTATCACACAACCAGCAGCAAACAACGTCCGGCTTTGAATCGGCCTTGCATTTGCAAGAAGTTGCAAAGTACACCAACATTTTTATTGCGAACTAATATACAGGGGGTGGTCAAAAGTATTTACACAACGTGCTTTTTTTTCAATTATCAACTTTGATCGCTTATTGCTGCTGCTTTTGTACTCAGAAACGAACATAACCATATTTGTCGTGCTTCTACATCTATACAGAAGCAAACGAAAGAAGAAGTGGAAACGAGAGCAACAGTCGAGCGGCACGCGACAGTGGGATACCCTTGGACGAAAAAGGTATCTACTTGTATAATACTAATCGCAAGCTACAAATTAATCATAACACTGCAGTGCGCTGCCACCTTGCATCAATATCGCAGCAATTTTCCTAGCGTAAGACTGCAAAAAGCGGTGTGAGCAGTATTTATCGGTATTTCTTTATAAATTTTGAATTGGCCAATATCGATAACTTGCAATGTATCGAGTAATCAAAATTAATACTTATTTAATTGAATTTTATTGTTTTTTTACTGACCTTAAAATATGAATTATTAAATAATAATCATATGTGCACGTAAGCATATTATGAATATTATAAATATGTACAAATGCATGTAAATACTTGCATACATTGATATTCATTTACCACGCCACCTATTGGTTGAGTGTTAGCATATATTTATGCACATGTATTTTTGGTAATTGACAGGTGCATGGAAAAGAAGAGTCGAGAAACAGCTCGCGCTTCGCGCTCGCATCGTTTGTCCTTTTCTTTCCTGCACAAGTAATTTAGCTCTGACGTCATCGATAACTTCTTTGCTGGTCGAAGGGTCGAAATGGTTTATCTAATAACTTCAGTGTTTATTGTCCGATCGGATTGCAATTAAAGCAGAACGTTGAGAAATGAGTAAATCGCCAAGTAAATCAAAATTGGCGGTATTCGAGGGCGGTAGGCGTGTTATTCCAAATTGAAAATAAACTTGATCTGCGTACGGTATACAGGAATCTTCATGCTAAATTTGAGGCCCTAACTTTTGTAATAGCTGAGATCGGCGCGTTCATCCAGACAGACAGACAGACGGACAGACTGACGGACATGGCTCAATCGACTCGGCTAGTGATCCTGTGCAAGAATATATATACTTTATGGGGTCTCCGACGCCTCCTTCTGGCTGTTACATACATTTGCACAAAGTCAGTATACCCTTTTTTGACCATTTTCAATGGTCCAAGGGTATAAAAATAACTGTTCATGGGCTAAAAATAGAAGCATTGGACTGATGCTTGTCTGTTGTCAGAAGTATTTACACACAATTTTTACGCGTCAAAATTATTTACACACAGCTTTTTTAATTGATTTTTGCGTTTTTTATTGAATTTAAACGAAATATTTTATATTATTTTAATATGTGATTATGTTAAGCCAAAAATTCCAAATTTCCGTAATTTCGGCTATAGTTTCATCGCGCTGGCGATCTCTTTCAAATGTCCTCTGACTCTTAACATAAGCCCAGACATTTTCGATAATGTTCAGATCGGGGCTTTGTGCGGGTCATGGAAGTACCGCCTGATTTATGTCTTTCAAGAACTTGGTTGGTACTCGGCCCTTGTGGCATGGAGCATTGTCCTGCTGCAAGATCCAGTTATTCGTGGAGAACAGTCTATTTCCTGAGGTGAATGCGTGCTCATTTAAGATATGGAGGTATCCTGTTTGATTTAGTGTACCCTCTATCGGTACCATGTCTCCAAATCCATAGTAGCTTAAACAGCCCCAGAACATCACCGTGCCACCACCAAACCGATTGATTGGCTGGACGGCATTACCCTTTAGTTGTTTTGGGAGATGCACAAATTGTTTGCTAAAGGATCCCTGAAACTGAAACGCAACTTCATCAGTCCATAAAACATCAAACCAGAACTCGAGAGGCTTCTCTTTATACTCCAAGGCAAATGCGAGACGTTTTTCCTTGTTTCTTGGGGTAATATCAACTACTGAACGAACAACATAGGTGTTGATGTCAACTTCCTTCATTCTGCGACGCAGTGTACTATCGCTAATATGTTTTCCAATTAAATTTTTCGAAGCTGCGGCAATTTTGACGGGACTTATGGTGGGATTACTTAGTACAACTCTATAATGTGTCTGCAGTCTCTTGGGTTCAATGCAACTTTTCGGCCAGTTCTCATTATACCCTTGGACCATTGAAAATGGTCAAAAAAGGGTATACTAACTTTGTGCAAATGTATGTAACGGGCAGAAGGAGGCGTCGGAGACCCCATAAAGTATACATATTCTTGCTCAGGGTCAATAGCCGAGTCGATTGAGCCATGTTCGTCTGTCTGTCCGTCTGTCTATCCGTTTGTCTGTCTGTCTTTCTGTCTGTCTGTCTGTCTGTCTGTCTGTCTGTCTGTCTGTCTGTCTGGATGAACGCGTCGATCTCAGCTATTACAAAAGCTAGGGACACCAAATTTAGCATGAAGATTCCTGTATACCATACGCCGATCAAGTTTATTTTCAATTTGGAATAACACGCCTACCGCCCCCGCAAACTGCCAATTTTGATTTACATTGCGATTTACATTCGAAGAACTCATTTGTTAACGTTCTGCTTTAGCATAAATATAGATAAATACTATATGAACTTATCCTCCAAATTGCAACCCGATCGGACAATAAACCCTGAAGTTATTGGATAAACCATTTCGACCCGTCGACCAGCAAATTAGTTGTCGATGACGTCTGAACTAAATTACTTGTGCAGGAAAGAAAAGGACAAACGATGCGAGGGCGAAGCGCGAGCTGTTTCTCGACTCTTCTTTTCCATGCACATGTCAATTACCGAAAATACATGTGCATAAATATATGCTAACACTCAACCAATAGGTGGCGTGGTAAATGAATATCAATGTATGCAAGTATTTACATGCATTTGTACATATTTATAATATTCATAATATGCTTACGTGCACATATGATTATTATTTAATAATTCATATTTTAGGGTCAGTAAAAAATACAAAACAGTAAAATGCATTTAAATAAATATTAATTTTGATTATTCGATATATTGCAAGTTATCAATATTGGCCAATTCAAAATTTATAAAGAAATACCGATATATACTGCTCAGACCGCTTTTTGCAGTCTATCGCGCGCTAGGAAAATTGCGGCGATAAATTATTAACAACGTACCGAAATTGATGCAATGCGATTAGTATCATACAATTAGATACTTTTTATGGCAACATACGTCCAAGGGTATCCCACTGTCGCGTGCCGCTCGACTGTTGCTCTCGTTTTATTTTCGAAATTTCCCAGTGTGTCCTTTTTATACCCTTGGACCATTGAAATTGGTCAAAAAGGGGTATACTAACTTTGTGCAAATGTATGTAACGGGAAGTAGGAGCCGTCGGTGACCCCATAAAGTATATATATTCTTGCTCAGGATCACTAGCCGAGTCGATTGAGCGATGTCCGTCTGTCTGTCCGTCTGTCCGTCTGTCTGTCTGTCTGGATGAACGCGTCGATCTCAGCTATTACAAAAGCTACGGAAACCAAATTTAGCATGAAGATTCCTGTATACCATACGCAGATCAAGTTTATTTTCAATTTGGAATAACACGCCTACCGCCCCCGCAAATCTCCAATTTTGGTTTCCATTGCTATTTACATAAAAGTACTCATTTCTTAACGTTCTGCTTTAGCATATATATAGATAAATACTATATGAACTTATCCTCCAAATTGCAATCCGATCGGACAATAAACACTGAAGTTATTAGATAAACCATTTCGACCCTTCGACCAGCAAAATAGTTGTCGATGACGTCAGAACTAAATTACTTGTGCATGAAAGAAAAGGACAAACGATGGGAGCGCGAAGCGCGAGCTGTTTCTCGACTCTTCTTTTCCATGCACATGTCAATTACCAACCAATAGGTGGCGTATAGATGAATATGAATGTATGCAAGCAGTTGCATGCATGTGTCCATATTCATAATATTCATAATATGCGTACGTGCAGCTATGATTATTATTTAATAATTCATAGTTTAGGGTCAATAAAAAATACAAAACCATAAAACGCAATTAAATAAATATTAATTTTGATTACTCGATATATTGCAAGTTATCGATATTGGCCAATTCAAAATTTATAAAGTAATTCCGATATATACTGCTCACACCGATTTTTGTAGTCTTTCGCGCGCTAGGAAAATTGCGGCGATAAATTATTGGCAACGTATCGAAATTGAAGCAAGGTGGCAGCGCACTGCAGTGTTATGATTAATTTGTAGCTTGCGATTAGTATTATACATTTAAATACTTTTTATGGCAACATACGTCCAAGGGTATCCCACTGTCGAGTGCCGCTCGACTGTTGCTCTCGTTTACCATTGAAAATGGTGAAAAAAGGGTATACTAATTTTGTGCAAATGTATGTAACGGGCAGAAGGAGGCGTCGGAGACCCCATAATGTCCATATATTCTTGCTCAGGATCACTAGCCGAGTCGATTGAGCCGTGTCCGTCTGTCTGTCTGTCTGTCTGGATGAACGCGCCGATCTCAGCTATTACAAAGGCTAGGGACACCAAATTTAGCATGAAGATTCCTGTATACCATACGCAGATTAAGTTTATTTTCAATTTGGAACACGCCTACCGCCCCCGCAAACCGCCAATTTTGATTTACATTGCTATTTACATTTGAAGTACTCATTTCTTTACGTTCTGCTTTAGCATAAATATAGATAAATACTATATGAACTTATCCTCCAAATTGCAACCTGATCGGACAATAAACACTGAAGTTATTGGATAAACTATTTCGACCCTTCGACCAGCAAAGAAGTTGTCGATGACGTCAGAACTAAATTACTTGTGCAGGAAAGAAAAGGACAAACGATGGGAGCGCGAAGCGCGAGCTGTTTCTCGACTCTTCTTTTCCATGCACCTGTCAATTACCAAAAATACATGTGCATAAATATATGCTAACACTCAACCAATAGGTGGCGTGGTAAATGAATATCAATGTATGCAAGTATTTACATGCATTTGTACATATTTATAATATTCATAATATGCTTACGTGCACATATGATTATTATTTAATAATTCATATTTTAAGGTCAGTAAAAAAACAATAAAATTCAATTAAATAAATATTAATTTTGATTACTCGATATATTGCAAGTTATCGATATTGGCCAATTCAAAATTTATAAAGAAATACCGATATATACTGCTCACACCGCTTTTTGCAGTCATTCGCGCGCTAGCAAAATTGTGGCGATAAATTATTAACAACGTATCGAAATTGATGCAAGGTGGCAGCGCACTGCAGTGTTATGATTAATTTGTAGCTTGCGATTAGTATCATACAATTATTGTTGATACTTTTTATGGCAACATACGTCCAAGGGTATCCCACTGTCGCGTGCCACTCGACTGTTGCTCTCGTTTTTTTCATTTTTATGAGTGAATGTGTAAATGTGTATGTGTTTATCTGTTACAAGTCCAACGAACTGTCAAATTACGCAAATAGCATTTAAATTTAAATTTAAATTCTACTTGTGCTTCGTAAAAACCGCCCAAAAATAGGCAACCAAAATACTCACAAATGACCCTTTGCAGCACGTAACTCACTTTGAAAATGGCATAACAATAGTTCTGGTGAATAAAGCTCGTAACCAACCATAAATGTATAATGCTTAAGGGAACTTTACATTAATATTTAGATCGAGTGGAAAAAGTGGAAGACTAACCTTAGTAAGCAAAGAAAAAAACATAATAAATGTTTATAGTGGTGTATTATTGCGTTGTCATGGTAAATATGACAGGCTGCAACCACAAATGACTGGATCTTAATTTACATTACAATGTCAATTAAAGAGAGAGGGTTTTAGCATCAGAGGTACGCTTCTCTTAGTTACAGAACAGTAACATGTTAGATAACAGCAGTTGTAGCAGTGGCTTGCCAAACTTGGTTTCATGTTAATTAATTTGCATAGAAAGAAAGAGGAGTGTTAATAATTAGTGCTGTGCTTAAGATATGCTTAACAGCAGTGGCTTAAGTAACTTGGCTGCATCTGTTAACAATTCTGTCTGAGTTCCATGCGCGTGTACAGCGAATTTCAATTAAAGTGTTCAAAATGCAAACACGAAAGTCAACAACTTTTGATAGCCGCTTTAAGCCAAGAAATTATGAAAGCTATAAATGATGTCGACGTTTTTGTGGTTGTTGCTGCTGCTGTCGCGGTTGACAACGCAAGCAGTTGCATGCATGTGTCCATATTCATAATATTCATAATATGCGTACGTGCAGCTATGATTATTATTTAATAATTCATAGTTTAGGGTCAATAAAAAATACAAAACCATAAAACGCAATTAAATAAATATTAATTTTGATTACTCGATATATTGCAAGTTATCGATATTGGCCAATTCAAAATTTATAAAGTAATTCCGATATATATTGCTCACACCGATTTTTGTAGTCTTTCGCGCGCTAGGAAAATTGCGGCGATAAATTATTGGCAACGTATCGAAATTGAAGCAAGGTGGCAGCGCACTGAAGTGTTATGATTAATTTGTAGCTTGCGATTAGTATTATACATTTAAATACTTTTTATGGCAACATACGTCCAAGGGTATCCCACTGTCGAGTGCCGTTCGACTGTTGCTCTCGTTTACCATTGAAAATGGTGAAAAAAGGGTATACTAATTTTGTGCAAATGTATGTAACGGGCAGAAGGAGGCGTCGGAGACCCCATAAATTATATATATTCTTGCTCAGGATCACTAGCCGAGTCGATTGAGCCGTGTCCGTCTGTCTGTCTGTCTGTCTGGATGAACGCGCCGATCTCAGCTATTACAAAGGCTAGGGACACCAAATTTAGCATGAAGATTCCTGTATACCATACGCAGATTAAGTTTATTTTCAATTTGGAGCACGCCTACCGCCCCCGCAAACCGCCAATTTTGATTTACATTGCTATTTACATTTGAAGTACTCATTTCTTTACGTTCTGCTTTAGCATAAATATAGATAAATACTATATGAACTTATCCTCCAAATTGCAACCTGATCGGACAATAAACACTGAAGTTATTGGATAAACTATTTCGACCCTTCGACCAGCAAAGAAGTTGTCGATGACGTCAGAACTAAATTACTTGTGCAGGAAAGAAAAGGACAAACGATGCGAGCGCGAAGCGCGAGCTGTTTCTCGACTCTTCTTTTCCATGCACCTGTCAATTACCAAAAATACATGTGCATAAATATATGCTAACACTCAACCAATAGGTGGCGTGGTAAATGAATATCAATGTATGCAAGTATTTACATGCATTTGTACATATTTATAATATTCATAATATGCTTACGTGCACATATGATTATTATTTAATAATTCATATTTTAAGGTCAGTAAAAAAAAATAAAATTCAATTAAATAAATATTAATTTTGATTACTCGATATATTGCAAGTTATCGATATTGGCCAATTCAAAATTTATAAAGAAATACCGATATATACTGCTCACACCGCTTTTTGCAGTCATTCGCGCGCTAGCAAAATTGTGGCGATAAATTATTAACAACGTATCGAAATTGATGCAAGGTGGCAGCGCACTGCAGTGTTATGATTAATTTGTAGCTTGCGATTAGTATCATACAATTATTGTTGATACTTTTTATGGCAACATACGTCCAAGGGTATCCCACTGTCGCGTGCCACTCGACTGTTGCTCTCGTTTTTTTCATTTTTATGAGTGAATGTGTAAATGTGTATGTGTTTATCTGTTACAAGTCCAACGAACTGTCAAATTACGCAAATAGCATTTAAATTTAAATTTAAATTCTACTTGTGCTTCGTAAAAACCGCCGAAAAATAGGCAACCAAAATACTCACAAATGGCCAACAAAAGTGTCTTTTGTTTTTGACCCTTTGCAGCACGTAACTCACTTTGAAAATGGCATAACAATAGTTCTGGTGAATAAAGCTCGTAACCAACCATAAATGTATAATGCTTAAGGGAACTTTACATTAATATTTAGATCGAGTGGAAAAAGTGGAAGACTAACCTTAGTAAGCAAAGAAAAAAACATAATAAATGTTTATAGTGGTGTATTATTGCGTTGTCATGGTAAATATGACAGGCTGCAACCACAAATGACTGGATCTTAATTTACATTACAATGTCAATTAAAGAGAGAGGGTTTTAGCATCAGAGTTACGCTTCTCTTAGTTACAGAACAGTAACATGTTAGATAACAGCAGTTGTAGCAGTGGCTTGCCAAACTTGGTTTCATGTTAATTAATTTGCATAGAAAGAAAGAGGAGTGTTAATAATTAGTGCTGTGCTTAAGATATGCTTAACAGCAGTGGCTTAAGTAACTTGGCTGCATCTGTTAACAATTCTGTCTGAGTTCCATGCGCGTGTACAGCGAATTTCAATTAAAGTGTTCAAAATGCAAACACGAAAGTCAACAACTTTTGATAGCCGCTTTAAGCCAAGAAATTATGAAAGCTATAAATGATGTCGACGTTTTTGTGGTTGTTGCTGCTGCTGTCGCGGTTGACAACGCAGAATCAGCAAAAATAACAAGAGTAGCACCGGTGTTGTGGCTCTTGATTCAAAGCCAAGCTGGCAGGACGTTAACAAGTTTCTCCAACGGTATGTGAGTCTGATCTGTTGTGTTGCCTTGGACCTTCACCACCGACGGTCATTTTCAACGACCACCCTCCGCTCTATACACACCTTTCTGGCTCTTTTGCTCTATTTTTGTCTCTCTCTCATTTTGGCATAATAATGCCATTAATTTTGTCAGGATTTAACGCTAAGGCGACAAATTATGCATAATAATCACAGACTCGCAACCAATCACGAACTCAAACACACACACTCAAAGGCACATACACATGGTCAGAGCTCACAGAGTTTTCCCTCTTAAAACAGACGTGTTTGTTTTACTGCTGAGCGATTTTGCCTCGTAAAACAGTATACGAAACCAGAGATATAGAAGGCAGGGGGCTCTGCCCCCTGATGAGCATTCAAAGGAGGGCTGTAACCCTTTACGCTTGTGCGACAAGCAACCAAAATTCTGCACAGACTAGTTTAGTGGTTTCTGCCAGGCCAGCAAGTTCACCCAGACAAACAGCAAAATCGGAGAACTCAACATCCCTCAAAGTGATTCTCGTAAGAACACTCCCAAAAGTCACTATCCGAGAACCGACAAACAACCCCTAAAAAAGGCGAACTGTGCTTCCAAGGCTTTTACTGGGGCTATATTTCCTCCTGCAACCAACTAATCCTAGTGATAATGCGCAAGTGAAACCCAAAGCGAAGGAATGGGAAAAAGTGCAAAAACCACAGTCTAGGAGGGCCCGACAGGACGCCATCGTTCTGACTGGTAAAGGATGTATATATGCCGGTTCACTTAAATCAATAAGAGGAGACCCTTCCCTCCAGCTTCTGAGAGGGAATATCCAGGACATACGCTAAATACCAAGCGGAGATCCGCTACTTCGCCTCATCAAATCCTGAATCCACAGGACAAAGGAAGTACAGAATGCCGAAGGCAAGGCTTTTGAAGACCGTGCGGTGGTCAAGTAACTGGCAGACACAGACGAGGTTGTCATTAGACACTTGGATGAGTTGACCAGTATTGAGGATGTCCAGAAAGAAGCGGACTCCGCTGTTGAACAGCCCGGGTTACGGTGAGATCCCTGAGGAACACTATGCACGGCAAGCAGATAGCATTTTTAACCTTTCAATTAGTGTGCAAGAAAACTGGCTTAGCTTGCAAAAATCCAAATTGGGTGGTCAGTGTGTCGCATTCAGATGCAGATGAGGCCCAAGTGATGTTTCAAATGCTTTAAGTTTGGCCACATTGCATCCAACTGCAAGAATAAGGCTGATCACTCAGGAAAATGCTTTAACTTCAGTCTCTCAGGACACAATGTAAAGGGATGTAAATTTGGCTTCTGTGTGCTAGAGAACTTGTCTCGGGCAGCTGTCAGCAAGCAGACCGGCAGCTTTAAATAACCCTTCTACAAGGAAGCTCTGAAAAACTGCAAATGTTAAGGTTCCTCTAAGTAAGCCCTAACCACTGTAGAGCGGCGCAGGATCTTCTGGCCCAAAAGGTAAGGAAACTCAAGATCGACGATCTTTAAGTGAGCCTTATAGAAGTGAGAGACACCCAGCCACGAGCCAGTACGCAATAGAAGCTTCGGGATGCGCTGCATTATAAATATACGGAGGACACAATCTCCAGCTAGATTATGTATGCAAAGAAAATGGGTTCTAAGAGCAAAAATTGTACCTGTACAGAATAGCTCAGCACGCGAGTGGAAGGTGAAACATATTGATAGCAGGTGACTTCAACGCATGCTCCGAGAAATGGGGCAGCGCATGGACGAACACGAGGGGGAGAGAATTCCTTGATGCCTTTGCAGCTTTAAGTATTGGACTGCTTAATTTTGGAATGAGCAACACATTTAGTCGAGGAGAAATTGGATCCATTGTTGATCTGGCGACTTCCAAATGGCGTTTAGGTGATTTCTACACTGCAAGCGATGCATGGCTAAAAAAGAGGTTATAAGAGGCGCCATAATCCAGTCGACTGGTGGACAGATAGAGATAGAAAAAGCCAGTGGAACTTGTATCGCGGCCCGAACCCATTACCAGCGATGGAAGGGGAAACCAGAACTCGTGCTAAATACTCGACCTGCCGAAAGGTGCTAAAGAAAGCAACCCGCACCAGCAAATTATCCTGGTTCATGGCACTGTGTTATGCTGTGGAAAACGACATCTAGGGAGTGGGAGTGGGACAGTTAACAAATTAAAAACCGTCAAGCACGCCCCTCCAATGGAAGCTGACGTTATGCGAATAATAGTCATGACCTTGTTCCCACCCATGCCACAGATTTGAGTCGTTGATATAGCGGCCAGAGCTCTTGAGGGAATCCGATGGAAAGGTGTTTCCAAGCAATAACCCAGTTTAATGTACCGGAGTACACAAAGCACATTGCCGGAAACTATTTCAAGGACAGGATTCTGCAGTATCACACACTGGAAGGAGGAATAAGCCACCGAATTACCGGAGGTGTTCCACAGAGTTTTTCTTCGGACCCTTTTCTGTGGAACGCTATGTACGACGGTATACTGAGTCTGCCGCTTCCAGTAGATACTACCGTTGTAGGCTTTGCTGATGACGTTGCCGTAGTGGTAGTGACCAAACATATCCACGAAACCAAGTTCTCCTCGGTGGTTAGGTACAGCGGGACATCAGTTAGTGGACCACAACACAGAGGCTGTGTTCATAAGAAGCAGAAGCGTCGTGGAGAATATCCATGTGACTGTGGGTCATCCAGTCGGTGAGAGCTATAAGGTACATGGTTGTCTATCTAGACTTAAGGCTTTTTTTCAAAGAACACCCAAACCATGTAAGCGCAAGAGCAACTGAACTTGGCAGAGCCTTAATCAGGATAATGTTCAACACAATGTAAGTGCTGAAAGCAACTATGCTTTATGTCGTCCAGAATTGGTCAAAAGCAGCAGAAATAAAAGCTACCAACAGGTACTCGAGACTACCTACAGATTCGGCGCTCTAAGGCTCTCCTGCGGCTTCAAACCGGTATCGGACGATGCCGCATTAGTCATTGTGGGAATCTTACCAATCGATCTTCTAGCAGTCGAACCACAGGAGATATTTGTCCAAGGCGTCAATCAAGAGAAGCTTCGCAATTGGAGACTCGCATAAGGAAGCACCATGCCAGATGTCGATTACTTGGCAGAGGAGATGAACGCATCTACGAAAGGAAGTTGGTCCCACTCTACTATCCCCGATGTGAGGAAGTGGGTCCAAAGGAGACATGAACAAGTAAATTTTCACCTAACCAAGCTACTGAGTGGTACCGCTTTGGACATGATTCCTCCCCAGAGTCCCCCTGTGCTCATTGGAAGAAGAAGCGGAGCACGTTCTCCTACACTGCCCTCGAATTGAAGAAAGCAGGGCGCTGCTTTGTACTAAAATAGGAGCGTCCCTTAGTCGCTCTAAACTAGTGGAGAGCATGCTCGATAGTGTCAAGAAGTGGGAGACCGACTAGATCTTTGCGATTAAAACGTTGCGGAATGTGGAGAGGCATTGCAGCTCACGAGAGTTGCTCAAGAGGCATCCGCTCAGCTCTAGCGTAGCAATGCTTTGCGGCAGTTCCGCTGGATACCTAAGCACCACTTTTTTAGTTTTCTATCTAATTCTTTTCTTAGCTTTAACTTAATGTGATTTTTATCTTAGACTTATTCTATATCTAAAATAAACGAGAGCAACAGTTGAGCGACACCCGAAAGTGGGATACCCTTCGACCTATGTTGTCATTAAAAGTATCTAGTTGTATGATACTAATCGCAAGCTTCAAATTATTCATAATACTGTAGTCCGCTGCCACCTTGCATCAATTTCGATACGTTGCCAATAAGTTATTGGTGCTATTTCATGGCGCGCGAAAGACTGCAAAGAGCGGTACACATGCATGATAATACTTGCATACATTCAGATCGATCTACCACACCACCTTTTGGTTGTATACAAATGTATATATGTACGAGTATGTGCGTTCTCAAATTAAGTATGTATGAGTTTTAACATAAATGCACATCTATTTTCAGTGGTTGAGTGAGATACGAGGGTCGTTTGATAAGTCCGTGACTTTTTGAATAAAATATATTTTTTTCGTCAAAGAAGCGTTTTATTTCTCAACATAATCTCCTTTTAGCTCTATACATTTAGTCCAGCGTTTTTCCAATTTTTTTATTCCTTCCAAATAATAGGTTTTCTCAAGGCCCTCAAAATAGTCGTTTGTTTCTGTGATGACCTCTTCATTTGACCCGAATCTCTTACCGCCGAGCCATTTCTTCATGTTTGGAAACAAAAAATAGTCACAGGGGGCTAAATCTGGAGAATATGCTGGATGGGGTAGCAGTTCGTAGCCCAATTTATGAAATTTTGCCATGCTGACTACACACGTGTGCACCCGTGCATTGTCCTGATGGAACAGCACTTTTTTTTCGCCAAATGCGGTCGTTTCTGCTTCAAATCAATATCGAATCTGTCCAAAAGCTCTGAATAATATTCGCCGGTGATCGTTTTACCCTTTTCAAGGTAATCGATGTGAATGATACCTTGTGCATCCCAAAAAACTGTGGCCATGACCTTGTTGGCCGACAGACCCACCTTGGCCTTCTTTGGTGCACGTTCACCCGGAGAAACCCACTGTCTTGATTGTTCTTTGGTCTCTGGTGTGGTGTGGTGGATCCATGTTTCGTCTACGGTAACGAAACGGCGCAAAAATTCGTTTGGATTGCGGTTGAACATCGCCAAACACTCCTTTGAAATGGTCACACGGTTGCGCTTATGGTCGTGTGTGAGCAATCGCGGCACCCATCGCGCGGAAAGCTTTTTCATGTCCAAATATTCATGTAAAATGTGATGTACCCGTTCAGTTGAGATGCCTACAGCCTCAGCTACCTCACGCACTTTCATTCTCCGATCATCCAATATCATTCCATGGATTTTGTCGACGATTTCTGGCATGACGACCTCTTTTGGGCGACCTGAACGTTCGGCATCACTTGTACTGGTACGACCACAACGGAACTCAGTAAACCATTTCTTAACCATTGAAATTGATGGTGCAGAGTCCCCATAATATTTATCAAGTCTTTCCTTGGTTTCGGTGATGGATTTTTTACGCAAAAAATAATGCTTAATTAGCACACGAAATTCACTTTTTTCCATTTTCGTTAAAATTCACGAGATCGTCTGCTTTCAATGCCTATAAAACGCAAACTAAGAAACGCAGCTTTCTCAAAATTTTACAGTCAGCTGTTAATCGATAACTGCTGACAGGAGCAGTGTTGTACGAGTATTTCCCGCACTGATGTTGAGTGTATTCGGGGTTCGTTTGCTGCCGCGATCGATAAACGTTCAATAAATATTTATTAAAATTTATATAAAAATAGTCTTGATTTGTCGTCATGGATGCATGGTGAATTATATATTTCTGTTACCACCGGCCGATATCAAATAAAACTTTTTATTGCTGTGGGTCTGTGTGATTAAATATATACGTTCAAAATGAGCTTTATTCGTATCATACCTTACTAATTTATAGTCCGAATTAAAGAAAATTTTCTTAAAACGGCCGTGGCAAGTTATTTGTCATGTGTGACATTCAACTTTGGTTGTTTAGTGGTTGTAAATATTGTAGTTATTATTGATTTACAGTGGTTTATACACGAAGGTTATTACAAAATTTGATGGCTCTAGCTTACATAGTTTCTGAGATCTAGGCGTTGATAGACGGACAGACAGATATAGTCGACTCAATCGATTCGTCTGTTGATGTTGATTTAGAATATATATAGTTTGTGGGGTCGGAGATTATTGTGAATTTTTTTAAAATCCATTGTCTAAAAATTGGCAACTCCGTTAGTTCGAATAATTGGATGATATTGAAAGTTTCGATAGTGCATTACACGTCGTAACCGAGATTAAAAATAAACATGAAAGCAAAAATCTTGTTAAATGAAGTCAGACTGCTAATTTTCAATAAAATGTATTGTTTACGGGTACACTGATTTGTGCAACCGCCTTACTTCAATTCAAATTAAAAGCAAGGGTTTAATATTATAATTTATTGTGCCGCTGCATTTTTTACATGTGATGCGAGAAGAGACTGTTTTACAAGTGTTTTTAGTTAGACTTAACAGCTGCTAATATGAGATTTAACAGGTAGTTAACACAAGACTTAACAGTTGCATAGAAAATAGAGTTTAACAGCTGATTCTATTCGTGTGGCAATCTTGAGCTTAGATAAAGCAGTGATCTGCCGCGAACATACTCCCCCCATTGGAAGGATCAACTTTCAATCGATTTGGTCTCGATTGGCAGCACTGCTATCTTGGCGATGGCTCTCTTTGTCAATCCTGTGGCTGTGCGTATGACTGCTACTCTGACTGCGCCGTCGTCTCCAACTATTGTGGTTTCAATTCGGCCGAGAGGCCACTTGAGCGGAGGCACGTTTTCTTCCTTCAACAGCACGATGTCTCCAGGATGAATGTTTGGCTTGCGAGAGTGCCATTTGGTGCGCTCCTGTAGCGCAGAGAGGTACGAGATACTCCATTTCTGCCAGAAAGTTTGCTGCATGTGGCAAACACGCTGCCAGCGACTAAGGCGATCCATGCTGAGGTGAGTCAGGCTCGGCTCATCGATGTTCGCATTCGCTTTGCCCCAAAGGAAGTGACCCGGTGTGAGGATGTCTAGCTCGCTTGGATTTTCTGAAATGGAACATAGAGGCCTTGAGTTCAGCATAGCTGAGATCTGACAAATGAGCGTGCGAAGCTCATGAAATGTGAGGGTTGAGTTGCCAACGATGCGGTAGAAGTGGTGCTTCGCTGCCTTTACAGCAGCTTCCCATAACCCGCCAAAATGCGGAGGTCGTGGTGGAATAAAGTGCCAATTTATTCCGAGTGCGAGGGCGTCGTTGACAATTTTCTGGCGCTGAGGTTCACTGATGAAGAGATCCTTAAGCTCGGCTAGCTCGTTTCGAGCGCCGACGAAATTTGTTGCGTTGTCCGTCCAAATGTCGCGTGGCTTCCCTCGAAGACTGATGAAGCGTTTTAGAGCAGCGATGAAAGACGGTGTCGACAGGTCCTCCACGAGCTCTAGATGGCATGCCTTTGTTGAGAAGCAAATGAATATTGCTATATAGCATTTTGTAGGCGCACGATTTCTCACTTCTGATTTGAAGAAGAAGGGGCCACAAAAATCTATGCCGGTTACATAAAACGTAGGGCTGGGTGTTACGCGGGCTGCTGGTAGTGGAGCCATTACTTGCTGCAGTGTGGTAGGTCGAGCGTGAAAGCAACGTATGCATTTGTTGACAACACTAGAGACGGCTTTTAGCCCTCCTATGGGCCAGTAGCGTTGCCTTATGTTTGCAAGTAGGCATTGCGGACCAGCGTGAAGAAATTTAACGTGGTAGTGCATGATTATTGACCGCGTCACAGGATGCTGTTTGGGCAATAAGATTGGATGCTTGGCCTCATACTCCAAGTATGAGTTATGCAGCCTTCCTCCAACTCGCATAAG
The DNA here is from genome assembly GCA_018904035.1 of Zaprionus ornatus. NCBI lineage: Eukaryota > Metazoa > Arthropoda > Insecta > Diptera > Drosophilidae > Zaprionus > Zaprionus ornatus. The sequence continues at coordinate 986,976 of JAEIFZ010000032.1, read as the reverse complement.
ACCTATAGAGTCCATGAATGGTTGCAATGATTTCAGCGGACTCCTTCCAGGCAGCGACTTGCTCTCTCTGAGTGCTTTGTAGTCCTCGAAAAAGTGAATCTTCTGGATGTTTCGAATCATGAGATGGGTGCCCGATTTAATTTCCTGCAGTGTGATAGAGCCCCTTTGTTTTGGAGAGTCTCTGTTCACAAATCGATGTACATACGCAAATATTCGCTCCAGCTTTGCAAAGGAGTTGTGAAACTTACAATCAGTTGCGATGTCTTTGTATGACGTAGAAATGAGAACTTTGCTTCGTCGCTCTGGAAGTTCCACTGATGGCACTACCGTTTCCGGCCATTTTGACATGGGAAGGCGCAAAAGGAAGGTCCATAATGCCATAGTTGCGAGTTGATTAATTCAAGTGGGGTGCATCCTCGCGATAAGACGTCAGCTGGGTTCAGTTGCGAAGTGACATGATGCCAAGTCATGCCTCTCGTTAGGTCCTGGATTTGCGTTACCCGATTTGCCACAAACACGTTGTAGTTGGACGGGGAGTCGCGTAACCATGCTAACGCTATTGTTGAATCCGTCCAGCAATGATATTCACATTTGAATGAAATGTCTTTTGCGACGATTGATATGAGTTCCGATAGGATTAGTGCAGAAGAGAGTTCCAGTTTAGGTATTGTTAATGTTTTTAACGGAGCTACTCTCGACTTTGAGCACAGCAAATGCGTTGAATAGTCTCCATCAACTTCAGATCGCACGTAGATGCATGCTCCATACGCTGCTATACTGGCGTCGCAGAAACCGTGGATCTCATATTTTCCTGCAGGTGCCATGATGAAGCGTGGAAACTTAAGGCTGTGAACAAAGGATAACTGCGATGTGATTTCCGTCCACGCTGAATGAAGATGCTGCGGAAGGCTCTCATCCCAATCGATGTTTTCCTTCCAGAGTGCTTGCATGAACACTTTCATCCTTGTAATGATAGGAGAGATGAGTCCCAATGGGTCGTAGAATTTTGCCAGTGTGGATAATACGCTGCGCTTTGTAGTTGGTCCGTTAGGGATAATGTCGGTGAAATTGAAAAGCAGGAAGTCCGATGCGGGGTCCCAGGCTAAACCGAGCGCCTTGGCAATACTTGTGCCGTCGTGAAACTGCATAAGCTTTTCGCAGTCAGTTTCGGCTTCACCCTCAAGAGCGGCAGGCTCATTCGAGCACCACTTCCTTATTGGAAATAGTCCTCTGGCGAGCAATTGCTTGACTTGCTGTCGAATTTCCGTCGCTTCCTTGATGGAGTCACCACCTGAGATCAAGTCGTCCACGTAGAAATCTTTTCGGACGATCCTTGCGGCAAGCGGAAATGATGGTTCCTCATCGTAGGTCAGCTGATGCATGGCGCGAATTGCGAGAAATGCTGCAGGCTTTGTTCCGTACGTAACTGTATTCAGGGTGTACACGTTTATTGCTTCGTCGGGATTGTTGCGCCACAGAATGCATTGCAGGTGTTGATCTGGTGGCGAAATACGCACGCAACGATACATTTTGGAAATATCTCCACACATAGCAACCTTGAAGAAACGAAATCTGATCAGTATGTTAAAAAGCTTGGATTGAATGGTTGGGCCAGCAAACAAAAGATCATTAAGAGATGCGCCAGTTGTAGTTTTTGCTGATCCGTCAAAAACTACGCGCAACTTTGTGGATGTGCTGTCCGGTTTTTCTACACAGTGGTGAGGCAGATAAAACCGCGGTCCGTCATGATGGCTGGAGGCTAATGACATGTGTCCTAGGTCGATGTATTCCTGAAGAAATGCTGAATACTGCTCTTTCAGCTGTTGATTCCTTTGGAGTCTAGACTCGAGAGACTTGAAGCGCCTCAAAGCCCGATGAAATGAGTCTCCAAGGGCATCCAGATCCTCCTTTGCTGGTAAACGCACTGAGTATTGTCCAGTCTCCAGGCGCGTGTAGCCTTTCAAGAATAAATTTTCACAAATCATGTCTTCCTCCGTGACAGTTGATGCGGAACCATAGCAACTGTCAATTTCCCAGAATCGTTTGACTATATCGGTGAGGTTGTCATCCTCAGGAGAATCCCTGCGTACGGCTGCCAACGCATGATGCTTGATAGGCTGAGAAAAAGCTCCGGAAACGATCCATCCAAGCCTTGTCTTTTGGAAAATTGGCAAGTGTCTGGCTATGTGGGTCTGCCCCACGCAAAGCAATTCAAAGAACAGGCCGGCGCCAAGTAATACATCGATTCGCTGCGATTTGTAGAACGATGGATCGGCGAGTGCTATATTCTTCGGGATATTCCAGCTGGTTATGTCGATTCCGATATGAGGATGGTAGTCCGTGATCGTCCGTGTGACAACAGCCGAAAATGCTGCGCTGTATTTCCGATCAAGCGATTGGGCAGCAAGATCGACTGCTGCGTTCGACGACAGAGAGGCTTCGCCTATTCCGGAAATTGAAACTGTTGATTTTCGTGTGACCAGTTGCAACTGGTTGGCCAGCCGACTGGTGACGAAATTCAGTTGTGATGCTGAGTCGAGCAAGGCACGACATGGTATAAAAGTACCCGCTCTGTTTTTGATGTAGATGATGGCTGTGGGCAGCAATACGTAGTCAGCTGACTGCTTTTCTGTGGGCTCAGGTGCGAAGTTCGAGCCAGTTGTGATTAGCGTTTGCTGCTGCTGAATTGTTCCATGCTGTGCATTGGAGGCATTTGACGTCGAGGGAATTTGGCCTGTATGCAGCAGGGTGTGATGTTTCTGCTGGCAGTGTCTGCAATGTCCAGCTCGACATTGCTGTAAGGCATGACCTTTACGAAGGCAGTTGAAGCATAGGTGCAGACGCTTAGCTTCATTAAAGCGGAGAGAGGGAGATAGGTTGGCAAAACGAGGACATTTAGGTAAGTGGTGATCCTTTGAGTCGCATAAAAGGCACGCGTTTGCTATGCTGCTAGAGGCTACAAGTGAATTTCGACCATTCTTCTTGTGCGCATCCTGTAGGCTGGCTGATTGCAGTGTAACGCCTTCCATGTTTTCCAGTTTTCGACATCTGCGCTCGATAAAGGACGCCATATTTGACCACTTCGGGATCTTCTCAGATTCCAGAGCCTCTTCCCATTTTTCCTGTGTGTTTGCGTCTAGCTTGCGACTTATTATGTTAATAAGTAGGCCATCTGCGATCTGCTCACTTGTTGCAATTGTGCCGAGAGCTCGAAGGTGAGCGTTTACGTTGTCGCTGAGCGCACGTAGGCTCTGTGCAGATCCTTTTTCAACACCTGGCAACCCAAAGATCGAGCGTATGTGCCCCTGAAATTGAAGCAACTTGTTATCAAAGCGTCTTATAAGTAGTTCTACTGCCTTATCGTAGTTTGCTTCAGAGGGTTCCAATGACTTGATGGTGTCAATTGCGGCACCTTCCAGACAAGAACGCAGGTGCTGTAGCTTTTCAATCTTGCTCAGATCCTCATTGCTACCAACAACTGTGTTGAACATCGCATAGAACTCGGGCCAATCTTCATATTTTCCATTAAATGTTGGCAGTTGCATCTCCGGTAGTCGAGACCGGCGACTGCAAGTTTGATTCACAGTGTCGTTGAGTCTGGGAATAGTCGTTGAATTGAGAGCAGTGTGACGAGCCTTGAGTGCGTCCAATTGTCGGGTGAGCCTTGCTTTAACCTTAAAATAAATTTCGGCGAATTCAACGCGCGTGTTCGATGCCATCTCCGACAAGTCAAGCTTCTCAAGCGCGGTCTGAGCATCGACGAATTCGGCCTGCATCCCGTTTACGGCATCGATTCTCACGGACAAATCGCTCTCGTCAAAACTCTCAATTTGCTCGTCAGAATTGAAGAACTCGAGCATGGAGGTCAGTTGACGTTTTATTTGGGAGCACTTTTGGCGATAAAAGTCACTAGGATTTGGTTCAGCCATTTTATTTGGTGTTCACTGTAACCAAAACCAAACGCGCGCGAAAAAATGTATTTTTTGTCACCACGAAAACGTAAGAAAACGAAGGAGATGAGAACGATTACTGTTGTTTGTATATAAGCACAGTTGAAACGGTTAAATGCACTTGCACTATGTATAGCCACTTATGTAGATGATAGGGCGATGTATGTGTGCGCAAAGTTTACTTGTTGAGGGCCAAATTTGTTTGCGAGAGTGTGTAATAATATTTATATTAAGACAGCTTAGCGCTGAGAATATTAATCGACAATATTCTGCGGAATAACAAATGTATGGCGCGAACTCAAAAGTTGCAAAAAAACGTATGCACTTATGTATGTATGTACGCGATACCGAAAAATGTTTGTGTGTATGTACGTATGTACGCGAACGAAAAATGTTTGTGTGTATGCACGCGAACGAAAGCGAGATCGAAAGTTCACTTATTGAGGGCCAAATTTGCTTGCGAGAGTGTGTAATAATATTTCTATTAAAACAGCTTAGAAATGAGAATATTAATCGACAATATTCTGCGGAGTAACAAATGAATGGCGCGAACTCAAAAGTTGCAGAACGACGTATGTACATATGTACGCGTGCGAAAGCGAGATCGAAAATGTTTGTAGGTACATATGTACGCGAAACCGAGATGAAAAAATGCGACGGCAGCGATTGCGCGAATAAATTACGAATAATTGAATCACGTCGGGGTCACCAATGTTTACGGGTACACTGATTTGTGCAACCGCCTTACTTCAATTCAAATTAAAAGCAAGGGTTTAATATTATAATTTATTGTGCCGCTGCATTTTTTACATGTGATGCGAGAAGAGACTGTTTTACAAGTGTTTTTAGTTAGACTTAACAGCTGCTAATATGAGATTTAACAGGTAGTTAACATAAGACTTAACAGTTGCATAGAAAATAGAGTTTAACAGCTGATTCTATTCGTGTGGCAATCTTGAGCTTAGATAAAGCAGTGATCTGCCGCGAACATGTATTATTTGTATATTTTTTTTGTATTCATTTTGGTAGCTGGCTCGAGGTCAAGATCAAGTAAAATAAAAAAATTTTTTTTTATTACGTTATATTTCGGTTACACTGCGCTAACCGTCTTCACGGCTAAAACACAAAATTACAAAATGGGGTTGTTAAAAATATTTCTTTATAAAACTAAATTTCTTTTTAAAACTTAATTGAACAATACTAAATTACGTATATATATTTTTCACGTCCGCTCTGGAGGTCGCGAAGTTTCTAACTGGCTTAATAAGTAAATGCCTGTATACACTTGCCAGAAAAACTAGTGTTTGGAGGTTTGTGATTTGTCGGTGGCCGAAAAATATGTCTATTGGTTTTGTTTTAGTGGTTGAGTGGACAGATGCATTGTACTCCTGAACGGCTTTGAAGATTATTTTTTCGAGTGTAGCCGAGCCAGAGTCTTTGCTTAAGCATCTCATAATCTCTGTTAGAGTCGAGTGGAATCTCTCGACTTGGCCGTTACTGGTGGATGAATAAGGTGGTGTCGTGTAGACGGTAGCTTTTAGCTGTTCTTGCAGCAGAGTGCTTTCTCGTTGTCCATAACGATCAATTTAGGCATACCAAAGGCTATCATGATTTTCCTAAGCGGGTGTTTCAAGTTTTCTGAGGCTTTTGATTTTAGCAATTTGATTTGGGCGTATTAAGAAAATTTGTCTATGGCTATGAGTACTAATTGTTTTTGTGTGGTGTAGATGTCCATATGAACAACCTGGCCGGGATAAGTGGGTATCGGAGTTGGTTGGATTTCTCCATTGTTAGGGTATCTGTCATACTTGGACAATTTGCAAGTTTCACTTGCCTTCGCTGTCGCTCCAGTTTTTTTTTTCTGAGGCTTGGGAAAAAGAACTTGCTCATTATTTGTAATTTGTTTTCTACTGCGTTCCTATGTGCCCTCATTTGTTCTTTCGCTACTATGTCGTCCTGTTCGTCTTTTTATACCCTTGGACCATTGAAAATTGTCAAAAAAGGGTATACTAATTTTGTGCAAATGTATGTAACGGGCAGAACGAGGCGTCGTCCATAAAGTATATATATTCTAGCTCAGGATCACTAGCCGAGTCGATTGAGACATGTCCGTTTGTCTGTCTGTCTCGATGAACGCGTCGATCTCAGCTATTACAAAAGCTAGGGACACCAAATTTAGCATGAAGATTCCTGTACACCATACGCAGATCAAGTTTATTTTTAATTTGGAATAACACGCCTACCGCCCCGCAAACCTCCAATTTTGATTTACATGGCGATTTACTCATTTCTTAACGTTTTGCTTTAGTATATATATAGATAAATACTATATGAACTTATCCTCCAAATTGCAATCCGATCGGTAAATAAACACTGAAGCTATTAGATAAACCATTTCGACCCTTCGACCAGCAAAGAAGTTGTCGATGACGTCAAAACCAAATTACTTGTGCAGGAAAGAAAAGGACAAACCATGCGAGCTCGAAGAGCGAGCTGTTTCTCGACTCTTCTTTTCCATGCACTTGTCAATTACCGAAAATACATGTGCATACATGCAAACACTTATACATACTAAATTTGTGTTCACAACCAATAGCGTGGTTGATCGGTATGCATGAATGCAGGTATTTGCACGCTTTATATTAAAGATATATTATTATTATTATTTAATATGTGTAAATTATATTATCTCCCTCGTCTACTGAGTCTATGTTTGAAAAAATTTACTAACATTTTATCTACTTTGTTTTTATTTATTTATTTAGTTTAGTTTATAGTCAAACTATGATCAGTCGACTTTTTAAAAGTAAAGAAACAATTGAAATTAGATTTTAATTATTTAAGTTGAAATTTTAAACTAAAGGTAATTTTAAATTAAGGTTAAAACCTTAAATGTAAAGAAAAGAAAAAAAAAAATTTTTTAAAAATCGTGCAATTGTGCAACCGTGCAAACTGGGATAAAGAAAAGCCGATCCAACATTTGTTGCAGAGGATTGGGGAAAACCCAGAAAAACCCAATCAGATCAGGAGAGTTAGTGTTAGTAACCAAATGCAAATAAAATTATGAGTAGAGTGTTAAAGCATGCAGTATGTTGAAAGTACTACTATGAATAGAAAGAAGATATGTATGTATTTAACTAAATTCTAGATAAGTGGGCGAGGAGTTGTCATTTTAAGCTAGATATCAAGTTGTTATTGTTAGTTACAATGAAGTATAGTTTATTATAGTCCGAACATAATACCCTGAATGGCTCATGCAGGGCATAGTTCGAGCTACAATTGGGAAGTTTTAGAGGAAGGTAATTACGGGTGATTCTACCAGGGACAGAAAAGTGTAGTCTACTAAGTAAGTCGCTACTATCTATGTCACCTTGGATAAGGTTGTTAATAAATTTAACACCAAGCATGGTTCTACGATTGGCTAGAGAAGGCAGATTAAGTAACAAAGGTCTACTAGGATAGGAAGGAAGTCTTGAATTTACATCCCAGTTAAGGCCTCGCAAGGCAAACATTAAGAAGTTTTTCTGTACGGATTCAATGCGATCTCTATGAACTGTGTACTGAGGGTTCCAGACACATGATCCGTACTCGAGAATTGGACGAACAAGCGAAGTGAAGAGAGTCTTAGTTAAGTAAGGATCGTCAAACTCCTTGGACCATCTCTTAATAAAGCCGAGTACACCCATAGCTTTATTAACCATTGATGATATATGTTCGGAAAACTTGAGTTTTCGGTCCAAACGGACACCTAGATCATCAAGCAGGGAAATTCTTTCCAAGGTACAACCACAAAGAGAGTATGATACGTACTTTGGGCAGGCACGTGAGAATGTCATCAGCTTGCATTTTGAGCTGTTCAGATTATGGAGATTTGCACGACACCAAGAAAAGAAACAATCTAGGTCAGATTGAAAGCGAGAATGACAGGAGTCGTCTCTAAATTGAAAACAGAGCTTGACATCATCCGCGTACATGAGAGTACGTGAGTTAAGTATGACCGTTGGGAGGTCATTGATGAAAAGTGTAAAAAGCAGGGGACCTAAGTGGCTTCCCTGAGGAACACCAGATGTGGCATGAACAGGATAGGAACGAGTATTTTTAAAGAGGACTCGTTGGGTTCTGTCACCCAAATAGCTCACAATCCAACTAAGAAGTTTTGGTGAGAAACCGAGAAGATTTAGTTTATGTGCAAGAAGGGAATGGTTGACTGAGTCAAATGTCTTACTGAAATCAATATATGTGGCATCAGTTTGAAGATTTTCCTGAAATCCTTTTACCACAAAGGATGTCAGCTCAAGCAAATTCGTCGTGGTAGAACGACGCTTCACAAATCCATGTTGAAAAGGGGATATAACGGATCTACTAAAATGCTGCAAGTGAGGAGTAATAACATCCTCGAAGAATTTCGGTATAGCCGACAATTTAGAGATACCTCTATAATTGCTTGCATCAGACTTGCTGCCCTTTTTATGTAAAGGGATAATTCCTTCCATATGGATGGAAACGAGGCAGTTACTAAGGACAGTGAAAATAGTTTGAGCAATGGGTTACATAAGGAGTTGGCACAGTATCGAAGTACACAGGCGAGGATACCATCGGGACCTGGTGAGAAGACTGGTTTAACCAATCGAAGATCCCTAATAAGTGAACTTTCATTCAGTAAAGGTGTGAAGATGCCATTCGAGCTTGGTACGCTATATGGATAGGAGTGAATGTTTGGCGTATAGGAAGAATAAGTTGTTTGAAAAAACTTGGCAAACATATCGGCAATGGGCTGATCTGTGTCCGCCTCAGCGTTATCGAACATAAGTTTAGAAGGAAAGCCCGCTGACCTACGCTTCATGTTAACAAAACTATAAAACTGTTTAGGATTCTGAAAGAACTGAATCCTACATCTTGTCAAATAGTTTTATAACACTTATAACGCGTCGACGTTAAGCACGGTAAAATTTGCCCGAGCAGTTAGGTAGCGGGAAAAGACAAGCGGTGAGTTTTTCAGCTTGTATTTCTTAAATAAGCTACTCTTTAAGTTTTTTAAGCGAGACAACTCTTTTGTAAACCAAGGAGGCCTACTTGAGCTTGTCGGATAGAAAAACGGAACACAGATATCAAAAGCAGAGTTAAGGGTTTTATAAAATATATTAATAGCCACTGACATATCAGTTGATAGATAAAAGTCAGACCAATCACAATATGAAATTAAATAATTTAAGTATTCAAAGTCAGCTTTCTTAAAGCAGCGCACGCGATTGCACGGCTTTACACTTTTATCCACAAAGCTAATACCCAAGTCGAGATTCACTTCGAAAGTGGGATGATAAGGATCTTCAGGTAGGGAAAGAGGTTGTGCCCTGTCTAAAATCACCCTGGAGGGATCTGAGACGAAACATAGATCAAGCGATCTGTTTAAAGTGTTTTTGACATGATTAACCTGCGACAAAGACATGTCAAACAAACCGTCAAACAGATCATGTTGCCGGGAGGGCAGAAGGAAGTTTCCCTCCGCACTGGATGTCCAATTACATTCCGGGATATTAAAGTCACCCAGGACTATGAAACGATCTCTGTCTGATAACAGATTAAAAATAGTGTTAATTTCAGACAAATGTTGAAAGTAGACTGATAATTCCGATGACGGCAGAATATAGGAGCAGGTTTCTTTTAATATATGTATATTTTGTAATATATAATAGATTCTTTACATCATTATTTTAAATTTAAGGTTTCGCGCACTTTTTAATTACGGCGATAAATTATTGGCAACGTATTAAAATTGTTGCAAGGTGGTAGCGCGTTTCAGTGTTATGTTAATTTAGTAGTTTGCGATTGGCGTGTTCGGTGTCGTCGTCGATTGTCGATTAACATTTGTATTTTCGATATTAAATATAAAATAATATATAATTAATTCGCGTCTTCGTGGTGAATTTAACATTTAATGCAAATTAATATAAGTCGAGTATATAATAAGTAAATCCTCGTGTGTGAGTGTTATGCGTTAACGGATCATTTTTTATGTGTATAAATGATTGCGCTCTGCCCGGAACGTAGCGTGCAATTTTAGAAAAGTGCGGTACACACCATAACGTATGTGTGTTTAGACTCTTCTGAAGTGTGTGTGATTGTGCGTAAATATCGGTATCGGTTCGTTTCCGCGGTTCAAACTGCTGGCAGGTTTAATTTATTTTTTTTTTTTCTACACTTTGTTTATTTTTATTTTCTTTATTAAATTTTATTATTATTTGTTCTATCATCAGATATTTGTTTTCGTTTATTGTCTAATATACAATATACATATATTTATTTAAATATATGAATATATTTATATATATAAATAAATATACTAACTTTATATTATATATATAACTATACTGTTACGAGAGTGGCGAACAGAAGTACAACTTGACGTTCAAAATGTAAACAACATCAACTACTGCGTCGTTAGGAATGGGCCAGCGTCGATAGATCTAGAACAAAGAACTTGAGTACGTATCGATGCCGGCTCATGACGGTTCTAGAACTATCGATGCCAGCTCATGACGATATAAAAGGCGCCGCCACAGCAGCAATGGGACAGTAGTGTTCGAGCGTTCGAACTGTGAACATCGAAGTATAATAAAACTGAAACCAAAGTTATTTCAAATAGTAGTTGTAATACAAAAGAGCTAAATAAACATTTTCTTTACAATCTAGTGATACGAACTCTGTATTTAATTAACACAAATACCCAAAATCGTAACAATTGGTGTCAGAAGTGGGATTGATGAAGAAAAATGGTGAAGCTAGCTGATCTGAAAGTAGAGCAGTTGAAGAAGGAGCTGTCGGAGCTGGGTTTGTCGTCAAGTGGAAACAAAACGGAGGTACTACTGCGTTTGAGAAAGGCATTAGAGGAGAGTAATGTCAATGTCGACGAACATGAATTCGCAGAGGCATCAGGTGTTAAATCCTTGGCGAAGGAAGGTAAGGACACAGACCCTACCACAGGCCTTATGGAAATGATGCAGAGCCTCATGTTACAACAAGCTGAAAACACTGCACAACTACAACAGACACAAGCTGAAAGCACTGCACAACTACAGCAAGTCCAAGCCGAAATAATTGGAAAGTTCGAGAACTTTGAACACAAATGGGCAGATATCGGTGAGAAACTGGATGAACATTCGGAAAGATTACAACAGCTGGGTAACAACGTGGTAGACGTTCAAGAGAAAGTTACCACTCTCGAGCACAGGATTCATAAGCTGGAAGTCAGTGACAGCAGCAGCGGGTACAACCAAATGGCGTCCTCCGACGTATGACGGCACTACGACATTCAACATCTTTAAAATGCAGTTCGAGGTTACAGCTGGCCGTAACGGGTGGAATGAGGAAGACTGTACTGCGGCATTGTTCACCGCATTAAAAGGTCCTGCTGCTGAAATATTACAGACAACACCAGCTACAGAGTGGAACAACTACGAAACAATCTGGCGCGCATTGCAACGCAGATTTGGTAGCGACCACATGCAGGAAATGTACCGCCTGGAACTGAAGAGCAGAGTGCAACGCCAAGGAGAAACACTTCAGGAGTATGCAGCGGACATAGAGCGATTGTCGTATTTGGCTTACAGTAGTGCACCAACCGACTTTTTGGAAAGGTGCAAGATTGATGCTTTCGTCGATGGCATTCGAGATGCAGACACAAAGCGTACAATGGTGATGGTGCCGAAAAAATCGTTCGAGGAAGCTGTTGGCCAAGCGTTGACCTGCGAAACGTCGTTGATGGTATGCCCCCCAATGCCAAAAGTGCGTAAAGTACACATCGACCAGACCCATGACCAGGCTTCGCAGCGAAGTCCACCCATCGGCTTTAAAGGAAAGTGCTACATCTGCGAGAAAGTTGAAAGTGAACGACAAAAGAGAGAGAAGTCACGTTCACGAGAAAAACGAGATAATGGTCATTACCAGAATGAACCAAGGATGGGAGAAGCCAGCTCGTTAAATTAGAACGAGTCAGCTCAAAGAGGCGTGAGCTGACTCCCACAACTGCCTGCCCCAGCTTCTTCGTTTCCCAACTAAAGCGACAAGTTTGACCGTTAAAGGCACAATAGAAGGTAACCAATTTATGTTGACTCTCGATACCGGTGCACCCCATTCAATAATTAAAAGTAGCTTGGTTCCAAAAGTGGAACCTTAAAGAGGCATTAAACTGCGCACAGCTTCTGGGGAAGATGCTCAAGTACGAGGAAAAACGAGAAAGCAGCTTGTCATTGGAAACACTAAATTTGAGCATAATTTTATTGTGGCCGATATAGTCGATGACGTGATCATAGGCGTAGACTTTATGATTCAACATGGTCTTACGTTGGATTTACGTAAAAAGTTGCTCAAATATGCGAATGTGGAACTGCCCTTGGAAATCAGCAACAGTGAGTTCGAGATCGTAAAAGCGGTTTACGCAGAAAGCAAAGAGAAAATCCCTCCACGCGCAGAAACAGTTCTATGGGCAAAGATGAAAAAAAACGATGGCGCAAAGATCTCCGAAAGTAATATTTTGATTGGAAAAACCCTTGTTAGAGCTACTAAAGATGGACGTATACCAATAAGAGTCTTGAATCCAACCAACCTGCCAAGACTACTAAAGAAAGGAGAAATTATTGGACAATGTCAAGAAGTTTCGGTTGTCGTAAACTGCGAGGGATCGGAGCTTAGTGAGAAACTCAGTTGTATGGACAGTAAGGCGAAACCTGTACTAAAATCACAGGTGCAGGAGTGGACTAAAAATCTGACGGAACAAGAGAAGAGTAAGGCCGCCAAAATGTTGAAAGAGTTTTGGAGTATATTCGGAACCGACAAAAATCCAGGAAGGACAACGATTGTTAAACACCAAATTGACACTGGGGATGCAAAGCCGATTCGCCAGCCACCACGAAGGATTCCGCTTGCCAAAAGAGAAGAAGGAACGCAGCTTATTGAAGAAATGCAGAAAGACGGAGTAGTAGAATCATCTGTCAGTCCCTGGAGCTCACCAGTAGTGCTTGTTAAAAAGAAGGATGGTAGCACACGGTTTTGCGTCGACTATAGGAAATTAAACGATGTATCAAAAAAGGATAGCTACCCCTTACCCCGCATTGATGACACTCTGGACACATTATCTGGTTCAAAAAGGTTTTCCACTTTGGACTTACAGAGTGGTTATTGGCAAGTCGAGCTGGATGAGAAAGACAAAGAAAAGTCTGCCTTCAGTACTGGTGGTGGGCTTTGGCAGTTTACGGTAAAGCCCTTCGGTCTATGTAACCCTCCAGCCACTTTCGAGCGATTAATGGAACATGTATTAAAAGGCCTGCACTGGAAAACCTGCTTAGTGTACCTAGATGACATAATCGTGATGGGATAAGATTTTGATGACCACCTACGAAAGTCACAGGAAGTCTTTATACGCATAAGAGCAGCGGGACTCAAACTAAATCCGAAGAAATGTTCACTTTTCCAGCGAGAGGTGAAATATCTGGGTCACAAGGTCACTGTGGAAAGAGTTCAGACCGATGAGCTGAAAGTCGCTGCAGTGAAAGATTGGCCGCGATCAGAAAACTTGCATCAATTGAGAAGTTTTCTGGGCCGGTGCACATACTACCGCAGATTCGTGCCTGGATTCGCTGACGTGGCAAGTAGCTTACATGAGCTCACGCAGAAAAATCGACCTTTCAAATGGACTGACCACTAAGAGCAAGCTTTCCAACGTCTAAAAGATATTTTATGCACTGCACCGATACTAGCATATCCAGTTCCTGGAAATAGATTCATATTGGATACTGACGCTAGTAACACTAGAATTGGTGGAGTGTTGTCCCAAGTAATCGACGGACAGGAGAAAGTGATCGTTTATTATAGCAAAATCCTAGCAAAGCCCGAAAGGAACTATTGCGTAACTAGGAGAGAGTTGCTAGCAATTGTGGAGAGCGTGAAAAATTTTCATAAATACCTGTATGGACAACAATTTCAACTCAGGACTGATCTGATTCTGCAGTTTAAAAATTTTGAGTGACAGCTAGCGCGATGGATAGAGCGATTACAGAGCTACGACTTTACCATTGATCACAGAAAAGGTGGTCATCACGGCAATGCAGATGCGTTGTCCAGGAGTCCTTGTAATACGGAATGCAGGCATTGTTCAAGGGCAGAAGCCAAAGAAGGAATTGTAGACATTCGACTTTTAAGTGCGCTTCCAGCAGAAGGATGGACAGCCGAAAGGATTCGCGCTGACCAAGAGGCCGATGAGGATCTTAACGTCATAATAAAGGGAAAGGCGAATGACGTGCGGCCGACTTGGGAGGAAATGGCTAATAAAAGTCCAGTGGCGAAGGCTTATTGGACTCAGTGGCAGACCTTGAGCCTTCATGATGGATGTCTTTGTTGGAATAAATGTGTATGCCTCGATATGTAATGTTAATTAGCATAAGATTAAATCGGCTGTTATCAAATACTTAACGTAATGTTAAATTAACATAATTACTTCTCTTGCTCAAAATATGTACAACGGAATGGAAGTGCACGAAGCACAAACTAAATTAAATAAATAAACATTAAAACTAAAATAAAGAAATCCACTTTATTATTAACATGGTAGCAGAGCAAGGTTGAAAATCCAAAGTCTCTTAACTAAATCCAAGTTCGAGAAAAATAAATGGTGTTCAAGTGAAGCGACAAAAGGAACAAGTGTATAAGACATTGAAAAGAGAAATACAATATTAAAAGTGTGAACTATTAAAAAATACAAATACGCAAACAAGACTATTGAAAAATAATAAACAAATAAACGGAAAAACATTAAAAACATAAACTAAAAGGGTTTGATGGCAACAGATTAAAATCCAAAATCCACGTGCACGCTTTGATAAAAGAAAAGTGTAAAAAAAAAAAAAAAAAGTGTGACTCTATATAAAAATGAGCAAAAAATGAACGAAACAGAAAGAGACATAAAAGAAGTGTACAAACAGATTAATAGTGAAGCGGGAAAAATGAGTGCAAACGCAAAAATTGAAGACATTGTTATGCCCATATTCGATGGGGTAAATTTTGGAAGCTGGAAGTTCAGATTAATGACAGTACTAGAATACAAAGAGTGCAAAGAACCAGCAGTGCGAACAAGAACAACGGAAGATAATGTAACAACATGGATGAAAACAGACTTGAAAGCAAAAACAATTTTAATCAGTACAATATCAGACAAACAGTTAGAATATGTTAGTGAGTGTCAAACGACATTACAAATTATGAACAAGCTAAACGAAATGTATTCGGTAAAATCAACAGCCCTGCAAATACTGTGCAGAGGAAAAATCGACGAAATCAAACTAAAAGACTATGAAACAGTGGAAGAATTTTTTATTGAATTCGAGAAAGCAGTGAATAAATTTAAAAACGCTGGAGGCACCATAGACGAAAACGAAAAAATGCGGTATCTATTAAAAGCGCTACCAACAAGCTACAGTTACATTGGAGACTTCTTAGACGTGATTCCGGAAGCTCAACGAACGTTAGAGTACGTAAAATCAAAAGTGAAAGAAAAAAGCTATAACAGAGGTCCAGGGGACAGACAAAATAACGTAAGCACATTTAACACCAAAACTAAAAAAGAATGCTATGTGTGTGGCAAAACAGGTCATATCCAGAGGGACTGCGTGCATGCTGAGCAAAATGCGAGAGGCGAAAACAGACAACAACAACAAGACAACAGGCGGCGATATCAGAATACGAATCAAAGAGGCGGTCGAGGCAGAGGTCAACGTCATGGAAGTGGTCGAGGACGTGGAATTGGACGTGGACATTACTCAGGAGACGGGAACCAAGGAAGACAACAAGAAAACAGCGACGGCGTACAGTCATGGACAATTAGAATGATAAGAAACGAAAAAATAATAAAATGTAATAACAGCGAAAGTAGTAACGAAACTACAGTAAACTGGTTATTAGATAGTGGATGCACTGATCACATCATAAACGATTGTAGACTTTTTAAGAACTTTGTAAATTTAAAAAATCCGATTGATGTTAAAGTAGCCGATGGCAAACAATTGCAAGCGACAAAGATTGGAAATGTAGAAACATATTTTAGAACATACAACAATGAAAATTTGATCAATATTAAAAACGTATACTTTGTAAAAGGCATAAAACAAAATTTGCTGAGCATATCAAAGATAACTGAAAATAAATGTACAGTCGTAGCCAGAAATAATGATACAAAAATCTACAACGAAAAAAGAGAATTGTTGACAGTTGCAAATAAAATTGATAGTTTATATAACGTAAAAAGCTTCATGCTAAAAAATAAAACAAATGAAATATACACAAATGTAACAAAATTAACTGAAAAGGAAAAATGGCACAGGGCACTAGGCCACGTAAATTTTCAATATTTGAATAGAATTATTAAGAGTAAAATGCTAGATGGTCTGCCTGATAAAATCGAGAATACCGAAATGAAATGTGCGAATTGTATACAAAGTAAAATGTCAAACGAACCATTCGAGAACAATAGAAAGAAAACTAAAGAAACATTAGAGTTAATACATACAGACTTAAACGGACCACACAGCACAACAGGTTATTGTGGGGAAAAATATTTTTGACATTTGTTGACGACTTTAGTAAATGCGTGAGAATTTATTGTATTAGAAATAAATCTGAAACTGCGAGCTGCTTAAAAGAATATGTAAATTATGTTGAGAATCAGTTCAGTAAGAAAGTAAAACAAATACAATGCGATAACGGTAAAGAATATATGAATAGAGAAATATCAAACTTTGTAAAATATAAGGGAATTCAGTTAACTACATGTCCACCGTATGTACATGAATTAAACGGCGTAGCAGAAAGATACAATAGATCGGCAATGGATATTGGTAGGTGCTTGATGAGAGAGGCAAACATTCATAGGCGATATTGGCCAGAAGTTATGAACACAGTAGCTTATTTAAAAAATCGAACAATCGCAAACACTGCAGTTAATAAAAGCCCATACGAAATATTTTTCGGCATAAAACCAAATGTAGAAAATTTAAAAATATACGGAAGTAGAGTTTTTGTTAGAGTTCCGGAAGTACGCAGAAAGAGCAAATGGGATAACAAATCGGAATTAGGAGTTTTAGTCGGATATAATACAAACGGATATAGAGTTTTACTAAACAATAGAGTAATAAACGCAAGACATGTTCAAGTTGTAGAAGAGAAAACAAAATTAATTTGCCTAGAGAAAAACAAACAGAATGATAATGAAAGTCAAATAAATGAAAATGAAGAAGATTATGAAGATAACGCTAAGACACACGAACTAAATGACATGGACGAAGTTAATTCAAAAACTAGCGATGAAAGCGAGAGTGAGGAGAACAAAGAACATTTAGCAGTGCAGAGAACATCAAATAGAAAGAAACGACCAGTAAATCTATACGGTAACCCAGTAACTCATTTTATTTATATCAATTATGTAAATGCAATTGTACCAAACACTTATGAAGAGGCGATGAATAGCAATGAAAAAATAGAATGGCTCAAAGCAATGAACACAGAAATGCAATGCTTAAATAAAAATAATACGTGGCAAATTGTAGAAAAACCGATAAACAAAAAGATTATAGATGTTAAATGGGTGTACAAAAAGAAAAGTGATGGGACTTACAAAGCTAGACTAGTAGTAAGAGGTTTCCAACAAAGAGAACGACTAGAAAACGTATATTCACCAGTAGGAAAAATGCAAACATTAAAAGTATTATTGTATTATATTTATATTGTTGTAAAAATGGTCTGTTTATAAATCAGATGGATGTCGAAACAGCCTTTTTAAATGGCTATGTAAAATCAGAAGTTTATGTAAATGAACCGAAGGGTTACGAAACAGGAGAAAACAAAGTTTATAAATTGATTAAGGCATTATATGGATTGAGAGAAAGCCCAAGAGCATGGTACGAATGTTTACATAAATATCTCGACAAATTAAATTTTAAGAGAAGCAATTACGATAATTGTTTATATGTAAAAAGAGCGGATAAAGATGAAGTATATATCTTAGTATTCGTAGATGACATCCTGATATGCAGTAAGAACAAAACAAAAATAACAGAAATAAAAGACAGTTTAATGAACAAATTTACAATGAAAGATTTAGGAAAAATCGGCAGTTATATTGGAATAGAAATTAATTATAGTACTGAAAGTAAGAAAATGACGTTAAATCAAAAAAGATATATTGAATCACTAGCAATGAAGTATGATCTCGAAAATGCTAAACTGTACGAAACTCCAATGGAAACAAACTTAAAATTAGATCAAGCAACTGAATGTGATGAAAAAATTAAATACAGAAACTTGATAGGTGAATTATTATATATAAGCGCAGGTACAAGACCAGATATATCATATTCCGTAAATTATCTAAGCAGATATCAAAGTTGTTATAATTCAACACACTATAAATACGCGTTAAGAGTATTAAAATATTTATATAAGACAAGAGATTTGAATTTAACTTTTGAAGAGAATAAAAATAATGAAATACTAGATTGTATGGTAGACTCAGATTATGCAGGAGATAATGTTGATAGAAAATCCACAACGGGATTTATAATAAGAATGTATGGAAATATAATATATTGGAAAACTCACAAGCAACACACTGTAACAAAATGCTCAACGTTTGCAGAGTACATTGCCCTGTCAGAGGCAGTAACAGAAATATTATTTGTCAAAAACATGCTATGTGAAATATTTAATATTAATAACGAAAAAGCGATAAAGATTTATAAAGATAATTCAGGCGCAATAGCGATTGCTAAATTTGGTAATTTTACAAAAAATTCGAAGCACATTGAAGTGCAGTATCACTATGTAAACGAAAATTATGAAAAAGGTATTATAGACATTGTAAAGATTGAATCTAGACTTAATATAGCAGACATGTTAACCAAAGCGTTAGACAAACAAAAATTTATAAGAAATAGAAATGCTGTAAAGTTAAAGTAATGTAAGATAAAACGAAGACAACAAATTTAAGAGGCGTGTTGGAATAAATGTGTATGCCTCGATATGTAATGTTAATTAGCATAAGATTAAATCGGCTGTTATCAAATACTTAACGTAATGTTAAATTAACATGATTACTTCTCTTGCTCAAAATATGTACAACGGAATGGAAGTGCACGAAGCACAAACTAAATTAAATAAATAAACATTAAAACTAAAATAAAGAAATCCACTTTATTATTAACAGTCTTTATCGAATATGGGAAAGCGAGGACGGTAGAACTTCCACAAAGCTTCTGGTAGTGCCGAGAAAGCGGATCGAGGAAATAATCGCCGAATACCATAACGGAAGCAGTGGTGGACACTTAGGCAAAACAAAGACCGTCGAAAAAATAAAGAAACGCTTCTATTGGGTCGGTTGCCAAGAGTCAGTGGCCGATTGGATCTGCCGATGTGATCAGGGTATAAAAGCAAAAGGTCATCCGGAGAAGCCATGGAAAGATGCGCCAATACAACGCTGGGGCACCGTTCGAAAGGATTGCAATGGACATAGCAGGCCCTTTTCCGCAAAGTACAAGCGGCAACAAATATGTGCTTGTGGTAATTGACTACTTCAGTAAATGGCCCGAAGTATATACCATTCCGAATCAGGAAGCAACGACAGTGGCAAATGCATTTGTCAACAACTGGGTCACCCGATTTGGAGTTCCAATGGAGATACACTCTGACCAAGGCAGAAATTTCGAAACAACCACTTTCAAGGAAGTATGTGACTCATTCGGAATCCGGAAGACTCGTACAACGCCCTTACATCCGCAGTCAGATGGCATGGTAGAGCGCTTTAACCGGACACTGGAGGAATATTTAAAAAAGGTCGTTGATAAAAATCAGAAAGACTGGGACGAGCAAATACCCATGTTCCTAATGGCGTATCGTTCAGCAAGACACGACACCACAGCGATGACTCCAGCAATGACAATATTCGGCACCGATCTTAGGCTTCCAGCAGATTTAAAATTTGGGGTAGCTACGACAACAAGCAATAAAAATGTGGATCACCCCAGCGCTAGGAAAGATCACATGGACGGAATTCACCAGTTTGTAAGAAACCGCATTGGACTCGTCAGCGATAGAATGAAGGCTCGGTATGACTCAAAAGCAAACATAGAGGGGTTCCAAGAAGGAGAACTCGTGCTACTTTACATTCCACAACGGAAAAAAGGTCTATCCCCAAAACTACAAACACATTGGGAAGGTCCGTACACGATTATCAAGAGGATAAATGATGTGGTGTACCGGATACGGAAAAGCGACTCAAGAAGACCAAAACTGAAAGTAGTTCATTTAGAGAGGCTGGCACCTTTCTATAAAAATAACATAGAACTTGTTCGGGACGAACAAGCTTGAGCGGAGGGCAGTGTTACGAGAGTGGCGAACAGAAGTACAACTTGACGTTCAAAATGTAAACATCATCAACTACTGCGTCGTTAGGAATGGGCCAGCGTCGATAGATCTAGAACAAAGAACTTGAGTACGTATCGATGCCGGCTCATGACGGTTCTAGAACTATCGATGCCAGCTCATGACGATATAAAAGGCGCCGCCACAGCAGCAATGGGACAGTACTGTTCGAGCGTTCGAACTGTGAACATCGAAGTATAAAAGAACTGAAACCAAAGTTATTTCAAATAGTAGTTGTAATACAAAAGAGCTAAATAAACATTTTCTTCACAATCTAGTGATACGAACTCTGTATTTAATTAACACAAATACCCAAAATCGTAACAATATATTAATTTTTGATAAATATATATTCAAATTAAATTAATTTTTAACATATATATGTATTATTTTAAAACTTATATATTAGAAAATGCCTAGACTTAAAAGAAAAACAGCTTGCAATAGGAGTCAAACACAGCGAAAAAGAAATCGTTTGAATAGGTCAGATATAGATTTTTCTGAGCAGGAACGAGTAAATAATCTAGAGGCCCATAGAGAACGTAGGAAAAATTTCGAATTCAGGGAAGCTGAAAGGGTTAGAGATAGTCAACAACATCGAGTCCACAGAAGTAATAGAACATTTAGGGCCGTTGAGCAATTACCGGACACAATTCGTCACTCTACTCTTCGGACTTCTTCGCCAATCAGATTACAAGAACAACTTGCCAACACTTCGCGTCGTTCGAGGCGCAGGCAAGATGCTGAGTTTCGATTTCAGGAAAGAGAGCAGGATGCAGTTCGTCGCCGTGTACATCGCAGTGATTCTGAAATTAAAACAGACGAACAACTTGCCAACACTTTGCATCGGCAAGATGCTGAGTAGGCAAGATGCTGCGTAGGCAAGATGCTGAGTTTCGATCTCAGGAAAGAGGACAGGATGCAGTTCGTCGCCGTGTTCGACGAACTGATCATTCAACTAGAAATGCCGAACAGGCGCAGGCAATATCCACAATTCAGGTCCAACGAAAGCGGACGAGATGCTGTTAGAAGGGCGATTCAGCGACAAAATCCGGAGACGCAAATTTTAGAAAAGGCAATAGATAGAAGTCAAAGGTCTCAGGTTAGAAACAACGTATTCGCAGGATTGTTGAGCAGGCACGCAATACTAGTGCACGCCGCAGTGCTCGAATTCGAGCTCAACGTGAGGCCTTTTGAAGCCCATAGGAATATGTCTCAAAGAGTGAGTCTATAAAGGAATAGTTGCACCGACAGGATACCAGAGAATAGGAGAAACGCGTCCCGCAATAGATTGGACCGTGCAAATACCCTTCCAGATGATAGGATATCGCAGGTTAAAACTAGTTTGAATTGCCTAATAGCCAATTTTAATAAGAAAGTCAAGCAGGGACCCGATCAGGTCTGCATATTTTGCTAAGGTTTGTGGTTTCCACATCAAGTGGACAAAGTTTCGCGTGAGGTATTAGAGGAAAAGTGTAGTGAGGCAGATAGTGTAGATATTTTGTATCTTTCCTCTGTGTTTCGATCTTATAATAATAGGTTTAGCTTTTGCAAAACCTGCAACCGCAGTATTAAGTCAGGGAAAAAAGCAAAGACTTCTATTACAAATGGCCTAAATTTTCCGGAGCTTCCGGAATGCCTGAAAGGCTTGACGCCTCTAGAAGAAAGGCTGATTTCCCCGTCTTCCTTTTATGATCATAAAGTTTCTTGGATATGGACATCAAAATGCCATAAAAGGAGCAGTGATCAATGTACCAATTCCAGTTGCAAATGTTGTAACTTCCCTTCCCAGGGCATTTAATGAAGCCGAAGTAGTTCAGATTCGTCTTAAGTGTAGGATGGAGTATAACCATAATTTCATGGTTGAAACAATAAGGCCCTCAAAAATAGTTGATGCAATTCGGTATTTAGTGAACACAGAACTTTATGAGAAGTACCAGGTTGCTATCAATGAACAGTGGTTGTCTTCTTACTCTGCTGAGACTGTACCATTTGTTGCGTCAGCAGACGACAGGGACATTGTGTGTAAAATTTTAGAAAAGGCAGCACAATCTAATGATCATAGAGTTGTAGAAGAAGAGATAGAGTTGAATCCAGGAGGTCAAGAAACCTTCATGGAAAATGTCCCTGTTGAAAACATAGATATTCCTCGAATTGCTATAGCACCAAGAGAGGGTCACCGACTTCTTGATATGATAACCGATTGTGATTCAGAGGAGCTGGCTTTTCCCACAATATTTGCAGGCATTAAAAGAAAATGTCAGGATAGCTTTGGAATTTTGATAAAAGAGGTTGTAGAACTGATAAATTATTTCATAACTTCAAAAAGTTAGAAATGATTAGCTTTAGGAATAGCACATCAATTTGCTTTCGTAAATGAGAAAATGAAAGTGATGGCTATGATTAGGCAGGTAGTGTTTCCAAATTTTTTTTTATAACATTTTCCGGAAACTAGGTGTCCGGAGCTTTTAGTCTTGCTATGTAAAAAGCTAGAAGTATCCGAAGAAGAAGCGTTAAATTTGGGGTTTAATGAGAAAGCTCGTCTCATTAGAGCAGACCCAGTGACCTGTGGCAGATATTTCGATTTTCGATATAGACGAAAGGAAGGCCGTGTCTTTAGTTGGCGAGTGGAGTTTTAGCAAAGAGGCTCTCCACATATACATGGCATGTTCTAGCTGAAATACGCCCCAAATATCGACCTAAAGAATGAGTCCACATTTAAGCCTGTGCCTTTATTGATCAGTTTATTACTGCTGGTTCTAGTTACCCGGACGATGCTCCAAATTTGGAGTATCAACTCCATAGTCACGGGCACTCTTGCAGGCGAGAAATTGGGTCAAAATAAATTTGTAGATTTGGTATCCCATACCCTCCCATGCCTCAAACAGAAATTATTAAGAAGAAAATGCTCCAAATTTGGCTGAGCATGGTAGAAATTTCGAAAAAATTCAAAAATTTCCATTTGATCGTGAAAGCGTGGAAAATTTTAACGATTTTAACAACTTTTTGTCACACGATCAACTTAACCTTAGTTATGAGGCTTACATTAATGCTGTAAGATCAAGTATAAAGAAACCAAAAGTTTTTTTGAAGCGATCTTTTTCAGCCATCAAGCTTAACGCTTATAACAAGCACCTCCTTTTGTTGCAGCGAGGAAATATGGATAGACCCCTATGCTTGCTGCAGCTATGTCGTTAATTACATAAACAAGTCTCAGAGAGGTATCTCAATGTTGATGCGTGAGGCAATCAATGATATTAAAGACAACAACAATGTAACTATTAAGCACAAGTTACAACATTTAGGTATATTAATACACACGCTCCAGAAAAAGGGGTCAGAATGCTGAAATCTAGGCAGCAGCTTCGAAATCTGCCCGAAGACTCTAAGGAAATTTTTTACTTAGGACTTCTATAGCATTATATTTAGCGCCCAGACGCTTTAGAGAGCTTATGCCTAGCCGATTTTGCAGCTTTTTATAGCTACAGCAAATCAGAACGAGGAGCTCGCCAAGAAATTGCAGATGACTTTGACGATGATGTGTCTAGGGCTTCTGAATCAATAGTTTACGCTCTTCGCGATAATAGTGGCTTCATCAGAAAGAGGCTCACTGCGTGCATAATTAGGTATAGGAGATTTAATGTCAATACAGAAACAAGTGACTATTTCAGAAAGCTAAAAATGCTTTACACCCCATGGCGAGATGAGCATCTGGATTTAGTCACACATGACTGTGAATTGTTCTGTAGGGAAAATCAGGAGTTAGTAGAGAACAATCGCAGAAAATATAATTTAGTAGATGATAGGGAACTAGAAGATGCTCTGGGCAACTTAAGAGAGGAAGCAGAAAATGAGAATAATCAAGAAGTAGAACATAAAGTAGTAGAATGATGAAGATAGTAAGGTCCGTTTTATAAAGCTTCCAGCTTCAGGAAAGC
Source organism: Zaprionus ornatus (assembly GCA_018904035.1). Classification (NCBI taxonomy): domain Eukaryota; kingdom Metazoa; phylum Arthropoda; class Insecta; order Diptera; family Drosophilidae; genus Zaprionus; species Zaprionus ornatus. The sequence goes on along the minus strand of JAEIFZ010000032.1, from coordinate 962,630 downwards.
TTAGTTAATATAGTTAGATCTCTTAATTTAAAGCAGAAGCTATATTTCACTCATGCTTTGCATAATTCCAAAATCAATACAGTCTTTTACGAATTTGTTGAAGGCGTTGCCGGAGTCGGAAAGAGCTGCAATCAGCAATTTTTCAGTCATTATCCGTAATGTATAACAGTATACCAGGAGCTGATCCGACATCTCTTAAAATCCAACAGGAAAAGCAGCATTCAGAATTAGTCGTTCGACACTGCATTCCATATTTTCACTTCCTGTTAATCAATCTCGCTCAGCACCTCTAAGGGCCTTAAGCCATGATTTAATTAATACCCTTCATTCAAGATTAATCGATCTTAAATCAATTATTATTGTTGAAATATCAATGGTTAGCTCTCTAATGTTTTCATATTCGCTTCTGCCTTAAATAATATGGCATCGGGTTATATGACAGCCGATAATATTGTCCTTTTCCAATCTAGAATATGCGAACCATCGGCAGTGCCCGATGATGCAATTCATCTGTTTAGTAATAATAATGAGCTAGATTTATTCAATGTAACGAAACTCAATTGCTACTGAGCAAGAAGATTTTATAAAGGCGGGCCATTTGCAACCAGCTAGGAAACAAAGAATATTAGAAGAAGTGAAGGGTTTTAAAACTTCAGGTACACAGGGACTCTGTACGTCTCTTCTCCTAAAAAATACTGTTAAGTATATGATGACGGTCAATGTAGACACAGGGGATGGATTAGTAAACGGGGCATCAGGTGTGTTGATGCAAATAGATTTCAATACATCCAACACTCCCAACATTTTATGGATGAAATTTACAGAGGAAACTGTAGGAGAATCTGCGTGTTCGAAGTGTTCACATCCTACAGATCGTTCATGGACTCCTATTCAGAAAATTGTTCGCAGTTTTCAATATTCAAATAACGCACAAATTAACATTGACCGCAGGCAGTTTCCAATTGTGCCTGCTGAAGTCATCACAATTCATAAGAGTCAGGGAGCTACATATGGCAAAATGGTAGTTCATGCATTATACGTAGCTTGCAGTAGAGCAACTACTTAGGATTATTCATTATTGGGAACTTTGTTCCTCCTAAGTCTCCCCAAAGTAATGGTAAAGCGAAAGCCCAATTGAAGAAATTGCGGACTTAAAAACTACTGTGTACTCATTACGATTATTTAATTAACAGTTCTGCCCTTAACATTTTCTTCCATAAAACTCAGAGCATGAATTCCCATCTTGAAGATATTCGATCGGACAAGCTGATACTTCAGTCATCAATATTATGTTTCGTGGAAACTTCCATAAGCAATGAAACTGTAGAAATACCTGGGTTCACTATTGTGGTTCAACCTAAATCAATTAGGCCTTTAACAGGCATCACAATGTACCATATGTAAAGAACGAGCTAGTACCATAGATAGAGTTTCCCATACCTTTAGCAGTAGAAAAACTTTTGGCTGAGTAGTTTTTGAGTTCGGCATATTTAGGTTTGATGCCATAAGTTTTCTTATATTATATAAAAGTCCAGACTTTCCTCTGTCTGCATTTAAAATAGAATTTGAGGAGATAATTCAGCAATTTTCTCGTTTAGGTGATTTAGGGGATAACTTGCTAGTTTTTGGAGACTTTAATTTGTGCCTCAAAACCTTTATGGTAACAGGTGTAGGAGTATTTATAATTCCTTGATTAGCAAAGGATTTAGGAGTTTGTTAAATTTGAAAACGTCCACTACCAATATGGATACACATACACATATTGATTGGGCGTTTTCAAATATATTAGATAATGAAAATATTAGTGCCACGACTTTTGATGTTTTGCATAGCCATCACAACGGGATATCTGTTAGTATTCAGGATAGCATGAGTTTGTAATGTTTGAAATAGGTTAGAAATTGAGAAATCTAAATGACAGGATAAATATTAGTATGTATGTAGGCATATTTTAATAATCCTTTAATTTAATAATCTAATAGCTAAGTATAACCATTGAATGGAAAATTGGTTTGATAATTATTATTTTTATACCCTTATCGATATTAGCCAATTTAAAAATTATAAGGAAATACCGATATATACTGCTCACACCGTTTTAAGAAATTGCGGCGATAAATTATTGGCAACATATCGAAATTGAAGCAAGGTGGCAGCGCACTGTAGTATTAATATTAATTTACACCTTGCGATAAGTATTATACAATTAAATTCTTTTTATGGCAATATACGTCTAAGGGTTCCGCTCGACTGTTGCTGTCGTTTGGACTTAGTATTATTATAAAAATGTTTTCGTGTGTGGAACGGCTTATGTGCTATTTGTATTTCTATATTATTGTAACAATCGGATCTCATTAATCGTTCTGATAATGTTGGTACATAGATTAGAGATCTACATGATTTAACTTGTCTATTGTAGGGGTCAGTTAACAAATCCAATAGGAAAATCCAAATCCAACAATAACTGTCCACGCACTGATAATCGAATTAAATATCGCATGCGATAAGATTATTGCTTAAAAGCTCAGTCACCTGCAATTCACCTCATTTGCTCTTCTCATTTGCTTGCCCTGTCACTCTAATAGGAGATGACATGTTATATCTCTTACATACACACTACAATCGAGGCGACGAAACTGAAGGGAAAAGATGAGATAAACATTTACAGTTAGTTATTCCATGAAGAGGTAATGCAAATTGGAAGAGAACTCCGCTACCTTAGCGAAAAGTATTGAAGCACATGATCACTTTGATTTGAACGGCCTCAACTCACAGATGCATTACTGCATTCTGAATTGCAAGTGCAAGTGGCTACAATTAACCTTAAAACCTGCAAAGGTTAACACGCGCTAGTTTATATTTTATCTTCTGCAAAGTATATTTAAAACTCCGGCATTCCAGGCAGACCAGCATAAATTATATTGTTGCCGGCCGGTCTGCGACTAGTACTATGGTATTGCGCATCAGCAGCATAGACGTAACGCCGCTGCGCCAAAATCAGCAACCGGTCGGCCAATTGGTATTTAGCCGTCCCCATAACCTAAATTCTGGGAAGCGCACATTTGTGTATGCTGCAGGGAAGCTGCCTCTTTTTCGCGAAGGGCATCAACAGCCCGGGTTGCGACCTCAAGGTGTATTTTCAACACCGAGAAGCATACTGGCTGAAGTCTCGAAAGCTCCGCAGATCTTTGACACTGGACATACATAAGAAGATGTAAAATGTTTGTCTCTCACTCTAGCGCTTGGTAGATCTGTACGAATTCATCAGCGCAATCATTTGGATCACGCAAGTTATTGAGTACTTAAAGAAAAACTCTCTTCATTTTTTTTTATATAGAAGAACAAAAAAAAATATCACATATTAAAGTCAATTTTTCTCTATACAATTAGATTAAGACACTTATATATATATGGTCCACATCATTCATTTGTAAATGCAAATGCAACATCATCGACAGTTTTCAACATAAATTTAAAGATTTTTAACAGCATCATCACCTGCATCTTCGAAGGGCCCAACGAACACGCAAGGGAGGAATGTGTGTGAGTAAATGAAAGTAAAACATTATTATTTTATATAAAACAGTAAATTATTGAAACACCGTCTCAGATGTTGCACTAGTGCATATAATTTGGCATACCTAAATTGGTTAATTAAAAAGAAAACATGTATTGCCCATTCTTTTTGCCATTATTGAATAGCATGTATACTATAGTTGTCATTCAACATATATACAATATATATATATATAGCCTGTCCGTAGTTAAAGTTTGAGGTTACAATGAATTTATATATATTTAGCAAAGTTAAATTTTGAAAAGTTAAACCTATTGTTGATCAAGATGATCAGATAGTTTGTGGATTATGGTCCGTCTAAATGAAGTTATAATGTATCAAACATACGATGAAATTTAAACCAATGTAAATAAACATTTGTTAAGGGCTAACCGCCAAACTAATTCATCGTGTTACCAAGGTCGGGAGGGTACAGACGAGGGGGCAAACATCAGCTCAGCCACCCTTGCAGTCTATTAATAGACGTAACGCGCAATTCAGCAACAATTCACCTTATTTTATTTGGCCCATCATATAGCTTACAGACAGTGCACTTATTCTTTCTTTCTATCCACAAGAGGCCGTATAGAGCAGGTTAGGAAAAGATCCCACGACATATCCGACGAGCTACGTCAGAGCGACACTAGAAGTGCACGCCCTCCTACTTTTTCTATGCGCTAGGCATTGATCTCCAGGATCAACGCTCAGTGAGGCCGTAGTATGTTTCCATCTGAATACTACACTATTTGTAGTTTCTCTTGGTGTTTCCTGATATTTTTTAATTAGTTTTTTGATTAGCGTTTTTTGAAAGTCATTGTCTGTAAGTCTTTCTGTTATTTCCTTCGTAATTTACTTATGATTTATTTTGTCAGATATGTCGACTAATTACTCGTGGTGGTTGGACGTGTTTCGCTTTTGCTGTGTAGTGCTTTTGTTGTAGACGTAACAGCTGTTGTTGTTTTGTTTACCTCGAGTGCTCGCTATATTTGTTTTTTTATTTTCGTTCTCGCTTGCTTGCCTGTTTTCGGCGCTGTAACTGTTTCTTGCTCTCTCAAGAAATTTGTCTTAATATTCTATTGCTCTCTTCGTTGTCCCCTACTATTCGAAGGCATATTTATTTTATTAACATGGTGTCGTGCTCTGCAGCAAATTGCAAATGCTCTTCGGATGCTGACAATTTTAGTCACTTAAAATGCTGTGGCCTAACTGTGCGGGTTAGAGATGCCGTCAACGCCAATGTAGGGCTTAAATGGTCGTGCGAAGCGTGCCGTGTGGGTGAATCCGATCTACGGAAAATCCACAATAAAACAAAACTCGGGTTTTATCGGATACGCACAGCTTTCTCTAATCTCCATTCCGAATTTCTGGAGATGGAGACCCAATTCAACGCCTTTACGGCTCTTAGTAAGCCACCTGCTCCTCTTAATATTCCTTTAGATTCAGTTACTACGAATCTAAAGACCACCAATCTACCTTCTTCCAAGGCTTCTTCTTCTGATCTTCTAAGTCTAATTTCCCCTATACCGTCTTGCTCTTCTAGTTGCACAAAAAAAAAAACAACTAGCAGCAATGTTACCGCACCGAAACCTCTTGCTGCCCCTCTTGTGCCTACTCCCATTACTAGCAATGAGAACAACGTAACGGGTAATGTTCCCGCAATCATGCCTGCTAGTCAGGCACCGAGTATAAAACCTCTGATTGCGATTAAACCTAAAAAATTGGTGTTTATCTCTCGCTTGGCTCCAGACACAACCATAGAAGATGTACAATCGTACATTCTCGAAAGGATGCCTGTAAATGATTTGATATTTAAAAAATTCAACTTCAAATTAAAGCGCGACATTTCTTGTTTCAAAATTATTCTCCCTGCAGAACAGTTTAAAGACGTTTGCGCAGCTTCTTTCTGGCCGCCCGACCTTATTGTTAAGGAGTTCACTCCAAAACAAAAAAGCCGAACGACCATTACTCTTCCCACATTGGCCGTTACATCGCCAAGTGGACCTACAACAAGTGCAAAGTCCTCAAAAAAACTGAAGTTCTCTTCTCTTCATGCCTTTGAAAATGCTAGGGGACACACAAATATTCTTTCTTCCTTAATTCTTTCCTATCAAAATGTTAGAGGCCTCTGTAGTAAAATCTCTAGTCTTTATCTTCATAGTCTTGCCTTTTCTTCCCAAATTATTGCCTTTACCGAAACCTGGTTAAAACCAGATATTCTAAGCTCTGAAGTCTTTCCAGATAGGTATACAACATACAGGCTTGATCGACCTGACCGACGGGGTGGTGGAGTACTGATTGCAGTAGACTCCTCCATTATGTCGGACCTCTTACAGCCGGAGTTTCAATTCGACATCGAATTAATCTGTGTAAAACTACACTTTCCCGGTTTTTCTTGTATATAACCTGCTCCTATATTCCGCCGTCATCGGAATTATCAGTCTACTCGCAACATTTGTCTGCAATTAAGACTATTTTTAATCTGTTATCAGACAGAGATCATTTCATAGTCCTGGGTGACTTTAATATCCCGGAATGTAATTGGACATCCATTGCGGAGGGAAACTTCCTTCTGCCCTCCCGGCAACATGATCTGTTTGACGGTTTGTTTGACATGTCTTTGTCGCAGGTTAATCATGTCAAAAACACTTTAAACAGATCGCTTGATCTATGTTTCGTCTCAGATCCTTCCAGGGTGATTTTAGACAGGGCACAACCTCTTTCCCTACCTGAAGATCCTTATCATCCCACTTTCGAAGTGAATCTCGACTTGGGTATTAGCTTTGTGGATAAAAGTGTAAAGCCGTGCAATCGCGTGCGCTGCTTTAAGAAAGCAGACTTTGAATACTTAAATTATTTAATTTCACATTGTGATTGGTCTGACTTTTATCTATCAACTGATATGTCAGTGGCTATCAATATATTTTATAAAACCCTTAACTCTGCTTTTGATATCTGTGTTCCGTTTTTCTATCCGACAAGCTCAAGTAGGCCTCCTTGGTTTACAAAAGAGTTGTCTCGCTTAAAAAACTTAAAGAGTAGCTTATTTAAGAAATACAAGCTGAAAAACTCACCGCTTGTCTCTTCTAAACTTATATTCGATAACGCTGAGGCGAACACAGATCAGGCCATTGCCGATATGTTTGCCAAGTTTTTTCAAACAACTTATTCTTCCTATACGCCAAACATTCACTCCTATCCATATAGCGTACCAAGCTCGAATGGCATCTTCACACCTTTACTGAATGAAAGTTCACTTATTAGGGATCTTCGATTGGTTAAACCAGTCTTCTCACCAGGTCCCGATGGTATCCCCGCCTGTGTACTTCGATATTGTGCCAACTCCTTATGTAAGCCATTGCTCAAACTATTTTCGCTGTCCTTAGTAACTGCCTCGTTTCCATCCATATGGAAGGAATCCTTTATCATCCCTTTACATAAAAAGGGCAGCAAGTCTGATGCAAGCAATTATAGAGGTATCTCTAAATTTTCGGCTATACCGAAATTCTTCGAGAATGTTATTACTCCTCACTTGCAGCATTTTAGTAGATCCGTTATATCCCCTTTTCAACACGGATTTGTGAAGCGTCGTTCTACCACGACAAATCTGCTTGAGCTGACATCCTTTGTGGTAAAAGGATTTCAGGAAAATCTTCAAACTGATGTCATTTATACTGATTTCAGTAAGGCATTTGACTCAGTCAACCATTCCCTTCTTGCACATAAACTAAATCTTCTCGGTTTCTCACCAAAACTTCTTAGTTGGATTGTGAGCTATTTGGGTGACAGAACCCAACGAGTCCTCTTTAAAAATACTCGTTCCTATCCCGTTCATGCCACATCTGGTGTTCCTCATGGAAGCCACTTAGGTCCCCTGCTTTTTACACTTTTCATCAATGACCTCCCAACGGTCATACTTAACTCACGTACTCTCATGTACACGGATGATGTCAAGCTCTGTTTTCAATTTAGAGACGACTCCTGTCATTCTCGCCTTCAATCTGACCTAGATTGTTTCTTTTCTTGGTGTCGTGCAAATCTCCTTAATCTGAACAGCTCAAAATGCAAGCTGATGACATTCTCACGTGCCTGCCCAAAGTACGTATCATACTCTCTTTGTGGTTGTACCTTGGAAAGAATTTCCCTGCTTGATGATCTAGGTGTCCGTTTGGACCGAAAACTCAAGTTTTCCGAACATATATCATCAATGGTTAATAAAGCTATGGGTGTACTCGGCTTTATTAAGAGATGGTCCAAGGAGTTTGACGATCCTTACTTAACTAAGACTCTGTTCACTTCGCTTGTTCGTCCAATTCTCGAGTACGGATCATGTGTCTGGAACCCTCAATACACAGTTCATAGAGACCGCATTGAATCCGTACAGAAAAACTTCCTAATGTTTGCATTGCGAGGCCTTAACTGGGATGTAAATTCAAGACTACCTTCCTATCCTAGTAGACTTTTGTTACTTAATCTGCCTTCTCTAGCCAATCGTAGAACCATGCTTGGTGTTATATTTATTAACAACCTTATCCAAGGTGACATAGATAGTAGCGACTTACTTAGTAGACTACACTTTTCTGTCCCTGGTAGAATCACCCGTAATTACCTTCCTCTAAAACTTCCCAATTGTAGCTCGAACTATGCCCTGCATGAGCCATTCAGGGTATTATGTTCGGACTATAATAAACTATACTTCATTGTAGCTAACAATAACAACTTGATATCTAGCTTAAAATTACAACTCCTCGCCCACTTATCTAGAATTTCCAAAATTATCTTCTTTCCATTCATAGTAGTACTTTCAACATACTGCATGCTTTAACACTCTACTCATTATTTTATTTGCATTTGGTTACTAACACTAACTCTCCTGATCTGATTGGGTTTTTCTGGGTTTTCCCCAATCCTCTGCAACAAATGTTGGATCGGCTTTTCTTTATCCCAGTTTGCACGTTTACACATTTGCACAATTTTTAAATAATTTTTTTTTCTTCTTTTACATTTAAGGTTTTACCCTTAATTTAAAATTACCTTTAGCTTAAAATTTCAACTTAAATAATTTAAATCTAATTTTAATTATTTCTTTACTTTTAAAAAGTCGACTGATCATAATTCGACTATAAACTAAACTAAATAAATAAATAAATAAAATGTTAAACATGCGTTTTATACAGCCTCTTTCTGTACTTATTATCATCGTCCTTGGTTGTTTTGAGTTGTAGTTTATAAGTCTTAAAGAAGCCATCGGTTTCTTATTCCATTTAAGTTTTAATTTTCCTCCAGTCTATTAATTATGAAATACAGATATGGTAGTTTGTCGTTTTTTTATCTCTCTATCGTGAGTTTTATATATAGTTCGAGTAGTATGTTTTCTGTTTCTTTGGAGTTTGTAAACGCAGAAAGGTCATAGACATATTTTGTTAGTAGTCGTGGTTTTGTTTTTAATTTTTCCAACGTGTTTGTCAATAATTCCTCCATACCAATGTCTGCAATTACGGGTGAAGCTGGGGAACACATTGGCATACCTTTCAACTGTTTCTTCATATTTAAAATATCTGTTTTCTATAACGCAGAACTGCAGTGTGTTGCGATATTTGTGTCCATTTTGATCTGATTTTTGTCAAGCTGAGTCTAATGGTATGCTGGGGAATAGTGTTACTACGTCGAAAGAGATAAGTATTTCGTCTTTGTTAATGTTTTGGTCATTTATCTTGTGTTTGAATTCCATGGCGATTTTGTTTGATTTCGATTCGGTTGTCAAATTGGTTAGTATTGTCACAATGTATTTACATAAAGCGTAAGAGGTCGATCCTATTGATGATCATATTGGTCTGAGTGGTGTCCCTTCCTAATGGATTTTGGGTAGTCCATAAATTCTCGGCTGTGTTGCGTTGGTTGTGATAAGCTTATTTCTTTCGGCTTTTGAAATAAGCTCCTTCCTGAACAGTTTCTCTACTAGTTCGTTGTTTATACCCTTGGACCATTGAAAATTGTCAAAAAAGGGTGTACTAACTTTGTGCAAATGTATGTAACGGGCAGATGCAGGCGTCGGGACCCATATAGTATATATATTCTTGCTCAGGATCACTAGCCGAGTCGATTTAGCCATGTCCGTCTGTCTGTCCGTCTGTCTGTCTGTCTGGATGAACGCGCCGATCTCAGCTATTACAAAAGACACCAAATTTAGGATGAAGATTTCTGTATACCATACGCAGATCAAGTTTATTTTCAATTTGGAATAACACGCCTACCGCCCCCGCAAACCGCCAATTTTGACTTACATTGCTATTTACATTCGAAGTACTCATTTCTTAACGTTTTGCTTTAGTATATATATATAGATAAATACAATATGAACTTATCCTCCGAATTGCAATTCGATCGGACAATAAACACTGAAGTTATTAGATAAACCATTTCGACCCTTCGACCAGCAAAGAAGTTGTCGATGACGTCAGAACTAAATTACCGAAAATACATGTGCATAAATATATACTAATACTCAACCAATAGGTGGCGTGGTAAATGAATATTAATATGCTTACGTGCACATATGATTCCTATGTAATAATTCATATTTTAGGGTCAGTAAAAAATACAAAACTATAAAATGCAAATAAAAAAATATTAATTTTGACGATATATTGCAAGTTATCGATATTGGCCAATTCAATATTTATAAAGAACTACCGATATCTACTGCTCACACCGCTTTTTGCAGTCTTGCGCTAAGAAAATTGCGGCTATAAATTATTGACAACGTATCGAAATTGATGCAAGGTGGCGCACACTGCAGTGTTATGATTAATTTGTAGCTTGCGATTAGTATTATACAATTAGATACTTTTTATGGCAACATACGTCCAAGGGTATCCCACTGTCGCGTGCTGCTCGACTGTTGCTCTCGTTTTCTTTTGTATTCGTGATGTGGGATCCGTTTTTAGTTTTCGGTATGTGCAGAAATCTCCTAATAATGTCAACATTTTATTTTTGTATTCATCTTTTAATATTGCCACTGTTTTGTTGCCTTTGTTAGAGTTTAAAATTAATATATTATTATTTTCGTTCAAGAATCGTCTAGTTCGTCCCACTGTATCTATTATTGCACGATCGCTTTCGGTCTCTCTCATTTTAGATTTTTTTTGTATTATTTGTATATTTTTTTTGTATGTATTAGAACAGAATATATTTTAGAGTATATTTGTTAGTCCGATTGAATATTTTATTGTTATCGATACATAAACAGCTGTCAGTGGCACGACTTGTAAGTCACTGCAACGAAAAACTTTTCGTAGACGTTGAGATTTGAGTCGGGGCGTAAGTTTAGTGCGAGAAATCGACCTAACAGTCAAATCAAACAGAAACTGTTTTTAAAAATTAAAAAATAATCTGTGATAAACAAATTTTTTCACATTTCTGAACACGCAACAAGGTAAAAAATTCGGTTAACCCATATACTGGCAAATTTAAGCTCTTGAAAAATTGCAGAACTTATAATTAATTAGAAAAGCGTTCAAGATGTCGGATCGCAAGGCAGTTATCAAGAATGCGGACATGAGCGAGGAGATGCAGCAGGACTCTGTCGATTGTGCCACTCAGGCACTGGAGAAGTACAACATCGAGAAGGACATTGCTGCCTACATCAAGAAGGAATTCGACAAGAAGTACAATCCCACCTGGCATTGCATTGTAGGTCGCAACTTCGGCTCGTATGTCACACACGAGACGCGTCATTTTATCTATTTCTATTTGGGGCAAGTGGCAGTGTTGCTCTTCAAGAGCGGCTAATCTAGGCATATGCTATCAACGGACACCCCACAGGATCGTCTAAGCAACAAATCAAAAAGCAACCCTGCAAGAGAAAATATTAAAATATTATCTGTTTAATTACATTTGTGTTCTTCTAAATTCCAAACAAATAACTTTATTTCAAAAGATTTTCACGTTTTTTATTTTATTTATTTACTTATCGAAAAAGCATTTGCATTTTTTATTTTATTTATTTACTTATCGAAAAAGCATTTGCATATTGAATATACAATGCATTCACTTAGCTATTCAATTTAGTGTGTACACACTAGACTGGCCCTTATAATATTTTTTTTTTGTTTTCTAAACCACCGGGCAGAATTCATTTCTACTAGGGCCCAAAACAACCAAAAAAAAATTTGGGGCCGATCGGATAATGTTTAATGGCCGACACATCGCCCCAAAGTTGGAAAATTTGGTTTGTTTGGAAAAATTATTCATACGTAAACTTTTTTTTTGTCTAACTTCTTTAAAAATGGTTTATGACTATAACCTTTTGTTTTCTGTTTATATATAAAAAAAAAATCATTTTTTGTATCATAATTGCATTATATAATTAAGGAGAAATCACAACAATATTTATTAACAGCCTTCATTTACTTACTTATGTTGGAGTCCACGATTACATATAATTATTATCGCTTTAAACATAAAAAATATGTGGCGAAAGCAGATATTGATGCCGCGTGCTATCGCTGGTACAAAACGATAGTTTTAAGAGAGTGAATTTTAAGAGAAGTGGCAACACTTCAATATTGGAGGGAATATAATATAATCGGTAAATACTTGGCGCCATAATCGAGTTGCCGTATATTTGACTTGTGATATATCGAAACCGCCGTTATTTTGTCCACGTTACTTTGTTGGTTGTAATTTTTTGCTGAAAAGTGATTAACAACAAAATGTCAAGTTTGCAATCACCTTTATACACAAAACCAGTGACACCCAATGTGACTGACTCGATATATATGGTTGATATGGTTGGACGCCTCGCACATCAAATCTGAGTGCAAAATTATCTTCCAATCGGCAAGTTCTGCAGTTGTTTTTTTATAATATGCGAATCGTAAAACTGAGCTCAAAGGAAAGTTCAAAATTAACAGTGAGTGCCGTGTTAATTTTCTGGCAACAAGCGCGCATACCATTGCGCGCATTTCTAAAATGTAGCGACAAACTATTAAAACTTTACGAAAAGTGGAATGCTGCTCGTAAAAATGAAAAAAACCCGAAACGCAACGAGTTTTCAGAAACCATAGATGATCTATTTGATATTGCTCATGCTGATGCTCTAAATATAATGCGTATTGAAGACGATAAGCAATTTCTAATCAAACAAAGAAAAAAAGGTCGCCCGGGTTGCATGATTGGTGTTGACGTTAAGTTATATCAACGAGAACAGCGCTCCATTAAGCGAAAGGAAAAATTGGAGTTACTCAAACGCACATATTCGAAAATATCGAAACCGATTTATGGTAAGCAAGTACAATACTTGTAGTATTTACATAAACATATGTGATGTATCCATTTTTAGATGTTAAATATTCTGAATGTGATGGAAACAAATCCGATACTAGTATAAATGAAGATGACGAATATGATAATGATATTAACACTGACACTATGGAGCCAGTTACAAGAGGAAGTAAGGATTGTATAACCGCACGTCTGGCTCTTGATGATGCCAAGGTATCCGATAGAAATAATGTTCATATTTTGACGTCAACTACTGAAGCATTCGGAGTAGACCTAAATAGTCTCATTTTAAATAGAAATTCAGTACGAAACGCAAGAAGAAAGTACCGAGAGCTTGCTCTTACAAGCACAATTTCAGATTTTGGCGAGGAAGTGAGTAAATCATTAAATCGAGAAATGTATGTTTTTTACATATTCCTTTGTTTTAGGTCAGTAATGCACGTTCAATGGTCGTTCATTGGGATGGTAAACTAATGGATGATATTGTTGGCACACAAAAAGTAGATCGCATTGCAGTTCATCAAATACGGACTCTAAATTAGGAGCGACTGTCTTTCTTCAAACATTTTTATTTAAAAAGCTTCTTCAATTTCCTTGCCGACATCACATATACGAGCTTATTTTGAATTGCGTATTTGAGTTGAAGTATGCCTTAAGCAGTGTTCCCGAGGTACTTTTGTTTAACCGTTTCGCACCAGCTTGGCCCAAGATAAACCAAAAGCTTTACAACTCTGGATTGGATGATCCTGTAATTCGCAAAATTATAACCCAGGAACAGGAGCTTTCTCTTAAACAGTTTTGTCATTTGCAACTGCAGCTAAAATCGTATAGCAGAGCATATTATCAGGAACTTCTTCATTTGTCACTCGTTTTTCTTGGAGAAAACTACACTTTTTGATGTTGCAGTTCAACGTCCAACGCCAGGTTTATGGGTAAAGCAATTTACAGTCTTAAAATATTTATGTTCCGCGGTCAATTTAAGTTGAATAAGCGAGAGATGATTGCACTGCGAGATATTTGCTTATTTATTATACTTTTGTACATAAAAGTATGGTATGAATGTACAAATGCAATCAGTGCTCCAAACTTGGACTTGCAGTTTGTGAAATATGCCCTTATGTACGGAGACATTGATATTGCGGTGTCTGAAAAAATAATTTCCAAAATGAATAGTCATTTGTGGTATTTATCGCCGGAAGTAGCTGCCATAGCATTTTTCGATCCTACAGTGACAGTTGATGAAAAAAGAAATATGATTAACCAATTAAAAGCAGAGGAGCCGAAAATAAAGATTGCGATGCAGCTCTATAAGTGACTTCATCTGTTACAGCAGTTACTTTTTCGATGCATTCGGGCTATCCAGCAGTTTCCTAAAACACGATCCACTGACCTGGACAGAAAACGACGATTATATCGAGTCATTTAATTTTTGTGCTGGTTTGTTTGTTGTCAACGATACTGCTGAGCGTGGCAAAAAATGCTTGAAGGACTACAATCGAATTTTGACAAAAAATGAGGAGGAAAAACAACTTATTCTTCAATTCGTTGAGAGATATCGCAAAACATATCCATCACATTGTAAAAAAGACCTATAAAACTGTGTTCAGAAAAATGTGTTTGTAAATATATAGAAATACATTAGCAATAATTAAATTAACACACTTTATTGGCGTTTATCATTTTTATGTGCTTGTAACTTATTCTGGCAATCAGTTATAATTAATCAGTTATACTAAATATTACAAATTAACTTACAAATAAACAAAAGAATAAGTTGGTAAACTATTTTTAAAGAAGTTAGACGAAAAAAGTTTACGTATGAGTAATTTTTCCATATAAACCAAATTTTCCAACTTTGGGGCGATTTGGCGGCCATTAAACATTATCCGATCGCCCCCAAATTTTTTGTAGGTTGTTTTGGGCCCTAGTAAAAATGAATTCTGACCGGTGCACCGCGGTGGTTTGAAATTTATTTTTAAGGGCCAGTCTAGTACACACCTTGAGTAATGTGTAGTAATGTCTAACACTTCATATTCCATTTCATGCCTGCACCCTAGAAAAATAAGGCGAATTTAATGTGAATGCACTTTATACTTGTTATACCCTTCGACCAATGAAAATGGGCAAAAAGAGATATACTTTGTGCAAATGTATGTAACAGGCAGAAGGAGACCCCATAAAGTATGTATATTCTTGCTTAGGATCACTAGCCGAGACGATTGTCCGTCTCTTCGTCTGTCTGGATGAACGCGCCGATCTCAGCTATTACAAAAGCTAGGGATACCATATTAAGCATGAAGATTCCTGTATACTATACGCAGATCAAGTTTGGTTTCAAGTTGGGGTACCACCTTTACCGCCCTCGCAAACCGAACTTTTTAAATACATTTTTACATAAAATCACGGAAGTTATTATTGTAGATAAACCATTTTAACACTTCGACCAGCAAACAAGTTGTCGATGTTAAAAATCATACAAATTAAGTTTTGAGTTGATTAGGAGTTCAATGTGTCTTTATTGGTTGGGTTTTTAATTAGAACTAACTTAACACAAAAAGAGTTTATCATAGAAAGGCTGCTGTTGTAGATAGTCGCCGCCGTCGCTGTCGCTGGTGGAGTCGCTGGTGCAGTCGCTGCCGCCGCTGTAGCTGGTGCAGTCGCTGATGGTGTCGGGTTCCTGCAGTTGGTCGCGGCTAGGAATTTGCTGACCAAGCGCACGTGGCAGATGTTTAGGCTACGTTGGTCAGCGGTCCCACGTTTTTGGGAATGCTGACCAAGTGCAAGTTGTTTATGCAATTTTGCCTCGTGAGAGGTTGCGCTTCTCGTTGTTGTGCAGCAGGAGTGTTGCTAACTCCTCCCTCTTTAAACGCGGACGTCCTTGGTCGCCATGTACAGCCTCTTTTGTGTTGTGGTTGGCCTAGGATTTTCTTTAGAGGCTGCTGGTTGTTCGCTGGTCACCTTGAGGGTTGTTTGCGACTTTTCCTTCCGATTATGAATCGTGCTAGCAGTACGATTAGCAGAACTATAAGTGTTGCTGACATTGTGAGCTTTGTTGTTATGCTGATGTTGTGACTTCCGTTCAACCGCTCCAGCTCCTTTGTATTGTTTATGTTGACCTCCTTTAACATTTGTAGGGATAATACTTCGTCTTTTGTTTTTTCTGCCATTAGTAGCAACAGAGGTGGTGTCGCTTCGACGGGAGTTATGGTCTTTGAGATATAGATGTCATCTCCAACTCTTATAGTTGCGTTTTCAAACTGTACGAGGAACGTCCCCTTCAGGTCCATCTTTTCCATGTCTATTTCGATTGTTCCCACGAAGTCGTTTAACAGGAGCGTGCCGGTGAACAGCTCTTCGTGGTTGGGTACGTGTTGGCTATTTATTATTTTACATTGTGGTATTTGGTTTCTTAATAGGTGCGTGGTCATTGGTACATTGGTCGTCGCTTAAATCTACTAGGTTATTTCTATTACAAATTATCTTGTCATTATGGGTTTCGCATGGTTTTTGGCTTTTGACTTCTAGATTTTTCTCTTTCTGTTTTTATGATTGTGTTTGTTTTTGAGCGATTTGGTTTAATCTATCGTTTAATACCCTGTTTATTACCATTTTTTTGTTATTGTTTTCTAATTGTTCGTTTATTAATGAGTTTATGGTGTTAGTTTTCGCACAGTCTATTGCGTAAATTAGGTTATTTAGTTCTTCTTTAAAGGCGTGGATCTTATATTTTACTGTGGTGATTTTTTGGCTTTTGACTTCTAGATTTTTCTCTTTCTTTTGATTGCGGTATAGGATAGTTTCTTCTTGTTTATTTTTCAGATTTTGGATAACCTCTTTGCGTGCCGAATCTAGTGTTTGGGGGTCTGTGATTTGTCGGTGGCCGAAAAATATGTCTATTGTTTTTGTTTTAGTGGTTGAGTGGACAGATGCATTGTACTCCTGAACATTTGTTTGTTTGGCGTCAATTTTAATATGGAGCCCACAAAGGAGAATTTTCGTCATATTTTACTTTATTATTTCCGTAAAGGAAAAAAAGCGGAGCAGGTTGCTAAAAAGTTACGAGATGTGTATGGTGATGAAGCCTTAAAAGGAAGACAGTGTCAAAATTGGTTTCGCAAATTCCGTTCTGGAGATTTTTCACTTAAAGATGAGCCACGTTCAGGTCGGGTAAATAAAGTTGATGATGACCAAATGAAAGCATTAATCGAATTGGATCGTCATGTAACTGAGCGTGAGATAGGAGAGAAGTTAAATATACCAAAATCAACCGTTCATTATCACATAAAAAGTCTTGGACTGGTGAAAAAGCAATTAATCCGCAATTACTTTTTGGGCAACCCATCGGGCAATATATCGCTTCATTCAGAGGTGTCGCAAGCCTGATCTTACACTCTCTCCAGATATCAGCAGCTCTGAACTCTCCACCGTTCAAGATTTGCTCATCGGGAGCACCCAACGTACTCAGTTCCACAAAGAATACAACTGTCTGTTGAACAAGGAACAGATTGCAAGGAGTAGCGACATCGCTAATTTGAATCCGTTCATCGACGCCAGCGGAGTCATGAGATCATGCGGTCGTGTGAGAACATCCACTTCTTTAAGCTATGATGAGAGGCACCCCCTCATCCTTCCGTACTCATGTACTTTCTCACACCTCCTCGTCTGCTTTACGCATCATATCTCTCTTCATGGTGGGAATCAATTAGTGATGCGTCTCATTCGATCACGCTATTGGATTCCAAAGCTCCGTCCTTTAGTGAAAGCCACCATTAATTCCTGTGGAGTTTGCATCCTCCATCGAAAGAAGTTGCAAACTCAACTGATGGGTACTCTGCCCTCTGCGAGAGTTTCCTGCTCTCGACCTTTCACCCACACGGGACTCGATTTCGCTGGTCCTTTCGAAATCAAGAATTTCACTGGTCGAGCCTGCCTCATAACCAAGGGCTATGTATGTGTGTTTGTGTTTTTCAGCACAAAGGCCATACACTTAAAAGCAACCTCGGACCTAACAACCGAGAAGTTTCTCGCAGCCTTCGCGCGTTTCATCGCGAGACGTGGCTGCCCGCACCACGTTTACTCCGACAACGGAAAGACGTTCGTCGGAGCCTCCAAGGTCCTTACTTCAGAGTTCATGAAGGCAGTGAAGGCTGATATATCCACAAAATACAGCCATCAAAATCTCGCATGGCATTTCAATCCTCCCAGTGCGCCGCACATGGGTGGCTTATGAGAAGCTGGAATAAAGAGCTTCAAAACGCTCTTCTACAAGTCCACTTCCTCATTAAAGTACACTTTCGAAGAACTATCCACACTCCTTTGCAAGGTCGAAGCGTGCCTTAACTCCAGGCCGATTTCACCTATGTCTGAGAGCCCCACCGATCTTTTCGCCTTGACTCCTGGCCACTTTCTGATCGGCGGGTGCTCATGTCCGTCGCAGAGCCTGAAATCCAAGAAGACGCTGTATCCATCATCAACCGATGGCAGCGAATTAAGGCTCTGCATCAACAGTTTTGTTTTCGTTGGAAAGAGGAGTACCTCAAAGAGTTGCACAAACGCTCCAAATGGCAACTCCCAACGCGAAACCTCCAAGTGGACATCCTCACCACCCGTGGCGTCATCAAAAGGCCGGTGGCAAAATTAGTCCTACTTCCTTTAGAGGACAAAGTCCAGACACCCTCCTAACCTTGTGTTGTCCATCAGTGGATATATGCTCTCCAAACACTAATGCATATATCCACCTTCTTCTTTCAGATTAGTGAGATGGCACCACGCAAGGCACAACCAAAGGCGAAGCCAAAAGGAGTGAACTCCTTCAGATGCCACGTCTGCAGAGGAGTCCACGCCTTAAAGAAGTGCCACAGGTTCCTGCGGCTGGCTGCGGAAAAGCGTCTTCGGGCAGTGTTGATCAATAAATACTGCCCGAACTGTCTTGCCCATGAACATTCCAAGGGTTCATGTCGCAGTGGCGGCACCTGCCGCACATGTGTTGAGGGCCACCACACATTGCTCCACCTTCCAAGCACCCCTCAATCCGAGATGCAGGCAACCTCGCAATCCGTGACGCCTCTTCCACCTTCGGAATCCCTGGCGACATCCCCCTCTGTGGCAATCAGCATGATGCCGACCGCCATAGTCAACCTGGATATGGCCGGCAAAATCTTCGAGGTGCGTGTGCTGTTGGACGCGTGTAGTCCATATAGACTCATGCCCACCTCACTGGCAAAGGCCTTTGGCCTCTCCGCCGAAAATGGGTTTCGCCGCGCCCTGTTCAGGTCAAGGGCGTCGCCAGAGTTTTCCATTACAGCGACTCTGAAGATGGAAGATGTGCAGATCAGGACTCCGGCATAGAAAGTCAACAAGGAGCTGCTAACAAGCTATCCGGGCATTACGTTGGCGGACACTCGGTGCAATGTGCCGAGTAGAGTCTCCATAGTTCTGGGGGCCAACGTCTATGGAGACGTACTCCTTCCAGGGCTTGTTTCATCCCACGGTGGACTGCCGTTGGCCCAGAACACTCTGTTTGGCTGGGTACTATCCGTTGTCTTCAAGACATAGTCCGGCAGCGCTCCTAAGGCCCCTCCAGCGGCATTCAAAGGATCCCGTCTCCACCTTTATAGTTGCAATAGTATTGCAAGGGGGGCGGGATGTTTACGTCGAAACGCAGCCGCCAAGAAGTTAGCAACGTTGCGGCGTAAACAGTGCGAGAGTCACCAAGGGCTCTCGCGCTCTTTTATCCAGTTTCATAATGTTATGTAGTAATAGGCAATAACATGTAATAACCTAAAATAGTTTTAAATAAACAAGTGAAGTGTACGGATCACGCGCGCCGAATTGTCTCATTTTTAATCGAATTGCTTTTATCGCGTCAGTTAATTAGTTAGTTAATTAGTCAGTTAGTTATCAAATAAATAAATGAATTAATTAAATAATTAATAAATAAATAAATAAATGTATTCAATGGTTTTACAATAAATAGAATGCGGTTGTTTTCGTGTTCTTTAAAGCTGTGACAAGTTGCATTGGTTACTGTATCTAGTACGTTAGCTTCTTCTAGCTTAATGCGAGACAGAGCGTCTGTTACATTGTTTTCTTTTTCAGCAATATGTTTTATGTCAATATCGTATTCGTTAAGTTTTATTTTATATATTTTTTTTTAATTTCATTTGGTTATCTTAAAAAATGAAGCGACTGTAAAGGTTTGTGATCACTATTGATCTTGAAATGCCGTCCGTACAGGTATGGCCTAAAGTATGTAGTTGCCCAAACAATGGCCAACAATTCTTTCTCTATGGTTGAGTATGTAATCTCGTATTCATTTAACGTACGACTTGCAAAACTCTTTGGTTTGCTGGCTTAAGAAAGTACAGCACTTAGAGCTCAGTCATTAGCATCTGTTGTCAAGACAAATTCTTTATTTTTTTTCGTTTTCGTTTTTTAGTCCCAAAAATGGCTTTATTTCTTAAGGTGTTTTTGGAAGAGGATAATTCTCTATTGCATTAATTTTATGTGGATTAGGCAGAATACTATTTTCATTGATAACATGTCCTAGAAAACTTGTTTCTTTTTTAGAAATTCACATTTATTTAAAGCTTCTTAAAGTTTTTCTAAAATTTTACGAGGACTCACAAGATGTTCTTGAAGAGGGGTTGAAAAGATTGTAATGTCATCTACAATAGCTACCCTAGACAGTGTTCTTCTAAGACATCTTTAAGTACCTCATTCATCAATCGTTGAAATGTAGCGCTTTTTACATCGAATAGCATACGAGTAAATTCGTATAAGGACGGTTTCTTCATTCTGGATTCTTCAACCATCTGTGTCTGATGAAAACCTTTGGCTAAGTCATCATCTTCCTAATTTATCTGGGATAAATATTTGGCATTGGAAATCTATCGGAAACAGTAACTTTATTCAAGTTACGGTGATGACTATGTGGAATTATTTTGTTTTTTAGCTCTTCCTCAGATATATGGGGATAGGGATAGGGCTTTTTATATACTGTATTATATACTGTAGTATTATTAAATTTCAGCCATTCAAAATCTTTGAAATTGTTCATTCCAGTTCTTCATTGAGATGAGAATCCATAATGCCATTTCCTCAATTATCATGGCCTATGTATTCTTGTATTCTTTCCTGTATTAGGATTTCATCATAAGTTATTATGGTTTGCTTCTATCATTTTGAAAGAAAATTCCTTTTAAAGTAAAAATTTTTAAATTATAGTCAATTTTTGCTTTACAATATATCAAGGTAGGGTTAAATTTACATTTTTCCAGTTTATATATTTATCAAGATTCGTTTGACCATTTATAGTTTTTATATTTGTTTTTTTTTATTGTTTTATGAACCAAATTAGTCTTTATTAAATTTATACTGCAACCGGTATCGATTAGACAAGTATAAATGTTACCTGCTATTTAGGCCATGGATTTTAAAAAAATTCATGGTGTATTGTGTTTGTTGGAACGAAAATGTGCGTAAATGGCAGAAGGAGGCATCTCCGACTCCATAAATTATATATATTCTGAATCAGGGTCAACAGATGAGTCGATTGAGTTATGTCTGTCTTGTCGTCTATCTGTCGTCTATCTGAATCTCAGAAAGTATCAAATTTTGCAACAACGTTCGTGTATATTGGAGTGTTTCAAATTTTTTTTGAAATTGTGAGTCGCCGCTTCCGATTTCTGTAAATCAGTAATAACTGTTTAAAAGCAACAATATTAACTCAACAACCAAAGTTGAATATCACACATGACAAATACCTTGCCACGAACGTTTTATAAAAATTTCATTTAAATCAGACTATAAATAAATAAGATATGATAAGAATTAAATTCGTTTTGAACGTATATACAGAACTCAGACACTCAGACTATCGGGCGGTGGTAAAAGAAATGGTTTACCATGCACCTTGACGACGAAGCAAGAGCAATAGCTGAGTGGTTAGAGCGGCCGACGG
Source organism: Zaprionus ornatus (assembly GCA_018904035.1). Classification (NCBI taxonomy): domain Eukaryota; kingdom Metazoa; phylum Arthropoda; class Insecta; order Diptera; family Drosophilidae; genus Zaprionus; species Zaprionus ornatus. The sequence continues at coordinate 940,830 of JAEIFZ010000032.1, read as the reverse complement.
AATTTTGTAGGCTTGTGTGTGTGTTGTGGCGCGAATTTGATTGATGTGCGACGACCGTTGCATTCTTTCAAATTTTATTCATTAAAAAACGAAATTAGCAGCCGTGGGAGTTGTGATGTACACGTATGTACATACAAATCGGCTACTTCTCATGTTAAATTAAATTTCAATCATAAATAGATTTTTCCCAATTTGATTTCATTGATTTTGATTTATTCATTATGCAATATTTAAGAAAAACAAATTATAATAATTATTTTACTTTTAATATAAATAATTATTATTATTAAATAAATTTTACCAAATATTTATAAACCGTTTAAATTAATTAAATGGAAATCAACAAAAACATTTCACATATCGATCGCGGCAGCAAGCGAACCCCGAATACGGTCGATATCAGTCCGAGACAGATGTAGCTCTCTTAACCACTTATAAACTCCTGCGGCCATCGAATGGGGGTTGGATCCCCCAGGCGGCCAGGTTCACATTTTGTGTCTTCATATTTATTTTATATATTTTGATGCATTTAATTTTATAATTTTTGTAATTTTTCCCCTTATTTCATTACATAATTAAATGTACATAAATATATATTTATACAAATATACATACATATGACATTAAGCATTCACACATGCATGGAGAGATTAAACAGACAGAGCGAGAAGACAATATGCATTCTTAGAAGAAGCAAATGTAACGAATTTTACCAAGCGCTAAAATTTGTAATCACTGAAAATCAACAACAGTTCACATGTCGATAGCGGCAGCAAGCGAACCCCGAATACAGAATTCATGAGTACGGTACATAGCTCACTTGACAACAGATCAACTCCTGCGGATGTCAAAATGATATGTTGTGTTTTTATACTTATTTATTATTATTTTATATACATATTTAATTTTATATGTTTTGTAAATTTTATTTCCTTTGAATAGTCAACATAAGTTCAAATGCTCGATGACGTCACAACTATTTCTTGTGCAGAATAGAGAGGGACGAACGATACGATGTTTCTCGACTCTTCTTTTTCATGCACATGTCAATTAGCGAAAATATATGTGCATATATGTTAAAACATCATACATACATACTTAATTTGTGTACGTACATACAAATATGCATTTCTTTACAACCAATAGTTGACGTGGTAGATCGATCTGAATATATGCAAGTATTTATTGTACATACAAACATGTGTACATTGTGACATACAAGTTATCACCCTCAGTCCCTTTATATTCACTATGGAAATTTTAAACAGTTTTCATAACCACTTGGGAACCCATTTTTCGCTCTGGCGCTATCCCATTGCGTCAATCCATTTAAGAAATCTATTCGCACTCTTGCGCCAGTCTCTTAAAAGCATAAACAATATCCGAAGCCTGTTAGCAGTCTCGAGCCACTCTTTTCGTTAAACAAACAATCTTTTCCAAGAGGCAGTTATTAAACTACGCAGGTCAAATGTTGACCTCTTGGTCACTTATCACCCATCCTAAGTAGAACTGTGCAAGTGTCAACAAAATTCTCGATCATGGGCGTATCATAAACAACGCTCTTATGATCTGCGTCTCCACGCTCTACTGTAAACAAATCCTCCTTCGCCCAAGCCCGTCATTAATTTCACCACGAGACGAAAGCTTTGGCTCCATTTCCGAAAGCTCTTGATCCCCAAGTCTAAAGCTTTTGAAAAAGCTTTAACATTACTTTAGCTTAAGAATATATCTGTAACCTTAGTCATATTTTTGCGATCAATAAAGACGGAAGTGTCCTTCCTACAAAAAATAAATTTTTTCCATCACACGTTCGCGAGTTGGTTTTAAACGAGAACTACACGAAAGATATTAAACCACACAATATCAAAGAGTAGCGAGTGAACTTGATCCGGAATATTGAAGCAAAACGGCGAATATTCCTAAAATCCGTTAGGAACTCACACAATTCTACAACCTTAAACTGTAACAGTGCTACACATAACGAGGACCCGAAATAATTAAAAAGGGAGCCTCAAAGTGTTAAACAATTTAAACAGTGTTGTGGACAAACATATTAACATATTAAAGGAGACCTGAAAGAAATAAAAAGGAAACTTCAAAGTGTTAAACTATTTAAATAGTGTTTTGAACACATAAATGTACTTGATAAGGAGGACCTGAACGAAATAAAAGGAAATCTCAAAGTGCAAAATTAATAAAATACAGTCCGCTGATGATATCAAATTGACAAAAAACAATTTTGGTACAGAGCACTAACAACTGCAAGAACTGCAAAACAACAAACATTTAAAAGTACCAAAATTTTAAACAACAACAATTAAAGAAGGAAGACGCCCAATGTAAAGAAGGAAGCCCCCAATTATAAAAGGAAGACCCCAAAACCAAGAACAAACAACTCCTGACTTAAGAAGGAAGATCATTCATGTGAGCTCCACCAGTACATTTCTTTATTGTTAAATTAACTTTAATTTTAAAACTGGAGGATCTTATAAGTAACTTTTTTTTTTTTTTTTTTTTTTTAAAAAAAAATAAATTTTTTTTTTTTTTTTTTTTTTTTTTTTAATTTAATTTTTTTTTTTTTTTTTTATTTTTTATTAATAACCCCCACCAAAATAATTTATTTTTTTATGTTGTTATTTTTTTTTTTTCTACCTTTTTTTGGTGTTTTTATATTTTTTTTTTTTGGTTGTTGGGGGGTGGGTTGGGCGGGGAAATTTTAAAAGGGGGGGGGGGAAGGGTGGTTTGGGGGGGGCTTTAAAAATTTTAAAAAAAAAATGTAGTTGGCAATAAAATGTTTATTGAGTCTTTTAGTTATTAAATAGATTATAAATTTATTTATTTTACAGCTTTTTTTAGCTTCACTCTTATTCTCTTCTTTCACTGACGCTTCGAGATCAAACTTCTTCTTCTTCTCCCCGCCTTCATTCATTGTACATTTCATTGGATATATCGATATTATACATGGTTGCTTTTCTTTACAATAAATCGATATCAAAGTATTATTCTCTACGATAGTTATGTTGTTACAATATGTGTTTATCTTACATGCTATGTTATCTAAATCTATTACAATTCGACCATCCTGATTAAAAGATAGCCCTCTATCTTCCTTTAATTGTTTGTAACATACATTAAATATTCTAGATTTTTATCCAAGGCTTCATATTATGCGCACCCCACACTCCATGATACGGGTTTCGAGCTAATTGAAAACCATCGACGTCCTTCAATATATATCTATCATTCTTTAACACTTTAAATATTTCATACGGACCTTTCATTTTAGGTATTAATTTTCTTGCTACCCCTGCTGTGCTATCGAAATTTTTTACCATCACATAATCCCCCACACTATATTTGATCGCTACTTTTTTCTTTTCATTAAATGTCTTTTCATTATTTGCTTGTGCTAATACTTGATTTTTTTCACCTATTTCTCTAATATGTTCTAAATTCCGTTCATTACTATTTTCTAACTGATTCATCGTTTCTAACATTGCTTCTAATTCATCACTGACCTTCCCTTTCTGAGCTAATCCAAACAGCATTTCACTTGGTAATTTCTTCGTACTACAATGTTGCGTGTTGTTTAACGTATACTCTACTTCCTCAATCACAGAGTCCCAATATTGTCCGTTCTCAGGTTCCCTTAATTTAGAAATCATAGGTCCTAAACTTCTATTAATTCTTTCTACCTGTCCATTTGCCTGTGGAGAACCCGTAGCAATTTTAATGTGTTTTACATTTAAATCATTTAGAAAATCTTCGAAATCCGCCGATGTAAAACAACTACCACGATCAGATATAATACAAGTTGGTTTACTATATGCCCTAAAGTATTCTTTTAATGCACTTATAACCTCCTTAGTGTTTGTAGTCTTAGTTGTATATAATCTTACAAACTTCGTAAACCCATCTACTACTACCAAAATATGTTTTTTCAATCTGCTATTATCAACTGGACCATAATGATCTATATGAATTATCTCAAACGGTTTATTTCCTTTAGGTATACTGTGCAACAATCCTTCCCCTTTACCATATTTTGTTGAAAAAGCAATACACTTTAAACAATTTTCAATGTGCTCCATAACTTTGTTCCTCATATTCGAAAACCAATAACTTTTCACTATCGCACTTAACATCTTGTCTCTACCAATATGTCCTAACTGATCATGATACTTATATAACACATGATCCTCCATCCTTTGTGGCACACAAAACAATAATCTACCATCATTGGTTTTCCTAAACACAATGCCATTTCTCATTTCGTAAAGCTTATGCTCATTTTCCTCCAATAATTTCTTAATATTCTGTAACTTTTCATCTTTGGCCTGAGCAATTATTAAATTGGTTTCAAAACTATTTGCCTCAGTGATCATTATCGCATCATTACATCTGCTAAGTGCATCTACATGTTGCATTTGTTTACCCGCTCTATGCTTCAGTTCATAATCAAATTCTTGCAATTCCAAAGCCCACCTGGCAATTCTCTGATTAAGCTCAATCTTATTTAACGTTAACGTTAAAGAATTACAATCTGTCACTATCTTAAAGTGTCTGCCTTGCAAATATATCCTAAATCTCCGTAAAGCATATATAATTGCTAAGGTTTCTAATTCAAAACTATGATATTTGGCTTCTGTTTCTGTTGTCCTTTTCGAAAAATAAAATACCGGATGCCATTTTCCATCATGCTCTTTTTGCATCAATACCGCCCCAAATCCTAATGCACTGGCATCACAATGAAGTTCAGTTTCCTTCTTATAATCAAACATGGCCAAAACCGGTGCCTCAACTAATTTGTCCTTTAACTGTTGAAAACAATCTAACTCTTTTTCCTCAAATTTAAACTTTTTATCTTTTCTTAATAAATCATATAACGGTTTTGCTATCGTCGAAAAATTTTTTATAAATCTTCTAAAATAAGAACACAACCCCAGGAAACTATGAACTGACTGCGTTTTCACCGGTATGGGAAAATTTCTAACTGCTTCTAATCCCTTTCCTTCTGCTCTAATCCCATCTTTAGATATTTCAAATCCCAAATACTTAACCTTATCCTGTAAAAATTCACATTTGTCTAGCCTTAATTCTAATCGATTTTCCACTAAACGTTTAAAGACTTCTTTCAAAATTAGTAAATGTTCCGTCACACTCGCACTCGCAATCATAATGTCATCCATATATATTATAACCTTATTTTCTTTTATCATGTCCATAAATATATTATTAATAAATCTTTGAAAAGCTTGTGGAGCTGTCTTCAACCCCATCGGCATTCTTAAAAATTCGTATTGGCCTAAAGGAGTGACAAACGAAGTATATTTTATCGATTCCTTACCCATCAACACATGGAAATACCCATTTTTTAAATCCAGCTTCGTAAATATTGTTTTATTCACTAACCTGTCAAGCAAATCATCTATTAACGGTAAAGGATAGTTGTCTTTTATCACCACCTTATTAAGTCTCCTAAAATCAATACACATTCTTAACTCCCCTGATTTCTTTTTAACTAACACTATTGGCGATGCATACTCTGAACTACTCTCTCGTATTATACCATCCCGCATATACTCATCTAACATCACCTGTAATTTTTCTCTCTCTACATATGATAGTCTTCTTGGTGAACAACTAAAAGGTTTTGCATTATCTACCGTAATATTCATTTCGTATTTAACCTTTTGTATCATAGGCTTTTCCGCATTAATATACATTGTTCTTAAAATTTTTTCTAATTCACATCGCACTTGCCATTCTACCTGTTCCCCAATATTGTATGAATGTTCCTTTATTTCATTGTCCAAAATGCAAATCTGTAATAAAGCTTCTTCAAAATTATCATTTACCTGTGCATGCCCTTTTGTATTATCTTCTAATTCACGTAATCTCTCACTAAGTAATCCATTGTCTAATAACTTACTCTTACTTTTCATTTCTAACAATTCTTCATCTAACACATTCTCTTCTAACTGTCTACTATCTAACAATTTCTCATTTAACAATTTCTCTTCTAACTGTCTGCTATCTAACAATTTAACTAATTTTATTTCCTGCATTGGGACTTCATTTACTAAATCTTCATTTTCCAATACACTAATTTCTTCCTTCGTGTTTTCGTCTTGATTTTCAATACGCTCTACCGTCATAATTTTTAATGCCGAAAAATCAATTTTCAGATCAAATTTTTCATAAAGTCTCTACCCAGAACTACTCCGCACCTCATAGATTCGTCGGAAACAATTATCAAATCAAAATATATTTTAACTTCTTGCTTCTTTACATAACATTGTGTTTTTCCAATAACAATTAACTGGCTTTCATTTAGCCCAAAATATGTGTTATAACTTTCTTGCAGACCCACTCCATCAGGGACTAAACTTATCTTAATAAATGATACTGGACTTCCTGAATCTATGAGCGCTTCCGTAATAATTGACTTACTAATACCTTTGCTAAAATAAATTTCAACTGGTCTTACATAATTATTTTCAGCCTCCGATTTCCTCTTAGGGCATTGAGCTACCAGGTGCTCTGCAGATCCACATCCATAGCATGTTCCCCTCTCTCGAAATGGTAGCTTGCAATCTTTTTTCCAGTGCCCTTTCATATTGCAATTATAGCAACGCAACTCCTTTACTGCAGCGCTGCGCGCTGCCTCCAACTTAGCATCACTTCGTTGTCGTATCGGTAGTACCATCCCAGCAAAGACCCGCAACACTTTCTCAGCACTCTCAAAACCCTGCAATTTTGCTTGCATGCGAAGATTGTCCACTGGAATCCCTTCGATAATTCCATCCACCAACTCCTCTTCATCCATGTTAACGTCTCGTGCCAACTCAACCTTACTATCATAGTAAGTTACGAAACTCTCTCCAAACTTCCAGTTACGCCGTTCAAAATTTCGTCGTAATTCTCCTTTAGTTACTTTCCCATCGAATGCCAGTTTTAATTGCTGCAACAACTCCTCGAAAGGTTGAATAATGCGTGCTGGGTCAGCATGAAGCCATTGAAGTGCAACGCCTTTAAGTTTTGCCATGCACAACAAGCGACATTGCATTTTGGTCAAATTATATGCGATAGCCACATTTCGCAACTGCATTATCCAATTACGCACCGATGTTTGACCAGTAAATTCTAGCAATACTTCCTTTGCCAGTAGAAACATGCTCGAAGACCCTGCAGCGTTGTCGTCAGATTTCGCGCCAATTTGAATTTCATCACTATTTGAAATACCAGCGTCATCTTGTCGGGCGTCTAACTTATTTTCAAGCGCTGCTTCTTCTTGCTGCTCATCGCAACTCGCTTTAATGCTACTGCGCATTTGTAATTGTGTAACCATGTCTGTTGCCGCTCCTATCTCCGCCTGCAAATTCCTGAGAATTTCTCGATTCTTGGTAATCTCTTCCATTTGCACCACGAACATTGCATCATGCATCTCAGTTTCGTCCTCTATTTCAGCTTGATCCATCACCGGAACATTGCCGCGCTCCTCTGTCAGTACTGCATTTAACCGCGCCAATAATTCTACTTTGCCGCCACGTGTTGGTAAGCCCAAAACTGCCAACCATCTCTTTAATTGTGTCACCGACACTGCCGAAATATCAATATCCATGACGTGAATATTCGGACCACTTCTGATATTGTAGTAGGCAATAAAATGTTTATTGAGTCTTTTAGTTATTAAATAGATTATAAATTTATTTATTTTACAGCTTTTTTTAGCTTCACTCTTATTCTCTTCTTTCACTGACGCTTCGAGATCAAACTTCTTCTTCTTCTCCCCGCCTTCATTCATTGTACATTTCATTGGATATATCGATATTATACATGGTTGCTTTTCTTTACAATAAATCGATATCAAAGTATTATTCTCTACGATAGTTATGTTGTTACAATATGTGTTTATCTTATTTTTTTTTTTTTTTTATATTAAAAATAAAATAAAAAAAAAATAAAAAAAAATAAAAAAAAAAAAAAAAAAAAAAAAAAAAAAAATTTAATTTAAATTTGATTTTTATTTTTTTTTTTAATTTATTTTTTTAATTAAAATAAAAAAAAAAAATTATATAAAAAAAAAAAAAAAAAAATAAGTTTATATATTTTTTTAAATATTTTTTAAAAAATTAAAAAATTTTTTAAAAAAAAAAAAAATTAATAAAAAATAAAAATTAAAGGTGGGTTTTTTTTTTTTTTTTAATTAAAAAAAAGGAAAAATTATATTTTTTAAATAAAAAAATAGATTTTTTTAAAAAAAAAAAAAAAAAAAAAAAAATAAAAAACCCCCGGGGAAAGAAAGGGTGGGTATTTTATGGTTTTTAGATAGAGTTTTAAAATTTTCCCCTTTTTTGGACTTAAAAAAAGGAATAAAGGAAAAATGTTATCCTTATTCCCAAGTGATCCGACTCTTATGAATCATTGTCAATGACTGCCCATTTACAAAAAAAAAAAAATTTTTAATAAGCCAAAACGAAGGAAGAAGGTTAAAAAGAGCAGACGCCGTAAAGCGTCAGCATCCTCTGTTACCAATTCTTCTGTATTATGCAAAGTAAACCACTCTGTGAATGTCACGGAGGACTTAAATGGTCTTGAACAACAAGTTGTCCAAGAAATATTTTCAAAGCATTCCCAAATTCAAACGTGCCTGCCTTTTAGAACGGATATTATAGGTGAGATAAGAACATTGAATGACAATGTAATTTATAGTAAACAGTATCCTTATCCTTATTCAGTTAACTGTAGTATGCGCCTATGTATTTTTAAGAACAATAAATAAAGTACAATAAATATACAAGAGCATAACAACACTTTGTTGCTATGTTTATGTAAACAATAAGGCCCAAGGCTGATGTAACATGATCGTCCACTTGAAGGCTACAAAGTATAAGTGTATGGTCAGCATTCCCACGCCGACCAAATACATAATACATATGTGCATAATTCGCTCACTCGATAAGCATAGATATATAAGATATACATAAGAGAGAGAGCCGCTCCGCTGCTGGCGTATCCAGCAGTGCAGCTACGCGGTTTAGGCTTAGAAGAAATATATTTAAGAATGTGAAATCAGTCACTTGGAAAGAGTTGAATTGGGCAGAACCATTTCTGCCCAACAATAAATAAAACTTATTCATCAAACCGAAACCCATTCTATTACATGGCGACCGTGACAGTCGTCCAACGTTGGACAATCTAAAAAGAACCACAACCCTAAGAAATATTAGAGGAAAACTGGACAGGAAGGCTAAACTGGACTGACTGAAAAGCTAAAGGAACCACAACACAAAAAAAATTGGAGGAAAAACTGGAGTGCCAAACTGAGAACAAATCTGAGTGAGTAGAATTGTATTGAGATATGGGAAAACAAACGTATCGTAATATACGGTCAGCAAACGCCACCGGTCTGGTCGAAAGCTCTAAGGCTACATGCAGAGCTAGACCACTTGCTGCAATATCAGCAAGAGCTAAAAGCCCAAAAACTCGAGAAAACTCACTCAGAAAATAATAAAAATAGAACAATTATTAATGAAGTCTCAAAACCAATAGCCTATCCAGCACCAGCACCGGCACTAACGAAGCCTAAGAAGACCTGCCCACCGGACTGCAAAGGAATCTGGAGTCCTCACTGCCTGGGGACTTGTGAGCAGCCATCGACATCATCAGCAACACAGAAGTAGACAGCAGCGAGGGAGTGTCAGCGTGCCACCCCCGGCGACGCCCAGCTGACACCACAGAAATAGACAGCAGCGAGGGAGTGTCAGCGTGCCACCCCCGGCGACGCCCAGCTGACACCAGCAGATGAACATCGGCAGCAACTAACGCCGCTTCCGACCTCTGTAAATCAGTAATAACTGTTTAAAAGCAACAATATTAACTCAACAACCAAAGTTGAATATCACACATGACAAATACCTTGCCACGAACGTTTTATAAAAATTTCATTTAAATCAGACTATAAATAAATAAGATATGATAAGAATTAAATTCGTTTTGAACGTATATACAGAACTCAGACACTCAGACTATCGGGCGGTGGTAAAAGAAATGGTTTACCATGCACCTTGACGACGAAGCAAGAGCAATAGCTGAGTGGTTAGAGCGGCCGACGGAATTTTGTAGGCTTGTGTGTGTGTTGTGGCGCGAATTTGATTGATGTGCGACGACCGTTGCATTCTTTCAAATTTTATTCATTAAAAAACGAAATTAGCAGCCGTGGGAGTTGTGATGTACACGTATGTACATACAAATCGTCTACTTCTCATGTTAAATTAAATTTCAATCAAAAATAGATTTTTCCCAATTTGATTTCATTGATTTTGATTTATTCATTATGCAATATTTAAGAAAAACAAATTATAATAATTATTTTACTTTTAATATAAATAATTATTAAATAAATTTTACCAAATATTTATAAACCGTTTAAATTAATTAAATGGAAATCAACAAAAACATTTCATATATCGATCGCGGCAGCAAGCGAACCCCGAATACGGTCGATATCAGTCCGAGACAGATGTAGCTCTCTTAACCACTGATAAACTACTGCGGCCATCGAAAGGGGGTTGGATCCCCCAGGCGGCCAGGTTCACATTTTGTGTCTTCATAATTTTTGTAATTTTTCCCCTTATTTTATTACATAAGTAAATGTACATAAATATATATTTATACAAATATACATACATATGACATTAAGCATTCACACATGCATGGAGAGATTAAACAAACAGAGCGAGAAGGCAATATGCATTCTTAGAAGAAGCAAATGTAACGAATTTTACCAAGCGCTAAAATTTGTAATCACTGAAAATCAACAACAGTTCACATGTCGATAGCGGCAGCAAGCGAACCCCGAATACAGAATTCATGAGTACGGTACATAGCTCACTTGACAACAGATCAACTCCTGCGGATGTCAAAATGATATGTTGTGTTTTTATACTTATTTATTATTATTTTATATACATATTTAATTTTATATGTTTTATAAATTTTATTTCCTTTGAATAGTCAACATAAGTTCAAATGCTCGATGACGTCACAACTATTTCTTGTGCAGAAAAGAAAGGGACGAACGATGCGATGTTTCTCGACTCTTCTTTTTCATGCACATGTCAATTAGCGAAAATATATGTGCATATATGTTAAAACATCATACATACATACTTAATTTGTGTACGTACATACAAATATGCATTTCTTTACAACCAATAGTTGACGTGGTAGATCGATCTGAATATATGCAAGTATTTATTGTACATACAAACATGTGTACATTGTGACATACAAGTTATCACCCTCAGTCCCTTTATATTCACTATGAAAATTTTAAACAGTTTTCATAACCATTTGGGAACCCATTTTTCGCTCTGGCGCTATCCCATTGCGTCAATCCATTTAAGAAATCTATTCGCACTCTTGCGCCAGTCTCTTAAAAGCATAAACAATATCCGAAGCCTGTTAGCAGTCTCGAGCCACTCTTTTCGTTAAACAAACAATCTTTTCCAAGAGGCAGTTATTAAACTACGCAGGTCAAATGTTGACCTCTTGGTCACTTATCACCCATCCTAAGTAGAACTGTGCAAGTGTCAACAAAATTCTCGATCATGGGCGTATCATAAACAACGCTCTCATGATCTGCGTCTCCACGCTCTACTGTAAACAAATCCTCCTTCGCCCAAGCCCGTCATTAATTTCACCACGAGACGAAAGCTTTGGCTCCATTTCCGAAAGCTCTTGATCCCCAAGTCTAAAGCTTTTGAAAAAGCTTTAACATTACTTTAGCTTAAGAATATATCTGTAACCTTAGTCATATTTTTGCGATCAATAAAGACGGAAGTGTCCTTCCTACAAAAAATAAATTTTTTCCATCACACGTTCGCGAGTTGGTTTTAAACGAGAACTACACGAAAGATATTAAACCACACAATATCAAAGAGTAGCGAGTGAACTTGATCCGGAATATTGAAGCAAAACGGCGAATATTCCTAAAATCCGTTAGGAACTCACACAATTCTACAACCTTAAACTGTAACAGTGCTACACATAACGAGGACCCGAAATAATTAAAAAGGGAGCCTCAAAGTGTTAAACAATTTAAACAGTGTTGTGGACAAACATATTAACATATTAAAGGAGACCTGAAAGAAATAAAAAGAAAACTTCAAAGTGTTAAACTATTTAAATAGTGTTTTGAACACAAAAATGTACTTGATAAGGAGGACCTGAACGAAATAAAAGGAAATCTCAAAGTGCAAAATTAATAAAATACAGTCCGCTGATGATATCAAATTGACAAAAAACAGTTTTGGTACAGAGCACTAACAACTGCAAGAACTGCAAAACAACAAACATTTAAAAGTACCAAAATTTTAAACAACAACAATTAAAGAAGGAAGACGCCCAATGTAAAGAAGGAAGCCCCCAATTATAAAAGGAAGACCCCAAAACCAAGAACAAACAACTCCTGACTTAAGAAGGAAGATCATTCATGTGAGCTCCACCAGTACATTTCTTTATTGTTAAATTAACTTTAATTTTAAAACTGGAGGATCTTATAAGTAACTTTTAAAACTTAAAAATGGCTCAAAATCAGACTTTGACAGCAGATTTCGCTGAACTTATAGCAAATAAAATCAAAGCCTTATCTGAAGAATTTGCAGCATTAAAACTGCAAATTAATAGTTCAAGAATACCAACCTACACAAGTAAATGACTTAATCAGGTACGAACTTAATCTATACCCGAATTCGCAGGTAGTTACGCAAATCATGTTAGTTGGCGTGAAGCAGCATGCTGCGCCATGAGAATGTATAAAGACGGTAGTAGAAAGTACGTATGTAGGTGCCTTAACAATATTAAGAAACAAAATAACAGGGAAAGCTAATGATAAACTAACACACAGACAACTAAAAAAGAAATTTACAATTTTAATTGATACCGGTGCTACCTCATGTTACATTAATCACGGTATTAACGATAATCAAGAAGAACTAGTTATTAAGAAAAGAATAAAGATAGTAAGTGTATATAGTTTGATAACTCATTTTCACAATATTACAATATTTGGTAAAAACCAAAAGATTTTACGAAATCCAAAACTTAGATGCGGATCTATTGTTCGGCTATAACCTACTAAAGGGAAAATGCCATTATTGACCTATCTAAAGAGACGCTTGCTTATAAAGATAAAATAGAAAGAATAAATTACGAAACCCCAGCCGAAGACACAGTTGGTAATCTACAGTGTTCAGATATAGATTTGAACATTGCCACTTATCTGGACTCACAAAAAGGAAATAATGGAAAAATGTTATCCTTATTCCAAGTGTCCGACTCTTATGAATCATTGTCAATGACTGCCCATTTACAGACGATAATGAAATCGTTAGTAAGCCAAAACGAAGGAAGAAGGTTAAAAAGAGCAGACGCCGTAAAGTTGTCCACGAAATATTTTCAAAGCATTCCCAAATTCAAACGTGTCTGCCTTTTAGAACGGATATTATAGGTGAGATAAGAACATTGAATGACAATGTAATTTATACATATGAAACATATATATATGAAACAGTATCCTTATCCTTATTCAGTTAACTGTAGTATGCGCCTATGTATTATTAAGAACAATAAATAAAGTACAATAAATATACAAGAGCATAACAACACTTTGTTGCTATGTTTATGTAAACAATAAGGCCCAAGGCGGATGTAACATGATCGTCCACTTGAAGGCTACAAAGTATAAGTGTATGGTCAGCATTCCCACGCCGACCAAATACATAATACATATGTGCATAATTCGCTCACTCGATAAGCATAGATATATAAGATATACATAAGAGAGAGAGCCGCTCCGCTGCTGGCGTATCCAGCAGTGCAGCTACGCGGTTTAGGCTTAGAAGAAATATATTTAAGAATGTGAAATCAGTCACTTGGAAAGAGTTGAATTGGGCAGAACCATTTCTGCCCAACAATAAATAAAACTTATTCATCAAACCGAAACCCATTCCATTACATGGCGACCGTGACAGTCGTCCAACGTTGGACAATCTAAAAAGAACCACAACCCTAAGAAATATTAGAGGAAAACTGGACTGGAAGGCTAAACTGGACTGACTGAAAAGCTAAAGGAACCACAACACAAAAAAAATTGGAGGAAAAACTGGAGTGCCAATCTGAGAACAAATCTGAGTGAGTAGAGTTGTATTGAGATATGGGAAAGCACCGTGGCGGTCAACGTGCCACCCCCGGCGACGCCCAGCTGACACCACAGAAATAGACAGCAGCGAGGGAGTGTCAGCGTGCCACCCCCGGCGACGCCCAGCTGACACCAGCAGATGAACATCGGCAGCAACTGACTATTACTAACAAATTAACTATAAATATAAATATTCAAAAAATTGTAAGACAAATTGTAAAACGGAGCATATACTACTATGCCCTGTTAACCCAATATGGCCCGTGAAGCCATAGCTAGAATCAGGCAGGCAATACTGTAAAACAATTTTTTTTTCTCTCTAACTTTTTTTTTTTTTTTTTTTGTTGTACTTTGCTTTTATTTATTGGATCTTCTTGTATAAGAACTAACAATAAGTTTAAAAATCTTAACTATAACATGTTTTTTCTGAACAGTTGAATTATTTTTCCAACTGTTCTATGATTAGACGGCCCTAAAAATTTCTTCGCTGGGTTGGTAGGTCCTTTCGCCGGAGACGGGAGCGACTGCTGAGCTGGGTTAGACCTCTCGCTAGGTGGTTGGGGTGCGAGAAAAGCTTGCTATGGTATTTTTCTTTAAGTTCCGTAATTGCCTTGATAACAGGTGGGATATTTAAGTCACTTTGGATGTTTTCATTCCGAACGTACCACGGTTCCCCCGTGATGGTTCTCAGAATCTTTGATTGTGCTCGCTGTATGATGTCAATATTGCTGTTGCTGGCATTGCCCCATAACTGTGAGCCATAGGTCCAGATAGGTTTCAATACGGAATTGTAGAGTAAGACCTTGTGATCTAGGCTGAGCGGAGAACCAGAGTTGATGAGCCAGTGTAAGTTGTTGGCTTTGAGTTTAAGTTGAGTTTTTTTGGCTTCAATGTGCTTGCGCCATGTGAGTCTTCTGTCAAGGTGTACTCCTAGGTACGCTACCTCGTCTGCTTTCGGGAGTGGTATGTTGTTCAACAAGTGTGGTGGGCAATCTTGTCTGTTTAGCGTAAACGTCACGTGTTTGCATTTTTGCTCGTTTACTTTTATTCGCCAGTCAGAGAGCCACTTCTCAATGTCGATGAGGTGCAATGCCAGCTGTGCTGTCGCCTGACTTGGGGAACTTGAACGGCTAAGGATAGCTGTATCGTCGGCAAATGTGGATACCGTTAAGCGACTATTTGTAGGGATGTCGGCTGTATAAATGAGGTATAAGGTAGGCCCAAGAACGCTGCCTTGGGGGACACCAGCCTCAATTTTATGATCAGTGGAAGTGGCAGTGTTGCACCGCACTGCAAACTTTCTACCATAGAGGTAAGACTTTAGAAGTTTGTGTGTGCTTTCGGGTAGGGCTGTTTTAACTTTAAACATTAGGCCGTCAAGCCAGACTCTGTCGAATGCTTGGGATACGTCTAGGAATACTGCTGTACAGTATTCGCGATTTTCAAATGCAGTTCTTATTTCCGTTGTTATACGATTCACCTGCTCAATGGTTCCGTGGCTTTCGCGAAATCCAAATTGATGGTCTGGGATTATGTTGTGGGTTCTCAGATGTAGATTAAGTCGGATCAGCAGGCATTTTTCGAATAGTTTCGAAATACATGAGAGTAGGCTTATTGGTCTGTAAGATGAAGGGACTGTGTGGTCCTTACCAGGCTTTGGAATCATTATGATAATCGATCTCTTCCATCGTTGTGGAAAATATCCAAGTTTGGTGATGGCATTAAAGAGCTGGGTTATGTAGCGAACTGCAGAGTGTGGCAGCTCGATCTGAATTTTTCGGGCTAAGCTTTCTCTTTATTGTAATGTAGCGGTCCATTCCAGTCTGCCAGGTCGACCCAGCTTTTTTGTTTACGTTTTCGTTTTGTTTTGCTCGTAGTGCAGCAGTACCGTTTGTTTCTTGCGGTTTTGCACGACGACGAGATAGAGCGGGCTGTCGGTATTGCTCCAGCTGTTGTTGTTGGAGGTAGCGGGGCTTGTGTCGGAGCTAAAAGAGCGGGAGAGCAAGAGCGCGCTCTTACTTGATTTGTTGGTAGAACAAGGTTCCCTGGGCTATGGGTTATTGACCGCTCGATGTCTGCGTTTGGAATTGTCGGGGAGACGTAGGAAAAGTACGCGTTGTTCCGTTGAATTGAGAGCCGGCGTTCGTCTTGCTCACGCTGACGCTGAGCGCGAGTGTCATTCTGACTCATAGTTTTATTATTTAAGATAAAGAATCACTATATATATTTTAGCGATCTTGCATCGCATAGAGCGTCTCTTTCGCTTTCGGATTATGTATATAGTTTATATTATTAGTCGTTCACTTCACTCAAAACAACCGATTTTGTGCGGAGCTCGATAAAAACACGTCTTCACACGTCGACGAATTTCGAGCGAAACCATCTCTCTAACTAACACTCAAAATTATTGGAAATTTAAAATTAAGGAAGGAAGAAATACCTAATATAAATGTCCATAGAGACAAATAAAATATGCAAAATTGAAAACATTCATTCTTTACAAAACTATAAAATTAGTATACCCAAAATGGGTTTGATAGGCACTAAAACTGTCGACTCCACGGCAAATGTTATAAATAAAGTGGAAGTCCAAAATGCAGACTTGTTCTGGATAACCATAATACTCGTACTAATTGTAATAGCTTTAATTATGGTATCCAATGCATTAATAAAAATATACAAAGTCCATAATAAGTGTCTCAGAAAACAATACCGTAGCGCTGCTAACGGTTTAGATAACGTTTAAGGAATGTATTTCCCTCATACATCAATTATGAATTATGAATGAATGAACTCAATTATGAATGAAAAAAGTAAATAAAATATAAAAAAGTTGAAAAATTTTTTTTTAAAAAATATGAACGTAAATTAATAAAAACCCAGAAATACGAATTAGAATACACCCCCCGTTATACCATTATTATAGTTACACAGAATAGGAAATTGTACTTACGACACTGCTAGGTGTAAAAGTCAAATCAGAATTATTAGATTTTGGCATACTAGGTAAAAATGTCGCTTTCTTTGTATGCAACTAACTAGTACCACAGCATGGACTGGGAAAAGCTTATTGATCAGATAAAAGAATCAAAAGAAAATTTCAATAAATCTTATAAATGCTTAACGCAAAATAGATCAATACAAGCTGTAACGATAAATAAAAATGCCCAAACATTGGTAACTAATTATAATAAAGTCAGGGAGCTAATACAACAGAATAGAAAAAATTTAGACAGTAAACAGTGTGCTAAAGTTTCGGAACTACTGGTGGCATTAAGGGAAAAATTAATATTAATAAAAAATAAATTCAGCCTCCAGATAGAAATTCCGACTATATTAAACACTCCATTAACAATAAATCTTAATGAAGAAAGCACTGACTCAGACGAAGAAAATACGACTGTAGGCGGGGAAGACATTAAAGAGGAAGATCTTCACGATCTAACTATACCAGCAACATTAGTGCTGAAGGAAGAAAATACTACAAATAACGCAGCTGACTCAGAAAATACCTTAACCATGGCAGAACAAGCAGCAGCCATTAGGTCTTACATTAAGGAAGTCGCTTGCGCAGTGCCAGAATTTGATGGACAAAAGATCCATTTACAACGATTCATTAAGGCAATCAAATTGGTAGACTTAGCTAAGGGACCATTTGAAGACGTTGCAGTTGAGGTCATTAAGTCAAAAATAGTTGGCACAATTTTGAACTCAGTTGACAATGAAACGACAATTCCAGCAATTATAAACAAATTGCAGAAAGTAGTTGTCGGTGAGACATCCGGTAATGTCAAAGCAAAGCTATCAACAGTTCAGCAAAGAGGTAAAACTGCAACGCAATTTACCACTGAAGTTGATAGACTGAGAAAGCTATTATTCTATTCCTTTATCGACGAGGGTATACCTCTAGAACATGCCACTAGTCTAAGTACTAAGGAGGCAATTGACACCATGATAAATCGTGCTGAGCACGAAAGTATCAAGACAGTACTGGAAGCAGGGACTTGCACCACTATGGATGCAGCAATAAGCGCATACATAAGAACGAGTGCAAGAGTTACCGGTGACATCAATAAAGTGATATACTTTAGAGGTAACAGATCTAACAGAGGATACGGCAATGCCAATAGAGGTGGAAACCGAGGTAGAGGCTTCAATAACAATGGTTATAGAGGCAACTATAATAACGGTTACCAAAATAACGGTTACCAGAATAACGGTTATCAAAACCGCAATAATGGAAATAATAACCGCTCTAATGGCAACAATAGGGGCCGAAATAATGGAAACAGAGGCCGTAACAACAACCAGAATTACAATAACGGAAATAATGCCAATGTACGAGTAACCCAAGATCAGGGAAACTCGCAACAGCCTTTAGGTACCCAGTAGGAGAAGATCATAGGGTATACGCCATCAATTATAATCTCAATATATTTACCACATTCATTCATGTCGAAACAGGTGAAAAACTTGTTTTCCTTCTTGACACAGGTGCAGATATCTCTATTCTCAAAGAGAACTCTGACAAATTTTCTAATATTCAAATAACTAACAAAATAAATATTCAAGGCATAAGCCAACAGATAATTCAGTCTCAAGGACAGACTTTTATTGAGATACAGACATGTAAATACATTATCCCACACGACTTTCATTTAGTAGATAAAAATTTTCCCATACCGTGTGATGGAATAATAGGAATAGATTTCATTAAAAAATATAATTGCCAAATTGATTTCAAACCAGCAGAAGATTGGTTTATAATTAGACCCAACAATTTGAAATTCCCAATTTATGTTCCAATAACATACAGCTCTGGTAATAACACAACTCTATTACCAGCAAGACCCCAAGTTGTCCGAAGAGTAATAGTATTAATAGTATATGATAACATTTTAATCCCAAACCAGGAAATTCAAACTGGTATTTATGTTGCAAATACAATTGTAATACATTTGTCCGAATTTTGAACACAACAGATTCTGACCAATTGGTCAATATAGACAATTTAAAATATGAGCCACTTTCAAACTACAATGTAGTTCAGGCAAATAGCGAAAACAGAAATAAAACTGTATTATCTCAATTGAAGAAAAATTTCCCAAAATTGTTTAAATTACAATTAGAAACTTTATGCAGCAAATATACAGACATATTTGCATTAGAATCAGAACCAATAACTGTTAATAATTTTTATAAACAAAAGTTGAGATTAAAAGATGATGAGCCCGTATACACAAAAAATTATAGAAGTCCTCATAGTCAAGTAGAAGAAATACAAGCCCAGGTACAGAAATTAATAAAAGATAAAATAGTCGAACCATCAATTTCAGAGTACAATAGCCCTTTGCTATTAGTACCTAAAAAGTCAAGCCCAGATTCAAATAAAAAGAAATGGAGATTAGTAATAGACTATCGCCAAATTAATAAGAAACTTTTAGCTGACAAATTCCCACTACCGAGAATAGATGATATTTTGGACCAACTTGGTCGAGCAAAATATTTTTCTTGCCTTGACCTAATGTCAGGTTTTCATCAAATCGAGCTGGATGAAGGCTCAAGAAGTATAACATCTTTCTCAACCAACAATGGCTCATATCGTTTCACGCGATTGCCATTTGGTTTAAAAATAGCGCCTAATTCATTCCAAAGAATGATGACTATAGCATTCTCCGGAATAGAACCGTCTCAGGCATTCCTTTATATGGATGACTTAATAGTCATCGGTTGTTACGAAAAGCATATGCTTAAAAACCTCACTGAAGTTTTTGATAAATGCAGGGAATACAACCTAAAGTTACATCCTGAAAAATGTTCATTTTTCATGCATGAAGTCACATTTTTGGGACATAAATGCACAGACAAAGGAATTTTGCCGGATGACAAAAAATATGATGTCATTCAGAACTACCCAGTTCCACATGATGCGGACAGCGCTAGACGTTTTGTAGCATTTTGCAATTACTACAGACGTTTTATCAAAAATTTCGCAGACTATTCGCGGCACATAACGAGATTATGTAAAAAGAATGTTCCATTCAAGTGGACAGATGAATGCCAAAATGCATTCGAACATCTAAAATCGCAGCTAATAAACCCAACACTCTTGCAGTACCCAGACTTCAGCAAAGAATTTTGCGTGTGGCGCAGTTTTAACTCAAAACCACAATGGCCACCAACTCCCAGTTGCTTATGCATCAAGAGCTTTTACGAAAGGTGAAAGCAATAAAAGTACAACAGAACAATAGTTAACAGCAATTCATTGGGCAGTAGTACATTTTAGACCGTACATTAACGGAAAACACTTCACTGTGAAAACAGATCATAGACCATTGACATATTTATTCTCAATGGTCAACCCCAGTTCTAAATTAAGAAGAATAAGGCTTGAATTAGAGGAATATAATTTTAGAGTAGAGTATCTAAAAGGCAAAGATAATCATATAGCTGATGCGTTATCAAGAATAACCATCAAAGATTTAAGCGAAATTACTGGAAACATATTAAAAGTCACTACAAGATTTCAAAGTAGACAAGAATCCTGCGCAGGAAAAGAACAATTGGATTTGCATGAGCAAACCAAAGAAAAAGCTTCAGAGCCCAACGTATACGTAGTCATAACAAATGACGAAGTACGAAAAGTAGTGACCTTGCAATTGAATGATACGATATGTTTATTTAAACATGGAAAGAAAATCATTGCAAGATATGATGTTTGTGATCTTTATACTAATGGAGTTCTTGATCTAGATCAATTTTTCCAAAGGCTTGAATCGCAAGCCGGTATATACGATATCAGCCAACTCAAAATGGCACTGTGGAAAAAAATCTTTGAACACGTTTCAATAGATGAATTTAAAAAAATGGGCAATAAAATATTAAAGAATTTAAAAGTAGCGCTACTTATCCCGGTGACCCAAATCAATAATGAAAAAGAAAAAGAAGATATATTGTCTACACTACATGATGATCCTATACAAGGAGGTCATACAGGCATTACAAAAACCTTGGCCAAGGTCAAAAGATATTATTACTGGAAAAATATGAGTAAATACATAAAAGAGTACGTAAGAAAATGTCAAAAATGCCAAAAAGCAAAAACAACAAAGCATACAAAGACCCCAATGACTATAACTGACACACCAGAACATGCTTTCGATAGAGTTGTCGTGGACACAATTGGTCCACTACCTAAGTCAGAAAATGGTAACGAGTACGCAGTCACTCTCATATGTGATTTAACCAAGTACTTAGTTGCTATTCCAATAGCGAATAAAAGCGCAAAAACAGTCGCTAAAGCTATATTTGAATCTTTTATTCTAAAGTACGGTCCAATGAAGACGTTCATAACGGACATGGGAACAGAGTATAAGAATTCAATAATTACTGACCTATGTAAATATTTGAAAATCAAAAATATAACATCAACAGCTCAACACCACCAGACAGTTGGAGTGGTCGAAAGAAGTCATAGAACTCTGAACGAGTATATACGATCCTATATATCGGCGGACAAAACCGATTGGGACGTATGGCTTCAATATTTCGTATACTGCTTTAACACGACCCCATCTATGGTACATAATTACTGTCCATATGAATTAGTTTTCGGTAGAACAAGTAATTTACCAAAACATTTTAATAAAATGCATAGCAAAGAACCAATATATTATATAGATGATTACGCTAAAGAAAGTAAATATAGGTTAGAAGTAGCATATGCTCGAGCAAGAAAACTGCTTGAAGCACATAAAGAGAAAAATAAGGGAAATTACGACTTAAAAGTAAATAACATAGAATTGGAAGTAGGAGATAAAGTTTTATTAAGAAATGAGGTAGGTCATAAATTAGACTCTAAATACACAGGGCCCTATAAGATAGAAAGCATAGGAGATAATAATAATATTACGTTACTTACTAATAAAAACAAGAAACAAATAGTTCATAAAGATAGATTAAAGAAATTTCATTTATAATTGAACAATAAACAAATATTTTTCTTCAACATTTAATTTGCATTCCTTACATAATTGATTTTACACTAATATTTTTCTTAAACATTTAACAAAAAAAATATAATAAATAATTTGCATTCATTAATTAAAATAACTTCAGTAGGTTACGTTATTTTTCAAAAGGAGGGAGATGTAGTATGCGCCTATGTATTATTAAGAACAATAAATAAAGTACAATAAATATACAAGAGCATAACAACACTTTGTTGCTATGTTTATGTAAACAATAAGGCCCAAGGCGGATGTAACATGATCGTCCACTTGAAGGCTACAAAGTATAAGTGTATGGTCAGCATTCCCACGCCGACCAAATTCATAATACATATGTGCATAATTCGCTCACTCGATAAGCATAGATATATAAGATATACATAAGAGAGAGAGCCGCTCCGCTGCTGGCGTATCCAGCAGTGCAGCTACGCGGTTTAGGCTTAGAAGAAATATATTTAAGAATGTGAAATCAGTCACTTGGAAAGAGTTGAATTGGGCAGAACCATTTCTGCCCAACAATAAATAAAACTTATTCATCAAACTTATTCATCTATTACATAACAACTTTGTTAACCAGAAAGTAAATAGGATGTTACAATAAAACATTATACGACCTAGCAAAAGTCCATACAATTCCCCAGTATGGATTGTAGGAAAAACGGGTTATAATGAAGATGGTAGTAGCAAAAATCGATTAGTTATCGATTTCAAGAAAATTAATGAAAACACAGCTCCCGATAGATATCCAATGCCTGACCTGTCAAAAATATTATCTAATCTGGGTAAAGCGCGTTACTTTTCAACAATTGTCTTAGAGTCAGGTTTTCATCAGATCCTAATGAAGGATGAAGACATAGAAAGGATACTTAGTGTCATACAAAATTATAAAAACTGTCCCACAAAAGATTAAAACCATCGTTGAATATCCACCTCCCCGCAACATTAGAGAGTTGCGTGGTTTTCTAGGTTTAACCGAATACTACAGAAAATTTGTTCAAAATTTCGCTTCCATAGCTAAACCCCTCACTAAATTGTTACAAGGTCATGCTAGTATGGTGTCTAAGCACATGTCTAAACAAGAGCAACAGTCGAGTTGCACACGACAGTAGGATACCCTTGGACGTATGTTGCCATAAAAAGTATTTAATTGTATAATACTAATTGCAAGCTATAAATTAATAATAATACTGGATACAAAATATCAACACTATCTGCCTCACTACACTTTTCCTCTATGACCTCACGCGAAATTTTGTCCACTTGATGTGGAAACCACAAACCTTTGCAACATATGCAAACCTGATCGGGTCCCTGCTTGACTGTCTTATTAAAATTGGCTATTAGGCAATCTAAACTAGTTTTAACCTGCGATATCCTATCATCTGGAAGGGTATTCGCACGGTCCACTCTATTGCGGGACGCGTTTCTCCTATTCTCTGCTATCCTATTGGTGCAAATACTCCTATATAGACTCACTCTTTGCGACATATTCCTATGGGCTTCAAAGGCCTCACGTTGAGCTCGAATTCGAGCACTGCGGCGTGCACTAGTATTGCGTGCCTGCTCAACAATCTTACGAATAGGATTGTTTCTAACCTGAGACCTTTGACTTCTATCTATTGCCCTTTCTAAAATTCGCGTCTCCTGATTTTGTCGCTGAATCGCCCTTCTAACAGCATCTCGTCCGCTTTCGTTGGACCTGAATTGTGGACATTGCCTGCGCCTCGATCGACGCAAAGTATTGGCAAGTTGTTCGGCATTTCTAGTTGAATGATCAGTTCGTCGAACACGGCGACGAACTGCATCCTGCTCTCTTTCCTGAGATCGAAACTCAGCATCTTGCCTGCGACTCGAACGACGCGAAGTGTTGGCAAGTTGTTCGTCTGTTTTAATTGCAGAATCACTGCGACGTACACGGCGACGAACTGCATCCTGCTCTCTTTCCTGAGATCGAAACTCAGCATCTTGCCTGCGACTCGAACGACGCGAAGTGTTGGCAAGTTGTTCGTCTGTTTTAATTGCAGAATCACTGCGACGTACACGGCGACGAACTGCATCCTGCTCTCTTTCCTGAGATCGAAACTCAGCATCTTGCCTGCGACTCGAACGACGCGAAGTGTTGGCAAGTTGTTCGTCTGTTTTAATTGCAGAATCACTGCGACGTACACGGCGACGAACTGCATCCTGCTCTCTTTCCTGAGATCGAAGGTCAGCATCTCGCCTGCGCCTCGAACGACGCGAAGTGTCAGCAAGTTGTTCTTGTAATCTGATTGGCGAAGAAGCCCGAAGAGTAGTGTGACGAATTGTGTCCGGTAATTGCTCAACGGCCCTAAATGTTCTATTACTTCTGCGGACTCGATGCTGTTGACTATCTCTAACCCTTTCAGCTTCCCTAAATTCGAAATTTTGCCTACGTTCTCTATGTGCCTCTAGATTATTTACGCGTTCCTGCTCAGAAAAGTCTATATCTGACCTATTCAAACGATTTCTTTTTCGCTGTGTTTGACTCCTATTGCAAGCTGACTTTCTCTTAAGTCTAGGCATCTTCTAATATATAAGTTTTAAAATAATATATAGGTATGTTAAAAATAAAATTCTTATAAATTTATTTAATTTGAATATATATTTATCAAAAATTAATATATAGTTATATATATAAAATAAAGTTAGTATATTTATTTATATATATAAATATATTCATATTTTTAGTTTAGTTTATAGTCGAACTATGATCAGTCGACTTTTTTTAAAAGTAAAGAAACAATTAAAATTAGATTTAAATTATTTAAGTTGAATTTTAAACTAGAGGTAATTTTAAATTAAGAGTAAAACCTTAAATGTAAAAAAAAAAGAAAAAATTAAAAATTGTGCAAATGTGCAAACTGGGATAAAGAAAAGCCGATCCAACATTTGTTGCAGAGGATTGGGGAAAACCCAGAAAAACCCAATCAGATCAGGAGAGTTAGTGTTAGTAACCAAATGTAAATAAAATTATGAGTAGAGTGTTAAAGCATGCAGTATGTTGAAAGTACTACTATGAATACAAAGAAGACAATTATGTGTTTGACTAAATTCTAGATAAGTGGGCGAGGAGTTGTAATTTTAAGCTAGATATCAAGTTGTTATTGTGAGCTACAATTAAGTATAGTTTATTATAGTCCGAACATAATACCCTGAATGGCTCATGCAGGGCATAGTTCGAGCTACAATTGGGAAGTTTTAGAGGAAGGTAATTACGGGTGATTCTACCAGGGACAGAAAAGTGTAGTCTACTAAGTAAGTCGCTACTATCTATGTCACCTTGGATAAGGTTGTTAATAAATATAACACCAAGCATGGTTCTACGATTAGCTAGAGAAGGCAGATTAAGTAACAAAAGTCTACTAGGATAGGAAGGAAATCTTGAATTTACATCCCAGTTAAAGCCTCGCAAGGCAAACATTAAGAAGTTTTTCTGTACGGATTCAATGCGGTCTCTATGAACTGTGTACTGAGGGTTCCAGACACATGATCCGTACTCGAGAATTGGACGAACAAGCGAAGTGAAGAGAGTCTTAGTTAAGTAAGGATCGTCAAACTCCTTGGACCATCTCTTAATAAAGCCGAGTACACCCATAGCTTTATTAACCATTGATGATATATGTTCAGAAAACTTGAGTTTTCGGTCCAAACGGACACCTAGATCATCAACCAGGGAAATTCTTTCCAAGGTACAACCACAAAGAGAGTATGATACGTACTTTGGGCAGGCACGTGAGCTTGCATTTTGAGCTGTTCAGATTAAGGAGATTTGCACGACACCAAGAAAAGAAACAATCTAGGTCAGATTGAAGGCGAGAATGACAGGAGTCGTCTCTAAATTGAAAACAGAGCTTGACATCATCCGCGTACATGAGAGTACGTGAGTTAAGTATGACCGTTGGGAGGTCATTGATGAAAAGTGTAAAAAGCAGGGGACCTAAGTGGCTTCCCTGAGGAACACCAGATGTGGCATGAACGGGATAAGAACGAGTATTTTTAAAGAGGACTCGTTGGGTTCTGTCACTCAAATAGCTCACAATCCAACTAAGAAGTTTTGGTGAGAAACCGAGAAGATTTAGTTTATGTGCAAGAAGGGAATGGTTGACTGAGTCAAATGCCTTACTGAAAATTTTCCTGAAATCCTTTTACCACAAAGGATGTCAGCTCAAGCAGATTTGTCGTGGTAGAACGACGCTTCACAAATCCGTGTTGAAAAGGGGATATAACGGATCTACTAAAATGCTGCAAGTGAGGAGTAATAACATTCTCGAAGAATTTCGGTATAGCCGACAATTTAGAGATACCTCTATAATTGCTTGCATCAGACTTGCTGCCCTTTTTATGTAAAGGGATGATAAAGGATTCCTTCCATATGGATGGAAACGAGGCAGTTACTAAGGACAGCGAAAATAGTTTGAGCAATGGCTTACATAAGGAGTTGGCACAGTATCGAAGTACACAGGCGGGGATACCATCGGGACCTGGTGAGAAGACTGGTTTAACCAATCGAAGATCCCTAATAAGTGAACTTTCATTCAGTAAAGGTGTGAAGATGCCATTCGAGCTTGGTACGCTATATGGATAGGAGTGAATGTTTGGCGTAGAGGAAGAATAAGTTGTTTGAAAAAACTTGGCAAACATATCGGCAATGGCCTGATCTGTGTTCGCCTCAGCGTTATCGAACATAAGTTTAGAAGGAAAGCCCGCTGACCTACGCTTCATGTTAACAAAACTATAAAACTGTTTAGGATTCTGAAAGAACTGAATCCTACATCTGGTCAAATAGTTTTTAAAACACTTCGCGTTAAGCACGGTAAAATTTGCCCGAGCAGTTAGGTAGCGGGAAAAGACAAGCGGTGAGTTTTTCAGCTTGTATTTCTTAAATAAGCTACTCTTTAAGTTTTTTAAGCGAGACAACTCTTTTGTAAACCAAGGAGGCCTACTTGAGCTTGTCGGATAGAAAAACGGAACACAGATATCAAAAGCAGAGTTAAGGGTTTTATAAAATATATTGATAGCCACTGACATATCAGTTGATAGATAAAAGTCAGACCAATCACAATGTGAAATTAAATAATTTAAGTATTCAAAATCTGCTTTCTTAAAGCAGCGCACGCGATTGCACGGCTTTACACTTTTATGCACAAAGCTAATACCCAAGTCGAGATTCACTTCGAAAGTGGGATGATAAGGATCTTCAGGTAGGGAAAGAGGTTGTGCCCTGTCTAAAATCACCCTGGAAGGATCTGAGACGAAACATAGATCAAGCGATCTGTTTAAAGTGTTTTTGACATGATTAACCTGCGACAAAGACATGTCAAACAAACCGTCAAACAGATCATGTTGCCGGGAGGGCAGAAGGAAGTTTCCCTCCGCAATGGATGTCCAATTACATTCCGGGATATTAAAGTCACCCAGGACTATGAAATGATCTCTGTCTGATAACAGATTAAAAATAGTCTTAATTGCAGACAAATGTTGCGAGTAGACTGATAATTCCGATGACGGCGGAATATAGGAGCAGGTTATATACAAGAAAAAACCGGGAAAGTGTAGTTTTACACAGATTAATTCGATGTCGAATTGAAACTCCGGCTGTAAGAGGTCCGACATAATGGAGGAGTCTACTGCAATCAGTACTCCACCACCCCGTCGGTCAGGTCGATCAAGCCTGTATGTTGTATACCTATCTGGAAAGACTTCAGAGCTTAAAATCTCTGGTTTTAACCAGGTTTCGGTAAAGGCAATAATTTGGGAAGAAAAGGCAAGACTATGAAGATAAAGACTAGAGATTTTACTACAGAGGCCTCTAACATTTTGATAGGAAAGAATTAAGGAAGAAAGAATATTTGTGTGTCCCCTAGCATTTTCAAAGGCATGAAGAGAAGAGAACTTCGGTTTTTTGAGGACTTTGCACTTGTTGTAGGTCCATTTGGCGATGTAACGGCCAATGTGGGAAGAGTAACGGTCGTTCGGCTTTTTCGTTTTGGAGTGAACTCCTTAACAATAAGGTCGGGCGGCCAGAAAGAAGCTGCGCAAACGTCTTTAAACTGTTCTGCAGGGAGAATAATTTTGAAAGAAGAAATGTCGCGCTTTAATTTGAAGTTGAATTTTTTAAATATCAAATCATTTACAGGCATCCTTTCGAGAATGTACGATTGTACATCTTCTATGGTTGTGTCTGGAGCCAAGCGAGAGATAAACACCAATTTTTTAGGTTTAATCGCAATCAGAGGTTTTATACTCGGTGCCTGACTAGCAGGCATGATTGCGGGAACATTACCCGTTACGTTGTTCTCATTGCTAGTAATGGGAGTAGGCACAAGAGGGGCAGCAAGAGGTTTCGGTGCGGTAACATTGCTGCTAGTTGTTTTTTTTTTTTGTGCAACTAGAAGAGCAAGACGGTATAGGGGAAATTAGACTTAGAAGATCAGAAGAAGAAGCCTTGGAAGAAGGTAGATTGGTGGTCTTTAGATTCGTAGTAACTGAATCTAAAGGAATATTAAGAGGAGCAGGTGGCTTACTAAGAGCCGTAAAGGCGTTGAATTGGGTCTCCATCTCCAGAAATTCGGAATGGAGATTAGAGAAAGCTGTGCGTATCCGATAAAACCCGAGTTTTGTTTTATTGTGGATTTTCCGTAGATCGGATTCACCCACACGGCACGCTTCGCACGACCATTTAAGCCCTACATTGGCGTTGACGGCATCTCTAACCCGCACAGTTAGGCCACAGCATTTTAAGTGACTAAAATTGTCAGCATCCGAAGAGCATTTGCAATTTGCTGCAGAGCACGACACCATGTTAATAAAATAAATATGCCTTCGAATAGTAGGGGACAACGAAGAGAGCAATAGAATATTAAGACAAATTTCTTGAGAGAGCAAGAAACAGTTACAGCGCCGAAAACAGGCAAGCAAGCGAGAACGAAAATAAAAAACAAAAATAGCCAGCACTCGAGGTAAACAAAACAACAGCACTACACAACTTACTCAGAGTGCGAAATTTACTTCCGTGAGCGGGAGAGCGGGAGAGCAGGACAGTGTGAGAATATTAGTAAAAACAAATACAAAAAAACTTGACGCCAAGACGCGCAAGTGAAAAGAATTAAAATTTTTGTAAGCGAATTCACTAATAAGGCAGGATTAGTATGCTACTTTAAGCTTTTACTCACAGGGTTAGCACTAGTAAGATACAGCAGTATTAATGAAAGCACATAAGCAGATCAATTAAACAGAATTATTAAGAAACACAGGGAGCAAAAGCAAAACACGTCCAAACACCACGAGTAAGTATCGAGTAAAAGCTTTATATAATGCATCGATACGCATCCCTAATGCATAACATTTTTGCAATAAAGCTTCCTCTTTGAATTGGACCACCGAGCTGAACAGTCGATCATGTCAGAGAAAAACAACATTTTAACAATTAAATAAATACATATACATATTTTAACATACCATATATACATTGTTACCTCCCACCGTCGCGACCTAAGGCCATTTGGTAACTGACGCAGCCGGCTCGTACTCCACATCCATTGGAAGGAGGGAACCACGAGTATAATTATCAAGAAGTAAGCGAACAAAGAAATTAAAATATAAATTGTGCATATTACTTATATACGAGGGTCGTTTGATAAGTCCGTGACTTTTTGAATAAAATATATTTTTTTCGTCAAAGAAGCGTTTTATTTCTCAACATAATCTCCTTTTAGCTCTATACATTTAGTCCAGCGTTTTTCCAATTTTTTTATTCCTTCCAAATAATAGGTTTTCTCAAGGCCCTCAAAATAGTCGTTTGTTTCTGTGATGACCTCTTCATTTGACCCGAATCTCTTACCGCCGAGCCATTTCTTCATGTTTGGAAACAAAAAATAGTCACAGGGGGCTAAATCTGGAGAATATGCTGGATGGGGTAGCAGTTCGTAGCCCAATTTATGAAATTTTGCCATGCTGACTACACACGTGTGCACCCGTGCATTGTCCTGATGGAACAGCACTTTTTTTTCGCCAAATGCGGTCGTTTCTGCTTCAAATCAATATCGAATCTGTCCAAAAGCTCTGAATAATATTCGCCGGTGATCGTTTTACCCTTTTCAAGGTAATCGATGTGAATGATACCTTGTGCATCCCAAAAAACTGTGGCCATGACCTTGTTGGCCGACAGACCCACCTTGGCCTTCTTTGGTGCACGTTCACCCGGAGAAACCCACTGTCTTGATTGTTCTTTGGTCTCTGGTGTGGTGTGGTGGATCCATGTTTCGTCTACGGTAACGAAACGGCGCAAAAATTCGTTTGGATTGCGGTTGAACATCGCCAAACACTCCTTTGAAATGGTCACACGGTTGCGCTTATGGTCGTGTGTGAGCAATCGCGGCACCCATCGCGCGGAAAGCTTTTTCATGTCCAAATATTCATGTAAAATGTGATGTACCCGTTCAGTTGAGATGCCTACAGCCTCAGCTACCTCACGCACTTTCATTCTCCGATCATCCAATATCATTCCATGGATTTTGTCGACGATTTCTGGCATGACGACCTCTTTTGGGCGACCTGAACGTTCGGCATCACTTGTACTGGTACGACCACAACGGAACTCAGTAAACCATTTCTTAACCATTGAAATTGATGGTGCAGAGTCCCCATAATATTTATCAAGTCTTTCCTTGGTTTCGGTGATGGATTTTTTACGCAAAAAATAATGCTTAATTAGCACACGAAATTCACTTTTTTCCATTTTCGTTAAAATTCACGAGATCGTCTGCTTTCAATGCCTATAAAACGCAAACTAAGAAACGCAGCTTTCTCAAAATTTTACAGTCAGCTGTTAAT
Source organism: Zaprionus ornatus (assembly GCA_018904035.1). Taxonomy (NCBI): domain Eukaryota; kingdom Metazoa; phylum Arthropoda; class Insecta; order Diptera; family Drosophilidae; genus Zaprionus; species Zaprionus ornatus. Next base: position 909,762 of record JAEIFZ010000032.1, on the reverse strand, counting down.
CGATAACTGCTGACAGGAGCAGTGTTGTATTTAGAGCAGGTGCGCGGCAAATACAAAAAGTCACGGACTTATCAAACGACCCTCGTACATACATGTACAATGTATTTAAGTGGTGCAAGAAGAGTAGGGCATATACACATGTAAATATATGAAAAAAGACAAATTCATTAAAAACAAAAGAAAAGGGATATAATACAAAAATTAATGTGTATATAAGTGGCGTCACGTGGCTTGCAGTGTGTGTTCGAACTGGTGTGGTCGGCTGGATGCTACCATTTCGGCTGTGATGAAACACGTGTTTTAAAACTATGTACGTAGTACTAATTCGACTATGTGTGAGGTTAGAACCGAAACTGTCTGCAACTGCCATCGGACAATGCCAGTACACTTACAACTTAGTACATACAAAAAAGAGTAAGATGGGACATGTTGGTCTGCGCTGCTGATCGCTTGGACTGTAGGTGTTGTGTATACAAAACTTGCATGCCGCTTTGAGCACGTGTTCAATGTATAACCTATCTGGAGACGCAATAAGGCGGTTGCAATAAGGCAACATTAAAAACAAATGAAAACAAAACGCAATAAGGCGGTTGCAATAAAGCAACATTCAACAAAAAAAAAAAAAAAATACAACAACTCAACTATATTCTTATTTATTTTTTTAACAGACATCTAAATTTCCATAAAATAATTAATCATTAGAATTAATAGTTATCTTGCAAATATATTAATTTAGTCTTTTATAAACATCTATTAAACACAAAATATATATTTAAGCAATTAAAACGGAAACGTATCATATATATAAATCTAGCAAATATAAACTACAAACTACAATACACACAATTTAAGGAAAATGTCTCAATTAAATAAAACAAAACAAATATTAACCAGAAATATGACTAGACTAGACACTGACTTGTCAACGGACGATATAACATCCGACTCGGGATCCCTCACAACCGATTCCACTTCGGTAGTCACACCTTAAGAGGTATTCAATTCCAATCGTATACCGGATGCAATTAGGTTTCTACCAGTATACGAGGGTAACCCTAAAGCACTCAAGGAACTTATAGCAAACGTTGAGGAGATATTGATAATAATAAAGGGTACGGAGATGACTTCATATGGCAAAATGCTGTTAAGAGCTATTCGTAACAAGATTGAAGGTAAGGCAAATGAAGCGCTATTATCGTCCGGCACTGCACTTGTATGGCACGACATCAAACAAAATCTGATTAATACATTTTCCGACAAACGCGACGAGTCTACGTTACTGTACGAATTGCATTCTTTATCTCTTCAAAATTTGTTAGTTACTAAGCTTTTTGAAACGATTACAGAAATCAAGACAAGCCTGTTAATCAGGTTGAAAACCAAGATTTACCGAGTGCAGTAGCGAGTGCAAAGAAGGAGGCATTCAACCAAATATGTTTAAATACATTTGTTGCAGGTATAAAAGGACCTCTGAGATCTTTCATTAGGTCAGCTAAACCTACTTCCCTTATAGATGCTTATGAGTCTGCTATCAAGGAAAGAAACATTTATTATCAGAAACATTAATCACATATAATAATGCAGTCCATTCTGCTACTAAATTTAAATTAACTCCATTTGAACTTTTCTCGGGAAGAACCAATTTTTTTAATAAAAATATTACATTTCATAACTATCATGACTATTTGACTAAATTAAATACATTTCGTAAAGACCTATACCCTAAAATTAAGAAACAAGTAGACCAGGCAAAAATAACAAAAATACAAAAACTTAACGAGGATAGACACGAACCACTCCCGGTTACCCCAAATCAAACCATACACAGAAAAGAAAATACAAGGAATAAATTAACGGCAAGATTCACTCAACAATAAGTTCACGCTGACGCAGGCCCAACGTTGCTAACTAAGAGAAAGCAAAAACTTCATAAATCAAAGATAAGAAGGAATATTAATAGAATAGTCAATAAGGGTAGTAACATTACAGATCCGGATTCCACATCAACATCGAACACGACCTAAACGAAATAAAACATTAAACTGACAACTACAAAAATAAAAACAAATGAAATTGAATTATTAAAAACAATGAGGCATTAACACAAAAATATATATTATATAATACATTTTGTTTAAATAAACTTGTTAATACTCGTATAAATAATATTAGTATACATGTAACCTTCATAAATTTGAAAAAAGTTTACGTTAAAAACAAAACAGAAGTATAATGAATATAAGATAAATAAACAAAAAAATAATAATAAAATATATATATATATTTATATTAAAAAAAAAAATAAATAAATAAATAAAAAAACAATGAAGAAATTAATAAGTTTAAATACCAAAAGTCTGTACCGATTGTTAGAAGATAAAATTCAGGAATAATGAAATTCCCTTTAAAATACCAATATTTAAGCAAAAAGAAATTATATTTATTAAAATTATTATTAATATTAAGATTATTTCATTATCTGTAAACAAACTACCTATGTAATTACTTACAAGTCTATCAACAAAAATCTTCAACTGAGCAAACAAAAATAAACAAATCAGAAAAGCTATAATTCAAACCTATTCCAAGACATAAACAAAATTAAGTCAAACAAAATAAACTATAATAAATGTCAACTAGAAATTAAGGCTAACAGTCCAAGTATCAACGATATATCGATATTGATGTATCGATATAGCTGCATAACATGCATAACATTTTTGCAATAAAGCTTCCTCTTTGCATTGGACCACCGAGCTGAACAGTCGATCGTGTCAGAGAAAAACAACATTTTAACAATTAAATAAATACATATACATATTTTAACATATATACATTGTTACCTCACACCGTCTCGACCTAAGGCTTTTTGGTAACTTACGCCGCAGTGCTCGAATTCGAGCTCAACGTGAGGCCTTTGATGCCTAGAGGAATATGTCGCAAAGAGTGAGTAGCTGCACCAATAGGATAACAGAGAAGAGTAGAAACGCGTCCCGCAATAGAGTGGAACGTGCGAATACCCTTACAGATGATAGGATATCGCAGCCAAAACTAGTTTAGATTGCCAAATAGCTAATTTAAATAACACAGTCAGGCAGGGACCCGATCAGGTTTGCATGTGTTGCAAAGGTTTGTAGTTTCCACATCAAGTGGACAAAATTTCGCGTGAGGTCATAGAGGAAAAGTGTAGTGAGGGAATAGTGTAGATATTTTGTATCTTTCCTCTATGTTTCGATCCCATAATAATAGGTTTAGCTTTTGCAAAACCTGCAGGCGCAGTATTAAGTCTGGGAAAAACCAAAGGCTTCTACGAGGGTCGTTTGATAAGTCCGTGACTTTTTGAATAAAATATATTTTTTTCGTCAAAGAAGCGTTTTATTTCTCAACATAATCTCCTTTTAGCTCTATACATTTAGTCCAGCGTTTTTCCAATTTTTTTATTCCTTCCAAATAATAGGTTTTCTCAAGGCCCTCAAAATAGTCGTTTGTTTCTGTGATGACCTCTTCATTTGACCCGAATCTCTTACCGCCGAGCCATTTCTTCATGTTTGGAAACAAAAAATAGTCACAGGGGGCTAAATCTGGAGAATATGCTGGATGGGGTAGCAGTTCGTAGCCCAATTTATGAAATTTTGCCATGCTGACTACACACGTGTGCACCCGTGCATTGTCCTGATGGAACAGCACTTTTTTTTCGCCAAATGCGGTCGTTTCTGCTTCAAATCAATATCGAATCTGTCCAAAAGCTCTGAATAATATTCGCCGGTGATCGTTTTACCCTTTTCAAGGTAATCGATGTGAATGATACCTTGTGCATCCCAAAAAACTGTGGCCATGACCTTGTTGGCCGACAGACCCACCTTGGCCTTCTTTGGTGCACGTTCACCCGGAGAAACCCACTGTCTTGATTGTTCTTTGGTCTCTGGTGTGGTGTGGTGGATCCATGTTTCGTCTACGGTAACGAAACGGCGCAAAAATTCGTTTGGATTGCGGTTGAACATCGCCAAACACTCCTTTGAAATGGTCACACGGTTGCGCTTATGGTCGTGTGTGAGCAATCGCGGCACCCATCGCGCGGAAAGCTTTTTCATGTCCAAATATTCATGTAAAATGTGATGTACCCGTTCAGTTGAGATGCCTACAGCCTCAGCTACCTCACGCACTTTCATTCTCCGATCATCCAATATCATTCCATGGATTTTGTCGACGATTTCTGGCATGACGACCTCTTTTGGGCGACCTGAACGTTCGGCATCACTTGTACTGGTACGACCACAACGGAACTCAGTAAACCATTTCTTAACCATTGAAATTGATGGTGCAGAGTCCCCATAATATTTATCAAGTCTTTCCTTGGTTTCGGTGATGGATTTTTTACGCAAAAAATAATGCTTAATTAGCACACGAAATTCACTTTTTTCCATTTTCGTTAAAATTCACGAGATCGTCTGCTTTCAATGCCTATAAAACGCAAACTAAGAAACGCAGCTTTCTCAAAATTTTACAGTCAGCTGTTAATCGATAACTGCTGACAGGAGCAGTGTTGTATTTAGAGCAGGTGCGCGGCAAATACAAAAAGTCACGGACTTATCAAACGACCCTCGTATTACAAATGACTAAATTTTCCGGAGCTTCCGGAATGCCTGAAAGGCTTGACGCCTCTAGAAGAAAGGCTGATTTCCCCCCGTCTTCCTTTTATGATCATAAAGTCTCTTGGATATGGACGTCAAAGTGTCATTAAAGGAGCAGTGATCAATGTGCCAATTCCAGTTGCAAATGTTGTAACTTCCCTTCCCAGGTCATTTAATAAAGCCGAAGTAGTTCAGATTCATCTTAAGCGTAGGATGGAGTATAACCATGATTTCATGGCTGAAACCATAAGGCCCTCAAAGATAGTTGATGCAATTCGGTATTTCGTGAACACAGAACTTTATAAGAAGCACCAAGTTACAATCAATGAACAGTGGTTGTCTTCTTACTCTGCTGAGACTTTACCATTTGTTGCAGAAGAAGAAGTTGAATCCAGGAGGTCAAGAAACCTTCATGGAAAATGTCTCTGTTGAAAACATAGATATTCCTCGAATTGCTATAGCACCAGGAGAGGGTCACCGACCTCTTGACCTGATAACCGATTGTGATTAAGAGGAGCTGGCTTTTCCCACAATATTTACAGGCATTAAAAGGAAATGTCAGGAAAGTTTTACACCTATAGTTAGATCAGAGCTTAGGAATTTTGATAGAAGAGGTTGTAGGACTGATAAATTATTTCATAACTTCAAAAAGTTAGAAATGATTAGCATTAGGAAAAGCACATCAATTATCTTACGTAAGCACTCTGCCACTCAAGGCATTTTGGCTGCTGATGTATGATGAAATGATGAAACTTTGAATAGGTTAATACTTCATGATGATGGCTATAGGCTTTTAAAATGTATTCGCACGTATCCTGCTCATTGGGAGGACGAGAAAAAGAAAGTGATGGCTATGATTAGGCTTCCAACTTTTTTATAACATTTTCCGCAGCGGAAACTAGGTGGCCGGAGCTTTTAGTCTTGCTATGTAAAAACGTAGACAAGCTACAAATATCCGAAGAAGAAGCGTTAAATTTGCGGTTTAATGAGAAAGCTCATCTCATTAGAGCAAACCCAGCGACCTTTGCCAGATATTTCGATTTTCGATATAGACAGGTTTTAAAACTGATGAAAAAGGAAGGCGGTGTCTTTTGTTGTCACTAGATCATCAAGTTTTATTGGCGAGTGGAGTTTCCGCAAAGAGGCTCTCCACTCTTGCAGGCGAGAAATTAGGTCAAAACAAATTTGTAGATTTGGTATCCCATACCCATTAGAAGAAAATGCTCCAAATTTGTCCAAGCAACTTTTTGTCCTACGAGCAACTTAACTTTAGTTGTGAGGGCTACATTAATGCTGTAAGATCAAGTATAAAGAAATGAAAAGTTTTTTTTGAAGCGATCTTTTGCAGCAATCAAGCTTAACGCTTATAACAAGCACCTCCTTTGTGGCAGTGAGCAAATATGGATATTCAGTTTATTTTAGACCCCTTTGCTTGCTGCAGCTATGTCGTTAATTATATAAACAAGTCTCAGAAATTTATCTCAATGTTGATGCGTGAGGCAATCAATTAAAGACAAAAACAATATAACTATTAAGCAAAAGTTACAACATTTAGGTAACAAATTTATATTTGGCACTGAGATATCCGCTCAGGAAGCCGTCTACTGCTGTTTAGGTATGCATTTATCCGCCAGCAGTAGTGCCAGTGTGTATATTAATACACACACGTTCTAGAAAAACGAGTCAGCATGCTGAAATCTAGAAAGCAACTTCAAAATCTCCCCAAAGACAGAAGGAAATTTTTTACTTAGAACTTCTAGATCATTATATTCAGCGCCCAGACGCTTTAGAGAGCTTATGCTTAGCCGATTTTGCAGCTTTTTATAGCTACAGCAAATCAGAACGAGGAGCTCGCCAAGAAAATGCAGATGACTTTGACGATGATGTGCCTAGGGCTTCTGAATCAATAGTTTACGTTCTTCGCGATAATAGTGGCTTCATCAGAAAGAGGCTCACTGCGTGCATAATTAGGTATAGGAGATTTAATGTCAATACAGAAACAAGTGATTATTTCGGAGAGCAAAAAATGCTTTACGCCCCATGGCGAGATGAGCATTTGCATTTAGTCACACATGACTGTGAATTTTTCTGTAGGGAAAATCAGTAGTTAGTAGAGAACAATCGCAGAAAATATAATTTACCAGATGATAGGGAACTAGAAGATGCTCTGAGCCACATAAGAGAGGATGCAGAAAATGAGATTAATCAAGTAGGAGAAGTAGTAGATGATGGCTTCACAGTTTTAGGATTGCCTGAAATACATCCACATCTAAATGTTTTAAATGTGGATGGAAATATTGATATGAATGATGAAGATAGTAATGTCCGTTTTATAAAACTTCCAGCCTTAGTTTCTTAGGAAAGCTTAGCTTATATAGTTAGACTCTTAATATAAAACAGAAGCTATATTTCACACATGCTTTGCATAATGCCAAAATCAAAACAGTCTTTTATGAATTTGTTGGAGGCGGTGCCAGAGTCGGAAAGAGTCGACTTATATCAGCAATTTTTCAGTCCTTATCCGTAATGTATAACAGTATATCAGGAGCTGATCCGACATCTGTTAAAAGCCTCTTATGTTCACCAACAGGAAAAGCAGCATTCGGAATTATTGGTTCGACACTGCATTCCATGTTTTCACTTCTTGTTAATCAATCTTGCTCAGCACCTCTAAGGGCCTTAAGCCATGATTTAGTTAATACCCTTCATTCAAGGTTAATCGATCTTAAATTAATTATTATATATGAAATATCAATGGTGAGCTCTCTAATGTTTTCATATTTAGATTCCCGTTTAAAGCATTTTTATAAATACTTCTCCTTTTGGTGGTGTTTTTATCATCGTATTCGGTGTTCTTAGATAGTTACAGCCGGTAGGAGGTAGTTGGATTTTCGATCCAAATACCACTGACCCTTGCCATGAAATATTTGGTACGTATCTCTGGGACTTTTTTTGTATTTTGAGCTCACAGCTTTTCGCTTCTGCCTTAAATAATATGGCATCGGGTTGTATGACAGCCGATGATATTGTCCTTTTCCAATCTAGAATATACATACCATCGGCTGTGCCCGATGATGCAATTCATCTGTTTAGTAATAATAATGAGGTAGATTTATTCAATGTAACGAAACTTAACTCAATTGCTACTGAGCAATTTTTCTCTACTGCTGAAGATTTTATTACAAAGAATATTAGAAGAAGTGAAGGGTTTTAAAACTTCCGCTACACAGAGACTCTGTACGTATCTTCTCCTAAAAAATACTGCCAAGTACATGATGACGGTTTATATAGACACAGGGGACGGAGTAGTAAACGGGCATCAGGTGTGTTGATGCAAATAGATTTCAATACATTCAACACTCCTAACATTTTATGGATGAAATTTACAGAGGAAACTGTAGGACAATCTGCGCGTTCGAAGTGTACACATCGTACAAATCCTTCATGGACTTCTATTCAGAAAATTGTTCGCAGATTTCAATATTAAAATAACGCACAAATTAACATTGACCGTAGGCAGTTTCCAGTGCCTGCCGAAGGCATCACAATTCATAAGAGTCAGGGAGCTACGTATGGCAAAGTGGTAGTCCATGCTAATTCCAGAATGCAGCCTGCTGCATTATACGTACATAGCTTGCAGTAGAGCAACTACTGCATTAGGATTATTCATTATTGGGAACTTTGTTTCTTCAAAGTCTCCCCAAAATAATGATAAATTGAAAGCACAATTGAAAAAATTGCGGACTGAAAAGCTACTGTGTACTCATTACGATTATTTAATTAACAGTTCTGCCCTTAACATTTTCTTCCATAATACTCAGAGCTTGAATTCCCATCTTGAAGATATTCGATTGGACAAGCTGATGCTTCAGTCATCAATATTATGCTTCGTGGAAACTTCCATAAGCAATGAAACTGTAGAAATACCTGGGTTTTCTATTGTGGTTCAACTTGAATCAATTAGGCCTTTAACAAGCATCATAATTTATGTAAAGAACGAGCTAGTAGATAGAGTTTCCCATACCTTTAGCAGTAAAAAAACTTTTGGCTCAGTACTTTTTGAGTTGGGTATATTTAGGTTTGATTCCATAAGTTTTCTTATATTATACGAGGGTCGTTTGATAAGTCCGTGAGAATATGCTGGATGGGGTAGCAGTTCGTAGCCCAATTTATGAAATTTTGCCATGCTGACTACACACGTGTGCACCCGTGCATTGTCCTGATGGAACAGCACTTTTTTTTTCGCCAAATGCGGTCGTTTCTGCTTCAAATCAATATCGAATCTGTCCAAAAGCTCTGAATAATATTCGCCGGTGATCGTTTTACCCTTTTCAAGGTAATCGATGTGAATGATACCTTGTGCATCCCAAAAAACTGTGGCCATGACCTTGTTGGCCGACAGACCCACCTTGGCCTTCTTTGGTGCACGTTCACCCGGAGAAACCCACTGTCTTGATTGTTCTTTGGTCTCTGGTGTGGTGTGGTGGATCCATGTTTCGTCTACGGTAACGAAACGGCGCAAAAATTCGTTTGGATTGCGGTTGAACATCGCCAAACACTCCTTTGAAATGGTCACACGGTTGCGCTTATGGTCGTGTGTGAGCAATCGCGGCACCCATCGCGCGGAAAGCTTTTTCATGTCCAAATATTCATGTAAAATGTGATGTACCCGTTCAGTTGAGATGCCTACAGCCTCAGCTACCTCACGCACTTTCATTCTCCGATCATCCAATATCATTCCATGGATTTTGTCGACGATTTCTGGCATGACGACCTCTTTTGGGCGACCTGAACGTTCGGCATCACTTGTACTGGTACGACCACAACGGAACTCAGTAAACCATTTCTTAACCATTGAAATTGATGGTGCAGAGTCCCCATAATATTTATCAAGTCTTTCCTTGGTTTCGGTGATGGATTTTTTACGCAAAAAATAATGCTTAATTAGCACACGAAATTCACTTTTTTCCATTTTCGTTAAAATTCACGAGATCGTCTGCTTTCAATGCCTATAAAACGCAAACTAAGAAACGCAGCTTTCTCAAAATTTTACAGTCAGCTGTTAATCGATAACTGCTGACAGGAGCAGTGTTGTATTTAGAGCAGGTGCGCGGCAAATACAAAAAGTCACGGACTTATCAAACGACCCTCGTATAAAAGTCCAGACTTTTCTCTGTCCGCATTTAAAATAGAATTTGAGGAGATAATTAAGCAATTTTCACTTTTAGGTGATTTAGGGGATAGCTTGCTAGTTTTAGGAGACTTTAATTTGTGCCTCAAAACCTTAATCAGGTATAGGAGTATTTATAATTATTTGATTAGCAAACGATTTAAGAGTTTGTTAGATTTGAAAACGTCCACTACCAATATGGATACACATATTGATTGGGCGTTTTAAATATATTAGATAATGAAAAGATTAGTGCTAGGACTTTTGAGGTTTTGCATAGCCATCACAATGGGATATCTGTTAGTATTCAGGATAGCATGAGTTTGTAATGTTTGGAATAGGTTAGAAATTAAGAAATCTAAATGGCAGGATATATCTAAATATGTATGTAGGCATATTTTAATAATACTATAATTTAATTATCTAATAGTTAAGTATAACCATTGAATGGAAAATTGGTTTGATAATTATAATTATTTTTATTATTTTTATACCCTTGGACCTTGTTTTCGATATTGGCCAATTTAAAATTTATAAAGAAATAACGATATATACTGCTCACACCGCTTTAGGAAATTGCGGCGATAAATTATTGGCAAAATATCGAAATTTAAGCAAGGTGGCAGCGCACTACAGTATTATTATTTATTTATAGCTTGCGATTAGTGATATACAATTAAATTCTTTTTATGGCAACATACGTCTAAGGATATCCCACTGTCGCGTGCCGCTCGACTGTTGCCCTCGTTAAAGACTGTCTTTCTAAGCCGATCATAGTTACTTCTGGTATTCCTCAGGGCAGCCACCTTGGACCATTGATATTTAACCTTTTTATTAACGATCTTCCTTCAATATTCCTTCACTCTAACATTCTTATGAATGCTGACGATGTGAAACTTTGTTTGACACACATCCAGCAAATGACCTTCTTTAAACAGATCTTGATTTGTTTTTTGAATGATGCAGCCATAATCTGCTGCATCTTAACTGTTTGAAGTGCAAGGTTATGTCATTTTACAGAGGTAACTATTATGTCATCAATTATAATCTTAACATAACCCCACTCTTAAGAATATCTGAAGTAGCTTAATTAGGTATCCTTTTTGTTCAAAAGCAGTTTCTACTCTTTCTACGCAGGGTGTAGACTTACCACCATATTCTAGTAGACTGCCTATGGTAATTGTCGGAGCAGCATATAATTATAAATATTATTAATAATATTAAATATTATACAAATATTATTAGAGTTAAATTGTTATTATTAGAATATAAGCACATTGAATTGATAGAGTTAAGCTAGTTTAAGAGAAAGCATATGAATTGTTTAGTGTAAGTTTCTCTTATACTTGTACAAGCCGATCGGCAATTGCCGACGGCAAATTTGAGAGTGCGTGGCCAAGCTGTGGTCACCGCTCGAATTTAGTATTGAAAAATCTGTGAAGCCAGCAGCAATTAAAGTTGTATATTACAAATCGAACCACCGCGTCTGACATTTTTGGTTTTGTTATTAAATTATTGTAGTTCGCTAAAAACGCTTAGCGAATTTTTCATTGGCGCCCGAGCAGGGACATCGGTGTGTTTCAGTATTATAATTGTTGTTGACAATTTTAATTGTTGCCTGGCCTTCACAGTCGTTTGTACGTGCGGGAAAAAGAAAACTTTAAACAAAGTTTATCGTGTTAAATCGAGTGCGAGAAAAGTGCTGCTATTCTTCGTCGCCGCCACACCAGTGTTTGCTGCTACTGGACTAGGAATATCTGGACTGGGAATATTGCCGATGGATAAGTTAAATCGATCAATGTCTATTGAAACCCTAGACTGCCTTCAGGTATTTAGTGCCACAAATTGAGCGTGTGTTATTGAGTAATATTGTTGCAAATCGATGCGTAAGCAGTTTAAAATTATTGAACAGCTCAATTTCTGGCACATACATATATAACTAACACTTGCATGCAAAGTATTCTTGTCTATATGTAATTGTATGTATGTACATACATTATTAACGGCTATTAATACATAAATCGCCTAACAAGCCGCCCAAATATTCTGCGAACAGCAGACAACGGTACAACATTACACATATGTACATAGAATAACATAAAACATACATACATACATATATTGGTTTTTGGTATATACTAACAAGTAATATTCGTTTGCATTATTTTGATAAAACATAAATAAAACAAACAATACGGCAATATTTAATTACATTTTTATTTAAACATAATATTTCTGGTGGTTAAATTGTTTAATTGAGTGTGTTATTGTGCCAACGCAAAAATATCGCGATCTTTACATATTTACATATATTTGCGAATTTCGAACATCTGTTGATACATAAAGGTATACGCACATGCATATTTGCGTTTGCACATACACACACGTCCGCTGAGCTCGGACCGTTCTTTGCTTGCGCTCTCAGTTTTTGTGTTGTTTCGCTTTCGATCTCGCTTGCATTCGGCGGCGCTTGCATTTTGTTACCCCGCACCCCGCAGATTTTACAGCTGTCTACAAACGTAGTGTCAGCGAACTTTTGATTTGATACTCTTTTTGCTTGTTTCGTTTGTTGGATATACATACCACTTAGAGTGCGTGTGTATATATTCTTTCGTTAGCATTGCTTACCCCGCACCCCGCATTTTACATTGCTGCCTACAAACGTAGTTACAGTAAACGTTTAGCTTGCCTTACTTTGGATCGCTTGGATCATTTTCGTTGTTTGCTCACACAACACATAGGTTGCGTGTGTGTGTGTATTAGGCAAGCTAGATTTACATAGTCGGCGTCGTTGCGAGGGTAGCTCACAAAGTTGTGAGATTATTTTTGTTGTTGAGTTATTGATATTTTCTTTTAAAGCAACATGTTTGAGTCTGAAAAGACTAGTGAAAAGCCACAAGTCAGCAAAACAGCTGCAAAATTATCGCTATGTTTGCAAAGATTTGATAAGGTTAGCGCTGACATCTCCCGTATGCAAACAGCAATTAAATCAAGGACCATTTCGTCTGATAAAACAGAGTTAGCGTGCCGTTTAGAACTTCTAGACGGTTACATCGAAAAGGCAATGGATTTACAGGCTGAGTTGGATAACTTAAACCCTCAGAATGATTCTAGAGGGCCGTTAGAAGATTTGTGTGTCATCACAAAGGCATTATATATAAATGCATCCAAGGCAACGCGAGAGCCACTAATTGAGCACAATTGCTCCATAGTTTCGAGCCAGCGATCCCAATTGCCGAAAATGCGTTTGCCCAGATTTGGTGGCAAACATTCGGAATACAAAAATTTTATCTGCCTGTTTGAAAGTTTGGTCGACAATGACAATTCCTTGTCAAACGTCGAGAAGTTCAACCATTTAGTTTCGTGTTTGTCCGATGAAGCATTGGGGGTAGTTAAGCCGTATCAATTAACGGATTGTAACTATCCAAAGGCCCTCGCTAGTCTCAAGGCAGTATATGACAATAAATGTCTTATATTCTTTGATACTGTTTCGCAATTGTTTGACATACCTAGCATGACAAAACCATCTGCATCGAGTTTGAGATCGATCATAGACACGGTGTCTGCTATTTATGCTTCGTTGTCGTCGTTAGGTAACGACAGAGACATTGCTAATGCAATGATAATTCATATGGTCATGGCAAAGGTAGACCATGGTACCAAGTCTCGTTTTGAAGAGCAGCTTGATTATGATACGCTGCCATCCTGGGAAGATTGTGCTAGACAACTGAATAAAAGATATCAGTATTTGTCAACCGAGGAGTCAACTCGTGACAAAACAAGGTCGCGAATTGACGCCAAGAAGCCCCATCAGGGTAAGTCGTCCTTTGCTATTTCTGATGGAGGGCGTCCATCAACGTCTGTGTGTGTTTTTTGCAAGTCAGAAACGCACAATATCTCTTCGTGTCCATCGTTTTCTGCAATTTCAGTTATGCAGCGTTTTGAATATGTCAAAGCACAAAAGTTGTGCCTAAATTGTTTGGTTGTTGGGCATACAGTCTCTAAGTGTAAGGCGCCAAAGTGTAGAGTTTGTTCAAGGCCTCACCATTCCTTGCTTCACAGGTATACTACTCCTGATCAAGGTGAGGTATCTACACATCAAGCAACTGTGGCAGACGTGCATTTGGGCCATGTGTCAAATAATGCACAAATTGTTCTCGCCACTGCTGTCGTTGATGTTAAAGACAGATTTGGTCAGTTGCATTCTGCACGAGCCTTGCTTGACAGTGGTTCCCAAATCAATTTGATATCAGAGAGTATGGCCCAGATGTTACGGCTCAAGCGGGAGCCAACATCTCTAGCTATTTCGATGGTTGGAGGTGCAACAATAGATAGCAAAAGCAAGATATGTGCTTCTATTCAGTCGCGCATAAATTCCCACAATTTTTCGGCTGACTGTTGGGTGTTGAAATCCATTTCAACAACACAGCCAGGACAGTCCATGAGTATTTCAAATTGGAAAATACCCAAAAATATAAAGCTGGCAGATCCAGAATTTTATAGGCCAGCTAAGGTGGACATTCTTTTGGGAGCAGAATTATTTTATGAATTGTTGTGCGTTGGGCAAATAAAACTGGGTTCTGAACTTCCAACAATGCAAAAAACGCTGCTAGGATGGATAGTAGCAGGCAAATATACTGGACAAGTGCCTAGGCATCAGTTCAGTGGGTGTTTAGTAGCCCAAACTAATTGTTCTCTCGACTCGTTAGTTAACCGTTTCTGGGAATTGGATCAATGTCCATTCGAGTCGAAGGCTGGTCGCCAAACAGCTGAACAACAAGCTTGTGAACTGTTCTTCAAGAAAACTGTAAAGTTATCTTCTGGTCGTTTCCAAGTGGATCTCCCTTTCAAGACCGATCCTAAAGTTCTTGGCTTGTCCTTTTAAACTGCTGAAAGGCGTTTTTTGCAACTTGAGCGTAAATTATCGAAGGATGCAGTTCTAAAAAGCATGTACCATGACTTCATGAAAGAATATTTGGATTTGGGACATATGTCCATTCTGAAGTCAACTCCTCTAGGACAGCATTATTATATTCCTCATCAATGCGTTCTTAGGCCTGAAAGTTCCTCCACCAAGCTTCGTGTAGTTTTCGACGCTTCTAGTAAGACGTCAACAGCTGTTTCTCTAAACGAAACACTGATGGTGGGGCCGACAATTCAGAGGGAGCTATATTCAACCCTGATTAACTTCCGGTTGAATAAGTATGCCGTAACTGCTGACATTTCAAAAATGTATAGGCAGATCAATATTTCTGAAAAAGACAGAAATTTCCAACTAATTTTGTGGAGAGAAAATACTTCACAAAATATTCAAGCATACCGACTTAATACAGTCACATATGGTACAGCTTCTGCACCCTTTCTGGCGATACGCTGCTTATTTGAGCTGGCCAACATGCACGCCCAATCACATCCTATTGGATCAGATGTGATTAAAACGTGTTTCTATGTTGACGATATGTTGGCAGGTGCAGATAGTGTTAAAGAACTTAACGCTATTTGCAATCAAGTTCAGACAATATTGGAATCAGGAGGTTTTCCACTTGCCAAGTGGGCAACAAACTGTAGTGATCTGTCGTTTAAAACAAAAGCTGGTGACGAAGTGACTCTGAAGATTGATGAGCAGAGTTCCGTCAAAACTCTTGGGATGCGCTGGGCACCTCAAGAGGATATATTTAAATATTATCTCGACGTGGACAGCTTTGTTTCGGATAGGCCAACGAAACGCAACATATTGTCTGCAGCGTCTCGTTTATTTGACCCTCTTGGGCTGCTATGTCCAATTGTTACCAAGGCCAAAATGTTGTTGCAGGAATTGTGGAGACTTAAAATAGATTGGGATGAAGCCATTCCAATGAGCCTTCACACGACATGGAATAGGTTCACCATGACGTTGCGCGAGTTACACAAAATTTGCATTCCTCGATACGTATGTCATAATACGTATCAAAAGGTTCAAATACATGGCTTTGCTGATGCATCCAGTCATGCGTACGGTTGTTGCATCTACGTGCGAACGTGCAGCAACCGAGACGTTGGCACTACATTGCTCACGGCAAAGTCTAGGGTAGCCCCACTAAACGTGAAGACAATACCCCGATTAGAATTATGCGCAGCACTCTTGTTGGTTAAGCTGTGGCACCAAATTGCGACAACTCTAACCAAATTTAACATTGAAAGTTTGAATTTCTGGTCAGATTCACAGGTTGTGTTATACTGGCTTAAACGCGATTCTTGCACATTGGGCACATTTGTGGCAAATAGAGTTGCAGAAATTCAGGAGTTGTCGAAAGGTATTGTGTGGCGTCACGTTCCAACAGATGCTAATCCGGCAGATTTAGTATCGAGAGGAACCGATATAGATGAGATTGTTAGCTCGTTATGGTTTGATGGGCCAGGTTTCTTGAAGTTGGAGGAAGACCAATGGCCTCAGCTTCACCAGATTGAGATAGCGTCGGAAATCAAAACTTCAGAAGATAAAAAATGTACTGTTGTATGTACATTAGCAGAAGTTGAGCCAAATTGTTTTATAGAACTCATAAATCGTCGCTCCAACTTTCCTAAAGTAATTCGCATAATGGCTTATGTGCTTCGATTTTGTCACAAGGGACTCAGGACAGATTCGCTCGTGGTGTCGGCATCAGAAAGAAATATTTCATTTCTAAAACTGATCGCCATAGTGCAACGCACCTCGTTCGAGAGCGAATTCAAATTACTGAAAAAATCAGCAGTTCTAGCACCAATGTTGCAGTCATTGAATCCATTTATTGAAAAATTTGAGAAAAATGGAATACAATTTGAGCTCATTAGAGTAGGAGGACGTTTGTTACACACACGTAGGAGGACGTTTGTTTCCGTTTCTAATGACAAAGAGTTCAGAATTTACTCAACTTTTTGTCAGATATTTACACCGTAGGCACTACCACGCTGGTCCAAAAGTTCTAGTTGGGCTTTTGAGGCAGCAAATTTGGGTGTTAAATGCTCGAAGTTTATGCACTGCAGTTGTGCGAAATTGCATACACTGTTTTCGGTATAAATCAAAATTGTTGGGGCAAATAATGGGGCATTTGCCTGCTGATCGCCTTCGAAAAGGTCGGCCATTTAGAGTATGTGGAGTAGACTTCTGTGGGCCGTTCTATGTCAGCTATAGGATAAGGGGTAGACCACCTGTGAAAATGTATGTTGCCGTTTTTGTTTGTTTTGCCTCAAAAGCAGTCCATTTAGAACTTGTAACCGACTTGTCAACTGATGCTTTTTTGAATGTTTAGTGGAAATTTATCCCCCCCCGCGCCCCGCACTTCGGAGGACTTTGGGAAGCCGCGGTGAAGTCCGCCAAACACAGGCTTCTGAGAGGAGCGAGCAACGCCAACCTGACACAGGACGAGCTGAGCACGCACCTGGTGGACGTCGAGGCGCTGCTCAACTCCAGGCCGTTGCTCGTCGACAGCAGCGATCCCAGCGATGGAGAGGTGCTGACGCTAGGCCACCTGCTTATCGGACAGCCTTTGTTAGCGCTGCCGTCAGAGTGCGAGCCAGACGAAACCAGCAAGAAGCCAGGACCCGGATCTTTGAAGCGGTGGCAACAATTGTCGGTGCTCAAACGGCACTTTTGGCACAGGTGGTCCAAGGACTACCTGCACAGTCTCCAGCAGCGAGCGCAATGGGCCAAAGGCGAGGCCAACCTCCAGGAAGGGGCGGTCGTGCTAGTGCACGACGACAACACACCCCCTCAGCAATGGATAATAGGGCGCGTAACGCGCACAATTCAAGGGAAGGACGGCAAGGTCCGAGTGGCAGAGCTAAAAACGGCAACAGGCACTACTAAGCGCCCAATACATAAGCTTGCTCGACTGTCATTGGTAGAAGACCGGAGCTCGTCAACGGGGCCGGAATGTCGGAGCAGCATATAATTATAAATATTATTAATAATATTAAATATTATACAAATATTATTAGAGTTAAATTGTTATTATTAGAATATAAGCACATTGAATTGATAGAGTTAAGCTAGTTTAAGAGAAAGCATATGAATTGTTTAGTTTAAGTTTCTCTTATATTTGTACAAGCCGATCGGCAATTGCCGACGGCAAATTTGAGAGTGCGTGGCCAAGCTGTGGTCACCGCTCGAATTTAGTATTGAAAAATCTGTGAAGCCAGCAGCAATTAAAGTTGTATATTACAAATCGAACCACCGCGTCTGACATTTTTTGTTTTGTTATTAAATTATTGTAGTTCGCTAAAAACGCTTAGCGAATTTTTCAGTAATCCTTAGGTACGTCGGAATACCCATATTTCTCATTGCGCTGAATATTACAGGCCATTTTGCTGTATTAAAGGCGTTCTTTACGTCCAGTGTGACGATTGCGCAGTACTGCTTACTGCCGCCGAACCATTTGTTGCCGTTGAGAGCGTCCGTCGGTCTGTTCTCCACCGCAGAGAGCGCATCTAGAGTTCTTTTTTCCTTTTCGGAAGCCGTATTGCTGTCTCCCTAGGTCGACCGTTGTGGTCTCTAAGCGAGCATACAGTATGCGAACAATATTTGAACAATTTTCCCAGTATGTCCAACATGCATAGAGGGCGGTAATTGCCTGCAGGATGAACTGACTCTTTGCCTTTCGGCAACAGGACCAGCTTCTGTCTTTTTCACTGCTTTGGGAAGACCCCGTTTAGTAGACACTGCTGGAATCTGTCCCTAAAGATTTCTGGCCACTGCCTAGATGACCACTCCCGGGATTCCATCCAGGTCTGGAGCCTTGTTGGTTTGATCCGTTTTGTTGCCTCAACGACTTCGTATACGGTGACATCCGGAAAGCGAGAGGCAGGGGATTTTACTCTTTGTTGCCATAAGGTGGTCAACATAGGGAAAAGTTTAGACACAATACTAGACAGTTTCTGGGGTACTCTCCGTCCTGCCTAGCTTTTTGCTTACAACTTTTTAAGCTAGACTCCAGCACAGTGTGTACGTGTGTGTGAGTATACTTGCCAGTCAGGGGGTTTTACACCAAGTTTATGCTCTGTGGGGCTGAGCCACTTTAACATGCGCCTCTAGCTTTCAAACAAGCAATCCACAAAAAACTGCAGTTGAAATATTTCATTACTGTAATGAAAAGGACTAAAATACATTTATTCTTTGCCACCTGAAGCCCTCTTTATTTATGTATGTGAGTGTGTGTGTGCGTGTAAGTATAGTGTGCCTGTGCGTGAACCTGAGTGTGTTATTGATAATAAAGTCTGGTCATGTCACGCCACGCCAAGAAGAACAAATTTTTTGTTTAGCCTCGTTCTCCTTTCTCTCTTCATCCTCCCTCCCCTTTGCAGCTCTTACGCCCACAAAGAACACTTATGTCGTAATGGAGACATCTTAAATGAGCGACTACTTGGAGCTGTGCATGTGGTATGGATTGTGCAAGAGAGACAAGGGAATTGCGACTTTAAAAGGATTTAATGGGGAATAAAGTTAAAGCTGTGAGAAAGATAAAACAGAGGGAGAGGGAGTGTAAGAAAGAGAGGCATACATGAAGTATGATAAGTATTTAAAAAGACAGAAAAATGGATGTAACCAGTCGAATGCTACAGTCAGTTGCTGCGTGTATAAAGCCATGGATTATCGTATAACGTAAACAAAGTTTGTAAATATCAGTATAGAATCGCCGCTCGATTTACAATGTAATGGGGTCACTGCGTGTCTTCTCGCATTGTCAAATGTCTCATGAATAAATGGTTATTGTCATATGTACATATGTATATTTAAATAAATATATATATTTTCTACTTTTACTTCTGAGTATATGTAATAAAAAAGGTGAAAAATAACAAAAATTATAAAATTAAATATGTATATTAAAATATTCAAAATAATAATAAATTAATATAAAAACACAAAACGTGAACCTGCCCACTCAGGGAATCGTACCCCAATTTCCACTACCACAGGAGTTGAACAGTGGCTAAGTGAGCTATGTCCCGGGCGATAAATTATTGGCAACGTATCGAAATTTATGCAAGGTAGTAGTGTACGTAAGATATGCTAAGAAACAAATTCGTTTTGATCGTATATAGATCACTCAAACACAAAGCAATAAAACTTTGTATTTGCCATCGGCCGGTGGTAACAGATATGGTTTACCATGCAACCGTGACTTATTAAGCCAGTCAGGAACTCCGCGCACGCAAGAGCAGACGTGAAGACGGTTACCGAAGTGTAACCGAAATATATCGGAATAAAAAGAAAATATTTATTTTATTCAACTTGATCTTGACCTCGAGCCAGCCACCAAAAATGATGAAAAATAAAGGTCACGAAAACTCTATAATATTATATAATTATGTATATAGTGTATTACACATTTTAAATTTTTGATAAAAATATATTCAAAATAAATTAATAAATAAGATTTTTATTTATAACATATATATTATTTCACAACTTATATATTAGAAGATGCCCAGACTTAAGAGAAAGTCAGCTTGCAATAGGAGTCAAACACAGCGAAAAAGAAATCATTTGAATAGGTCGGATATAGATTTTGCTGAGCAGGAACGAGTAAATAATCTGGAGACACATAGACAACGTAGGAATAATTTAGAATTTAGGGAAGCTGAAAGGGTTAGAGTTAGTCAACACCATCGAGTCCGCAGAAGTAATAGAACATTTAGGCCCGTTGAGTAATTACCGGACACAATTCGTCAAACACTACTCTTCGGGCTTCTTCGCCAATCAGATTAGAAGAGCAACTTGCCAACACTTTCCAGCTGGTTAACACAGGGTCAGAGACCTCTTGATATGATAACCGATTGTGATGCATAGGATTTAGCTTTTCCCACAATATTTGCAGGCACTAAAAGGAAATGTCAGGAAAGTTTTCCAACTATAATTAGATCAGAGTTTAGGAATTTTGATAGGAGAGGTATAGAACTGATAAGTTATTTCATAACTTCAAAAAGTTAGAAATGATTATCATTAAGAATAGCAAATCAATTTGCTTACGTAAGCACTCTGCCACGCAAGGCATTTCGGCTGCTGATGTGCGTAATGATGAAACTTTAAATGGGTTAATACTTCATGATGATGGCTATAGGCTTTTAAAAGGTATTTGCTCATTGGGAGGACGAGAAAAATAAAGTGATGGCTATGATTAGGCAGGTAGGACCTCCAACCTTTGTTATAACATTTTCCACAGCGGAAACTAGGTGGCCGGAGCTTTTAGTCTTGCTAAAATGAAGACAAGCTAGAAATATCCGAAGAAGAAGAGTTAAATTTGGGGTTTAATGGAGCCTGTGCAAGATATTTCTTTTTTCGATATAGACAGGTTTTAAACCTGATAAAAAGGAAGGCGGTGTCTTTGGCTGTCACCAGGTCAGTTTAATTGGCGAGTGGCCTGACAGCAAAGAGACTCTCCACATATACATGGCATGTTCTGGCTGAAAGACGCTCCCAAGCTCGACCTGAAGAATGAGTCCACATTTGAGCCTGTGGAGTCCTTTATTGATCAGTTTATTATGTATGATCAGAAATAAAGGAACCAAAAGTTTTTTTGAAGTGATCTTTTTCAGCAATCAAGCTTAACGCTTATAACAAGCACCTCCTTTTTGTATATAGGGGTATAATATGTATCCCCCTCTTTAGTAAAACGCAACCGCAAAAATTGGTCTCTCTCTTCGTTTATTTGTACTCGACGTTTTCAGCGTAAGCATTTGACCGACTCTCTCTCCGTTTGCGATCTGCCTCTACGCATGTTGCTAGAGAGGCAATGTTGCGAAACAGACAAAATGCCACCCGAAACCGAACAATGACATAAGTATAATCTTTATATATGTCGAAGAGTCATCAGGATGCCCTTCTTCCTCTTCACTACTCTCGTTATTGTCTGCGGAATTATGCGTAGTTCTTAACTCTACATGCAATACCAACACATTTTGGACACTTATTCTAGTCCGCATACACGAATACTAATGCACACTGCATTTTTCTGTATGCTTCTCGTTTTCGTGCAGACATCTACTTCCTCCCGCTCCTACTCGCGACCAGACTACGTTCTGCAGAAACTCTAACGGTTGTCTGCCGCGCATCAAGAGATTAGAAAAGGTGCCTGCATGGCGTGTGCCGGCCTTCCGGACCTATCACACGTCACGTAAGTTTTTTGCCAAATCCTTGGACAATTCATCATTAAGCAATTCAGAGATAATAGAAGAAGTTTCTTCGTCTCTTTGCTGTTCAGCCAACAACCAGTTGTCGGATATTTCTGTCAGATTGATATATCGTTCGACTACGCCTATGGAATTCTTGACAATTTTTGGAACCGGATTCCGAGACAGAAAGTCAACATAAGCCACCTGGTCTATACTGAATATCAAATTCAAAAGATTGCAAGTACGATTACCACCTGTGGACTCTAGGGGTCAGTTCTACTTTTGTACGAGAGGCAGCAAAATAGCGCCGTAGCGGCTCGCTTCTGTGTGGAGCTTGATAGAAAATTGTGGGTCGAATATAGTAAGGACGGCTTCATTAGTTAAAATAAATATTACTTTTTGCCGTATTTGCTCATGCTCCAATTCCTACAAAAATGACTTGCTCTTTGAAGTAAGGCCGTAAAAAGCTTTCATCAGTTGTGAAAACTTGGGTACAAATTGTCAAAAATATGAGACAAGCCCAATAACTTGTCTCAACTGAGTGACGGACTGCGGGGGCGCAAATTCAAAAGGGCTCGAATATTCCTGGAATTTGGTCGAATCTCACCTGCCTTAACCTCGAAATCCAAATATTCAACACTAGACTTTAGAAAGGAACTTTTTGTAATATTAAAAGAAAATCCAACATGCGTAAGAATTAAGATTCATCAGATTATGGTTGCACCATTCAAAAAAAAATCAAGATCTGTTTGAAGAAGGTTATTTTTAGGATCATTGTGTGTCAAACAGAGTTTCACATCATCAGCATACATAAGAATGTTAGAGTGAAGGAGTATTGAAGGAAGATCGTTAATAAAAAGGTTAAATATCAATGGTCCAAGGTAGCTGCCCTGAGGAACACCAGAAGTAACTAAGATCGGCTTAGGAAGCCGTTCTTTAAAAAGAACTCGTTGAGACCTGTTAGTTAAATAATCAGATATCCACAAAATGAGCTTTTGAGGGAAACCAATCAAATTTAACTTATGAATTAAGAGACTATGATTTACGGAGTCAAATGCTTTACTGAAGTCAGTATAGACCACATTAGCTTGCATTTTGTTTCAAAATCCTGGATTAATGTGAAATGAAAATTCTAAAAGATTAGTAGCTGTTGATCTAGCCTTTATAAACCCATGTTGATGGGGTGAAATTATAGATTTACACATAAAAGTTAACTAAGCCGTAAAATTTTTTTCAAAAATCTTAGGAATTGCAGACAATTTGGAAATACATCTATAGTTCTTCACTTTTGTGAAAAAGAATGGAAAAAGAGTTTTTCCAAATAGGTGGGAAATAACTATTGGATAGTGACAAGTCAAGTAGCTTATGAATTGGCGTCAAAATCGAATCAGCACAAATTCTAAGTACGCATGCTGGAACTGCGTCAGGGCCAGGAGATAAAACGGGTTTTATCGATTTAAGATTATTAAGTAAAGAGGTTTTGTCGATAGAAGGACAGAAGACAGTGTTAAAATTTTGTATACTGTAAGGGTATGGATGTAAAGGGGAACTATAAGGTTCAGTTGAATAAGATGATTGAAAAAAAGTCTGCAAACAAATCAGCGGCTGCCTGATCATCAGTTGCTTCCTAATTTTCGTATGATAGAGAGGGAGGAAATCTGCTTGATTTACGTTTTAAGTTGACAAAGTTATAAAACTGCTTTGGGTCCTGAGCAAACTGCAAACGGCAGCGACGCAAATACTTTTTGTAACAATTTGCATTCAGAGCAATAAAGTTTGCTCTTACAGCAATATAATGCGTAAAATCTGAAGGATTGCAAGTTAATTTAAACTTTTTAAAATACTGCGATTTCAAATTTTTCAGCCTTAATAACTCACGTGAAAACTAAGGAGGTCTTTTGGACTTTACGGGAAAGTAACAGGAATACATTGATCAAAAAATGAGTTCATAGAGGAATAAAAAAATGAAATGCATGTATTTAGATCAGAACATGAATAAAGAAATGACCAATCATGTTCCAAGATTAAAAAATTCAATTTTTTAAAATCGGTCCTAGGAAAACATCGTGATTTTATTATAGGGGAAACAATTGCAGTTTGTGTAGAAGTTGGCAGAGTTAGAACCAGGTCCAATGTAGGATGATAGGGATCTTCAGGAAGAACTAAGGGATTAATTCTAGAGATAGTATTTAGTAAAATGTCAGAAGAGAAAATTAAATCAAGCATTCTACCACTGCAATTAGGAACAGTGTCTATTTGGTAAAGAGACAGCGCCGAAAGGCCATTTAAAAAAGAGTTAAAGATAGGTGCTGGTGCCCTCAGTATATTGGATTGAGTTGACCAAGTAACTTCTGGTAAGTTGAAATCACCAAAAAACAGCAGATAATCTCTATCAGATAGTTTGGAGGCAACAGATTGGATAGATGAAAGATTTTCCAGGTAGACAGAAATATCAGATGAGGGAGAAATATATGAACAGGTAATGTAAATTGAAATTTGACACATCGTCATTTTAACATATAAAAATTCTAAGGAAGATCAATGGTCTAATGGAACAAGTTCGGAAGGAAGATCAGATTTTATAGCTATAAGAACACCACCTCCAATTCGTGAAAAACGGTCGCATCTGAAGGAGGTGTACTTATTAGCAAAATTTGAGCAGTTTCCTACATCAGGCTTTAACCAGGTTTCGGTAAATAATAAAATTTAATGATCGAAAGATACACTATTCAAAAACAAAATTAGAGAGCTTAGAATTTAGGCCTCTAACGTTTTGATAAGCGAAGTAAAGATTTGACTAAGCTATGTTGTATGTCCGTCTGTCCGTATGTCTGTATGTATAACGGCTATATCTCAGAAACTATGTAAGCTATAGCTACCAAATTTTGTAACAATGTTTGTGAATATTGCAGTGTCTCAAAGTTTTTTGAAATTGAGACACGCCTGTTCCCGCCTCTGTAAATCAGTAATAACTGTTTAGAAGCAACAATAATAACTCAACAACGAATATTGAAAATCACACATGACAAATACCTTTCCAACAGTGGTGAAGATTTAATTTAAATCGGACTATAAACAAGTAAGATATGATAAGAATTAAATTCGAACGTATATACAGTAAACAAACATACAGCAATAAGACTGTGTATTTGCTATCGGTCCATAGTAACAGAAATTCTTCCCCATGCATCCGTGGCGACTGAGAAAGAGAAGAGCTAATAGCTGTGTTTTTTGGCAGTGGTGGACGGCAATTCGATGGCTTGTATGTGTTGTGGCGCGAGTTCGATTCTCATGTGAAACAGCGTCGTTGCATTCTTTCCATTTTATTTATTATGAATCTTATTTATTTCTTTTATTCTAATTAGCTAAAACGAAAGAAGCAGCGGAGGGGGCTGTGATATACAAATTCACTACTTCTCATGTTAAATTAAATTTCAATTGAACATAATTTTTGATCAATTTGATTTCATTGATTTTGATGTATTTATTATAAAAACAAATTATAAAAATTATTTTACAAATAATATAAATAATTATTATTTTTAAATAAACTTTAAAAAATTGTTATTGACCATTCAAATTTATTTAATGATAATCAATAAAAACATTTTACATGTCGATCGCTGCAGCAGCGGTCAACATCAGTGCGGGACATAGCTCACGCAGCCACTGTTCAACGCCTGCGGCAGTCGGATGGGGGTTGATTCCCAGGGTGGGCAGGTTAACATTTTGAGTTTTCATATTTATTTATTATTATTTTATATTCTGTATTTTCATATATTTAATTTTATAATTTTTCTCATTTTTCGCTTATTTTATTACATAAGTAAATAAACATAAATACATATGTATTTATACAAATATACATACATATGACATTAAGCATTTACACATGCGTGGATACATAAGACAGAGCAAAACGACAAAATTTTTGGCACGTCCCAAAAAATCGTTATCGTTTGACTTCTGTCGGGGTAAGACGTGTTGTTATCGAGCTCCGCACATTTCTCATTTTTCGCTTATTTTATTACATAAGTAAATAAACATAAATACATATGTATTTATACAAATATACATACAGATGACATTAAGCATTTACACATGCGTGGAGACATAAGACAGAGCGAAAAGACAAAATTTTTGGCACGTCCCAAAAAATCGTTATCGTTTGACTTCTGTCGGGGTAAGACGTGTTTTTATCGAGCTCCGCACAAAAGAAAAGAAAATCAGTTAATTCGAGTGAAGTGAATATTTAATGAAATAAGATAATAAAACCGAAAGCGAAAGAGACGCTCTGTGCGATGCACCATCGCTCGATTACACATTCTGTGTTTGAAATAGTGTAATCAAGTAGTATTATATGTTCAAACAAAAGATCAAAAATAACAACTATGAGTCAGAACGACACTCGCGCTCAGCGACAACGCAAGCAAGACTATCGACGGCTCTCACTGCAACGAAACAACGCGTATTTCTCTTACGTCTCCGCGACTTCTGTAGACAGCGAGCGGTCAATCACCCCAAACCCGACGAACTTACCTCTGCCAACAACTCAAGAAAGACCGCGTTCTTGCTCTCCCTCACTACTAGTGTAGTCACAAAACCCGCAAGCTACAAACACTTGCGAATTCTCTTTGCGCTTACCTACAGTAACTAGTACGGTGACAACAACAACCACTGCAACTTCAATCACAACAACAACTGCTACGGTATCGTCAGCTCGTGCAATTTCGTCGACGCAAGCACTTGCTCTCACTGGGCCAGCGATCAAAACAAAACAAAAAACTAACGGTTCTGCTGCGCTGTCAGCAATCCAAAACGTAAACAAAAACGCCGGCTCGCCCATACAGACTGGAATAGATCGCTACATAACAATAAAAAGAAAACTTAGCCTACAAAATTACAAAAATCAACAAACCGAAAGAAATCAAAAATTGCAGACGTCAATACTAGCAACAACAACAACAATACCAACAGATTTGAGCTGCTGGCAAATTCTACTGATGAATGAGAACAACCGGCAAAGTCATCTAAGAAGGTCAAGCCTCCTCCAATATACATTCGCGAAAAAAGCGCAAAAACTGGGAACCACAACCAATGTCAAAGTCGAGTTGGAGCCAGAGAGTCAGACACTGAAAAAAACGAAGTTCACCCAATATACAAGTTACAGCTTCTACTGCATCGACGTATTACAGTGGAAGAGCCACACAAGCGCAATCGCCCAGTGCAGTGCACTAATTGCCAAGAATATGGGCACACTAAGGCTTACTGTACACTTAAATCTATTTGCGTAGTCTGTAGTGAAGCTCATAGCACAGCGAACTGCCATAAGAACAAGGACGACAGCTCTGTAAAAATGTGCAGCAACTGCGGTGAAAGTCACACAGCGAATTGGCATGGCTGCGTAGTATACAAAGACCTAAAGAACCGTCTTAACAAACGTGGACAATCAATTCGTGCTCAGACCACCCACATGAGTGGCACTCCGCCACAATCGGGCCCGTCTTACACGGCACCCCCTCTCACACATCGTACCAATCCTAGCGTTTCCTTTGCTAGTGCCTTAAAATCGGGATTTAAAACTGTGAATCCGTTAACACAAAAGACGACTACTACGCAAGAACAAGAAGTAACTAAGTTAAACGAACAAACGCAGCATATATCCACTGGTATTGAAACGATGATGATATCACTCTAGCAAACTTTAAAAGAATTTATGACATTCATGCAAACCACAATGTAAGAGCTTATGCGAAATCAAAATATGCTGATACAGCTTCTAGTGTCATCCAAATCTATATAATGTCTCCACTACAAATATCTATGTGGAACGCCAATGGCGTTTCACGGCATAAACTCGAACTTGCCCAGTTCTTATCCGAAAAAAATATCGACGTCATGCTCCTCTCCGAGACACATCTAACGGATAAGCACAACTTCCATATTCCAGGATACATGTTCGACGCCACAAACCATCCGGACGGCAAGCCCACAGCATACGCACAGGGGATCACGCCTTTTGACTCCAAAGGGCAAACAACTATACAACGCGCTCTTCCAGAAGATCCTTACCATCCCACTCTTGAAGTTACTTTTGAGTTTGTCACATGTATGGAATAACATGAAAAACTGTGTAATCGTACGCTGCTTTAGAAAAGCAGATTTTAACTTATTAAATTCGTTAATTTCCAATTTTGATTGGTCGGAACTATATTTGTCTACAGATATTTCAGTAGCGACCAATATTTTTTATAACACAATTAATTCATTTTTTGATATTTGTGTTCCCTGCTTTTATCCAACTTCCTCGAGTAAGCCGCCATGGTTCACAAGAGAGTTGTCACGGTTAAAAAATTTAAAGTCGAGTCTATTTAAAAAGTATAAAAACAATAATTCGCCTTCAGCCTTTTCTCGCTACTTAAGCGCGCGGTCAGATTTTACAGTCTTAAACGCGAAATGTTATAAGACCTATTTAACTCGTTGCAAGGTTCAGTTTATTCAGAACGCCAAACAGTTTTATAGTTTTGTTAACACGAAGCGTAAGTCTACCGCATTTCAAACGAAATTAACGTTTGAAAATGCTTGTGCAGATACCGACCAAACCATGGCCGATTTGTTTGCAAAGTTTTTTCAAACGACCTATTCACCTTCTACACATCACACTCACTTTTATCCATACAACATTCCAAGTTCGAATGGTATCTTCACTCCCTTTCTAAACGAAAGCTCACTTGTCAAGGATCTTTATTTAGTTAAGCCAGTTTTCTCACCAGGCCCTGACGGTGTTCCTGCTTGTATATTTCGGTTCTGTGCCAACTCCTTAAGTAAGCCATTGCTCAAACTATTTTCGCTGTCCTTAGAAACTTCACTCTTTCCTTCTATTTGGAAAGAATCTTTTATTATTCCCCTTCATAAAAAGGGCAGCAAGTCTGATGCAAAAAAAATCTTCAAACTGATGTTATTTATACTGATTTCAGTAAAGCTTTTGACTCAGTGAATCATTCCCTTCTGGCACATAAGCTTGACCTTCTAGGTTTTTCACCAAAAATACTTAGTTGGATTGTTAGCTATCTGACTGACAGAACTCAAAGAGTCCTCTTTAAAACCACCCTTTCAAACCCACTTCATGCCACATCTGGTGTTCCTCAAGGGAGTCACCTCGGTCCCCTACTATTTACGCTTTTCATCAATGACCTTCCTTTGGTCATACGTAACTCCCGTACTCTCATGTATGCGGATGATGTAAAGCTTTGTTACCAATTTAAAGACGACCACTGTCACTCACTCTTACAAGCCGACCTAAATAGTTTTTATTCTTGGTGTTGTGCCAATTTTTTAAACCTGAACAGCTCTAAATGCAAGCTGATGACATTCTCTCGAGCCAGTCCAAAGTATGCTTCTTATACTCTTTGTGGTTGTGCCTTGGAAAGAATCACCCTAGTTGATGATTTGGGGGTTCTTTTGGACCAAAAACTTAAGTTTTCCAATCATATTTCTAATATGGTCAATAAAGCCATGGGTGTCTTAGGCTTTATTAAGAGATGGTCTAAGGAATTTGACGATCCTTATCTTACAAAGACCCTCTACATCTCACTTGTTCGTCCCATTCTCGAATACGGGTCATGCGTATGGTGTCCCCAGTACACTATTCATAAGGAACGCATAGTATCTGTACAGAAGAACTTTTTACTTTTTTCCTTACGTGGCCTTAACTGGGATGAAAATTTAAGACTGCCTTCCTATACTAATAGACTTCTATTATTAAACCTGCCTTCCCTAACCAATCGCAGAACCATGCTAGGCGTCTTATTTATTAACAACCTTATGCAAGGTGACTTTGACAGTGAGACCCTGGTAAGGCAGCTACACTTCTCTGTCCCTTGCAGAACTACACGTAATTACCTTCCACTAACTCTTCCTTATTGTAGATCGAACTATGCACTGCACGATCCGTTCAGGGTATTATTTTCGGACTACAATAAACTTCAACACGTCATAGCTAGCACTAACTCTATCGCTGCTATGAAGTCTTTAATTCTTGTCTATCTAGCACGTAATTAGTATTAGTATTAATTAGTAATAGTATCTTCCTCGTCATTCTATCTTCTTTTTCTTAATTTTCATTCTTCACTTGCATGTCGCGTGTATCCTCTATTCGACTTTTTATTCCCTATCGCGTTAATTTTCTTTCTCTCGCGTTTCTACTCGCATTTTTACCGCGTTTCCGTGTCGTTCGTTATGCGACGGTGCCTCTCGGTCGGTCAGGCGGGAGGTGGACTTCATCTGGGTTCCGCGCGCAACAAGCATCGGCTTGGTGTCGTTTGGACCACTTGCTAATACATTCATTGTATTCAACGTCCAACAACAACAAATAAGCTCAATTATGTGAGTACGGGTAGGCCTACATACTGGCCAGCAGATCCAAGCAAGCTCCCGGATCTCATTGACTTTGCAATAACAAGAAAGATCCAAAGAAATAATATTACGGCCGAATCACTTGCAGAACTATCATCTGATCACTCTCCAGTTCTACTTACTCTTGGGCATCGACCACATATAACCGAGCGACAGGCTGACAGGCAACAGGACCAACTGGGCAAAGTACGTAAAATATGTTTGTACTCATATGGATCCAACTCAAACAGTAAATACCGATGAGGATGTTGACCGCCTGACCGAATCGATAGAGGCAACACTTGTTGCTGCAGCCAAGGCCTCTACCCCTTCAGACACTCACACATTGATAAATCACACAAAGACGAATCGGGAAATCGAACAACCAGTACTAGAAAAACGAAGACTAAGAAGAGAGTGGCAGAATCACAGATATCCAAAGGCTAAAGAACATCTAAAAATAGCAACACGCAGACTAACCAGGGCCCTTCAGCTTGAGGAAGCAAACGCCCAGCATCTTTACATACAACAACTATCGCCCACCAGCAAAAAGAACCCTTTCTGGAAAGCACACAAAAATATTCAGGCACCGGCTGAAACAGTCGTCCTACTGCGAGGCCCTTCTGGAAGCTGGATACGCAGCGACGAAGAAAGATCTAATGCGTTTGCCGATCACCTTCAGAAAGTATTCCAGCCAAATCCTGCTAGTAACTCATTTGTCCTACCAGCAGTTACTAAAAACTTGCCATCATAAAAGATCTAAAGCACAAAAAATCAGCTGGACATGACTTGGTCATACCAAAAATGATCGTAAAATTCCCACCGTATGCGGTTTTGACTTTATGCCATCTCTTCAACGCTATCAAGAAACTTGGATACTATCCCCAAAGGTGGAAAAAGGCGGTCATAGTGATGATTCCCAAACCAGGCAAAGACAGAACGCAACCATCATCCTATAGACCAATAGGTCCCATAACATGTCTCTCGAAACTGTTCGAAAAAGCATTTTTAAAACAACTGACTCCCTACTTAAAAAGGCAAAATACAATACGAGTACGATCGAACAGGTCAATCGCATCACAAACGAAATTCGTACTGCTTTTGAGCACCGGGAATACTGCTCAGCTATATTTTTAGATGCACAAGTATTTGACCGAGTCTGGCTGGAAGGACTAAAAATTTGAATCTTATCTCTTCAAAAGAGTGTTCTCAATCAGGTGTAACAGTTCGACCTCACACGACCGCGTTATCAATGCAGGAGTCCCCCAAGGTAGCGTTCTGGGCCCCGTTCTCTACATCCTATACACAGCAGACATGCCCACGAACTATCAGCTCACAACCTCTACGTCTGCTGATGATACCGCAATACTTAGCCGATCTAGATGCCCAGAAAAGGCAACGGCACAACTTGCTTGTCATCTAAAAATTGTGGAAAGATGGTTTGCGGACTGGCGCATTAAGATAAACGAGACTAAAAGCAGACATGTAACCTTCACACTGAACAGACAAACCTGCCCCCCTTGTACACTGAACAATACATGCATCCCACAAGCAGACGTAGTAAAATATCTCGGCGTGCATCTAGATAGACGCCTCACCTGGCAGCGACATATAGAATCTAAAAGGACTCACATGAAGCTTAAAGCAGCTAATCTTCACTGGCTTATTAATTGCAACTCTCCCCTTAGTCTAGAGTACAAAGTACTCCTCTATAATACCGTCCTGAAGCCCATCTGGACATACGGCTGTGAACTCTGGAGAAAAGCTTCAAAAACCAACGTTGAAATTATACAGCGAGCTCAGTCAACGATTCTGCGAACTATCTCTGGGGCACCATGGTACCTACGCAGCGAAAACATACATAGAGACCTCCACATAAATCTTGTCAGCGAGGAAATCCAGATGAGGAACAGAAAGCATCAAGCAAAGCTCGCCGCACACGAAAATCCCCTCGCGAAGTCGCTTACGCGAGTCTGCAGTCCGAGCCGACTGAAACGCAACGATTCTCTAGCCCATCAAAGAAATACTAGGTCCGTCTCTAACTAATAAAAATATTTCATATTGTAATTAATTTAAGTTATATAATAAGATTTGAATAATTATTGTTAGTCTCATTATAAGAGAAGATCCAATAAATAATGAAATAAGCTGGAAAAAAAAAAATAAAAATAAAATCAACAACAACATTTCACATTTCGATCGAGGCAGCAAATGAGCCCGAGTACGGTCAATATCAGTCCGGGACATACATAGCTCACTTAGCCACTGTTCAACTTCTGCGGCAGTCGAAATGGGGGCTCGATCCAGGGTGGGCACCTTTAAATTTTGTGTTTTCGTATTTATTTATTATTATTTTATATATTTTAATATGTTTAATTTTATATATTTTGTAATTTGTATTCCCTTCGACCATTTCAAATGGTAAAATGGTCGATGACGTCATAACTTTATTACTTGTGCAGGAAAGACGAAGGATGCGAACGCCTACCGCGAGCTGTTTCTCGCCTCTTTTCCATTCACATGTCATTTTCCGAAAATATGTACATGTGCATATATCTACGTACATACATATATACATTTGTATACAACCAATAGTTGGCGTGGTAGATCAATAAAAATGTATGCAATTATTAACATGAATTTGTACATATTCATAATATTCATAATATGTATACGTGCTCATATATAATTATTTTTTAATAATTCATATTTTACGGTCAGTAAAAAATTCAAATCCTTTATGGATTATGCAATTAAATAAATATTCATATTCATAACTCGATATATTGCGAGTTATCGAAATTGGCCCATTTAAAATTTACAAAGAAATACCGATATATGTAAAATGCTCACACCGCTCTTTGCAGTCGAAATTGATGCAAGGTGGAAGCGGACTGCAGTTTTATGAATAATTCGAGCTTGCGATTAGTACGAGTATCATACAATTAGATACTTTTTATGGCAACATAGGTCGAAGGCTATCCCACTGTCGCATGCCGCTCGACTTTTGCTCTCGTTCCCCTTATTTTATTACACAAGTAAATGTGTGTAAATATATATTTATACAAATATTCACACACACATGACATTAAGCATTTGAACATTAGACAGAGCTAGAAGGCAATATATGCATTCTTAGCTCGTGCTAAAAATCAAATCATATGAAACGAATTTTGGAAACCGCTAAAAATGCATACAAATACTTATTGCTCTCTCGCTTAATTTAATGCTTACGACACTTGTCTATTCGCTTTTACATTGTCTATGCGTTTTTCTTCTTCTTTTCGTCAATTAAATTCTGGTCGAGCGTATTATAACAACGCGACTTTTAAATCCAAATATAGCGCAATTTTCATTGCGAATTTTTTTTACCCTTGGACCATTAAAAATCGTCAAAAAGGGTATACTAACTTTGTGCAAATGTATGTAACGGGCAGAAGGAGGCGTCGGAGACCCCATAAAGTATATATATTCTTGTTTAGGATCACTACCCGAGTCGATTGAGCCATGTCCGTCTGTCTGTCTGTCAGGACGAACGCCCCGATCTCAGCTATTACAAAAGCTAGGTACACCAAATTTAGCATGAGGATTCCTGTATACCATACGCAGATCAAATTTATTTTCAATTTGGAATAACACACCTACCGCCCCCGCAAACCGCCAATTTTGATTTACATGGCGGTTTACTCATTACTAAACGTTCTGCTTTATGAACTTATCCTCCAAATTACAATCTGATCGGACGATAAACACTGAAGTTATTATATAAACCATTTCGACCCTTCGACCAGCAAAGAAATTGTCGATGACGTCAGAACTAAATTACTTGCGTAGGAAAGAAAAGGACAAACGATGCGAGCGCGAAGCTCGAGCTGTTTCTCGACTCTTCTTTTCCAGGCACATGTCAATTACCGAAAATACATGTGCATAAATATATACTAATACTCAACCAATAGGTGGCATGGTAAATGAATATGAATGTATGCAATTTTTACATGCTTGTGTACATATTTATACAATAATATTCATAATATGCTTACGTGCACATATGATTATTATTTAATAATTCATATTTTAGGGTCAGTAAAAAATACAAAACTATAAAATGCAATTAAATAAATATTAATTTTGATTACTCGATATATTGCAAGTTATCGATATTGGCCAATTCAAAATTTATAAAGAAATACCGATATATACTGCTCACACCGCTTTTTGCAGTCTTTCTAGGAAAATTGTAGCGATAAATTATTGACAACATATCGAAATTGATGCAAGGTGGCAGCGCACTGCAGTGTTATGAATAATTTGTAGCTTGCGATTAGTATTATACAATTAGATACTTTTTATAGCAACATACGTCCATATACTTTTATAAAAGTTGCCACTGAAGGTGTATTGTATTGGGAGTGCCTTCGGAATTCGTTCATCTTAGTAATTATTTAAATCAAATTATATTAGTAATAATAATATTCAACTTTATAAAATTGCTTTCTTTAGATATAATAAATTTGAAGAATATAATATATTGTAATATAAACACTTTGCGGGGTCTGCCACATCTCCTTCTGCCCTTTACATACATTTGCCCCAAGTAGTGGCGCCCGTTCTGCTTTTAAAACAAATTGTATATGTCTATCGATTAGTGTTATTGTACAACTAGAATGGCAAAAGTCAGAGGAGATAAAATCTGAGGACTGCAAGAGTCACATAAGGCATGCAGATTTTCGGGCCCGGGTCAGCGGGGATATAAAAAGTGTCACGGGCTTTAAGGTTGATTTCTGTTTTTCGGGTGTAAACCTGACAAAATTTACGACAAAGTCATGTGCAAAACTGAGTCACACGTGTATTTCTTAAATGCCATGGCAAAGTTTGACGCGAGCTCAATTCTTTACGCCTTACGCTCTACGCCTTAACTTTACCGTATGCACACATTCGAGCGGGCGATCGGATAAACTTCTGTTTGTGTCACGGAAATAAAAAGAACTAACGAAAACTTAAACGGCATATTAAATTGAAATGAGGCGGCTTTCACACACATACAGACATAGGGTTGCCCTCATCACAGCTCAGTTCAACTCACCCCAGTTCACCTCAAGTCAGCCCAGTTTACCTCACATCGCACTCTTCGTCATCGCTGTCAGTTGGATTTACAAAAATTATGAAAATTTCATTTTAAAACGACGTTGACACTTTACTGTGTCTGCTATGCAGACAAACAGACAGACAGACAGAAAGAGAGCTAGACAGACAGACGTATGAGGAGGCAGATATATAGAAGCAGCACTGACATTCCAAATAGCAAGAGAGAGCTGGAAATCTACATACCATATTCACAGATATACATTTTCACACCTTTCGCAAGCGATGAGAATGGAATGGGTAGTCAAGTGAGGGTGAGAGGTCGGGGCAGCTAGTTCATCAGTAGACTGGCAAGTGTGCGTAATGCAGACATTTCGGGAGATAAGCCCATGCAGAGCTCATCTCGGCAAGCTTGGATTCTTGTTGAGTTTACCAGAGGCTAAACTTTGAATGGAACCAAAAAAAGGCGTCTACACTGGTGGTTAAGTAAGACAATTATAATGGATAATATTTTAATATAATTTTTCTTTATAATGTTTAAAGTTAAGCTGAAATTAAAGATATTTGGTCCGTTGTCCGTTATGATTTAGCTGGGACTGCTATTATTCTTAGCTGTTTATGTTTATCTATTTGTATCTCACACCTTTCGAATTGAATTAAACATTAAAGTCTACATTAGATTTCACTCGAGAATTACCAGTTTTTATACCCTTGGACCATTGAAAATGGTAAAAAAAAGGGTATACTAACTTTGTGCAAATGTATGTAACGGGCAGAAGGAGGCCTCGGAGACCCCATAAAGTATATATATTCTTGCTCAGGATCACTAGCCGAGTCGATTGAGCCATGCCCGTCTGTCTGGAAGAATCTCAGCTATTACAAAAGCTAGGAACACCATATTCGATAGATAGAAAATTGCGGCGATAGAAAATTGCGGCGATAAATTATAATATTAGCAACTGATTGAAATTGAAGCAAGGTGGCAGCGCACTGCAGTGTTATGATTAATTTGAAGCTTACGATTAGTATTATATAATTAAATACTTTTTATGGCAACATACGTCCAAGGGTATCCCACTGTCGCGTGCCGCTCGACTGTTGCTCTCGTTTATATTTGTTTTGCTTCGTTCTCCAGCATAATTTCCTCACAGTTCGGAGTGATTTAAATATTTAATAATCTTTGCTGTCACCAGAATCAAAACCACAAAATTGCATTAAAAATGCATATTCCTTGATAGCAAATTAAGATTCGACCGGGAGATAAACACGCTCATACGGAGCAGAAGGCAAGAAATTGTTTTACTTACATATATATCTAATTGTTTTATTTTTATAGCTCTCGTAGCAATTATCGGTGTCTCTTTCAATTGCCAAGTTGTAGTTTCTATTTACTTCCCCGAGCAAAATTTGGCCTAGAGGGAAAGGTTTCTATGGCCTAATGACAAGTTGATAGGCTTCTCCGACTTCTGTAAAGTTTGAGCGAGAAGTTGTGGTTAAGAGGACAGAAAAATGAGAAACCGCAATTAGACACTAAGTGAGGGATCAGCGAATGAATGTGTAAACTACAACTAAATGTACTTACATATTTATCATTTTTCAAGTTATTGAAACTAGTGCTGCCAACTCTTCGGGTCACAAGAAAGCTAAACTGGACGTTAAAATAAAATGTAGAAATGACAATAAAATCTGTTGATAAAGAAAACGCTAGCACTGCATTTCGAAATACCCCCGAAATACATGAAGCTGTCTTTGAAAATGAAAAAGCTACAATATAATTCCCACTAGCCGCTATTTAATAATTTATACCGTATTTGCCACATACAAAATGATCTATTGGGAAAATAGTTAAATACCACTGATTGAAAGCGCAGAGCCCGAAGGAGAGAGCGATCAGCTTTCTCTGCTAGCAACCCCAAAGTAGCGGTCAGCGGCAACAACTCAGTCGCAGAACGACAGCGCAACGATGCGCACGGGTGCGATTCATTGCATTTGTATTTAGTATTGTATTTATTTATATATAGTACTATAATCCATGGCCTTATAGAGTCAGCACCTGACTGTAGCGTTCGACTGGTTATTACATTATGCAAATAAATTATTTTAATATGTGTATATAGTATATAATCTGATAATTACTTTTTAGTCTCTGCTTAAAAAAAAAATATTTAATTCATTTAAATTAACTAATATTAATTGACATGTCAATTCGCGCGGCGACAATTAGATCACTAAAACAGAATTCATAAACCCTTCTGAAGTTATGGCTCCTTACTCTAAACAAACTGCCGTCAGTTGGTGTGCATATCTAATATCTATTTTAACAAACAAACCAACATCGGTAGCGTGGTAGATCGGTATGCATATCTGCATGCGTATGTACAATTGTATATTTATAAATATGCGGATGTGCATATATTATTATAATTTAATAATTTATATTTTATGGTCAGTACACGTCAGGGTCAATAAGAAACCATAACAAATTATTAATATCAAATATTAATTTCGATTCCTTGATATATTGTGAGTTATCGAAATTGGCCAATTTAAAATTTAACGATGAGCGTGAAAAGTAAATGGTGACACTGCTCATTGCATTAGTACATATGTCAGTTTGTACAAATGAATGTAACTTACGTATGTGAATATAGCTTAGTTGGTTTTAATATATTAATATTTATTTAATACATATATAATAATTCAGTATTCTTTCAAGAAAAGATAACAAAATTTTATCTACTTTTCTTTATGATTATGTACATTTGAAAGGAATATTAGTTTCTTTGGAACATACAAAATTTAAA
The DNA here is from genome assembly GCA_018904035.1 of Zaprionus ornatus. Taxonomy (NCBI): domain Eukaryota; kingdom Metazoa; phylum Arthropoda; class Insecta; order Diptera; family Drosophilidae; genus Zaprionus; species Zaprionus ornatus. Next base: position 871,552 of record JAEIFZ010000032.1, on the reverse strand, counting down.
GCTTCGCGCAATAGGCAATTGCGCCGATAAATAATTGGCAACGTAACAAAATTGGTGCAAGGTGGCAGCGCGCTGCAGTGTTATGATTAATTTATTAAATTATTATATAAAAACTGTGTTATACAAATCTATTAAAGTGTATAGTGTCATACAGTTAGATACTTTGACATCAAAATAGGTCTATGGGAATCCCATTTTCAAGTTGCGTTCGACTGTTGCTCTTGTATTTTAGGCCATGGATTTAAAAAAAATTCCGCCTGTATGAACACGTATATCTCAGAAACTATGTAAGTTAGAGCCACCAAATTTTTGTAACAATGTTTGTTTTTTTGCAGTATCTCAAAGTATTTTTTTGAAATTGTAACACGCCTCTTTCCGCCTCTCAGTAGTAACTGTTTGGAAGCAACAATATAAGCTTAACAACCAAAGTTGAATATCACACTTACCATGAACGTTTTGTGATATAAATCGGACTATGAATAAGTAAGATATGATAAAAATTAAATTCGTTTTGAACGTATGTACAATACACAGTCACAAAGCAATAAGACTTTGTATTTGCTATCGGTCGATAGTAATGGTTCACCATGTAACCGTGACGACTGAGAAAGAGAAATCCAACAAATCCGCTACTTCTTATGTTAAAATAAATTTTTGAACGTTCAAATTTGATTTAATGATAATCAATAAAAACATTTCGATCGCTGCAGCAAACGAACCGTGAATACGGTCAACATCAGTGCGGGACATAGCTCACTCAGCCACTGTTCAACTCCTGCGGCAGTCGGATGGGGGTTGATTCCCAGGGTGGGCAGCTTAACATTTTGAGTTTTCATATTTATTTCGTAGAGCTTCGCGCTTCGTCGACGGGTGAAGGCGTAATTTTTAATGGAGCTCCGCACAAAATCGGTTGTTTTGAGTGAAGTGAACGACTAATAATATAAACTAAATACATAATCCAAAAGCGAAAGAGACGTTCTATGCGATGCAAGATCGCTAAAATATATATAGTGATTCTTTATCTTAAATAATAAAACTATGAGTCAGAACGACTCTCGCGCTCAAAAAAGCTGGGTCGACCTGGCAGACTGGAATGGACCGCTACAATACAATAAAGTGAATGCTTAGCCCGAAAAATTCAGATTCAGAAAACAAGCCGAAAAATACACCCGACAATTCTACCCTGATCAACAATCTACAATCAACAATACTTACAGATTCGCTTTGCTGGCAGATACCGCTGAGGACGTGCCGTTGGGATCCGTTGAAAACAAAGCCTCCTCCAATGTATATCCGCGAGAAGATCACAAGCAGTCTGGTAAATACTTTGATTGGCCGTATTGGAAAAGATAGCTTTCATATAATTCCCCTCGTAATAGGTACTATCAATGAAATCAAACTTCAAACGAAAACGGAGGACAACTACAGAAAAGTCACAAACTATCTTACCGCACAGGCCGTCAGCCGTCAGAGACAGTAAGGGGAATCACATGGAACCCCAGCTTTGGCTGAGGTACGTGCCGTCCTTGCTCCTACTGTCGGAAGTGCGGCTATACTCTCCACGTGAGGGCGGCTGGAAGCAGGCCCCTGGCACGGTCATGTCTCTGCTAGGGGTGCTGACTAATTGTAGTCGGGCGAAGATTGTGATTCTATAAATCACCAATCCAAGGCGGAACAGCATACGCCAAGGGATGCATGGCCGGGGGGTAGCCCGGTCGTTAGTATGCGGACTCTGGATACCTGTCGCCCTCCAGTTTCATCTAGACTTCCCACGGCACGCGGGCTATGCCGTGGGCGACCTTCCCTTCCAGCCTACTCGTGGGTCCAAACTATGGATATAAATTTTACAAAAGATAAGTCCGATGCGACTTCGACAGCATCAACTCAGGGCGAGGCCTTAACGGCCGACCCCAACAACAGCACTGCAGCCAGTGGGCTGCTGGCTTCCACCCCCAATACCACGGGTCTTGGCCCTGGTACTTTAGGGGACCCGGACAGGCCACGGACTCCCTTGGACGATGAGTTCGCCAGTGCTGATTTCTCGTCCAATAGCTGCTCAGGCCGGCAGCAGCTAGTCGAGGTGATGTCCTCTGACGCTGAAGCTGACGCTGACCTGATCAGCCTCGTTGACGACGCTTCCGTGGCCTCGCAGAGGTCAGGTCTCACGGAAGCAGGCTCTCAGATACAGCGGCTGCGACTGGACTCCGAGAACGCCTTTGTGAAGATGAAGACCCGTGAGAAGAGGCTTTTCAAAGCCGCACTCGCAAAGGGTTCGAGCAGAGCAGAAGCTCTGGCTATCGCCACCGCGCCCCCCGTGGAAACCAAGGCCAAACGGACGCGCGCTGACGATACCGTCCTCGAAACTTAAGGGTCTTCAAAGAAGCCCAAAAAGACTCATGTGGAGTCCACAAAGCCACCTCTCAGCCAGGTGTCGAGCAGCGTGAAACTGGGCTTCACTTCGGCTGACTCAAAAAACCCGCTTTCACCGGAGCAAGTGGCCACGGTGAAAGCTAGCATTGCCAAGGCTCTGCTGCTTCATCCCACATCGGGTGCCAGTCCGGGTTTCGAGGGTTGCATACCTCGAAATGAATGGCTGCTCCTGGTGTGCGAGGATAGCCGCACTGCCGACTGGGTCAGGGGAGCCGTTGGACACATCAGGTCCATCAGCTCCCTTGACATTAAACTACTGGAGGAGTCCGAGTTCCCCAAAGCTCACCTCATTAGAGGATACTTCACCAGTAGTGCTGGACTCACACCCGCCGATATTTTGCGATACCTTGGTATCCAAAACGAGGAATTGTTCTCGACAAAACAGTGGCGGGTGGTCCAGCATACCCTCAGCGGTACTACGACCCACCTCGCGATGTTGGTCGACGAGGGAAGGTGAAATTGGTCTTTGGATGAGTCAAACTTCTCCTGAAGAACTCCGTCCCCAGAGCCTCTCCCTCCCCGGCCCGTCCCCCAACCCCCTCTCCAACCATTCCCCCCCCTTCCAGCGCCCCTCCGGAAGCGTCAAAGGTAGCCCCTACCTATGCGACAGCAGTGGCTGCGCACCGGTGGCGTCCACCAGTGCTTCGGCCGCGGTGGCGCTGAAAGCCCCCATCCCCAACCCCCGACTATTCTGGTCTCCGCCCCCAACCCCTCAACGGGCCGCACCAGGCCGGTGGCTGGCAGCGGGCGCCTCCTGGCCCCTGCCAGACCCACAGTCAGCGCTGGGCGCAAACAACCCGCAGGGGCACCTCCCGCGACTGGGATCGCTAGGCGACCTTCCCCGAGCAGCTCAGCCAGACTTCCGAAGGGCATCCGAGGCAACGACTCTCAGGGGGGCAAGGCATGTGGCCTTGTCACCAAGGCGCTGAGAGAGGATGCGGAGCGCAACTAGAGTGCTCCAGGCGAACCTGCACCACGCCAAAGGAGCCACCCTGTGCAGGGTCGTCTGTAAAGAGGAGATTGACCTGGCTCTCGTCCAAGAGCCATGGTTAATAGGTGGCCTCGTCCGTGGACTATCATGCGGATCATGTAAGTTATTACGAGGGTCGTTTGATAAGTCCGTGACTTTTTGTATTTGCCGCGCACCTGCTCTAAATACAACACTGCTCCTGTCAGCAGTTATCGATTAACAGCTGACTGTAAAATTTTGAGAAAGCTGCGTTTCTTAGTTTGCGTTTTATAGGCATTGAAAGCAGACGATCTCGTGAATTTTAACGAAAATGGAAAAAAGTGAATTTCGTGTGCTAATTAAGCATTATTTTTTGCGTAAAAAATCCATCACCGAAACCAAGGAAAGACTTGATAAATATTATGGGGACTCTGCACCATCAATTTCAATGGTTAAGAAATGGTTTACTGAGTTCCGTTGTGGTCGTACCAGTACAAGTGATGCCGAACGTTCAGGTCGCCCAAAAGAGGTCGTCATGCCAGAAATCGTCGACAAAATCCATGGAATGATATTGGATGATCGGAGAATGAAAGTGCGTGAGGTAGCTGAGGCTGTAGGCATCTCAACTGAACGGGTACATCACATTTTACATGAATATTTGGACATGAAAAAGCTTTCCGCGCGATGGGTGCCGCGATTGCTCACACACGACCATAAGCGCAACCGTGTGACCATTTCAAAGGAGTGTTTGGCGATGTTCAACCGCAATCCAAACGAATTTTTGCGCCGTTTCGTTACCGTAGACGAAACATGGATCCACCACACCACACCAGAGACCAAAGAACAATCAAGACAGTGGGTTTCTCCGGGTGAACGTGCACCAAAGAAGGCCAAGGTGGGTCTGTCGGCCAACAAGGTCATGGCCACAGTTTTTTGGGATGCACAAGGTATCATTCACATCGATTACCTTGAAAAGGGTAAAACGATCACCGGCGAATATTATTCAGAGCTTTTGGACAGATTCGATATTGATTTGAAGCAGAAACGACCGCATTTGGCGAAAAAAAAAAGTGCTGTTCCATCAGGACAATGCACGGGTGCACACGTGTAGTCAGCATGGCAAAATTTCATAAATTGGGCTACGAACTGCTACCCCATCCAGCATATTCTCCAGATTTAGCCCCCTGTGACTATTTTTTGTTTCCAAACATGAAGAAATGGCTCGGCGGTAAGAGATTCGGGTCAAATGAAGAGGTCATCACAGAAACAAACGACTATTTTGAGGGCCTTGAGAAAACCTATTATTTGGAAGGAATAAAAAAATTGGAAAAACGCTGGACTAAATGTATAGAGCTAAAAGGAGATTATGTTGAGAAATAAAACGCTTCTTTGACGAAAAAAATATATTTTATTAAAAAAGTCACGGACTTATCATACGACCCTCGTATATGACCATATGGGAGGTGCCCCTCGCACTGCTATACTGATCAATAACAGTGTGAGACACTTTCCTTTAACCAACTTCATTCACAGAGACGGCTATGGAGGTAGCCACTGCTGATGGCGTCCGGGAAGTGGTGATCGCCTCTGCTTACTTCCCGGGCGATGTGGATGACGTACCCCCCGCAGAGGTTCAGCGGCTTGTGGGATTCTGCCGCCTCCACAACAAGGCGCTCGTGATTGGCTGTGATGCCAACGCCCATCACACAATCTGGGGGAGCAGCGACGTCAACAAACGTGGTGAGTCTCTCCTTGATTATCTAATGTGTTGTCATTTAGACATAGCGAACGTCGGGTGTAAACCGACGTTTATTAATTCTATTAGGGAAGAGGTATTAGATCTCACCCTAATAAGCAACTCAATTGCGAGTTCGCTTATAAACTGGCGGGTCACAGACGAAGCCACCTTGTCGACCATCAGCACATCAGGTTCGACCTTCCTGGCCAAGTCGAGATCCGCCAGAACTCCTTTTGTCCTAAAAAGACAAATTGGGAACTCTTCAAAGCCTCTGTGGCTTTGAAAGCAGACATGTTGATCAGCAATCCTAACTCTGTCAGTGAGATAGAACTTGCTGCCAACCTGCTCCAAGATGTGCTTATTACGTCCTTCGAAGCCAGCTCAGTTCGGAAGACACTAATGGTCAACCGTAAAGTTCCTTGGTGGAACGAAGAGCTGGCTGCTCAAAGAAGGAAGGTTAGAAGCCTTTTCAACAAGGCCAGATCTAACCGTATAAGTTGGGACGTCTATAGGGACGCTCTCACAAACTATAATAAGAACATTAGACGCTCCAAACGCGATACGTGGCGCAGCTACTGTGGTAGCATAGAAGAGACAGAGAGACTCCACAAGGTATTAGCCAAAGGATCGTCTAATGGTATAGGGCTTCTAAAAAGAGCAGATGGCTCTTTCACTCAAGATCGTAGGGAAGCACTTGAACTTTTTTGCTGGCAACCCCATCAGAGACCCAAATGGTATACATTGGTACACCGACGGGTCAAAGACTGAACAGGGGGTTGGAGCTGGAATACATGGTCCCAACTCCAGGACCTCGATTGCTATGGGCAACTGGCCCACAGTTTTCCAATCAGAGGTTCACGCCATTGAGTTCTGCTGCCGTCTTATCCTTGAGAAGTGGACTAGAGGAGCGAAAATATACATCTTCTCAGACAGCCAAGCGGCCATACTAGCCCTCTCCTCAAAAAGAGTAGGCTCGCGTATGGTGGTTGACTGCTGGAATTTTCTCCAGAGGCTGTCAATAAGGAATAAAGTCACCCTTATTTGGGTACCTGGGCACTCTGGCTTCCAGGGCAATGAGCTGGCGGACGAACTAGCGAGGGCTGGGTCATCAGCCACCTTGCTCGGCCCCGAACCCTTCTGTGGCGTGGGGTGGTCTACTATCTCCTCCCTTGTGAAAACCTGGGCTGGAAGATTGACTGAACGCTACTGGTTCTTCCAACCAGGGATGCGGCAGGCTAAAGAGCTTACCAATCCCAAAGTTGATCGAAGGACCAAGCTACTCTCCAGGAGAGACCTCTATCTCCTTGTTGGCTACCTAAGTGGCCACCACTTGGTGAACTACCACCTCAAAAAAATGCGTTTGTCCTCGGACGCGGAGTGCAGGCTCTGCAAAGAGGACGATGAAACTACTAAACACATTCTATGTGACTGTCCGGCCTTGGTATGGACAAGGAGGAAACATCTGCACGTGGAAATCGCAACTCCAGAGCAGATTCCTCGACGAAAGATCTGTTATGCTTCATTAGGGAAGCAGAACAGCTTTTGTCATGACAGGGAGAGCATTCTGGGTACAAAAGATCATATTGGTCGCAGTGCCTCGCGCTTTCTCCGCTGGGAGACTCCCTCTTCTATAATAATAATAATAATCTTACCGCACAAAAAATAGGCTTCTACACCTACCAGATTAAAAGCAGCAAGGGCCTACAAGTAGTACTGAAGGGCATTGAGTCCGATGTTACGCCCGAAGAGATAACTGAGGCGCTAAAGGAAAAGGGATTTTGCGCCAAAAGCGTGTTCAACATCAGAAACAGAAACAGGCAGCCGCAACCAATCTTCATGATTGAGCTTGTACCAGAAAACAAGCATCTTAAAAAAATGAGGTTCATCCAATTTACAACCTCCAGCTGCTTCTGCACCGTAGGATCTCAGTAGAAGAGCCGCATAAACGTAAAGCTCCTGTTCAATGTACAAACTGCCAAGAATTCGGCCACACGAGGTCGCCACACTTCGCCCGGTGTGCGTAGTCTGTGGAGATCTCCACGACTCCACACACTGTCCAACTAATAAAGAAAAGGCAAGCGAGAAAAAGTGCAATAACTGTGGGGTAATCACACAGCAAACTACAGAGGCTGTCCAATATACAAAGAGCTAAAACTCCGTCTTCACAAAAGAATGAATACGGCGCGGGCACACCAAGGAATATCTTCGCTGACACCATCAGAAACAAATCCTGAAGTCCTTTTATCAAAAGCTGCAAGTTTCGCTCCTTGACCAACCAGTAATAACAAGACAACATTTGCAAACGTTCTTAAATCAGGTATGACGCCTTCAAACAAAAATTCTCAAGACCTACATGAAGTGCACACAAAATTGGACACACAACAAAACTATAGGCCACCTGAGCAGCAAGAAACAAAAACTGAAGCTATGATGCAAGCCTTACAACAGAGCATGATGGAGTTTATGACATATATGCGTACCACAATTCAAGACATGATGCGTAACCAAAACCTTTTGATAGAAATGCTTGTATCCCAACAATAAAAGTAAATAATGGCTTCCTTACGCATAGCTACGTGAAACGCCAATGGCGTTTCACAGCGCAAACTTGAGCTAACTCAATTCCTACATGAGATGCATATCGACGTAATGCTTCTTTCGGAAACTCATCTCACAAGCAAATACAATTTTCAAATGAGAGACTATCACTTCTATGGTACAAATCATTCCGATGGAAAAGCACACGGTGGGACCGCCATACTCATAAGGAACCGTATGAAGCACCACTTTTACAAAGAGTTTGCTGAAAATCATCTTCAGCCCACATCTATCAACATACAGCTGGAGGACAACACTCACCTCACACTAGCGGCCGTATACTGCCCCCCAGTTTCACAGTATTGGAAGATCAATTCCTGGATTTCTTCCAAGCACTAGGGCCGCACTTCATTGCAGCAGGCGACTACAACGCTAAACATACTCACTGGGGATCGCGACTTGTGAATCCAAAAGCAAAAACAGCTTTATAAGACTTTAATACAAGCCACTAATAAACTTGACCATGTTTCTCCTGGGAGTCCTACATACTGGCCATCAGACCTCAATAAGCTGCCTGACCTGATCGACTTCGCAGTTACGAAAAATATTCACCGCAGTTTGGTTAAAGCTGAATGTCTGCCAGATCTGTCATCTGATCACTCGCCTGTACTAATTCACCTCCGCCGGTACGCAGAAAACGTGAAACCACCATACAGATTGACTTCACACAAAACATACTGGCTCAGGTATAAAAAATATATAAGTTCCCACATTGAGCTAAACTTAAAACTCAATACTGAACCTGATATAGAGAGCTGCACGTGTACATGGCAATCCATCCTTACTGCAGCAGCTTTTACTGCAACACCCAAAATCACAAACATTACAATTAATTCGAATAAGACCAACGTACAAATAGAGCAACTCGTCCGCGTAAAACGACGCCTACGCAGAGAATGGCAATGTTCCAGATCACACTGCAAAACAAAAGCTAAAAGTAGCCACACGGAAACTGTCCAACGCTCTGAAACAAGAAGAGGAAGACGATCAGCGCCGTTATATAGAGCAACTCACACCAACAGGCACAAAACATAAGTCACTGTGGAGAGCCCACTCAACTCTACGCCCACCGACTGAAACCGTTTTGCCGATAAGGAATTCCTCAGGCGGCTGTATTCACGCCAAACCAGGCTACTAACACATTCGCGCTACCGTTCTCACCCGTAAAGTGCCACCAGCAACACACCCCAATTGTGTTTCGTCCAAAAGAAGTAATTCAAATAATCAAAGACAATCTCAGCCCGAAAAAATCCCCCGGCTGCGTTCTACAGAGTCTGGCTTGACGGCCTAATGTTAAAGTTAAAACAGCCCTATCCGAAAGCACACACAAACTTCTAAAGTCTTACCTCTATGACAGAAAGTTTGCAGTGCGGTGCAACACTGCCACTTCCACTGATCATAAAATTGAGGCTGGAGTCCCCCAAGGCAGCGCTCTTGGGCCTACCTTATACCTCATCTATACAGCCGACATCCCTACAAATAGTCGCTTAACGGTATCCACATTTGCCGACGATACAGCTATCCTTAGCCGTTCAAGGTCCCCAAGTCAAGCTACAGCACAGCTGGCATTGCACCTTATCGACATTGAGAATTGGCTCTCTGACTGGCGAATAAAAGTTAACGAGCAAAAATGCAAGCACGTGACGTTTACGCTAAACAGACAAGATTGCCCACCACTCTTATTGAACAACATATCACTCCCGAAAGCAGACGAGGTAGCGTACCTAGGAGTACACCTTGACAGAAGACTCACATGTCGCAGGCACATTGAAGCCAAAAAAACAAAAAAACCTATGGCTCACAGTTATGGGGCAATGCCAGCAACAGCAATATTGACAACATACAGCGAGCACAATCAAAGATCCTGAGAACCATCACTGGGGCACCGTGGTACGTTCGGAATGAAAACATCCAAAGTGACTTAAATATCCCACCAGTTATCAATGCAATTAAGGAACTTAAGGAAAAATACCATAGCAAGCTTTTCTCGCACCCCAACCACCTAGCGAGAGGTCTAACCCAGCTCAGCAGTCGTTCCCGTCTCCGGCGAAAGGACCTACCAACCCAGCGAAGAAATTTTTAGGGCCGTCTAATCATAGAACAGTTGGAAAAATAATACAACTGTTAAGAAAAAAATTGTTATAGTTAAGATTTTTAAACTTATTGTTAGTTCTTATACTATACAAGAAGATTCAATAAATAAAAGCAAAGTAAATAAAAAAAAAAAAATATATATATTTATTATTATTTTATATATTTTGATATATTTAATTTTATATATTTTGAAATTTGTATTCCCTTCGACTATTGGAAATGGTCAAATAATCGAAGACGTCATAACTGTATTACTTGTGCAGTAAAGAAAGGGACGAACGATGCGAGCGCGTAGTCCGAGCTGATTCTCCACTTTTTCTGTCGCGTGCTGCTCGACTGTTGCAAATAAATATATATTTATACAAATATACAAACTGTAATGTGCGAGGTCGAAGCCGTAGGTTTTGATGTAAGTTCTCACTGGAGCTTTTATTCAAATCATTTAAAAGACTCGGTAATACGGGTGTTTTAGACGAATGGAAGTCAGTCCATGTTCTTTATTCACTGATCTCTTACACTTCTAAGGGTTATCCGACCTTGCGGAGATGCCACCAAAACTTTTGTTTACATATATATAGGGATCGAGTGTCGTACGCATACATAAGCGAAGCCTGGTCGCGCATACCCTAAATGCCGCCGCTGCATTTGAATGGCGGATCGGCATTCTTGCATGATCAAATTTCGGTTATCATAAACTCCTTCTTAAAAATAACGTAGTATTATGAAGTTGTTTCCTAATTATTTTTATTTTACTAAAAAAATGATTTTAACTTTCAAAAAAAAATTTTTTTTTTTTTTAAATGTTTTGGCGACTTTTGTTTTTTATAATTTTGGTGGCTGGCTTGAGGTCAAGATCAAGTTGAATAAAATAAATATTTATTTCCTTTCGTTCCGATATATTTCGGTTACAGTTCGGTAACCGTCTTCAGGGCTAAAAACACAAAATTACAAAAATTCGATTTTTAACAATATTTCTTTAAAGCTAAATTGAAACAATACTAAATTACATACATATATTTTTCGCGTCTGCTCTTGCGGGCGCGGAGTTCCTAACTGGCTTAAGAAGTAAATGTCTGTATATGTGAGCGCAGTTTTCTGTGTCCGTTTTGTAGTTTAATCTTTCTTGTGTTGGTGTGTTTATTATGTGTAGCATTTCGAGAGTGTAACGTTTAGCATAGTGTTGTTCTTGTTGTAATATTTTTGTCGTAATTTAAAATCTGATTTGTGTTGTGTTAATCTTGTTTTCAGTTTTAGTTTTGTCGTTCGTACTGTTGCCCCTGCAAGGAATCTTATAAATCACATTGTTTTTGTCTTGTGGATTTATTTTGGACTTAATATTATTATAAATATGTTTTAATGTGTGGAACGGTTTATGTGCTATTTGTATTTCTGTATTATTGTAACAATCGGATCTCATTAATCGTTCTGATAATGTTGGTACATAGGTTAGAGATCTATATGATTTGACTAGCGTTTTTGGAAAGTCATTGTCTGCTAGTATTTTGTGTTATATTCTTTTTAATCTCCTTATGATATATTTTGTCAGATATGTCAAACATACATTTTATACAGCCTCTTGCTGTATTTAGTATCATCGTCCTTGGGGGTTTTGTGTTGTAGTACCATTTAAGTTTTAATTTTCCCTCTACTCTATTAATTATGGAATTCAGATATGGTAGTTTGTCGTTTTGTTCTTTCTCTATCGTGAATTTTATATTTTTATGGTAGGAATTTAGTTCGAGTAGTATGTTTTCTGTTTCGTTGGAGTTTGTAATCGCAAAAAGGTCATCAACATATTTTGTAAGTAGTCGTGGCTTAGTTTTTAATTTTTCCAATGTGTTTGTCAGTAATTCCTCCATGATAATGTCTGCAGTTACGGGTGAAGCTGGGGAGCCCATTGGCATACCTTTTAACTGTGAGAAAAAGGTGTCTTCATATTTAAAATATCTGTTGTCCATAATGCAGAACTTTACTATTTCTAGGAAAGTTTGTTCAGGTATCATAGTGTTTTGTTGTATTTGTGTCCATTTTGATCTAATTGTAGAGTGGTGTCCCTTCTTTATGGATTTTGGGTAGACCATAAATTCTCGGCGGTGTTGCGTTGGTTTTTTTTTTTTTGTTATATAGTATACTACTATTTAAAATTTTTATTTATTTATTGATAACGGGTGGCCAACCTTACAAAATATATTAGAAATTGAACATTTTTGACCTTTCTTTATATACTATCTGTTTTTTGTTTTTGTGTCATACAATTGTAGTATTATTTTTAGATCCTATATTTGTGGTCAATTTTATGACCTGTTTCGTTCCTAAGTAATACTTTATATCCTATATTTAACTCGAAATTACTAGCATCTCTATCATATCTTAGTTTTCTATCGCCTATTGCCTTTTTTAACATACATCTTGATCTTTTGTAAGCTATTTATAATCTTATCTTTACTTCTTTATAATAATTATCCATATCATATATGGGTTCTGTTTTGTCATTTTTGTTTAAATCTGTGAACTTTCTGGGTAAACTCACAAATAGTAGTTCGTGTGGATAATATTCTTGAACAACTGAGGATGTTGTATTGAAGCAATATGTAAAGTATTAAATCCATACATCCCAATCAGTTTTGTCTACAGAACTGTACGAGCGAACATACTCGCTAAATCTTCTGTGACTGCGTTCTATTGTACATAAAATCTGGTGTTGGTGTGCAGTTGAAGTGATGTTTGAGATTTTCATAAACTTGATTCTTATACTCTGTTCGCATATAATAATTGCTTCCAGTGATAGCATACTCATTTCCAAATGCTGTTGTTGGTGTTTCCGTTATGGTCATCGGCATTTTCGTATGTTTCAATGTTTTAGCTTTTTGGCATTTTAAATATGTCTTAACATATGTACGTAGTTATTGCCTTTGTCATGTTTGGCCAATAAAAAATAAAAATAAAAATTTTTTATCTTCTGACGGATTGTCATTATATATTGACAGAATTGCTTTAATTTGAGCCATGTCATTTTTTAACTATCTTTGTCGCCTTATTTAAAACCGATATTTTCATGTTTAAAAATTTGATTGCTCTTTTCTTTAAAATTCAAAATTGTGATACACTCGAAGAATTGTTTACTTGGTGTAAGTTCTGTTCGATCTAAATCGATTTCTCCATTATTACTCGATACTTACTCGTGGTGGTTGGACGTGTTTCGCTTTTGCTCCCTGTGTTTCTTAATAATTCTGTTTAATTGATCTGCTTATGTGCTTTCATTATTACTGCTGTATTTTACTAGTGCTAACCCTGTGAGTAAAAGCTTAAAGTAGCATACTAATCCTGACTTATTAGTGAATTCGCTTACAAAAATTTTAATTCTTTTCACTTGCGCGTCTTGGCGTCAAGTTTTTTTTTGTTTTTGTTTTTACTAATATTCTTACACTTTCCTGCTCTCCCGCTCACGAAAGTAAATTTCGCTCTCTGAGTAAGTTGTGTAGTGCTTTTGTTGTAGACGTAACAGCTGCTGTTGTTTTGTTTACCTCGAGTGCTCGCTATATTTGTTTTTTTTATTTTCGTTCTCGCTTGCTTGCTTGTTTTCGGCGCTGTAACTGTTTCTTGCTCTCTCAAGAAATTTGTCTTAATATTCTATTGCTCTCTTCGTTGTCCCCTACTATTCAAAGGCATATCTATTTTATTAACATGGTGTCGTGCTCTGCAGCAAATTGCAAATGCTCTTCAGATGCTAATGCGGACTACATTGGATGCTGGCTCTGTGACAATTTTAGTCACTTAAAATGCTGTGGCCTAACTGTGCGGGTTAGAGATGCCGTCAACGCCAATGTAGGCCTTAAATGGTCGTGCGAAGCGTGCCGTGTGGGTGAATCCGATCTACGGAAAATCCACAATAAAACCAAACTCGGGTTTTATCGGATACGCACAGCTTTCTCTAATCTCCAATCTGAATTTTTGGAGATGGAGACCCAATTCAACGCCTTTACGGCTCTTAGTAAGCCACCTGCTCCTCTTAATATTCCTTTAGATTCAGTTACTACGAATCTAAAGACCACCAATCTACCTTCTTCCAAGGCTTCTTCTTCTGATCTTCTAAGTCTAATTTCCCCTATACCGTCTTGCTCTTCTAGTTGCACAAAAAAAAAAAAAACTAGCAGCAATGTTACCGCACCGAAACCTCTTGCTGCCCCTCTTGTGCCTACTCCCATTACGAGCAATGATAACAACGTAACGGGTAATGTTCCCGCAATCATGCCTGCTAGTCAGGCACCGAGTATAAAACCTCTGATTGCGATTAAACCCAAAAAATTGGTGTTTATCTCTCGCTTGGCTCCAGACACAACCATAGAAGATGTACAATCGTACATTCTCGAAAGGATGCCTGTAAATGATTTGATAGTTAAAAAATTCAACTTCAAATTAAAGCGCGACATTTCTTCTTTCAAAATTATTCTCCCTGCAGAACAGTTTAAAGACGTTTGCGCAGCTTCTTTCTGGCCGCCCGACCTTATTGTTAAGGAGTTCACTCCAAAACAAAAAAGCCGAACGACCGTCACTCTTCCCACATTGGCCGTTAAATCGCCAAGTGGACCCACAACAAGTGCAAAGTCCTCAAAAAACTGAAGTTCTCTTCTCTTCATGCCTTTGAAAATGCTAGGGGACACACAAATATTCTTTCTTCCTTAATTCTTTCCTATCAAAATGTTAGAGGCCTCTGTAGTAAAATCTCTAGTCTTTATCTTCATAGTCTTGCCTTTACTTCCCAAATTATTGCCTTTACCGAAACCTGGTTAAAACCAGAGATTCTAAGCTCTGAAGTCTTTCCAGATAGGTATACAACTTACAGGCTTGATCGACCTGACCGACGGGGTGGTGGAGTACTGATTGCAGTAGACTCCTCCATTATGTCGGACCTCTTACAGCCGGAGTTTCAATTCGACATCGAATTAATCTGTGTAAAACTACACTTTCCCGGTTTTTTCTTGTATATAACCTGCTCCTATATTCCGCCGTCATCGGAATTATCAACATTCGCAACATTTGTCTGCAATTAAGACTATTTTTAATCTGTTATCAGACAGAGATCATTTCATAGTCCTGGGTGACTTTAATATCCCGGAATGTAATTGGACATCCATTGCGGAGGGAATCTTCCTTCTGCCCTCCCGGCAACATGATCTGTTTGACGGTTTGTTTGACATGTCTTTGTCGCAGGTTAATCATGTCAAAAACACTTTAAACAGATCGCTTGATCTATGTTTCGTCTCAGATCCTTCCAGGGTGATTTTAGACAGGGCACAACCTCTTTCCCTACCTGAAGATCCTTATCATCCCACTTTCGAAGTGAATCTCGACTTGGGTATTAGCTTTGTGGATAAAAGTGTAAAGCCGTGCAATCGCGTGCGCTGCTTTAAGAAAGCAGACTTTGAATACTTAAATTATTTAATTTCATATTGTGATTGGTCTGACTTTTATCTATCAACTGATATGTCAGTGGCTATCAATATATTTTATAAAACCCTTAACTCTGCTTTTGATATCTGTGTTCCGTTTTTCTATCCGACAAGCTCAAGTAGGCCTCCTTGGTTTACAAAAGAGTTGTCTCGCTTAAAAAACTTAAAGAGTAGCTTATTTAAGAAATACAAGCTGAAAAACTCACCGCTTGTCTTTTCCCGCTACCTAACTGCTCGGGCAAATTTTACCGTGCTTAACGCGAAGTGTTATAAAAACTATTTGACCAGATGTAGGATTCAGTTCTTTCAGAATCCTAAACAGTTTTATAGTTTTGTTAACATGAAACGTAGGTCAGCGGGCTTTCCTTCTAAACTTATGTTCGATAACGCTGAGGCGAACACAGATCAGGCCATTGCCGATATGTTTGCCAAGTTTTTTCAAACAACTTATTATTCCTCTACGCCAAACATTCACTCCTATCCATATGGCGTACCAAGCTCGAATGGCATCTTCACACCTTTACTGAATGAAAGTTCACTTATTAGGGATCTTCGATTAGTTGAACCAGTCTTCTCACCAGGTCCTGATGGTATCCCCGCCTGTGTACTTCGATACTGTGCCAACTCCTTATGTAAGCCATTGCTCAAACTATTTTCGCTGTCCTTAGTAACTGCCTCGTTTCCATCCATATGGAAGGAATCCTTTATCATCCCTTTACATAAAAAGGGCAGCAAGTCTGATGCAAGCAATTATAGAGGTATCTCTAAATTGTCGGCTATACCGAAATTCTTCGAGAATGTTATTACTCCTCACTTGCAGCATTTTAGTAGATCCGTTATATCCCCTTTTCAACACGGATTTGTGAAGCGTCGTTCTACCACGACAAATCTGCTTGAGCTGACATCCTTTGTGGTAAAAGGATTTCAGGAAAATCTGCAAACTGATGTCATTTATACTGATTTCAGTAAGGCATTTGACTCAGTCAACCATTCCCTTCTTGCACATAAACTAAATCTTCTCGGTTTCTCACCAAAACTTCTTAGTTGGATTGTGAGCTATTTGAGTGACAGAACCCAACGAGTCCTCTTTAAAAATACTCGTTCTTATCCCGTTCATGCCACATCTGGTGTTCCTCAGGGAAGCCACTTAGGTCCCCTGCTTTTTACACTTTTCATCAATGACCTCCCAACGGTCATACTTAACTCACGTACTCTCATGTACGCGGATGATGTCAAGCTCTGTTTTCAATTTAAAGACGACTCCTGTCATTCTCGCCTTCAATCTGACCTAGATTGTTTCTTTTCTTGGTGTCGTGCAAATCTCCTTAATCTGAACAGCTCAAAATGCAAGCTGATGACATTCTCACGTGCCTGCCCAAAGTACGTATCATACTCTCTTTGTGGTTGTACCTTGGAAAGAATTTCCCTGGTTGATGATCTAGGTGTCCGTTTGGACCGAAAACTCAAGTTTTCTGAACATATATCAATGGTTAATAAAGCTATGGGTGTACTCGGCTTTATTAAGAGATGGTCCAAGGAGTTTGACGATCCTTACTTAACTAAGACTCTCTTCACTTCGCTTGTTCGTCC
This sequence comes from Zaprionus ornatus, assembly GCA_018904035.1. NCBI lineage: Eukaryota > Metazoa > Arthropoda > Insecta > Diptera > Drosophilidae > Zaprionus > Zaprionus ornatus. The sequence goes on along the minus strand of JAEIFZ010000032.1, from coordinate 854,703 downwards.
AATTCTCGAGTACGGATCATGTGTCTGGAACCCTCAGTACACAGTTCATAGAGACCGCATTGAATCCGTACAGAAAAACTTCTTAATGTTTGCCTTGCGAGGCCTTAACTGGGATGTAAATTCAAGACTTCCTTCCTATCCTAGTAGACTTTTGTTACTTAATCTGCCTTCTCTAGCTAATCGTAGAACCATGCTTGGTGTTATATTTATTAACAACCTTATCCAAGGTGACATAGATAGTAGCGACTTACTTAGTAGACTACACTTTTCTGTCCCTGGTAGAATCACCCGTAATTACCTTCCTCTAAAACTTCCCAATTGTAGCTTGAACTATGCCCTGCATGAGCCATTCCGGGTATTATGTTCGGACTATAATAAACTATACTTAATTGTAGCTAACAATAACAACTTGATATCTAGCTTAAAATTACAACTCCTCGCCCACTTATCTAGAATTTAGTCAAACACATAATTGTCTTCTTTGTATTCATAGTAGTACTTTCAACATACTGCATGCTTTAACACTCTTACATTTGGTTACTAAAACTAACTCTCCTGATCTGATTGGGTTTTTCTGGGTTTTCCCCAATCCTCTGCAACAAATGTTGGATCGGCTTTTCTTTATCCCAGTTTGCACATTTGCACAATTTTTAATTTTTTCTTTTTTTTTACATTTAAGGTTTACCCTTAATTTAAAATTACCTCTAGTTTAAAATTCAACTTAAATAATTTAAATCTAATTTTAATTGTTTCTTTACTTTTAAAAAAGTCGACTGTTCATAGTTCGACTATAAACTAAATAAATAAAAATAAATAAAAGAATAGAACTTAGTCATATCGAAACGTGTTATAATATTTTTGCGTCCTTTTAACAAACTTTTATGTTTGTCTATTTTAAGAACAACATATTTCTTGGCATCAATGGTATTAAATACCTGATAGATCTTTTCTTTTTAGGCCATGGACTTTAAAAAAATTCATGGACTCATGGTGCGTAACAGGCAGAAGGAGGCATCCCCGACCCCATAAACTATAGATATTCTGAATCAGGATTAACAGACGAGTCGATTCAGCTCTGTCTGTCTGTCCATCTGTCTGTCTGTATAAACGCGTATATCTCAGAAACTATATAAGCTAGAGCCACCAAATTTTGTAACAACGTTCGTGTATATTGCAAAATTTTTTTCAAATTGCGACACGCTTCTTCCTGCCTCTGTAAATCAGTAATATGGTATCTGTTTAGAAGCAACAAGCAACACGAGCGTTTTGTGAAAATTTAATTTAAATCGGACTATAAATAACTAAGATATGATAAGACACAAATTCCTTTTGATCGTATATACATCACTCAGACACAGCAATAAAACTTTGTATTTGCTATCGCAACAAGCAAACAGAAGAGCCAATAGCTGAGTGGTTAGAGTAGCCGGCGAAAATTTGTAGGCTTGTGTGTGTGTTGTGGCGCGAGATCGATTCCCATGTGCGACAGCGGTTTGCATTCTTTCCATTTATTTATCCTCCAAACAAACTAATTAACTAAATTCTAATAAGCTAAAACGAAAGGTAGCAGCTAAGGGGGATGTGAAGTACATACAAATCCGCTTCTTCTCATGTTAAATCAAATTTCAATTAATAATGGTTTTTCCTTAATTTGATTTCATTGATTTTTATTTATTTGTTATGCAATATTTATGGCAAACAAATTATAATAATTGTTTTACATTTAATATAAAAATAATAAATATTTTTAAATAAGTTTTAACAACTTTTTATTGATCGTTTAAATTTTATTTAATGAAAACCAATAAAAACATACTGACTGAACCCTCCACGAGGGTGCCGGCTGGGCAATGGGTTGTGTATTGACTCAAACTTCAGAGTCAGGCACTGTCCTGTTGCTTGGGGCTTGGGCCAATACACGACCCAGCTGAGCCAAGGACGCAACAACATGCGGACAATCAAAGTCTGGTGCTGTGGTGTCCGGAGCCATGGTCAGAGGTACCTGGCAGATAGGCCTAAAATGCTATGGGGTGGTTCCCAAGAACAAAATTAACCAATATGAAGAAGTAGATGGAGCCAACAAGTGGGTCAACTCAGGCTGGGATGTCAGACCAAACGTCAGTGGAAGGCGTGACTGCTACCACCGGCGGGCACGGGGGGTGAAAACCTCTGTACTGGTGCGAGCACTCCAGGACAGTTGTACAACTACTGCCGCAACATCAAAAAACGCCAAGTTGTGACCCTCAAGGCAACAACATTAGTGCTGAGATGGAAGAAAGCCACCTGCGCTCACCAGTCAAGGGTTCCAACTCTCCTAGTAGCGAAGGGCCCAAAAAGACAAAGGAGGGCTTGAGAGCCAAAGCTCAGTAGAAAGCAGCCTTGAAAATCAAATCTCGGCTTGCTGGCAGTAACAAACTCACCCCTGAGGAGAGGAAAAAGCTGGAGTGGACCGAAGACAGGATCGAGGAAGGCCGGAAACACTTCGAGGGCAAAATGGCAATGAAGGCCACTTCAAGCCAATACGCCAACAAGGTCGAGGAGTTGCTACTCACTAAAAGGCAGCGGTCTGAAGACAAGGACAAGGCGGATGTGCCCGTGAGCAAGCGGCCGCGCCAGAAGGTGGAGAAAGCCCCCAAAAAGCCACTGCCGAAAAGGGAGACGGTTAGCGATGTGGCGCGTCGGCACTTAGTCGTCGCGCTCATCGACCGCAGTAACCCCCAGGGCAAAATAACACCTGAGAAGTGGAAGAAGGTAGAGCTGAGGCTGTTGGACGCCCTGTTCAAACGAATGGAGGATCCAGGGTCTCAGCCTACCACCTTCGATGGAGCGGTGTGGCTCAACGGGGTAAAAATACTGAGCTGTAAGGATGACCGCACCCTGAAGTGGGTCACCGAAACTGTGGCCAAGATGGACGCCCCCTGGGAAGGTGCTAAGCTGGAGGTAGTTGACAGAACCTGCATTCCGTCAGTACCAAAAGCGAAGGTACTCTTCCTTCAGCTAAACCTCCATAAGAGCAAGTTGGCGTCGGCGGAGCTCCTCTTAACCCTGGAGGAGGAGTCTGTCGACGTGGCCCTAGTCCAGGAGCCCTGGATCGCATCGGGCAACAAGATCGCTGGGCTAGGGTCTAGCAACTACTCCATCTTCTAGCCGACCACCGTAAGTAAAGCTAGAACTGCAAGTCTGGTAAGAAAAGGCATCTATGCTTATCTTATGTCTAATTACAGTACAGACGACATTACGGTGATAGCGCTAGAGGGATGCAGGGACGAACCACTCCTTAGGGCGTCCTGCTATCTAGCGCATGACAGGGAATCGCCGACAGAGGAAACGGAGTGTCTGATACAGGAGGTGAGCCAGAAGAGGTAACCCCTGGTGATAGGCGCCGACGCCAATGCTCATCACACCATATGGGGCAGCAAGGATGTAAACAATATAGGTGAGTCACTTTTAGACTTCATTCTAAAATTTAAACTTAAGATCTCTAACAGGGGAGAGGAACCCACCTACGTGGGTCCCACCTCATCTAGCGTTATAGATTTAACACTCGCGTCTGGAACAAATACCGAAGTCACGGAGTGGAGGGTTCTCAGCAAACCTTCCACAGGTATATCCAGTTCGAAGTTCAACTCGAGTGCACAGTGACAAAAAGTCTTTACAAAAATCCCCGAAACATCAACTGGGATATGTTTAAGACCAAAGTGACAAGGACACTCCCATCACCAACACCAATCTCATAAACGGTGGACATTGAGAAGTCCGTGAAGACTCTCTGTCATCACCTAACCTCAGCCTTCAGCGCAGCGTGCAAAACCTCAATTATAAGAAAGAATCACAGGCCACCCTGGTGGAACCCACTATGGAAAAACGCAACGACCTACAAGAAATCTTCAAACTCGCTAAACAAGCAAACGAAGATATTGTATGGGACGAATACAGGACAAAGCTCCGCGACGTTAAGAAAAAGGTCCAGACAGCCAAAAAAAAACTCGTGGCGATCCTTCTGCTCCGGCATAGAGAAGGTCTCGGAAACCGCCAGGCTTAGGAAGCTTCTGACGAGCCAACCGGCAATTCAGAGCCAACTAAGAACCAGCGATGGCCAATGGACGAGTAGCAGCAGGGAAGCGACTAATGCGCTTCTAAGCGAGCACTTCCCTGGATGCACAGATGAACTCGATTTACAACAACCAGTGCACACGAACCCAGTGTCCGACGTACCTGGGAATATAATCACACCACACAAAATCCAGTGGGCTATAGACTCCTTTGAGAGTTACAAGTCCCCTGGGCTAGATGGTGTAATACCAGCCATTCTGCAGAAGACCAAAGAAAAGATCACTACATGGCTGGAATCGATATTCAAAGCATGTCTGAGGCAGGGATATGTACCTGTACCCTGGAGGACAGCACGTGTTGTGTTCCTGCCAAAAACAGGAAAATGCAGTCACAGGCAGCCGAAGGACTACAGACCGATAAGTCTCACCTCTTTCCTGCTAAAAACCTTTGAGAAACTTCTGGATCTACACATAAGAGAAGGCATGGACCGACTCGTAGAATCCAACCAACACGCCTACACAAAAGGGATATCGGTGGAAACAGCGTTACACTCCCTAGTAGCCGCCATCGAAAAAGCCCTACACCACAAGGAAATTGCCTTAGGAGCGTTCCTGGACATCTCAGGTGCATTAAGCAATCTATCTACGGAAGCGATCGTGCGGAGCCTGAAAACTGCAGAAACCCACGAGGCTGTAAACTCTTGGTTAGGAAATCTATTGAGCTGCAGAAGGGTAAGAGACGAATGGGGAACCACAACCATAACCAAAGCAACGCACAGAGGTACGCCACAAGGCGGATTGTTGTCGCCGCTGTTGTAGAATTAAGTGGTAAACGACGTCTTAAGCAAATTCAAATGGAATGTCCCAAAGATAACCGCCTATGCCATAATTATCGTGGGCAAATGTCCAATGACGATCAGCTCTGTCATGGACAGTACACTTAAAGAAATACTGAAGTGGGCGATGGAGGTCGGACTCAGTATCAATGCGGACAAGACGGATCTAATTCTCGAAAAAGAGCGTGAAGTATCTAGGAATAGTACTGGACAGCAAGCTGAGCTGGAAAACCAATGTCGAGGAAAGGGTAAAGAAAGCCACAAATGCACTATATAGTATGCATCGCAAAAGATACTAAGTAGCACGTGGGGCTTGTCTCCCAAACTGATGCACTGGATCTTCATCTCAATTGTTCGTCCAATACTACTCTACGGTGTCCTAGTATGGTGGAAGGCCACTAAGAAATCCACATACCTCTTAACAATGTATACAAAGACGTGCACTGACGTGCATTACTGGGGCACTGAGATCTACTCCAACAAAGGCCTTGGAAGTGATACTTGGAGTTCTCCCCATTGACATACAGGCCAAACTAATAGCACAAAAGACCGCGCAACGTATTTGTGGTACGGGAATTATGGCCTTCGCAAATTATGGGCACAGCGAAGTAGGAGGAGAGTCATTCAATAGCACGGACTATATGACTCCAATAAACAACTTCTCTAGAACGCCCCCTCTAATGAGACATGAAGATTGGAAAGTCGGCATGGACGAAAACGCAATAAAGTTATTTACGGACGGATCTTTTTTTTTTTTTTTTTTACATTTCTTCTTATTTATTGAATCTTCTCAGTTTATGAGACTAATAAAAAGTTTACAAATCTTAATCTATTTTAGAATACAATTTTTTTTATTTAATTTGAATTGTTGTTTAGCGGCTCCGAGAAGTTACAGCTGGGCAGATTGGTCAAATCGCTGCAGTCTAGATGAGCTGCAAGCTCGCAATAATTGCTTGGCAAGGGGGTTAGGGTGAGCGTCGAGCTTGTTCAAGTATTTGATCCTTTTGTTAAGTATTTCATCTACGACTAGGTTGATTTGCAGGTCTCTATGTATGTTCTCGTTACGGAGGTACCATGGGGCTCCAGTTATAGTGCGCAGGATTTTTGTTTGTGCTCGCTGTACTACGTTTAAGCTGCTTTTTGACGCGCATCCCCATAGCTCGGAGCCGTATGTCCAGATGGGCTTGATCACCGAGTTGTAGATGAGTACCTTGTGCTCTAGTTTAAGGGGGAAGTGGGCGTTGATTAGCCAGTGGAGACTAGCTGCCTTGAGCTTCATATTTGTAGTTTTTGCATCAATATGCCTACGCCATGTGAGCCGCCTGTCTAGGTGAACTCCCAGGTACGTCACCTCGCTAATGAGGTGTGGGACTGGTGTGTTGTGTAGAAGTATAGTAGGGCATGTTTGTCGGTTGAGCGTGAATGTTACGTGTTTGCTCTTGTCCTTGTTGATACAGATGCGCCAGTCTGCAAACCATGTTTCCACGAGTAGTAGGTGTCGAGCTAGTTGCGCAGTTGCTTCCATTGGAGATCTGGATCGGCTGAGGATCGCAGTATCGTCGGCGAACGTGTGGGTAGTTAGTTGGGAGTTTGTAGGTATGTCCGATGTAAACAGGAGATAGAGGACAGGGCCCAGGACGCTACCTTGGGGGACGCCAGCGTTGATGTTATGGTCGTAAGACATACTGTTGTTGCATCTAACTGCGAAGGTGCGCTTGTAGAGGTATGTCTCCAACAGCTTGTGGGTGTTTTGAGGCAGCAATTTCTGGATTTTGAACATAAGACCGTCAAGCCAGACTCTATCAAAAGCTTGAACTACATCCAAGAATAATGCAGAGCAGTATTCACGGTTTTCAAAGGTAGCGCGTATTTCCGTTGTGATTCGGTTCACCTGCTCAATGGTTCCATGCTTCTTTTGGAATCCGAATTGATGCGTAGAAATGATGTCATGGAGATTTATGTAAGGCATAAGACGTAGCAGAAGCACCTTTTCAAAAAGTTTGGAAAGGGTGGTTAGCAAACTTATTGGCCTGTAGGATGCTGGTGACGTTTTATTTTTTCCTGGCTTGGGAACCATTATTACCACTGACTGGCTGATCATCATGGAAGTTATCATGTCGTGTCCAGGTGATTTTCCAGGGTTTAATTCCTTAACCGTCTTCGCTATTTCATCTGGCCGGAAGACCATTGGCTCCAGCGGTGCGCAATTGCTACGTGACAAGGGGAGGATGAAGGTGTTTGTAGGCGGATTAGGCTGAAACACTTTTTGCAGGTGGTCAGCAAAAGTGTGAGCTCTTTGTTCATCGCTTCGGGACCAGTTTCCATGGGCATCTCGCAGTGGTGTGACAGTCTCTGTTGGTGCCTGGTGGTGTCGGTGGGCTTTCCATAAGGAGTGTTTTGTGCTGGTTGGTGAGAGCTGCTCGATGTACTCGTAATGTGCCTTTTCTTCCTCTAGCTTGAGTGTTCTGGAGAGCAAACGCGTAACTGCTTCCAGTTTTTGCTTCAAGGTCGGCGATCGGTGCTTTTGCCACTCTCTGCGCAAGCGTCGTTTTTCAAGCACCAGTTTCTCGATATCTCTGTTTGTTTGGTTGTATCTCATAGGAGCAGGTGGGTCTGGTGGAGTAGAGACTTGTGCTGCTGCAACTAGGGTCGATACAAGCGAGCCGTTCAGGTTATCGATGTCTGTTTCGGTGTTTGGCAATCCTGAGTCGTCGATATGAGAACAGACATATCTTGAATATTTGGCCCAGTTAGTATGGTTATTTGTAAGCCTATAGGGCTTCTCAATTAACCGGGGCTGCTGTAGAAAGCTAAAGATGACAGGAGAGTGATCTGAGGACAAGTCTGGAAGTGACGGTCGGATCTAAAATGGAAACCGGCGTGGCCGCCGCGGTCTACTGTTCAGATCCGCTCATCCAAGTGTCGTACAAGTTGCCGGATTACTGTAGCATATTCCAAGCGGAGGTCTTTGCTATAAAGAAGGCTGCACAACTTGCGACAACGCTCAACAAGAATCGGGTCAGCATCTTTGTCGATAGTCAGGCGGCTATCAAATCTATGCAATCCTATGTCATCAGCTCCGAAAGTGTACTGGCAAGCAGAGAAGCATTAGATGCATTAAGCAGCCGCTCGAAGGTGCGCATCTTGGGTTCCCATCCACCAGGGCATTGACGGAAACGAGATGGCAGACAGGCTAGCGAAAGAGGGTGCCGAATCTAGACAACTGACAGTTGAAGACTTGAAAATACCGCTGCGATCTATAAGCCACAGCTTAGAAGAAGGCGCTGCGATAATAGCAGGAAGAAGGTGGCACAGCACAATAAACTGCACTATGTGCAACAAAACAAACGCGAAATTAGCCCAATATGTCATTCTGCTCCCGAGAAGGGACTGTAATGCAATGATGGATATACTCACGAGTCACTACCTGACCGCAACTCACGCTAAGAAGTTGGGCATTACCGACAATGACGAATGCAGGAAATGCAAGGTACCAGAAGTAAAAAAAACTCCGGAGCTCCTCATCTGCGACTGCCCCGCTCTCATGACCTCAAGAGCGAAGTGCCTTGGAAGCCCCCTGCTTGCATCACTGGAAGAAGCAGAGGGCCTGGCTCCCCAAAAACTCCTGGCTTTTGCCAAACTAACCAGCATACTAGACTGGGAAAATTATGGTAAATCAAGAAATTAACAGCCTCCATCACTTATCCGGCAAAACTAAGGATCATACTGATCTATGTGAGGCCCCCACTTGGGGGCCTGCCGATATAACCTAACCTAATAAAAACATTTCACATATCAATCGCGGCAGCAGGCGACACCAGTCCGGGACTGTAATATCTGAGGGAAGCAAAAAAAGGAAATAAATATCAATTATAATTTTATATTTTAAAACAAAAAAAAAAAGTATCGGTGTTATTTTACCATTATTTTTCCGAATGATCGATTCTGGTCATTGGTACTATCGATAGCATAGTGGTAAGGAATGTCGACTGGTTTGCAATGGCGACTAGATCGAACTTCTGAATTTCCAATCAGTCGTTTGAAGTCAGCCGAAGCGTAATAACAATCTAACCGGAAAAAAAAGAAAAAAATTTAAACATATAAATTTTGTGAGGCAGTGAATATAAAATTATACACTGTACCCATTGCTGGTGAGTTTTCAGAGCTAAAATATAATAAAAAAGGAAAAATTTATTAAAACAGATACTCGTTATAGAGTTTAAATTTTTTTGGACCTGGGAGAAAAATTGGGAATTCGGAACCCCTTTATGGTATATACGAGCGCCGATTGCATCTGCAATCGGCTGAAGGAATCTGGGAGAATCTCATCTGTAACACCAGCTAAGGGACAAAATTTCCCACTTCCATCAGTAACCAACAGCGAAAAAAATTTCCAGATGGCCTATACGATGTAACCCCGCTTAAAATCACAAAATCCCGCCTACGGTTTTACCGTTAATAAAAGGCAGTAAAGAAAATAAAAATTTTAAAAAGGAAGAGTTTCACATCTAATTTCGCGGCGTTCCAGCACAGCAGTAATAATTTTAGATTAGCGTATTAGGATAGGCAAAAGATTTAATTTTTTTGATTTAATTTTTATTTTTATTCTGTATAATTTTAAAATTCCTTCAGTCAATTTTTAGGCAATTAATTTTAACCTTGTTAAGAATAAGATTTGTTTGCATTTAATCTGTAAATTCATTTGTCTATTGTCTGCTAATTTGTCAGCTGATCTGTGAAAGGGTCAGTGATCCGAGAGAGGAGTTGTGTGGCGTGGTGAATAAGATATAAAAATAGTAAAAGTACATATGTACATATAGTTGCCTACGTAACTATGTACATAAGTGCATGATTTTTGTGGTTTCAATTGGCGGATTGAATCAATGTATATGAATGTAAAATTTTTTCCTTTAGCACCTCTTTGAAAGCGCTTTCGTCGTTGTATAAATAAAACAGCGTTTAAAAAACTGCCGTAAGTTTCATTTCACATGATTTTGCTTCTGCTTCTGCTTCTGAAAACTCAGAAGTCGCAGTCAAAGCATAAGTAAAAATCACGCAGCGACGAATGTCAAAAATCAGCAGCAGTCGCCGTTTTTTCGTTTTTTCGCTTTCTGCTTTGCTGTTGCTTTTAATCGTAGACGTAAGTCGCTGCTACAGCTACTAGACAACTGACAGTTGAAGACTTGAAAATACCGCTGCGATCTATAAGCCACAGCTTAGAAGAAGGCGCTGCGATAATAGCAGGAAGAAGGTGGCACAGCACAATAAACTGCACTATGTGCAACAAAACAAACGCGAAATTAGCCCAATATGTCATTCTGCTCCCGAGAAGGGACTCGTTATAGAGTTTAAATTTTTTTGGACCTGGGAGAAAAATTGGGAATTCGGAACCCCTTTATGGTATATACGAGCGCCGATTGCATCTGCAATCGGCTGAAGGAATCTGGGAGAATCTCATCTGTAACACCAGCTAAGGGACAAAATTTCCCACTTCCATCAGTAACCAACAGCGAAAAAAATTTCCAGATGGCCTATACGATGTAACCCCGCTTAAAATCACAAAATCCCGCCTACGGTTTTACCGTTAATAAAAGGCAGTAAAGAAAATAAATATTTTAAAAAGGAAGAGTTTCACATCTAATTTCGCGGCGTTTCAGCACAGCAGTAATACTTTTAGATTAGCGTGTTAGGATAGGCAAAAGATTTAATTTTTTTGATTTAATTTTTATTCTTATTCTGTATAATTTTAAAATTCCTTCAGTCAATTTTTAGGCAATTAATTTTAACCTTGTTAAGAATAGGATTTTTTATTATGGGGTTTTGGTTTGTTTGCATTTAATCCGTAAATTCATTTGTCTGTTGTCTGCTAATTTGTCAGCTGATCTGTGAAAGGGTCAGTGATCCGAGAGAGGAGTTGTGTGGCGTGGTGAATAAGATATAAAAATAATAAAAGTACATATGTACATATAGTTGCCTACGTAACTATGTACATAAGTGCATGATTTTTGTGGTTTCAATTGGCGGATTGAATCAATGTATATGAATGTAAAATTTTTTCCTTTAGCACCTCTTTGAAAGCGCTTTCGTCGTTGTATAAATAAAACAGCGTTTAAAAAACTGCCGTAAGTTTCATTTCACATGATTTTGCTTCTGCTTCTGCTTCTGAAAACTCAGAAGTCGCAGTCAAAGCATAAGTAAAAATCACGCAGCGACGAATGTCAAAAATCAGCAGCAGTCGCCGTTTTTTCGTTTTTTCGCTTTCTGCTTTGCTGTTGCTTTTAATCGTAGACGTAAGTCGCTGCTACAGCTACCGACGACTTTCGGAAGTCATCGGCAGTCGCAGTACCATAAGTCGGTGCTGTCGACTGTTTGCTGCTTTTGATTTTTGCTGCTATTGCTGCTGATGAACAGTCGCAGCAGCCTAAGTCGGTGCTGTCGACTGTTTGCTGCTTTTGATTTTGCTGCTATTGCTGCTGATGAACAGTCGCAGCAGCATAAGTCGGTGCTGTCGACTGTTTGCTGCTTTTGATTTTTGCTGCTATTGCTGCTGATGAACAGTCGCAGCAGCATAAGTCGGTGCTGTCGACTGTTTGCTGCTTTTGATTTTTGAGGCGACAATTTCCTTATATTAATTTTACATTGTTTTATATTACACTCACGATAAATGGTGACGCTATCTGGCGATAATCTCAAACACAACTCTGTTGAGTTACCGCAGATCAGTGTTCCCTTTTATACTATTTTTATTTGTAATTTCTCCTGTTCGGCGTTAATACTTATATTTCTAATTATCTTTGTATGATGTTAGGCAAATTTTGCAAATTTATTTATTTTATCCAATTTAGGTGTAATAACTTATAAATTATGCTAGGATTTATTTTTAAATTGTTTACATGCTAGGATTAATAATTAAAATTATGCAATAAAGTAATTATATGGTTGAACCCGCGCGGATTTAATCTCTTGAGGGGTCGCCATGCAAATAGTCTGGAATTTGGCGACCAAAGGTAGGGCGGGCTTAACTGGCCACTTAAGATCTGTGGGCCATCGTTGTACTCCTGTTTGTCTGTTTTTGTTCTATCTGTCCATGGGTTGTTTTTTCTCTCCGGTCGATTATTTGCTCGTCGTATCTGCACGTTTTTTTTATTTATAAATTATTTTTGTAGGCCGTAAAGTGGGCAAATTAAGGAATGCCACCCCTTAGCCGACGAGTAGTAGCCGGAATAGATACGTGCTGCCCAATTTACAGACACCACCAGCCTACGGAGGTTAAACTAATAAGGCAACCGTTACATAATGATTTATTTTGGCGCCCAACAAGTGGAGCCTTACTTAGGTAAGATTCACTAAAGCAACTCAAAACTTTATGTGATTTTCAATTTTATGTCTATTGCTTTTGTCACAAGTAGTAGGAAGCAATAATTCTGTAGCAGACAGAAAATGACCACTATTAATGACAAAGTAATGGTCTCTCTTCAAGATTGCATTTTATACGGCAAATTTGGAATCTCGATACGAAGATTAAGACTTCGTCGAGCCAGTTAGTACGTATAAAGTGCGCAGTCTTGAATACGAGGGTCGTTTGATAAGTCCGTGACTTTTTGTATTTGCCGCGCACCTGCTCTAAATACAACACTGCTCCTGTCAGCAGTTATCGATTAACAGCTGACTGTAAAATTTTGAGAAAGCTGCGTTTCTTAGTTTGCGTTTTATAGGCATTGAAAGCAGACGATCTCGTGAATTTTAACGAAAATGGAAAAAAGTGAATTTCGTGTGCTAATTAAGCATTATTTTTTGCGTAAAAAATCCATCACCGAAACCAAGGAAAGACTTGATAAATATTATGGGGACTCTGCACCATCAATTTCAATGGTTAAGAAATGGTTTACTGAGTTCCGTTGTGGTCGTACCAGTACAAGTGATGCCGAACGTTCAGGTCGCCCAAAAGAGGTCGTCATGCCAGAAATCGTCGACAAAATCCATGGAATGATATTGGATGATCGGAGAATGAAAGTGCGTGAGGTAGCTGAGGCTGTAGGCATCTCAACTGAACGGGTACATCACATTTTACATGAATATTTGGACATGAAAAAGCTTTCCGCGCGATGGGTGCCGCGATTGCTCACACACGACCATAAGCGCAACCGTGTGACCATTTCAAAGGAGTGTTTGGCGATGTTCAACCGCAATCCAAACGAATTTTTGCGCCGTTTCGTTACCGTAGACGAAACATGGATCCACCACACCACACCAGAGACCAAAGAACAATCAAGACAGTGGGTTTCTCCGGGTGAACGTGCACCAAAGAAGGCCAAGGTGGGTCTGTCGGCCAACAAGGTCATGGCCACAGTTTTTTGGGATGCACAAGGTATCATTCACATCGATTACCTTGAAAAGGGTAAAACGATCACCGGCGAATATTATTCAGAGCTTTTGGACAGATTCGATATTGATTTGAAGCAGAAACGACCGCATTTGGCGAAAAAAAAGTGCTGTTCCATCAGGACAATGCACGGGTGCACACGTGTGTAGTCAGCATGGCAAAATTTCATAAATTGGGCTACGAACTGCTACCCCATCCAGCATATTCTCCAGATTTAGCCCCCTGTGACTATTTTTTGTTTCCAAACATGAAGAAATGGCTCGGCGGTAAGAGATTCGGGTCAAATGAAGAGGTCATCACAGAAACAAACGACTATTTTGAGGGCCTTGAGAAAACCTATTATTTGGAAGGAATAAAAAAATTGGAAAAACGCTGGACTAAATGTATAGAGCTAAAAGGAGATTATGTTGAGAAATAAAACGCTTCTTTGACGAAAAAAATATATTTTATTCAAAAAGTCACGGACTTATCAAACGACCCTCGTATTATCGCTTCGATTTGTTGTTCAAACCTGGAGAGTGTTGTTGGTTGGAGTCAAGCAGCTGATCTATAAGTTAGGGTTTGCCACCAACATCATAATTCAAAAGTGTTTGGATTTGCACAAGTGATTTTTGTCTTATCTATTTATCTATTATTTTATTAAGCGCAAACGAAGGGAGCAGGAGAAAAATAAAAGAGATTTACTGAAGTGAGGGTTCAATTTAATTAATGAAGTTTTGTATATTGGAAATTTTTAAATTTTGCATATTTCTGCTTGAATTATTATTTACAACTTTTTTTTTATCAATTGAGAAATTATTTACATTTTTTTTATCTCTGTCTAAATCAATTTATACAATAGCAATGACGAAGTTATGCATCAACTTTCTAGCCTGCAAAAACAACAATTAGATCGAATTATTAAATTAAAACAAACATACTATCGCATATGATTGATGTATTGTAGATTCAGCTAAGCCAATAAAGCAGAGGCATTATCCAGTGTCACCAGCAATGGAAAAACTGATGTATGCAGAAGTAGATCGGATTTTGGATCTAGGCGTAATAGAGGAGTCGGAAAGCGCATGGTCCTCGCCTATCGTCATTGTTAATAAGCCACGGAAGATAAGACTATGCCTTGACAGTCGGAAAATAAATTCAGTAACGGTTAAGGATGCTTTTCCTCTGCCGCATATTGGTGGAATATTAAGTAGATTGCCTAGAGCTGAATTTATTACAAGCCTAGACCCGAAAGACGCTTTTTGGCAGATACCTTTAGACGCAAGTTCTCGAGCTATAACTGCTTTTACAGTCCCCGGACGTCCACTTTATCAGTTTAAGGTAATGCCTTTTGGGCTTTGTAATGCCCCTCAAACAATGTCACGGTTAATAGACAAAGTCATCTCTCCTCTTACGCAGTGAAGTCTTCATCTATCTAGATGATCTGTTCGTAGTTTCAGCGGATTTCGAACGCCATCTACACGTGCTCCAAAAAGTTGCTAAAAATCTCCGACGTGCAAATTTGACGATCAGCCTTGAAAAAAGTCATTTTTGCCGTCGAGAGGTTAACTACTTGGGACACATAGTGGGTAATGGGGGAATAAGGACTGACCCAGAAAAGATATCGGCAATAAAGAACTTCCCAGTCCCTAAAACGATAAAAGCATTGAGGAGCTTCTTGGGCTTATGTGGCTGATATCGCAAATTTATAGCAAACTTCGCGGGGGTAACAGCTCCTTTGACAGACCTGTTGTCTACAAAAAGAAAATTTGCCTTCTCGGGCGATGCATTGTCTGCTTTCAAGAATTTAAAGAAAAAACTCAGTGAAGCTCCAATTTTACAGACCCCGGACTTTTCAATGAAAAATTCTCTAAAATTTTTTAGAGAGCGAAAAAAAACAAAGGAAAATAAAAGGACGCGGTGGCTTGATTAATAATTTTCAAATTGACAATTTATTGCTGTTGCTGGTTTCTACGCTTGCTTAACAACGAATGCTTTCATTAGCGAGAGTGGGCCACAATCCGACCACACTCCCCGAATTCACCGTCGGCATTTGCCGATCGTTAAAGGGCTTAAGAGAGCATTATAAAGAGAGCATGCTCAACTACATTTAAATTCACAATTTTCTCTTACTTTACATTAGCCTATTACTTCAATGTCAATTTCAAATTAATCTACAATAATAATAATTATATTAAAACTAAATAAAACTATGGTGCTCCAACATTCCGGCCCCGTTGAAGACCTCCGGTCTTTAACACATCGGGAGTCGGGCCAGCTTATGAATTGGCCGCTTAATTGCGCCTGCTGGTGTTTTTATTTCGGCTACTCGAACCTTGCCGTCCTCCCCTCGAATTGTGCGCGTTACGCGCCCGGTTATCCCCTGCTGAGGGGGTGTGTTGTCGTCATGAACTAGCACGACCGCCCCTTCCTCGAGATTGTCCTCGCCTTTGGTCCATTGAGTTCGCTGCTGGAGGCGGAGCAGGTAGTCCTTGGACCACTTGCGCCAAAAGTGCAGTTTGAGCGCCGACAACTGCTGCCACAGCCTCAAATATCCTCGCCCTGGTTTCTTGATGCTCTCGTCTGGATCGGATCCTAAAGGCAGCGCCAACAAAGGCTGACCGATGAGTAGGTGGCCTGGCGTCAGCACCTCTCCATCGCTGGGATCGCTGCTGTCGACGAGCAACGGCCTGGAGTTGAGCAGCGCCTCGACGTCCACCAGATGTGTGCTCAACTCGTCCTGCGTCAGGTTGGCGTTGCTCGCTCCTCGCAGAAGCCTGTGCTTGGCAGACTTTACTGCGGCTTCCCACAGTCCTCCGAAGTGCGGGGCGCCGGGGGGAATGAACCTCCACTGCACTCCTCTCTCCGCTGCGAAGTTCACCAGCCTCGCCTCGTTGTTGTGGAACGCCGTCTGCAGCTCCCTCAGTACGTTGCTCGCTCCAACGAAATTCGTCGCGTTGTCGCTGAATATCGTCTGCGGTAATCCGCGTCTCCCGATGAACCTTTTAAAAACATTCAAAAAAGCATCAGTTGATAGATCGGTTACCAGATCTAAATGGACCGCCTTTGATGCAAAACAAACAAAAACGGCAACATACATTTTTACAGGTGGTCTACCCCTGATTCTATAGCTAACATAGAACGGCCCACAGAAGTCTACTCCGCATACTCTAAATGGCCGACCTTCTCGAAGGCGATCAGCAGGCAAATTTCCCATTATTTGCCCCAACAATTTTGGTTTATATCGAAAACAGTGTACGCAATTCCGAACAACTGTAGTGCATAAACTTCGAGCATTTACTACCCAAATCTGCTGCCTCAGAAGTCCAACTAGAACTTTTGGACCAGCATGGTAGTGCCTACGATGCAAATATCTGACAAATAGTTGAATAAATTCTGAACTCTTTGTCATTAGAAGCGGAAACTTAGCGTCATAAGAGAGAGGCCCGTGTAACAAACGTCCTCCTACTCGAATGAGCTCAAATTGTATTCCATTTTTGTCAAATTTATCAATAAATGGATTCAGCGATTGCAACATTGGTGCTAGAACTACTGATTGTCTCAATAATTTCAATTCGCTTTTGAACGATGTGCTTTGTACTACGGCGATCAGTTTTAGAAATGAAATATTTCTTTCTGATGCCGACACCACGAGAGAGTCTGATTTGAGCCCTTTGTAACAGAATCGAAGCACTTAAGCCATTATGCGAATCAAATTTGGAAAGTTGGAATGACGATTTATTAGCTCAACAAAACAATTTGGCTTAGCTTCTGCCAAAGTACATGCAACAGAACTTTTTTTGTCCTCGGAAGATTTGATTTCCGACGCTATTTCAACCAGCTGAAGCTGAGGCCATTGGTCTTCCTCCAGTTTCAAGAAACTTGGCCCGTCGAACCATAACGAGCTAACAATCTCGTCTATGTCGGTTCCTCTCGATACTAAATCCGCCGGATTAGCATCTGTTGGAACGTGACGCCACACAATACCTTTCGACAACTCCTGAATTTCTGCAACTCTATTTGCCACAAATGTGCCCAATGTGCCAGAATCGCGTTGTAACCAATACAGCACAATCTGTGAATCCGACCAGAAATTTAAACTTTCTATATTAAATTTTGATAAGGTTGTCGCAATTTGGTGCCAGAGCTTGGCCAGCAAGAGCGCTGCACATAGCTCTAGGTGGGGTATTGTTTTCACGTTTAGTGGAGCTACCCTAGACTTTGCAGTGAGCAATGTAATGCCAACGTCTTGGTTGCTGCAAGTTCGAACGTATATGCAACAACCATATGCATGACTGGATGCATCGGCAAAGCCATGTATCTGAACCCTTTCATACGTATTAAGACATACGTACCGAGGGATGCGGATTTTATGTAAATCGCGCAATGTCATGGTAAACTTGTTCCATGCTGTGTGAAGACTCATTGGAATAGCTTCATCCCAGTCTATCTTCAGTCTCCACAACTGCTGCAACAACATTTTGGCCTTGGTAACAATTGGACACAGCAAACCAAGAGGGTCAAACAAACGAGAAGCTGCAGACAATATGTTGCGTTTCGTTGGCTTAGCCGAGGCAAAACTGTCCACATCGAGATGATATTTAAAAATATCCTCTTGAGGTGCCCAGCGCATCCCAAGAGTTTTCACGGAACTCTGGTCATCAATTTTGAGTCACTTCTTCGCTATCCTTTGTTTTAAACGACAGATCACTACAGTTGGTTGCCCACTTGGCAAGTGGAAAACATCCTGATTCCAATATCTTTTGAACTTCATTGCAAATAGTGTTAAGTTCTTGTATACTATCTGCTGCTGCCAACATATCATCAACATAAAAGCACCTCTTAATCACATCTGATCCAATAGGATGTGATTGTGCGTGCATGTTGGCCAGCTCAAACAAGCAGCGTATCGCCAGAAAAGGTGCAGAAGCTGTACCGTATGTGACTGTATTAAGTCGGTATGCCTGAATATTTTGTGAAGTGTTTTCTCTCCACAGAATAAGTTGGAAATTTCTGCCTATACATTTTTGAAATGTCAGCAGTTACGGCATACTTATTCAACCGAAAATTAATCAGGATTGAATTGTCGGCCCCACCATCATTGTTTCATTAAGTGAAACAGCTGTTGACGTCTTACTAGAAGCGTCGAAAACTACACGAAGCTTGGTGGAGGAACTTTCAGGCCTAAGAACGCATTGATGAGGAATATAATAATGCTGTTCTAGAGGAGTTGACTTCAACATGAACATGTGTCCCAAATCTAAATACTCTTTCATGAAGTCATGGTACATAGTTTTAAGAACTGCATCCTTTGATATTTTACGCTCAAGTTGCAAAAAACGCCTTTCAGCAGTTTAAAAGGACAGGCCAAGAACTTTAGGATCGGTCTTGAAAGGGATCCACTTGGAAACGACGAGAAGATAACTGCTTTACAGTTTTCTCGAAGAACAGTTCACAAGCCTGTTGTTCAGCTGTTTGGCGAACAGCCTTCGATTCGAATGGAGATTGATCCAATTCCCAGAAACGGTTAACTAACGAATTGTCCAGTACATTTGCCTAGCAGCGTCTTTTGCATTATAGGAAGTTCAGAACCTAATTTTATTTGCCCAACGCACAATAATTCGTAGAACAATTCTGCTCCCAAAAGAATGTCAACTTTAGCTGGCTTATAGAATTCTGGATCTGCAAGATTTATATTTTTGGGAATTTTCCAATTTGAAATACCCATTGAATGTGCAGGCTGTGTTGTTGAAATGGATTTCAATACCCAACAGTCAGCAGAAAAGTTGTGAGAATTTATGCGCGACTCAATAGAAGCACATATCTTATTTTTGCTATCTATTGTTGCACCACCAACCATTGAGATAGCTAGGGAAGTTGGATCCCGCTTGAGTCGTAGCATTTGAGCCATGCTTTCAGACATCAAATTTATTTTAGAACCACTATCGAGCAAGGCTCTGGCAGGATGCAGCTGACCGAATCTATCCCGTACATTTACGACAGCTGTGGCAAGAACGACTTGCTCATTATTGAGCACATGCCCTAAATATGCCTCTGAAGCTGTCGCGTGAAGAGAAGGCGTCTCACCTTGAACAGGTGTACTATATCTGTGAAGCAAGGAATGGTGAGGTTTCGAACAAATTCTACATTTTGATGCCTTACACTTTGACACCGTATGCCACACTACTAAACAATTAAGGCAGAGCTTTTGTGTTTTGACAAATTCAAAACGCTGCATAACTGAGACTGCAGCAAACGATGGACACGAATAAATATTGTGCGTTTCTGCCTTGCAAAAAACGCACACAGACGATGATGAACGTCCTCCATTAGTACAAGCAAAGGACGATTTAGACTGATGGGGCTTCTTAGCGTCAACTCGCGACTTTGTTTTGTCCCGCGTTGACTCTTCTGCATACAGATACCGATACCGTTTATTCAGTTGTCTAGCACAATCTTCCCAAGACGGCAGCGTATCATAGTCAAGCTGCTCTTCGAAACGAGATTTGGTAACATGGTCTACCTTTGCCATGACTATGTGAATTATCATTGCATTAGCAATGTCTTTGTCGTTTCCTAATGACGACAACGAAGAATAAATAGCAGACACCGTATCTATGATCGATCTCAAACTCGATGCAGATGGTTTTGTCATGCTAGGTATGTCAAACAATTGTGAAACTGTATCAAAGAATATAAGACATTTGTTGTCATACAGTGCTTTGAGACTAGCGAGGGGCTTTGGGTAGTTACAATCCGTTAATTGATACGGCTTAACTACCCCCAATGCTTCATCTGACAAACACGAGACTAGATGATTGAACTTTTCGACATTAGACAAGGAGTTGTCATCATCGACTAAACTTTCAAACAGGCACATAAAATTTTTGTATTCTGAATGTTTGCCACTAAATTTTGGCAAACGCATTTTCGGCAACTGAGAACGCTGGCTTGAAACTATGGAGCAATTATGCTCAGGTCTAGGCTCTGACGTTGGCTTGGATGCATTTATATAAATTGCCCTTGTGACGACACACAAATCCTCTAATGGACCTCTAGAATCATTAAGAGGGCTTAAATTATCTATCTCAGCCTGTAACTCCAACGCCTTTCCTATGTATCCTTCTAAAAGCTCTAATCGGCACGCTATCTCTGTTTTATCAGTCGAGATGGTTTTTGTTTTAATTGCTGTTTGCATACGAGCAATATCAGCACTAACCCTGTCAAATCTTTGCAAGCATAGTGATAATTTTGCACTTGTCTTGCTGATTTGTGGCTTTTCAATCATTTTTTCGGACTCAGACATGTTTAATAAAAAGGCTTACTAAGTTAACAAAATAGAATGTGTCACAAACTTTGTGAGCTACCCTCGCAACGACGCTGACTATGTAAGTCTAACTAGCTTATTACACACACACACGCAACCAATGCTCTGTGTGAGCAAACAAACGAAAATGATCCAAGCGATCAAAGGTAAAGCAAGATAAACTTTTACTGTAACTAAGTTTGTAGGCAGCAATGTAAAATGCGGGGTGCGGGGCCTGCAATGCAAATGAGAAAATATATACACACGCACTTTAAGTGGTATATATATCAAACAAATAAGAGAAAAAACAAGCGAAAAGAGAATCAAACAAACGTTTGCTGTAACTACGTTTGTAGACAGCAATAGCATATGCGGGGTGCGGGGTGACGATATGTAAGTGGCGCTAAATTCAGGCGCAAGCGAAAAAACGAAATTATGTGAGCGCAAAGAACAGTCCGAGGTGAACGGACGCAACGACAAATGTATGTGTGTATATGCAAGCGCCAATATGTACGTATGTAGTTATGTATTCACAGATGTTCCAAGTTAGCGGTCAATATGTAAATATGTGTGCTAACCGAAGATCGAAAGGGGGTAATTTGCATTTACACGCACACTTAATTATGAAAATAATTAATATGTAAGCCACCAATTTTATATTTCAATGTAAGATAATATTGCCATTTTGTTTATTATTATTTGTTATAATGTGAATAAAAATTGTTAGTAAAAACTAAACTTCATATGCATGTATGTATGTTCGCTTTTATATTTGTGTGTCTATACATATGGTATGTATATGTACCTCCTAACAGTTTTGTCCTGCTCAATATTTGGCGGTCATTTATTTAAATAGGTAGGCGCGAATTTTTAATATACATACATACATACAATGACTATATACTTTTGTGTGTAATAAAATGAGTGGCAGGAATTGAGCTTTGTAATATCTTAAATAATTTAATGTCGATCAAAGCGACAGTACACAAAACGCTATTTACGTATACGCTCAATTTTTGACACTGAATACCTTGGAGACTGTCTAGCGAATCCATATGGTCCAGCGGCGACGATGAAGACGGCCTTGCAGCTTCTGGTCCAGTTGATATGATGATGACTCCCACGAGAACGAGTGTCAATGTTTTTTTTATTATATTTTGTTCACAACCGCACACGAAACGCGCGAAGCAATTGCCACAATCAGCACAAAAAAACAAAGGAAAATAAAAGGACGCGGTGGCTTGATTAATAATTTTCAAATTGACAATTTATTGCTGCTGCTGGTTTCTACGCTTGCTTAACAACGAATGTTTTCATTAGCGAGAGTGGGCCACAATCCGACCACACTCCCCGAATTCACCGTCGGCATTTGCCGATCGTTAAAGGGCTTAAGAGAGCATTATAAAGAGAGCATGCTCAACTACATTTAAATTCACAATTTTCTCTTACTTTACATTAGCCTATTACTTCAATGTCAATTTCAAATTAATCTACAATAATAATAACTATATTAAAACTAAATAAAACTATGATGCTCCAACATTCCGGCCCCGTTGAAGACCTCCGGTCTTTAACACATCGGGAGTCGGGCCAGCTTATGAATTGGCCGCTTAATTGCGCCTGCTGGTGTTTTTATTTCGGCTACCCGAACCTTGCCGTCCTCCCCTCGAATTGTGCGCGTTACGCTCCCGGTTATCCACTGCTGAGGGGGTGTGTTGTCGTCGTGAACTAGCACGACCGCCCCTTCCTCGAGATTGTCCTCGCCTTTGGTCCATTGAGTTCGCTACTGGAGGCTGATTCTATAGCTAACATAGAACGGCCCACAGAAGTCTACTCCGCGTACTCTAAATGGCCGACCTTCTCGAAGGCGATCAGCAGGCAAATTTCCCATTATTTGCCCCAACAATTTTGGTTTATATCGAAAACAGTGTACGCAATTCCGAACAACTGTAGTGCATAAACTTCGAGCATTTACTACCCAAATCTGCTGCCTCAGAAGTCCAACTAGAACTTTTGGACCAGCATGGTAGTGCCTACGATGCAAATATCTGACAAATAGTTGAATAAATTCTGAACTCTTTGTCATTAGAAGCGGAAACTTAGCGTCATAAGAGAGAGGCCCGTGTAACAAACGTCCTCCTACTCGAATGAGCTCAAATTGTATTCCATTTTTGTCAAATTTATCAATAAATGGATTCAGCGATTGCAACATTGGTGCTAGAACTACTGATTGTCTCAATAATTTCAATTCGCTTTTGAACGATATGCTTTGTACTACGGCGATCAGTTTTAGAAATGAAATATTTCTTTCTGATGCAGACACCACGAGAGAGTTTGATTTGAGCCCTTTGTAACAGAATCGAAGCACATAAGCCATTATGCGAATCAAATTTGGAAAGTTGTAATGACGATTTATTAGCTCAACAAAACAATTTGGCTTAGCTTCTGTCAAAGTACATACAACAGAACTTTTTTTGTCCTCGGAAGATTTGATTTCCGACGCTATTTCAACCAGCTGAAGCTGAGGCCATTGTTCTTCCTCCAGTTTCAAGAAACTTGGCCCGTCGAACCATAACGAGCTAACAATCTCGTCTATGTCGGTTCCTCTCGATACTAAATCCGCCGGATTAGCATCTGTTGGAACGTGACGCCACACAATACCTTTCGACAACTCCTGAATTTCTGCAACTCTATTTGCCACAAATGTGCCCAATGTGCCAGAATCGCGTTGTAACCAATACAGCACAATCTGTGAATCCGACCAGAAATTTAAACTTTCTATATTAAATTTTGATAAGGTTGTCGCAATTTGGTGCCAGAGCTTGGCCAGCAAGAGCGCTGCACATAGCTCTAGTCGGGGTATTGTTTTCACGTTTAGTGGAGCTGCCCTAGACTTTGCAGTGAGCAATGTAATGCCAACGTCTTGGTTGCTGCAAGTTCGAACGTATATGCAACAACCATATGCATGACTGGATGCATCGGCAAAGCCATGTATCTGAACCCTTTCATACGTATTAAGACATACGTACCGAGGGATGCGGATTTTATGTAAATCGCGCAGTGTCATGGTAAACTTGTTCCATGCTGTGTGAAGACTTATTGGAATAGCTTCATCCCAGTCTGTCTTCAGTCTCTACAACTCCTGCAACAACATTTTGGCCTTGGTAACAATTCGACACAGCAAACCAAGAGGGTCAAACAAACGAGAAGCTGCAGACAATATGTTGCGTTTCGTTGGCTTAGCCGAGGCAAAACTGTCCACATCGAGATGATATTTAAAAATATCCTCTTGAGGTGCCCAGCGCATCCCAAGAGTTTTCACGGAACTCTGGTCATCAATTTTGAGAGTCACTTCTTCGCTATCCTTTGTTTTAAACGACAGATCACTACAGTTGGTTGCCCACTTGGCAAGTAGAAAACATCCTGATTCCAATATCTTTTGAACTTCATTGCAAATAGTGTTCTTGTATACTATCTGCTGCTGCCAACATATCATCAACATAAAAGCACCTCTTAATCACATCTGATCCAATAGGATGTGATTGTGCGTGCATGTTGGCCAGCTCAAACAAGCAGCGTATCGCCAGAAAAGGTGCAGAAGCTGTACCGTATGTGACTGTATTAAGTCGGTCAGGACGGATTACTAGTGAATTTAAAATCTCCACATTTCTTCTCAGAAGAATATGTAGCATTTAAAGAGCGTATTGAGGCCATGCAAAGGAAGCTTGTAAGGTAGCGTCTGAAGGCTGAGGTGAGCTCAGTCGCGCCAGGGCCACTTCACAGGAAAATTTGTAAAGTTTGCTGAGACCCGAGCCGAAACGAAACGGTCTCGGAGCCGGGTATTTACCTGAATTCTGAGACCATCGGCTAGCGGCTGCTCCAGAGTTTCCACTGTACGTGCTGGGTATTTACCTTCTCGCACGTCAGTGGAGCCACGGAGCAGTGCGAGGCCACGTGGACGCTTGTCCGCTTTCGCGCACGCCCACACTGCGTGGCGGCGCCTGACAGGTGGCCGCCCGCGTGATTTGGTTTATCGCGGCCCGGGGTAGGAACGGCAGGCGCTCGACTTGTGGCCGCCTCCACAGTTCGGTTAATCTCGGAACCGGGTATTTACCTCGCGGGATCACCGACCCGTGTCTGGTTCCGAGGTGCCACTGTATGTGCAGGGTATTTACCGGCTGGCACATCAGTGGATCCCTGGAACAGCTTGGGCCACGCGGTCTCGCGTTCGCCGCCTGCACAGACACATGCACACACTCACACGCCCTTTTCTTTCCCCTTGTTTTACCGACACGCGCACTTTCATTTTCAAAAATATCATTATCTTTATTTTTCTAACTTAGCCTAAGAAAACTAAAACTAATACATATTCCTAACCTAGCCCTGCCTAAACACCGTCCTTTCCGCTAAAAACGGGCCCTGCCTAAAGATCGGCCATGTAGCGGCTCGCTCACCTTGGTCCACGCGTCTCTTGTTGTTGTCCTCCATCTTGTGTTCTTTCTTCTGATCCTGGTGTCGTCCTCCTCGTGGCAAGGATTGTCTTTCTGGTCTCTGTCTTTTTTGATCACACGCGTCTTTACTTTTTTGTACGGAATTGTCCACCGTCTTGATCTTTTCACTTTCACCGTCTCGAACTTGACTGCCAAAATCCACGTGCAGCAATTATTTTCCTCCCTCCAAGCGCCGGCACTGACCTTGGCAGCGCAGTCGCTGAGCTGAAGCCGCCTACGCACTCTGCAGCGCTCTTCCGGCTGCTGTGATTGCAGCGCTCTCTCGGCTGCTGTGACTGCAGCGCTTCTTATTGGTCGTTTTTTTTTTGCTGCGGCGCTCGCTCTGTCGTTCGGTTCGGCTTGCTCTGTCGTGGCGTTCGCTCTGCTGCGGCGCTTGTAGTATTCCAAGTAGAATGCATTCGAACATAAAATCGAAAAAATAATATTCGAATTACCCCTCTCATACACTGCACTGGGTAAGCACAGCATAAAACTTTTCTCTTTCCTCTCTTAAAGTCGCCCACGCGGTTGTCTAATCGTATGATTTAACCGTAATCCTAACTTATAGCTTTTTCTTCGAAGTTATAAAAAGAGCTTTTACCATAGGCATAACACATTTTTTGATCGGCTCTTTTGTTAAACAGACGCATTATCTTTGTGATCTGAAAAATTTAAATAAGAAGTTTTAATAAAAATCTGCAATCGGCTGCTGCAGTCATAAAACCAGACATAGCAATTCCCTGGCTAAGACCAAAAATAAAAATCGGATTAATTCCATTAATTGGAGCAGTGGTGGTACATTCCTCAAAAGGTGATATTGTAACAAGTGCTATAATTGTGAAATTTGTTAAAGTGAAGATTTTCTTTCAGCCGTGTGGCAGGCGGGGTTTTTTTTTGGAGTCTAAAAGGCCTGGCTGTGGCCGTCAGCCGTCAGAGACAGTAAGGGGAATCACATGGAACCCCAGCTTTGGCTGAGGTACGTGCCGTCCTTGCTCCTACTGTCGGAAGTGCGGCTATACTCTCCACGTGAGGGCGGCTGGAAGCAGGCCCCTAGCACGGTCATGTCTCTGCTAGGGGTGCTGACTAATTGTAGTCGGGCGAAGATTGTGATTCTATAAATCACCCCAATCCAAGGCGGAACAGCATACGCCAAGGGATGCGAGGCCGGGGGGTAGCCTGGTCGTTAGTATGCGGACTCTGGATACCTGTCGCCCTCCAGTTTCATCTAGACTTCCCACGGCACGCGGGCTATGCCGTGGGTGACCTTCTCTTCCCGCCTACTCGTGGGTCCAAAGTATGGATATAAATTTTACAAAAGATAAGTCCGATGCGACTTCGACAGCATCAACCCAAGGCGAGGCCTTAACGGCCGACCCCAACAACAGCACTGCAGCCAGTGGGCTGCTGGCTTCCACCCCCAATACCCAAGACCCGGACAGGCCACGGACTCCCTTGGACGATGAGTTCGCCAGTGCTGATTTCTCGTCCAATAGCTGCTCAGGCCGGCAGCAGCTCGTCGAGGTGATGTCCTCTGACGCTGAAGCTGACGCTGACCTGATCAGCCTCGTTGACGACGCTTCCGTGGCCTCGCAGAGGTCAGGTCTCACGGAAGCAGGCTCTCAGATACAGCGGCTGCGACTGGACTCTGAGAACGCCTTTGTGAAGATGAAGACCCGTGAGAAGAAGCTTTTCAAAGCCGCACTCGCAAAGGGTTCGAGCAGAGCAGAAGCTCTGGCTATCGCCACCGCGCCCCCCGTGGAAACCAAGGCCAAACGGACGCGCGCTGACGATACCGTCCTCGAAACTCAAGGGTCTTCAAAGAAGCCCAAAAAGACTCGTGTGGAGTCCACTAAGCCACCTCTCAGCCAGGTGTCGAGCAGCGTGAAACTGGGCTTCACTTCGGCTGACTCAAAAAACCCGCTTTCACCGGAGCAAGTGGCCACGGTGAAAGCTAGCATTGCCAAGGCTCTGCTGCTTCATCCCACATCGGGTGCCAGTCCGGGTTTCGAGGGTTGCATACCTCGAAATGAATGGCTGCTCCTGGTGTGCGAGGATAGCCGCACTGCCGACTGGGTCAGGGGAGCCGTTGGACACATCAGGTCCATCAGCTCCCTTGACATTAAACTACTGGAGGAGTCCGAGTTCCCCAAAGCTCACCTCATTAGAGGATACTTCCCCAGTAGTGCTGGACTCACACCCGCCGATATTTTGCGATACCTTGGTATCCAAAACGAGGAGTTGTTCTCGACAAAACTGTGGCGTGTGGTCCAGCATACCCTCAGCGGTACTACGACCCACCTCGCGATGTTGGTCGACGAGGAGTCGTATAAGGTTCTGACGGAGTGCAACGGGAAGGTGAAATTCGTCTTTGGACGAGTCAAACTTCTCCTGAAGAACTCCGTCCCCAGAGCCTCTCCCTCCCCGTCCCGTCCCCCATCCCCCTCTCCAACCATTCCTCCCCCTTCCAGCTCCCCT
The DNA here is from genome assembly GCA_018904035.1 of Zaprionus ornatus. Taxonomy (NCBI): domain Eukaryota; kingdom Metazoa; phylum Arthropoda; class Insecta; order Diptera; family Drosophilidae; genus Zaprionus; species Zaprionus ornatus. The sequence continues at coordinate 827,182 of JAEIFZ010000032.1, read as the reverse complement.
CCGGAAGCGTCAAAGGTGGCCCCTACCTATGCGACAGCAGTGGCTGCCGCACCGGTGGCGTCCACCAGTGCTGCGGCCGGAGTGGCGCTGAAAGCCCCCATCCCCAAACCCCCGACCATTCTGGTCTCCGCCCCCAACCCCTCAACGGGCCGCACCAGGCCGGTGGCTGGCAGCGGGCGCCTCCTGGCCCCTGCCAGATCCACAGTCAGCGCTGGGCGCAAACAACCCGCAAGGGCACCTCCCGCGACTGGGATCGCTAGGCGTCCTCCCCCGAGCAGCTCAGCCAGACTGCCGAAGGGCATCCGAGGCAACGACTCTCGGGGGGGCAAGGCATGTGGCCTTGTCACCAAGGCGCTGAGAGAGGATGCGGAGCGCAACTAGAGTGCTCCAGGCGAACCTGCACCACGCCAAAGGAGCCACCCTGTGCAGCGTCGTCTGTAAAGAGGAGATTGACCTGGCTCTCGTCCAAGAGCCATGGTTAATAGGTGGCCTCGTCCGTAGACTATCATGCGGATCATGTAAGTTATTATATGACCGTATGGGAGGTGCCCCTCGCACTGCTATACTGATCAATAACAGTGTGAGACACTTTCCTTTAACCAACTTCATTCACAGAGACCTGGTGGCAACGGCTATGGAGGTAGCCACTGCTGATGGCGTCCGGGAAGTGGTGATCGCCTCTGCTTACTTCCCGGGCGATGTGGATGACGTACCCCCCGCAGAGGTTCAGCGGCTTGTGGGATTCTGCCGCCTCCACAACAAGCCGCTCGTGATTGGCTGTGATGCCAACGCCCATCACACAATCTGGGGGAGCAGCGACGTCAACAAACGTGGTGAGTCTCTCCTTGATTATCTAATGTGTTGTAATTTAGACATAGCGAACGTCGGATGTAAACCGACGTTTATTAATTCTATTAGGGAAGAGGTATTAGATCTCACTCTAATAAGCAACTCAATTGCGAGTTCGCTTATAAACTGGCGGGTCACAGACGAAGCCACCTTGTCGGACCATCAGCACATCAGGTTCGACCTTCCTGGCCAAGTCGAGATCCGCCAGAACTCCTTTTGTCCTAAAAAGTCAAATTGGGAACTCTTCAAAGCCTCTGTGGCTTTGAAAGCAGACATGTTGATCAGCAATCCTAACTCTGTCAGTGAGATTGAACTTGCTGCCAACCTGCTCCAAGATGTGCTTATTACGTCCTTCGAAGCCAGCTCAGTTCGGAAGACACTAACGGTCAACCGTAAAGTTCCTTGGTGGAACGAAGAGCTGGCTGCTCAAAGAAGGAAGGTTAGAAGCCTTTTCAACAAGGCCAGATCTAACCGTATAAGTTGGGACGTCTATAGGGACGCTCTCACAAACTATAATAAGAACATTAGACGCTCCAAACGCGATACGTGGCGCAGCTACTGTGGTAGCATAGAATCTCTGCCAGAGGCAGCGAGGCTCCACAAGGTATTAGCCAAAGGATCGTCTAATGGTATAGGGCTTCTTAAAAGAGCAGATGGCTCTTTCACTCAAGATCGTAGGGAAGCACTTGAACTTTTACTACAAGTTCACTTCCCAGGTTCCGTGGCCAACCCAGATCTATCCAGTCACGTTGACGCCACCTGGTCACCTGACTCACGTGGAACCAGTTTATCTGGTACCATCTTCGATCCTGAAAAGGTCAAATGGGCTGTAGATTCCTTCGCTCCCTTCAAAGCCCCAGGGGGTGATCAAATCTTTCCAGGCCTTCTCCAAAACAGTCTGGATCATATCCTCGATCCACTGGTCGGCCTTCTTAGAGCCAGTCTCACGTGGGGACACATACCCAACTCTTGGAGGAGAGTCAATGTGGTATTCATCCCCAAACAGGGGAATCGTCCTCTTGACCAGCCTAAGTCCTACCGGCCGATCAGCCTTACCTCCTTTCTGCTTAAGACTGCGGAAAGGCTCCTAGACTTGCACATTCGGTGCTCTCTGCAGGAAAACAACCCTCTGCACCCCACGCAGTTCGCGCATATATATGGTAGATCGACAGAGGTCGCTCTCCACAAATTAGTGAGTAAGATCGAAAAGGCCTTCGTATCAAAGAACATTGCTCTGTGCTCTTTTCTTGATATAGAGGGTGCTTTCGATAATACCGGCTACGGGTCTATCTCTACTGCGCTTGAGCGCAGGAACATTGCCCGTCCCATAATCCGGTGGATTGACGCCATGCTCAAACACCGGACTATCTCCTCTACCCTGGACACGACGACCATATTAGTGCGGTAAAAGGGTGTCCCCAGGGAGGGGTTCTATCCCCTTTGCTCTGGTCCCTAGTAGTTGGCGAACTACTAATCATACTCGCAGAACAGGGCGTGGAAGCGATTGGCTATGCCGACGACCTGGCTCTGAACGGGAACTATGCCAACACCGTGACAGAGCTGATGCAATCAGCTCTGAACACGGTCAGTGGATGGTGCGATGATGTAGGTCTTAGCATCAATCCTCAAAAGGCAATCGTTGTTCCCTTCACTAAGCGTTACTCTATTGACATTGGTCAATTACATATTGGCGGCTCTCCTGTGGAACTTTCCAACGAAGTCAAGTATCTAGGGGTAACCCTTGATAAGCGACTAAACTGGAACTCCCACCTGCATAACACTCTATCAAAGGCCACTCATGCCATGTGGGCATGTAGAAGGCTTTTCGGTAGAATATGGGGTCTCAAATCCTGCACCATTAGGTGGCTTTTTGAGATGATGGTAAGACCGATCGTAACCTACGCTGCTATTGTGTGGTGGCCCAAGGTTACGCAGGTCACTGCCATCAATAAATGCACGAAATTGCAAAGGCTGCTTTGCCTTTCCTTGACGGGTGCACTCCGCACCTGTCCCACTGCAGCAATGGAATCGATTTTGAATCTGACTCCGCTGCATATCCGTATAAAAGAAGTTGCTGCTATGAGCCTTCTTAGAATCAAGCTCCAATCTGGGCTTCTAGCTACCGAATCTGGGCATGCTAGTCTACTCAAAGATATTCCTGGCTTAGAGATCTGCACTAGATCAGATTCTATGACCAAGGAACTCTTCTTTGGTGCAAAATTTAGAACCCTCATCCCGGACCGCAGGGTTTGGGATGCTGGCAACCCCATCAGAGACCCAAATGGTATACATTAAATTGGAGCTGGGATACATGGTCCCAACTCCAGGACCTCGATTGCTATGGGCAACTGGCCCACAGTTTTCCAATCAGAGGTTCACGCCATTGAGTTCTGCTGCCGTCTTATCCTTGAGAAGGGGACTAGAGGAGCGAAAATATACATCTTCTCGGACAGCCAAGCGGCCATACTAGCCCTCTCCTCAAAAAGAGTAGGCTCGCGTATGGTGGCTCCAGAGGCTGTCAATAAGGAATAAAGTCACCCTAATTTGGGTACCTGGGCACTCTGGCTTCCAGGGCAATGAGCTGGCGGACGAACTAGCGAGGGCTGGGTCATCAGCCACCTTGCTCGGCCCCGAACCCTTCTGTGGCGTGGGGTGGTCTACTATCTCCTCCCTTGTGAAAACCTGGGCTGGAAGATTGACTGAACGCTACTGGTTCTTCCAACCAGGGATGCGGCAGGCTAAAGAGCTTACCAATCCCAAAGTTGATCGAAGGACCAAGCTACTCTCCAGGAGAGACCTCTATCTCCTTGTTGGCTACCTAAGTGGCCACCACTTGGTGAACTACCACCTCAAAAAAATGCGTTTGTCCTCGGACGCGGAGTGCAGGCTCTGCAAAGAGGACGATGAAACTACTAAACACATTCTATGTGACTGTCCGGCCTTGGTATGGACAAGGAGGAAACATCTGCACGTGGAAATCGCAACTCCAGAGCAGATTGTCCGTTCCTTGACGAAAGATCTGTTATGCTTCATTAGGGAAGCAGAACAGCTTTTGTCATGACAGGGAGAGCATTCTGGGTACAAAAGATCATATTGGTCGCAGTGCCTCGCGCTTTCTCCGCTGGGAGACTCCCTCTTCTATAATAATAATAATAATAAAAGGCCTGGCCACGCTATCTTCAACTTAATCTAGAGCCCACTGAATGTCGTACGACTTCGGCCGACTTTGGTTAAATCCAAACCAGGTCAAAGGTCGATAAAGGTTTCCCCTGGTTCTTTTCCGTGGACCTAATCTTCAATAAGATCTAATCAAGATAAGTCCTGATATTGCTGTGTACAATGCTGGTGCCAAGTATTACATAATCACCTAGTTTTCGGCTGCAAACCAAATTCCATCTTTATTAGAAAACTCGCGAAATGTTTCCCCAGACACAGTTTAGAAGTCACCTATGTTTCTCAAACTGCTACCAGTGAATTAATTTTGTGCGAGATCAGCTGTCGAGTTCAATGAACTCAAGAGCGGCATTAAAGTTGCATTAAAATCATTTCAACGAATTAAAATCATTTAAACAATTTTTATATGAAAATTTAAGTCTTTGGAATTCTAAATGAATTCAAATTTATATTCCAATGTAGCTTAAGTAACGTAATTTTCTAATATATAAATTCTTGCTTATGGCCGGCTTATTTGATTTTTTTTGGGACGAGCATGTACACATGGTTGGCATATATATCTAATTTATTTTGAGTATCTTTAATACAGCTTCCAACTTTAACCAACCACCGTTCAATGGGCCCATCGTTCGAGAAAGTTGCAGATAAATAAAACCAAAAGAAAAGTAAATATGGAAATGAGTGAGTTTACCTAGTAGCTTGAACATATATTAGGATATAAATGCCACATGTAAATTCCCCAATTTAAGGCCCATTTTTTTTTTATAAGCAGTACTAGAAACTGTATTGTTTTGCCTTGATTTGCCTTCTTTTCATGAAAGAAAAGACAATGTATTTAAAAACTGTCAAAATATTGAATTATTGTGAAAATAGAAATTGAAAATGAATAACTAAATGTTTTGTTATGGGTCTATCTGGATCTTCGCGGAGACAACATGAAGTAAATTAGTAATCGGTTTATAAAATATTAGGGGCAATGTCCAGACATCCCTATTTGCATTGCCATGGTAGGGTGGGTAGAGACGAGGGGCAGCAACATCTAGTTCCCTCTGAAAATAATTCCAGTATTCGTTTGAGAAGGTGTGTCGGCACCGAATTTTTTTTCATTCTTGTAGATATTACCACTATGCTAGTTAAACCGTGCACTTATATTTTATGACGTGGCAGGTACTAGGGAGTTTGGCCAGGAAAACCCCGACCAACCCGGCGAGCTTGGACCGAGCAAAGCAAGAGTGCACATCCTCCGCACCCAAAACTCCCCGGGCTCAGGTTTCTATCAGTCACCTTAGCCTGAGCTTGAAAGCCATTAATATAAACCAGGCTGTACACTACACATCTAAATGGCGCCCAACGTATGAGGCCGAGATAGCTTAAAAAGGGAACAAACTAGTTAGTTTAAACTAAAGATTTTAATCTATTCTCAGTTCCCCAGAAGAAATTTTAGCTTGCTTCGAGCTCTACTTTTCGGCTAGACTTTATATCACTCAACAAATTTTGTTTTGGTTACATATTTTCATATAGTTTTTCTTAAAGAATACGTTCTAAATCTATCCTTGGATTTTGCGTTTGCAATTCTTTTAAGAGGATTGGACGACCAGGATGAGACTAGACAATTCTGAGGATTTTATATGGAATTTAAATTAAAATTCACTTCGTATTCATTTGGATTACAAAACTCTGTTTAGTTGTACGGATTTTGTCCAATAGTTCGAAGGAATCTGAAACAGTTGTACATACTCATTAAATTGAAATAGCAAATGTTACTGGAAATTATTTATCATTATTTTGTGTTGTCGAAGAGAGGTGAAAGATAGACCTATATTTTTTTTATGATTTATATTCAAATTCGTATATTCAGATATTTTTGTGGTAAATAAAATTCCTATTTACTCCTGAATTGATTTTACCTAATTTTGGAAATTGTATTTTCATAATGTCGGTAAGACACAGTAACGATGACCTTGTGGCAGCTTCAGCTACTGCAGATCCTTTTTGTGGAATTTGCAATGAAGTAATGATTTCCACAAATATAATAGCAAAAACATCATGTTCGCATAGCTTTCATAAAAATTGCATCACTGAACATCTTAAATCAAATACTTTATGTCCCATTTGTTCCAGTGATTGTACACAAATGGCATTACGATTTTCGAATAATACCCTTTTCGCCGAATTACAAGATTCAGAAAGGCCTGGTAGCAGGAATGATTCAATTAGTAATAGAAGCAATTCTCAGCCCACGAAGGGCCAGAAAGCAGCTCGATTCCGCGGTACTATTCCTAAATCTAAGATGACTACCAGATCAAATACTCGTGATAGATTAGATTATATTCTCGCAGAACCAAGGTCCAACTTGTCCTTTAACACTCCTGTAGATGTTGCAAATTTTGTTCAATCTACAATTAGTGCACATCAAGCAACGATGGTCGAAAATCGAACCTCATATTTGAATAAATCAATTGAGACGACCATACAAGAACAATTAGCTTTGTTAAAAATTAATCAAAGAACAGACTTAAGACCACCAGACATATTCCTAGATAATAATCAGGCAAGTACAAACAACGATAGATCTCAAAGGAACCAGTCAGTTTTACCTGGAGTATCACCAAGAAATAGCGTTCTAAATGGAAGTATAAATTCTCGTGTATCTCCAGAAAAAGTCCCAAATATTATACAAAGTTGGCACATCAAGTTTGATGACTCTAGAAATTGTATGAGAATGGAAGAGTTCATTTATCGAGTTCGTGCTTTAACCAGGCAGAATCTGAACAGTGGCTACGAATTGCTTTGTGACCACTTATACTTGTTATTTACCGGAAAAGCCAACGATTGGTACTGGAAATTTCACCGTTCCCACACCAATTTCACTTGGAACACTTTTTGCGAAGAATTTAGGAAAAGATTTGAAGAAGTAGAAACAGATTATGATATATGGGAAAAAATAAGAAAACGTCGCCAAGGTGAAAATGAGCTTTTCGATGATTACCAATATGTCATAGAAGATCTCGTTGCCAGACTTCAGAACTCCCCATCTGAAGGTGAGCTAGTTGAACTGTTGATCCGGAATGCTAAGCCAAATTTTCAACATGAATTATTTCATTTAAACATTCCGAATCGTTCACGGCTCAGACAAGCAATTCGAAAACATGAACAATTTTATTCTAATTTGAAATTATTAAAAATTTTAGTTCAAAACTAGCACTTGTCTTTATTTCGGCGACAGTGAAAAAAAAAACGAAGCCCGTATTATTACGAGTTAGTAGACGAGAAAGAGAAACCTCTTGGAGTATTCCACTTAAAAGACATACAAGTAAATTCAAAAAATTAATGGTCTTCAAATAATGCATCTTCGAACAGGTCTTGTTCCATTATCTGCGCTGTAGTATTCCAAGTATAATGCATTCGAACATAAAATCGAAAAAAAATAATATTCGAATTACCCCTCTCATACACTGCACTGGGTAAGCACAGCATAAAACTTTTCTCTTTCCTCTCTTAAAGTCGCCCACGCGGTTGTCTAATCGTATGATTTAACCGTAACCCTAACTTAAAGCTTTTTCTTCGAAGTTATAAAAAGAGCTTTTACCATAGGCATAACACATTTTTTGATCGCCTCTTTTGTTAAACAGACGCATTATCTTTGTGATCTGAAAAATTTAAATAAGAAGTTTTAATAAAAATCTGCAATCGGCTGCTGCAGTCATAAAACCAGACATAGCAATTCCCTGGCTAAGACCAAAAATAAAAATCGGATTAATTCCATTAATTGGAGCAGTGGTGGTACATTCCTCAAAAGGTGATATTGTAACAAGTGCTATAATTGTGAAATTTGTTAAAGTGAAGATTTTCTTTCAGCCGTGTGGCAGGCGGGGTTTTTTTTGGAGTCTAAAAGGCCTGGCCACGCTATCTTTAACTTAATCTAGAGCCCACTGAATGTCGTACGACTTCGGCCGACTTTGGTTAAATCCAAACCAGGTCAAAGGTCGATAAAGGTTTCCCCTGGTTCTGTTCCGTGGACCTAATCTTCAATAAGATCTAATCAAGATAAGTCCTGATATTGCTGTGTACAATGCTGGTGCCAAGTATTACATAATCACCTAGTTTTCGGCTGCAAACCAAATTCCATCTTTATTAGAAAACTCGCGAAATGTTTCCCCAGACACAGTTTAGAAGTCACCTATGTTTCTCAAACTGCTACCAGTGAATTAATTTTGTGCGAGATCAGCTGTCGAGTTCAATGAACTCAAGAGCGGCATTAAAGCTGCATTAAAATCATTTCAATGAATTAAAATCATTTAAACAAATTTTATATGAAAATTTAAGTCTTTGGAATTCTAAATGAATTCAAATTTATATTCCAATGTAGCTTAAGTAACGTAATTTTCTAATATATAAATTCTTGCTTATGGCCGGTTAATTTGATTTTTTTTGGGACGAGCATGTTCTCATGGTTGGCATATATATCTAATTTATTTTGAGTATCTTTAATACAGCTTCCAACTTTAACCAACCACCGTTCAATGGGCCCATCGTTCGAGAGAGTTGCAGATAAATAAAACCAAAAGAAAAGTAAATATGGAAATGAGTGAGTCTACCTAGTAGCTTGAACATATATTAGGATATAAATGCCACATGTAAATTCCCCAATTTAAGGCCCATTTTCTTTTAGCAGTACTAGAAACTGTATTGTTTTGCCTTGATTTGCCTCTTTTCATGAAAGAAAAGACAATGTATTTAAAAACTGCCAAAATATTGAATTATTGTGAAAATAGAAATTGAAAATGAATAACTAAATGTTTTGTTATGGGTCTATCTGGATCTTCGCGGAGACAACATGAAGTAAATTAGTAATCGTTTTATTAAATATTAGGGGCAATGTCCAGACATCCCTATTTGCATTGCCATGGTAGGGTGGGTAGAGACGAGGGGCAGCAACATCTAGTTCCCTCTGAAAATAATTCCAGTATTCGTTTGAGAAGGTGTGTCGGCACCGATTTTTTTTTCATTCTTGTAGATATTACCACTATGCTAGTTAAACCGTGCACTTATATTTTATGACGTGGCAGGTACTAGGGAGTTTGGCCAGGAAAACCCCGACCAACCCGGCGAGCTTGGACCGAGCAAAGCAAGAGTGCACATCCTCCGCACCCAAAACTCCCCGGGCTCAGGTTTCTATCAGTCACCTTAGCCTGAGCTTGAAAGCCATTAATATAAACCAGGCTGTACACTACACGCTCGCTCTGCTGCGGCGCTCGCTCTGCTGCGGCGCTCGCTCTGTCGTTCGGTTCGGCTGCGCTCAAGCGAGCCTATACCCTGGAGCCTCTTAAATCTACTGCTGGGGTAGTTTCGTTCGACTAAAACGCCGTTTTCTTACATAAAGAAAATGTTCCTTCATTGGAATAAACTTAAAACTATACAATACTTACGTCTAATTATGAGCTAATAATAAAAAAGAATAAAAAAAGGGTTTAACAAAAAAATAATGTGGGGGCTCAAATTGAGTCCTCACACCTCCCCCCCCTTACTATGCCAATGAAAGGAGATGACGGGGGTACTGCCGCGGCTCAGCGTCACCCGAAATATGGCCCCGTCTACCTGGACGGCGAACCGTACGCGGTGGTGGGTATTCTCGGCGTGCTGCGTTCGGATTTGGTCCACTACCAATTCGGGCAGCCGGCGTCCAGGAGTGGCGACTCGCCAGGTGGATGGGGCTTCGATCCAGTCTCCGCGGGGTGCGAGGAGGGTGTTTGGGGTCTCCTCCTTCGGGTCCAGCATCAGGGTGGCCTCGTCGCGGGTGAGCTGGTCTGCGGGTGCGAGGGTGGCGAGGATGGCTGCCGCGCGCTCACTCGCCTCCTCCGGGGATGAGGGTGTCTCCGGACCGACCCAGCGAAGGGCTCTCCCTGGACGGGTCGAGGACACTCCCCCTTCGTCCTCGATCACCTGTAGGCAGGCACAGAATAACTCGGGCGTTTCTGTGGTCGAGCTGGCGATGGGGATGGCCACGGGTTGTACACCTGGGAAGACGATGGTGCTGGCATCGTCTTCGTCAATGTTTCCCATGTCCGGCCGTGGAGGGTGCTCCTCGTCGGCGGCTAGTGCGGCTGGCAATCCTTCGAGCCATTCCTCCACGTCCCGGCGGTGCTCGTCCCATTGGTGTGGGTTGGCCATTTCTTGTGGGTCTGTTTTTTTTCTGTGGGATATAAACACGGTTATACCCCAGAAACCTAATCCTACCTAGCTAAGCCCTACGGAACGGTGAGACGGTGTTTGTTTGGAAAGGAAAAGAACAAATTAGAAGTAAATCTTAATAGCTAGTTGGCCTTATCGACAGGCCTAGGTTGTCCCTCGCTGCTGTCTCGTGGATCTTCTTCTTCTCGTTGGAACGGCTTCAGGTCGGCTATGTGGGCAGTGCGTCGCTCTCGGGTCCCTTCGCGCTGGAGTCGAACTATGTTTTGGGAGAGGAAACGGATTACCTTATAGGGTCCTTCGTATTTCGGCGCCAATTTGGCCGCGAAGCCGTCCGCCGCTTTCGAGAGGACGTGCTGACGGAGTAGCACTAGTGTGCTTAGGGTTGGTCTCCATTCCCGTCGTCGTAGGTTGTAATGGCGACTTTGTTCGGCCGATGCTCGCTGCGCATTTTCCCGTGCCACCAAAAATAATTGTTCCATTTGTTTTGCTCGCTTGATGGGGTCGCGACTGTCTTGTCCTGCGCCGGGGGTAACTTCGTCGTAAAATGCTCCCGGTAGTCGTGGTTCGCGTCCTTGTACCAGGAAAGCGGGGCTGAACCCCGTAGTATCTGAGACGCTGCTGTTGATTGCCAGTGATATCTCCGGAAGTAGGACGTCCCACGTGTTCTGCGGTCCGTCGATGTATTGAGCAATCATAGTTTTAACGGTCCTGTTTGCTCGTTCCGTGGGGTTCTGCTGGGGACTGTATGGTGCCGTGTGTTCCAACTGCATGCCCACCCGCTTACTAAAAGCCTTGAACGCACGACTGGTGAATTGGGTCCCATTGTCGCAAACAAACGTCCTAGGTGTTCCGAAACGTGCGAGGATCCTCTCTCTGAACGCCTTCTCCAGGTGTGCGGTGGTAGCCTTGCGTAATGCGACAAGTTCGACCCATTTGGAGAACAGGTCGAAGAAAACCAATAGCACCGTGTTCCCTTGTTTGGACCTCGGTAATGGTCCCACGAAGTCTGCGCACAGGGTGTCGAACGGTTCCTGGACTCGTCTTGTCAGCATTTTCCCGGCCGGCTTGCATTGTTCAGCTTTAAACTTTTGGCAGATGATGCACCTTTTAACGTATCGCGCGACGTCTCGGAACATTCCTGGCCAGTAGTACCTCTGGGCAACCCTTGTCGTAGTTTTTCTGATTCCCAGATGTCCGGCGGTTGGCGCGTCATGGCACTCCTGCATAATCCTTCCTCTCGTCTCTTTCCCGACGCACAGCTTCCATGGGATGTTGTCCTCTTCGTCGGGTTTCAATCCTAGGTGTCGATAGAGTTTGCCATTCTGTATGGTGTAATCGGGGTACTTCTCGGGTTCCTCTTCCAGCTGCTTGCATCGGCGTTGTATCCACGGGTCCGGGTGAACTTCGGTCACGGCCTGTAGTAAGGTGTCCATCGGCTGTCGGGAGAGGGCATCTGCTACTACGTTCTGTTTCCCCTTCCGGTAGTGCACGTCGAACTGGTATTGCTGTAGCTCGAGGGCCCATCGTACGATCCCACCCGTTGGGTTTTCGATGGTGTTGAGCCATTTCAGGTGGTCCGTGATTACGTCGAAACGGTACCCCTCCAGGTAACAACGTAACTTGCGAATAGCCCAAATGATCGCCAGACACTCCTTCTCCGTCGCAGAGTAGTTCTTCTCTGCCTTGATAAGGCGACGGCTCACGTAAGCGATGACCCGTTCCCCTTCTTCCGTCTCCTGGGTGAGGACGCCTCCCAGTCCGTAATCACTCGCGTCGGTCTGGAGTGCGAACTTTCGGCTGAAGTCAGGACATGCGAGCACTGGTGCTTCGGTGAGGAGGGCCTTGAGTCGGTCGAATGCTTCCTGCTGTTCGTCCTTCCATTCCCAGCGGCGTCCTTTGCGCAGTAATAGCGACATTGGTTGTACGACGGTGGCGAAGTTCGGGACGAACCGTCTGTACCAGGAGGCTATTCCTAGGCACCGGCGCGGTTCCTTTGGGTTCGACGGGGGTTGTAATTTCCGTACCGCTGCTATTTTGTCTGGATCGGTGTGGATCCCTTGCTCACTGACAACATGGCCCAGGTACACCAACTTGCGTTGGAAGAAGTGACACTTCTTCCGGTTGAGGCGAAGGTTTGCTGCCCTCAACCTTCTGAATACTTCGCGTAGATTCTGGACATGATTCTCCACTGAAGTACCTATGACGATGATGTCGTCTAAGTAGGCGAAAGCGTGGGGTTCCATCTCCGGTCCTATTACCTGGTCCAGGGCGCGTTGGAATGTCGCGGGGGCGGAATGTAGTCCGAAGGGCATAACTTTCCACTGGAACAGACCCCTGCCGGGTACCGTAAATGCGGTACACTCGCGGCTCCTCTTGGCCATGGGGATCTGCCAGTATCCGCTCTTTAAGTCCAACGTGCTGATGTATTTGGCGTTTCGGAGTCGTTCCAGGATGGAGTTGATTCGCGGGAGGGGGTACGCATCGGGGATCGAGCGTGCGTTCAGTTGTCGAAAATCCACACACATCCGCATTTCGCCCGTCTTTTTTCCTACCAGGACGATCGGGGCGCTGTGTGGGCTCTTCGAGGGCTCGATGCACCCTTCCCTGAGCAATTCGTCGATCTGGGCGTTGATGATTTCCAGCATTGCGGGGTTCTTTGGATAGTACCGTTGTTTGATGGGTCGGTCGTCCTTCATCACGATCACGTGTTCCGTGATCGTGGAGACGCCGGACAGTCCATCAAATTTGGAGAGTTCCTCTTCTAGGAATTTCGAGATCCGTGGTTCCAAGATGGGTGTCGGTGGTTGTTCCTCGGGCAGGGTGCTCACGGTGGCGAGTCCTGTGATGGGCGGGGTTGACTCTTCCTGCCCGTTAGTGACGCCTCCTTTATCCTCCCTTTTCCGGAACGGGTTCCTCCGGACTGCCTCGTCGTCCTTGGGTCCTAGCATGTCCTCCATCCGTTCTGTGTGTCTCGAGTCGTCCTGGTCCTGGTGGTTGGCTGTCAAATTCGGTTGCTCCGTGTTTTGCTCCGGGTGTTTGATGGCGGTCGCGCGGTTGCCGGCTGCATCTCCTTGCTCTGTGTCCTGGTTCCTGCGTTCCGAGTCCTGGTTTCCGTGTGGGGTGTCAGCCGCGCGGTTGCCGGCTACATCTCCTTGTTCTGTCCTGGTTCCTGTCGTCTGGTTCCTGTGTTCCGAGTCCTGGTTTCTGTGTGAAGAGGGGTCGTCGGGTTGCCGGCTGCATCTCCTTGTTCTGTGTCCTGATTCCGGTGTTCCGAGTCCTGGCTTCTGTGTGGGATGTCGGTCGCGCGGTCGCCGGCTACATCTCCTTGTTCTGCGTCCTGGTCCCTGTGCGTGTCCTGATTCCGGTGTTCCGAGTCCTGGCTTCTGTGTGGGATGTCGGCCGCGCTGTTGCCGGCTGCATCTCCTTGTTCTGTGTCCTGGTCCCTGTGTGTGTCCTGATTCCGGTGTTCCGAGTCCTGGCTCCTTATTAGTGTGGCAGTTCGGATTCCCAGGTGTTATGTTACTCCCCCACAGGTCAGAGTCGTGTTGATGGCCCCAAGGAAATCCAGTCCTAGCAACACGTCGTCCAATACAACGGGTAATATTAACATCTGCACTTGGGTGCAAGATGTTCCCAGTTGTACGTCCGCCCATGTGGCTCGCGTGAGTTCCTTACGGGTGCCATACGCTAAGGCGACCACTGTCTTCACCTGGCATTGGTTTCCAGGGTTCCCGATCTTCTGTGCCAGACGTTCTCCAATAACGCTCATTGTTGCCCCTGTGTCGATGGTTGCCCACACCACGTATCCCTCGATTATGATTCGCGCCGAGATGCGCCCGCCGTGAACTCGCAATAAGTTTACTACTTCCGGATGGTGGTGGTCACTGCCCCCGCTGCATCTGGTTTCAGTGGGGGCGAATCCACGTTTCCCGACTGTTGGGTCTGGCAGCAGTCCACAGTGCGTGCTCCCCGCTTGCCGCATGTCCAGCAGGAAAGGATTCGCTGGCCCCGACATTCCCGAGCGAAGTGTCCTGCTCCTCCGCAGTTACGGCAGGCTCTCTGGCGTTGACTATCGCCTGTTCCTCTGAAGTCCTCTGAAGTCGTCGGGGCCGGTGGTGCGTTGAGGTTGGGGTGCGACGCCCCGTTCCCTGGTGTCCATGATGCCCCTCGTTGAGCGCCGTTCCGTGCGAAGAGTTGGTATTGGGGTTGCAGGTTTTCATAAACCCTCTCCAGTTCCTGGGCTCTCCGTGTATCCGGCTCTGCGCATCATCAGGCGAATGTCAACCATATATGTTTTGTATGGTTCCCCCGCCTTTTGATAGCGCAGTCGGATCTCGTCCTCCAGCCGCTGGAAGTAGCGAGGCGGCAGGAAAAAATCGACGAATTCCTTACGGAAAACGGTCCACGTCTCTCCTTGCAGTCCGCTTGTCCGGAACCAGTCCTCGGCGGTATCTGTTAAAAACTCGGGGAGGGCCTATGGGATGTCTCGGGTGTCGATCCGGTACGTTGTTGCCCGTTCCTCCAATCTTTCGATGAAACGCAGGGGATCTGATTTGCCGTCGAAGGTGATTCCCCTATCTGCGCATGCGGTCCGCTGTGTGGGCCAGTGTCATACTGTCGTATCGCTCGGATCCTTCTGAGCATCCTGGTTCCTGTCGCTCGGTTGCTCGGCACTATCGGTTTTGTCTCCTCGGGAGGCCTGTTGCTTATTTTCGGCCGATCCTCCATCGTGAGTGGCCTTGCTGGTGAACTCCCGGCGGTCCTGTCAGTGCGAAGTCTCCTGTCCGGACTCACGGCACTGCCATATTGCGCCTCTAGGGAAGCCAACCGCTCCAGGGTGGCCGATGAGTGGTCCTTCCTGTGTATGAAGGTGGTCATGCGGGACCGCAAGTCCTCCACGGTGCCTCCTCGGTCTAAGTTGAACTCGTCAGCCAGTGCCTCCAGTTCCGGTTTCCTCCAGAAAGAGATCCAGCGGACGCCCACCATCGTTAATGAGTTGATTCCGGTCTCGTTCAATTTGGATTTGAAGAGTTCCCGTGCTTTCTCGGTGTCGCAGCTGGGGACTTAAGCTGGCTCGAGGATGTCTCTATTCGCGCCTTGTACTTATTGTTTTCCCTTTTTTTCCCAACTTATAACTATTTTTTCCTTATTACACTAGTACACCGTAACGTTACAAGCGACCAGAAAAAAAGGCAAGGACTTTAAAAAAACAGAATCTAGACGAAAACAGAAACAAAACATGCAAGAAAAAAACTAAAACAACCGCGTGTCTGCCGCTAGGCCACGTGTTCCGCCTCGACGCGCTCTCCCCGGCCCCTCAGTCGGTCTCGTGGTTCTTTAAACCACAGCCTCTCCTAGTTTCGTCCTTTTGTCTCAGGTGTCCCTGCTCGGGCGCCACCTGTAAGGTAGCGTCTGAAGGCTGAGGTGAGCTCAGTCGCGCCAGGGCCACTTAACAGGAAAATTTGTAAAGTTTGCTGAGACCCGAGCCGAAACGAGTAGAGTGACCTTCCGAGGTTTCACTGTATGTGCAGGGTATTTACCGGCTGGCACATCAGTGGAGCCCTGGAACAGCTTGGGCCACGCGGTCTCGCGTTCGCCGCCTGCACAGACACATGCACACACTCACACATTCACACGCCCTTTTCTTTCCCCTTATTTTGCCGACACGCGCACTTTCATTTTCAAAAAAAACATTATCTTTATTTTTCTAACTTAGCCTAAGAAAACTAAAACTAATACATATTCCTAACCTTGCCCTGCCTAAACACCGTCCTTTCCGCGAAAAACGGGCCCTGCCTAAAGATCGGCCTTGGTCCTTGGTCGACGCGTCTCTTATTGTTGTCTTCCGTCTTGTGTTCTTTCTTCTGATCCTGGTGTCGTCCTTCTCGTGGCAAGGATTGTCTTCCTGGTCTCGGTCTTTTTTGATCACACGCGTCTTTACTTTTTTGTACGGATTTGTCCACCGTCTTGATCTTTTCACGTTCACTGTCTCGAACTTGACTGAGCTTAAGCCGCCTACGCACTCTGCAGCGCTCTCCCGGCTGCTGTGATTGCAGCGCTCTCTTGGCTGCTGTGACTGCAGCGCTTCTTATTGGTCGTTTTTTTTTTGCTGCGTTCGCTCTGTCGGCGTTAAGCTGCGCTCACTCTGCCGTGACGCTCGCTCCGTCGTTCGGCTGCGCTTGCTCTGTCGCGGCGCTCGCTCTGCTGCGGCGCTCTCTCTGTCGTTCGGCTGCGCTTGCTCTGTCGTGGCGCTCGCTCTGCTGCGGCGCTCGCTCTGTCGTTCGGTTCGGCTTGCTCTGCCGTGGTGTTTGCACTGCTGCGGCGCTCGCTCTGTTGTTCGGTTCGGCTGCGCTCTTCGTTGCGCTCGCTCTGCTGCGGTGCTCGCTCTGTCGTTCGGTTCGGCTGAGCTCTTTTCGTCGCGCTCGCTCTGTCGTTCGGTTCGGCTGCGCTCTCTTTATTGCGCTTGCTCTGCTGCGGCGCTCGCTCTGTCGTTCGGTTCGGCTGCGCTCGCTCTACTGCGGTGCTCGCTCTGTCGTTCGGTTCGGCTGCGCTCTTTTCGTCGCGCTCGCTCTGTCGTTCGGTTCGGCTGCGCTCTCTTTGTTGCGCTTGCTCTGCTGCGGCGCTCGCTCTGTCTTTCGGTTCGGCTGCGCTCTCTTCGTTGCGCTCGCTCTGCTGCGGTGCTCACTCTGCTGCGGTGCTTGCTGTTCGCGTGGTGAGCGAGCCTATACCCTGGAACCTCTTAAATCTACTGCTGGGGTAGTTTCGTTCGACTAAAACGCCGTTTTGTTACAAAAAGAAAATGTTCCTTCATTGGAATAAACTTAAAACTATACAATACTTACATCTAATTATGTGCTAATAATAAAAAAAGAAGAAAAAATAAGGTTTAACAAAAAAATAATGTGGAGGCTAAAATTGAGTCCTCACAAGGTCCCAGACTTAAAAGTGGAAGATGGGTATGTGTATAGGCGAAATGTGTATGTGTGGAAGCTGTGGATTCCAAAAGCAATGAATATTGTTTGCCCATGGGGGTATCCACAAAACCATTGATAGGCTGAGAAAATATTATTTCTGGCCGTGTTTGGTGCAAGATGTGAAGGCATTCATCAATAATTGTGATATCTGCAAAACATCGAAAGCACCGAACAGGGTACTACGTCCACCAATGGGTAAGTTGATGGAGTCGCAAAGGTTCTTTCAACGTCTCTACTTTGACTTCTTAGGCCCTTATCCTCGTTCACGTAGTGGCAAAGTAGGTATTTTTATTGTTATGGATCACTTCTCTAAGTTTGTGTGCCTAAAGCCAGTTAAGAAAATGTCGGCGGGCATAATTTTAGATTACATGGAGAAGGAGCTGTTTTATACGTTTGGAGTGCCCGAAACTGTGTATTCGGACAATGGCTCACAGTTCAGATCCGAAAAATTCAAAAAGCTTCTTAACCAATTTCAAATAAAGCACATACTTTCGGCCGTGCAAGCACCTCAAGCGAACGCATCGGACATGTACAAAAAGTAAGGAAGACACTTCGATTAAGATGTGCAGCAACTGCGGTGAGAACAACACATCAAACTGGCGCGGCTGTGTAGTCTTCAAAGAGCTTAAAAATCGCCTCTACAAGCGCACGCCGTCGCCAAGGTCCCACTCTAATACACAATCATCAACCAGATCAACAACCTCCCAAACGCAACACTAGCCTACTTAACGTACTGACTCAAACACCTCATATGCAAGTGCCCTAAAGTCAGGCACCAAAACTTCTACTTCAGCATTAGAAGCCACGAGCAACTTCCACCCACCAATCGCCCCGTGGAACGCCAATGGCGTCTCACAGCACAGGCTGGAACTAACACAATTCCTTAACAACAAAAATATTGATGTTATGTTGCTTTCTGAAACGCACTTAACAAATAAACACAACTTCCAAATTCCAGGATTCAAATTCTACTCCACTAATCACCCAGATGGAAAAGCCCATGGGGGTACTGGAATACTAATAAGATCTCGGCTCAAGCACTATCCTCAGAACAGCCAGAAATGGCCCTATCACACTTGCAGCAGTATACTGCCCACCGCGGTTCACACTCACAGAAGACAACTTCATGGAGTATTTTAATACGCTAGGAGAGGGCTTTGTCGCAGCAGGTGACTACAACACAAAACACACACACTGGGGATCTCGCCTGGTCACGCCCAAAGGGAAGCAGTTTTACAATGCAATCACCAAACCAAACCGAAAGCTAAACTACGTTACACCGGGTAGACCTACATACTGGCCTGTAGATCCAAAGAAGCTTCCTGACCTCATTGACTTCTCTATAACTAAAGGTATTCCCCAGCACCTCATAACAGCAGAGTCACTTACAGACTTGTCCTCAGATCACTCTCCAGTCATCTTTAGCTTTCTACAGCAGCCCCGGTTAATTGAGAAGCCTTATAGGCTTACAAATAACCAAACTAACTGGGCCAAATATTCAAGATATGTCTGTTCTCATATCGACGCCTCAGGATTGCCAAACACCGAAACAGACATTGACAATCTGAACGGCTCGCTTGTATCGACCTTAGTTGCAGCAGCAACAGTCTCAACTCCATCAGACCCCCCTGCTCCTATGAGATACAACCTAACAAACAGAGATATCGAGAACCTGGTGCTTGAAAAACGACGCTTGCGCAGAGAGTGGCAAAAGCACCGATCGCCGACCTTGAAACAAAAACTAAAAGCAACGACGCGTTTGCTCACCAGAACACTCAAACTAGAGGAAGAAAATGCACAATACGAATACATCGAGCAGCTCTCACCAACCAGCACAAAACACTCTTTATGGAAAGCCCACCGACACCTCCAGGCACCAACAGAGGCTGTCACACCACAGCGAGATGCCCATGGAAATTGGTCCCGAAGCGATGAACAAAGAGCCCACACCTTTGCTGACCACCTGCAAAAAGTGTTTCAGCCTAATCCGCCTACAAACACTTTCATCCTCCCCTTGTTACGTAGCAATTGCGCACCGCTGGAGCCAATGGTTTTCCGGCCAGATGAAATAGCGAACACGGTTAAGGAATTAAGCCCTGGAAAATCAGCATAAACGTAGTACAGCGAGCACAATCAAAAATTCTGCGCACTATAACAAGAGCCCCCTGGTACCTTCGTAACGAGAACATACATAGAGACCTTCAAATCAACCTAGTCGTAGATGAAATACTAGACAAAATGACCAAATACCTGAACATGCTGGACGCTCACCCTAACCCCCTTGAAAAGCGATTATTGCGAGCTTGCAGTTCATCTAGACTGCAGCGATTTGATCAATCTGCCCAGCTGTAACTTCTCAGGGCCGCTGAACAACAATTCAAATTATAAAATTGTATTCTAAATTATATTAAGATTTGTAAACTTTTTGTTAGTCTCATAAGCTGAGAAGAAAAAAAAAACAAAATTGAATCTTGTTATTTACATTATTTATTTCTCTATCAATTTGTGTATCGCATTCATGTAACCAGTTAAGATTTGTTATTATTCAGATTATATTTGCAATTCCCTACTTGCGTCCTAATTATGTCTTAATTTTAGATTTATATATTTTTATACCCTTGAACCATTGAAAATGGTTAAAAAAATGTATACTAACTTTTTGCAAATCTATGTAACGGGCAGAAGGAGGCGTCGGAGACCCCATAAAGTATATACATTCTTGCACAGGATCACAAGCCGAGTCGATTGAGCCATGTCCGTCTGTCTGTCCGGCTGTCCCTCTGTCCGTCTGTCCGTCTGTCTGTCTGTCTGGATGAACGCGCCGATCTCAGCTATTCCAAAAGCTAGGGACACCAAATTTAGCATGAAGGTTCCTGTATACCATACGCAGATCAAGTTTATTTTCAATTTGGAATAACACGCCTACCGCCCCCACAAACCGCCAATTTTGATTTACATGGCGATTTACTTATTTCTTAGTATATTCTGCTTTAGTATATATATAGATAAATACTATATGAACTTATCCTCCAAATTGCAATCCGATCGGACAATAAACACTGAAGTTATTAGATAAACCATTTCGAACCTTCGACCAGCAAAGAAGTTGTCGATGACGTCAGAACTAAATTACTTGCGTATGTAGAAAAGAAAAGGACAAACGATGCGAGCGCGAAGCACGATCTGTTTCTCGACTCTTCTTTCCATGCACATGTCAATTACCGAAAATACATGTGCATAAATATATACTAATACTCAACCAATAGGTGGCGTGGTAAATGCATATGAATGTATGTAAGTATTTACCTGCTTATGTACATAATCATAATATGCTTACGTGCACATATGATTATTATTTACTAATTCATATTTTAGGGTCAGTAAAAAATACAAAACTATAAAATGCAATTGATTAAATATTTATTTTGACTACTCGATATATTGCAAGTTATTGATATTGGCCAATTCAAAATTTATAAAGAAATACCGATATATACTGCTCACACCGCTTTTTGGAGTCTGGCGCTAGGAAAATTGAGGCGATAAATTATTGACAACGTATCGAAATTGATGCTAGGTGGCAGCGCACTGCAGTGTTATGATTACTTTGTGGCTTGCGATTAGTATTATACAATTAGATACTTTTTAGGGCAACATACGTCCAAGGGTATCCCACTGTCGCGAGCCGCTCGACTGTTGCTCTCGTTTGTCTTTTGTTTATATTAAAAGTAACGCCCTCGTCAGTATTTACCGTCTGTTTTGAAAATCTAGGGGTGAGCTTATTGCGCCTATTTTCCTTACCAAATTCTTCGTCTTCTGTTTCTACCTGAATAGCGTCTTTCCTTTCTTGATTTAACTTCCCAATGTTATCAACCTTATTATTATACCCTTGGACAATTGAAAATGGTCAAAAAAGGGTATGCTAACTTTGTGCAAATGTATGTAACGGGCAGAAGGAGCCGTCGGAGACCTCATAAAGTATATATATTCTTGCACAGGATCACTAGCCGAGTCGATTGAGCCATGTCCGTCTGTCTGTCTGTCTGGATGAACGCGCCGATCTCAGCTATTACAAAAGTTAGGGCCACCAAATTTAGCATGAAGATTCCGGTATACCGTACGCAGATCAAGTTTATTTTCAATTTGGAATAACACGCCTACCGCCCTCGAATACCGCCAATTTAGAACGTTCTGCTTTAATTGCAATCCGATCGGACAATAAACACTGAAGTTATTAGATAAACCATTTCGACCCTTCGACCAGCAAAGAAGTTATCGATGACGTCAGAATTAATTATTTGCGTAGGAAAGAAAAGGACAAACAATGCGAGCGCGAAGCGCGATCTGTTTCTCGACTCTTCTTTTCCATGCACATGTCAATTACCGAAAATACATGTGCATAAATATATACTAATACTCAACCAATAGGTGGCGTGGTAAATGAATATTAATGTATGCAAGCATTTAAATGCTTGTGTACATATTCATAATATTCATAATACCATATGCTTACGTGCACATATGATTATTATTTAATAATTCATATTTTAGGGTCAGTAAAACATACAAAACTATAAAATGCAATTAAATAAATATTAATTTTGATTACTCGATATATTGTAACTTATCGATATTGGCCAATTCAAAATTTATAAAGAAATACCGATATATACTGCTCCACCGCTTTTTGCAGTCTTGCATTGATGCAAGGTGACAGCGCACTGCAGTGTTATGATCAATTTGTAGCTTGCGATTAGTATTATACAATTAGATACTTTTTATGGCAACATACGTCCAAGGGTGCCGCTCGACTGTTGCTCTCGTTTTAAACTAGTTTACATACTTTAGGGTATATTGCCTTTTGGAATTCATTCAATTTTTGCAGATAGTCATGCTCATCGTCAAATTTAATGGTTTGTTTGAATAAGTGTGTACGTCCCGAAAACAATTCATAAGGAGTCAGCTTAGTAGCCGAGTGTGTAGTGTTATTATGAAAGTTTCTGTTAGAATCTCCTCGTGGTCTATCTGTACTTTTTCTTTTTCTTTTCTTGCATAATGATTCGATACACTTCAGTGAGTGTAAAATGTAGTCTTTCGACTGGGGCAATAATAGAAGACTGTTGAAAGGAGGTGACATGCCGTTCTATATTATACGAGGTGTATTCAAAAAGTATCGCGAAAGTTTTGTTGACAGTTTTCTTCTATTGCAGGGGCGTGGTACATCAGGAGTTCTTACCATATGGTCGTACCGTCAGTAAACAGTATTATCTTGAAGTTATGCGCCGTTTGCGAGAAGCAAAGAAGAAAACGTCCAGAAATGTGGAAAAACCATTCATGGCTTTTGCATCACGATAATGCCCCTACTCACTCATCTTTGCTTGTGCGCGACTTTTTGGCCAAAAGAAACACACTAATGATGCCGCAGCCATCGTATTCCTCAGATCTGGCCCCCTGTGACTTTTTCTTGTTCCTTAAACTGAAGAGGCACATGAAAGGACGACGTTACGCTACGATTGACAAGATAAGTATCGATACTTACTCGTGGTGGTTGGACGTGTTTCGCTTTTGATCCCTGTGTTTCTTAATAATTCTGTTTAATTTATTTGCTTATGTGCTTTCATTAATACTGCCGTATCTTACTAGTGCTAACCCTGTGAGTAAAAGCTTAAAGTAGCATACTAATCCTGCCTTATTAGTGAATTCGCTTACAAAAATTTTAATTCTTTTCACTTGCGCGTCTTGGCGTCAAGTTTTTTTGTATTTGTTTTTACTAATATTCTCACACTGTCCTGCTCTCCCGCTCTCCCGCTCACGGAAGTAAATTTCGCACTCTGAGTAAGTTGTGTAGTGCTGTTGTTTTGTTTACCTCGAGTGCTGGCTATTTTTGTTTTTTTATTTTCGTTCTCGCTTGCTTGCCTGTTTTCGGCGCTGTAACTGTTTCTTGCTCTCTCAAGAAATTTGTCTTAATATTCTATTGCTCTCTTCGTTGTCCCCTACTATTCGAAGGCATATCTATTTTATTAACATGGTGTCGTGCTCTGCAGCAAATTGCAAATGCTCTTCAGATGCTAATGCGGACTACATTGGTTGCTGGCTCTGTGACAATTTTAGTCACTTAAAATGCTGTGGCCTAACTGTGCGGGTTAGAGATGCCGTCAACGCCAATGTAGGCCTTAAATGGTCGTGTGAAGCGTGCCGTGTGGGTGAATCCGATCTACGGAAAATCCACAATAAAACCAAACTCGGGTTTTATCGGATACGCACAGCTTTCTCTAATCTCCAATCTGAATTTTTGGAGATGGAGTCCCAATTTAACGCCTTTACGACTCTTAGTAAGCCACCTGCTCCTCTTAATATTCCTTTAGATTCAGTTACTACGAATCTAAAGACCACCAATCTACTTTCTTCCAAGGCTTCTTCTTCTGATCTTCTAAGTCTAATTTCCCCTATACCGTCTTGCTCTTCTAGTTGCACAAAAAAAAAAACTAGCAGCAATGTTACCGCACCGAAACCTCTTGCTGCCCCTCTTGTGCCTACTCCCATTACGAGCAATGATAACAACGTAACGGGTAATGTTCCCGCAATCATGCCTGCTAGTCAGGCAACGAGTATAAAACCTCTGATTGCGATTAAACCCAAAAAATTGGTGTTTATCTCTCGCTTGGCTCCAGACACAACCATAGAAGATGTACAATCGTACATTCTCGAAAGGATGCCTGTAAATGATTTGATAGTTAAGAAATTCAACTTCAAATTAAAGCGCGACATTTCTTCTTTCAAAATTATTCTCCCTGCAGAACAGTTTAAAGACGTTTGCGCAGCTTCTTTCTGGGCGCCCGACCTTATTGTTAAAAAGTTCACTCCAAAACAAAAAAACCGAACGACCGTCACTCTTCCCACATTGGCCGTTACATCGCCAAGTGGACCTACAACAAGTGCAAAGTCCTCAAAAAACTAAAGTTCTCTTCTCTTCATGCTTCTGAAAATGCTAGGGGACACACAAATATTCTTTCTTCCTTAATTCTTTCCTATCAAAATGTTAGAGGCCTCTGTAGTAAAATCTCTAGTCTTTATCTTCATAGTCTTGCCTTTACTTCCCAAATTATTGCCTTTACCGAAACCTGGTTAAAACCAGAGATTCTAAGCTCTGAAGTCTTTCCAGATAGGTATACAACCTACAGGCTTGTTCGACCTGACCGACGGGGTGGTGGAGTACTGATTGCAGTAGACTCCTCCATTATGTCGGACCTCTTACAGCCGGAGTTTCAATTCGACATCGAATTAATCTGTGTAAAACTACACTTTCCCGGTTTTTTCTTGTATATAACCTGCTCCTATATTCCGCCGTCATCGGAATTATCAGTCTACTCGCAACATTTGTCTGCAATTATTTTTAATCTGTTATCAGACAGAGATCATTTCATAGTCCTGGGTGACTTTAATATCCCGGAATGTAATTGGACATCCATTGCGGAGGGAAACTTCCTTCTGCCCTCCCGGCAACATGATCTGTTTGACGGTTTGTTTGACATGTCTTTGTCGCAGGTTAATCATGTCAAAAACACTTTAAACAGATCGCTTGATATATGTTTCGTCTCAGATCCTTCCAGGGTGATTTTAGACAGGGCACAACCTCTTTCCCTACCTGAAGATCCTTATCATCCCACTTTCGAAGTGAATCTCGACTTGGGTATTAGCTTTGTGGATAAAAGTGTAAAGCCGTGCAATCGCATGCGCTGCTTTAAGAAAGCAGACTTTGAATACTTAAATTATTTAATTTCATATTGTGATTGGTCTGACTTTTATCTATCAACTGATATGTCAGTGGCTATCAATATATTTTATAAAACCCTTAACTCTGCTTTTGATATCTGTGTTCCGTTTTTCTATCCGACAAGCTCAAGTAGGCCTCCTTGGTTTACAAAAGAGTTGTCTCGCTTAAAAAACTTAAAGAGTAGCTTATTTAAGAAATACAAGCTGAAAAACTCACCGCTTGTCTTTTCCCGATACCTAACTGCTCGGGCAAATTTTACCGTGCTTAAAGCGAAGTGTTA
This sequence comes from Zaprionus ornatus, assembly GCA_018904035.1. Taxonomy (NCBI): domain Eukaryota; kingdom Metazoa; phylum Arthropoda; class Insecta; order Diptera; family Drosophilidae; genus Zaprionus; species Zaprionus ornatus. Next base: position 801,939 of record JAEIFZ010000032.1, on the reverse strand, counting down.
TAAAAACTATTTGACCAGATGTAGGATTCAGTTCTTTCAGAATCCTAAACAGTTTTATAGTTTTGTTAACATGAAGCGCAGGTCAGCGGGCTTTCCTTCTAAACTTATGTTCAATAACGCTGAGGCGAACACAGATCAGGCCATTGCCGATATGTTTGCCAAGTTTTTTCAAACAACTTATTCTTCCTCTACGCCAAACATTCACTCCTATCCATATAGCGTACCAAGCTCGAATGGCAACTTCACACCTTTACTGAATGAAAGTTCACTTATTAGGGATCTTCGATTGGTTAAACCAGTCTTCTCACCAGGTCCCGATGGTATCCCCGCCTGTGTACTTCGATACTGTGCCAACTCCTTATGTAAGCCATTGCTCAAACTATTTTCGCTGTCCTTAGTAACTGCCTCGTTTCCATCCATATGGAAGGAATCCTTTATCATCCCTTTACATAAAAAGGGCAGCAAGTCTGATGCAAGCAATTATAGAGGTATCTCTAAATTGTCGGCTATACCGAAATTCTTCGAGAATGTTATTACTCCTCACTTGCAGCATTTTAGTAGATCCGGTATATCCCCTTTTCAACACGGATTTGTGAAGCGTCGTTCTACCACGACAAATCTGCTTGAGCTGACATCCTTTGTGGTAAAAACGGTCATACTTAACTCACGTACTCTCATGTACGCGGATGATGTCAAGATCTGTTTTCAATTTAGAGACGACTCCTGTCATTCTCGCCTTCAATCTGACCTAGATTGTTTCTTTTCTTGGTGTCGTGCAAATCTCCTTAATCTGAACAGCTCAAAATGCAAGCTGACATTCTCACGTGCCTGCCCAAAGTACGTATCATACTCTCTTTGTAGTTGTACCTTGGAAAGAATTTCCCTGGTTGATGATCTAGGTGTCCGTTTGGACCGAAAACTCAAGTTTTCCGAACATATATCATCAATGGTTAATAAAGCTATGGGTGTACTCGGCTTTATTAAGAGATGGTCCAAGGAGTTTGACGATCCTTACTTAACTAAGACTCTCTTCACTTCGCTTGTTCGTCCAATTCTCGAGTACGGATCATGTGTCTGGAACCCTCAGTACACAGTTCATAGAGACCGCATTGAATCCGTACAGAAAAACTTCTTAATGTTTGCCTTGCGAGGCCTTAATTGGGATGTAAATTCAAGACTTCCTTCCACAACCGCACACGAAACGCGCGAAGCAATTGCCACAAACAGCACAAAAAAACAAAGGAAAATAAAAGGACGCGGTGGCTTGATTAATAATTTTCAAATTGACAATTTATTGCTGCTGCTGGCTTCTACGCTTGCTTAACAACGAATGTTTTCATTAGCGAGAGTGGGCCACAATCCGACCACACTCCCCGAATTCACCGTCGGCATTTGCCGATCGTCAAAGGGCTTAAGAGAGCATTATAAAGAGAGCATGCTCAACTACATTTAAATTCACAATTTTCTCTTACTTTACATTAGCCTATTACTTCAATGTCAATTTCAAATTAATTTACAATAATAATAATTATATTAAAACAAAATAAAACTATGATGCTCCAACATTCCGGCCCCGTTGAAGACCTCCGGTCTTTAACACATCGGGAGTCGGGCCAGCTAATGAATTGGCCGCTTAATTGCGCCTGCTGGTGTTTTTATTTCGGCTACCCGAATCTTGCCGTCCTCCCCTCGAATTGTGCGCGTTACGCTCCCGGTTATCCACTGCTGAGGGGGTGTGTTGTCGTCGTGAACTAGCACGACCGCCCCTTCCTCGAGATTGTCCTCGCCTTTGGTCCATTGAGTTCGCTGCTGGAGGCGGAGCAGGTAGTCCTTGGACCACTTGCGCCAAAAGTGCAGTTTGAGCGCCGACAACTGCTGCCACAGCCTCAAATATCCTCGCCCTGGTTTCTTGATGCTCTCGTCTGGATCGGATCCTAAAGGCAGCGCCAACAAAGGCTGACCGATGAGTAGGTGGCCTGGCGTCAGCACCTCTCCATCGCTGGGATCGCTGCTGTCGACGAGCAACGGCCTGGAGTTGAGCAGCGCCTCGACGTCCACCAGATGTGTGCTCAACTCGTCCTGCGTCAGGTTGGCGTTGCTCGCTCCTCGCAGAAGCCTGTGCTTGGCAGACTTTACTGCGGCTTCCCACAGTCCTCCGAAGTGCGGGGCGCCGGGGGGAATGAACCTCCACTGCACTCCTCTCTCCGCTGCGAAGTTCACCAGCCTCGCCTCGTTGTTGTGGAACGCCGTCTGCAGCTCCCTCAGTACGTTGCTCGCTCCAACGAAATTCGTCGCGTTGTCGCTGAATATCGTCTCCGATAATCCGCGTCTCCCGATGAACCTTTTAAAAACATTCAAAAAAGCATCAGTTGATAGATCGGTTACCAGATCTAAATGGACCGCCTTTAAGGCAAAACAAACAAAAACGGCAACATACATTTTTACAGGTGGTCTACCCCTGATTCTATAGCTAACATAGAACGGCCCACAGAAGTCTACTCCGCATACTCTAAATGGCCGACCTTCTCGAAGGCGATCAGCAGGCAAATTTCCCATTATTTGCCCCAACAATTTTGGTTTATATCGAAAACAGTGTACGCAATTCCGAACAACTGTAGTGCATAAACTTCGAGCATTTACTACCCAAATCTGCTGCCTCAGAAGTCCAACTAGAACTTTTGGACCAGCATGGTAGTGCCTACGATGCAAATATCTGACAAATAGTTGAATAAATTCTGAACTCTTTGTCATTAGAAGCGGAAACTTAGCGTCATAAGAGAGAGGCCCGTGTAACAAACGTCCTCCTACTCGAATGAGCTCAAATTGTATTCCATTTTTGTCAAATTTATCAATAAATGGATTCAGCGATTGCAACATTGGTGCTAGAACTACTGATTGTCTCAATAATTTCAATTCGCTTTTGAACGATGTGCTTTGTACTACGGCGATCAGTTTTAGAAATGAAATATTTCTTTCTGATGCAGACACCACGAGAGAGTTTGATTTGAGCCCTTTGTAACAGAATCGAAGCACATAAGCCATTATGCGAATCAAATTTGGAAAGTTGGAATGACGATTTATTAGCTCAACAAAACAATTTGGCTTAGCTTCTGTCAAAGTACATACAACAGAACTTTTTTTGTCCTCGGAAGATTTGATTTCCGACGCTATTTCAACCAGCTGAAGCTGAGGCCATTGTTCTTCCTCCAGTTTCAAGAAACTTGGCCCGTCGAACCATAACGAGCTAACAATCTCGTCTATGTCGGTTCCTCTCGATACTAAATCCGCCGGATTAGCATCTGTTGGAACGTGACGCCACACAATACCTTTCGACAACTCCTGAGTTTCTGCAACTCTATTTGCCACAAATGTGCCCAATGTGCCAGAATCGCGTTGTAATCAATACAGCACAATCTGTGAATCCGACCAGAAATTTAAACTTTCTATATTAAATTTTGATAAGGTTGTCGCAATTTGGTGCCAGAGCTTGGCCAGCAAGAGCGCTGCACATAGCTCTAGTCGGGGTATTGTTTTCACGTTTAGTGGAGCTACCCTAGACTTTGCAGTGAGCAATGTAATGCCAACGTCTTGGTTGCTGCAAGTTCGAACGTATATGCAACAACCATATGCATGACTGGATGCATCGGCAAAGCCATGTATCTGAACTCTTTCATACGTATTAAGACATACGTACCGAGGGATGCGGATTTTATGTAAATCGCGCAATGTCATGGTAAACTTGTTCCATGCTGTGTGAAGACTCATTGGAATAGCTTCATCCCAGTCTGTCTTCAGTCTCCACAACTCCTGCAACAACATTTTGGCCTTGGTAACAATTCGACACAGCAAACCAAGAGGGTCAAACAAACGAGAAGCTGCAGACAATATTTTGCGTTTCGTTGGCTTAGCCGAGGCAAAACTGTCCACATCGAGATGATATTTAAAAATATCCTCTTGAGGTGCCCAGCGCATCCCAAGAGTTTTCACGGAACTCTGGTCATCAATTTTAAGAGTCACTTCTTCGCTATCCTTTGTTTTAAACGACAGATCACTACAGTTGGTTGCCCACTTGACAAGTGGAAAACATCCTGATTCCAATATCTTTTGAACTTCATTGCAAATAGTGTTAAGTTCTTGTATACTATCTGCTCCTGCCAACATATCATCAACATAAAAGCACCTCTTAATCACATCTGATCCAATAGGATGTGATTGTGCGTGCATGTTGGCCAGCTCAAACAAGCAGCGTATCGCCAGAAAAGGTGCAGAAGCTGTACCGTATGTGACTGTATTAAGTCGGTCAGGACGGATTACTAGTGAATTTAAAATCTCCACATTTCTTCTCAGAAGAATATGTAGCATTTAAAGAGCGTATTGAGGCCATGCAAAGGAAGCTTGTAAGGTAGCGTCTGAAGGCTGAGGTGAGCTCAGTCGCGCCAGGGCCACTTCACAGGAAAATTTGTAAAGTTTGCTGAGACCCGAGCCGAAACGAGGAGAGTGACCTTCTGAGGTTTTGTAGCCATTGCGAAGACGAACACGTGGTGTTCTGCTCAGTCGGCATGGCCGACTTTGCAGCGTGTGTGCTGTTGGAAATCGCGCGCAAGGACCAGCAAATGGGTCCAGTGGCCGCCTCCGCTTCTCTAATGGTCTCGGAGCCGGGTATTTACCTGAATTCTGAGACCATCGGCTAGCGGCTGCTCAAGAGTTTCCACTGTACGTGCTGGGTATTTACCTTCTCGCACGTCAGTGGAGCCACGGAGCAGTGCGAGGCCACGTGGACGCTTGTCCGCTTTCGCGCACGCCCACACTGCGTGGCGGCGCCTGACAGGTGGCCGCCCGCGTGATTTGGTTTATCTCGGAACCGGGTATTTACCTCGTGTTCCGGGATCACCGACTCGCGGTTGTTCTCGAGGTTTCACTGTATGTGCAGGGTATTTACCGGCTAGCACATCAGTGGAACTCCGGAACAGTTTGGCCACGCAGGTTGGCGCCCCTTCGCCCTCGCACACGCGCACTCTGCATGTCGACGCTAGACCAGTGGCGCCTCCGTGACTTGGTTAATCTCGGAACCGGGTATTTACCTCGTGTTCCGGGATCACCGACTCGCGGTTGTTCTCGAGGCTCCACTGTATGTGCAGGGTATTTACCGGCTGGCACATCAGTGCAACTCCGGAACAGTTTTGGCCACGTGGTCCGGCGTTTCCCTGCCTCCAGGCGCGCGGCCCGGGGTAGGAACGGCAGGCGCTCGACTTGTGGCCGCCTCCACAGTTCGGTTAATCTCGGAACCGGGTATTTACCTCGCGTTCCGGGATCACCGACCCGTGTCTGGTTCCGAGGTGCCACTGTATGTGCAGGGTATTTACCGGCTGGCACATCAGTGGATCCCTGGAACAGCTTGGGCCACGCGGTCTCGCGTTCGCCGCCTGCACAGACACATGCACACACTCACACGCCCTTTTCTTTCCCCTTGTTTTGCCGACACGCGCACTTTCATTTTCAAAAATATCATTATCTTTATTTTTCTAACTTAGCCTAAGAAAACTAAAACTAATACATATTCCTAACCTAGCCCTGCCTAAACACCGTCCTTTCCGCTAAAAACGGGCCCTGCCTAAAGATCGGCCATGTAGCGGCTCGCTCACCTTGGTCCACGCGTCTCTTGTTGTTGTCCTCCGTCTTGTGTTCTTTCTTCTGATCCTGGTGTCGTCCTCCTCGTGGCAAGGATTGTCTTTCTGGTCTCTGTCTTTTTTGATCACACGCGTCTTTACTTTTTTGTACGGACTTGTCCACCGTCTTGATCTTTTCACGTTCACCGTCTCGAACTTGACTGCCAAAATCCACGTGCAGCAATTATTTTCCTCCCTCCAAGCGCCGGCACTGACCTTGGCAGCGCAGTCGCTGAGCTTAAGCCGCCTACGCACTCTGCAGCGCTCTTCCGGCTGCTGTGATTGCAGCGCTCTCTCGGCTGCTGTGACTGCAGCGCTTCTTATTGGTCGTTTTTTTTTTGCTGCGTTCGCTCTGTCGGCGTTAAGCTGCGCTCACTCTGCCGTGACGCTCGCTCCGTCGTTCGGCTGCGCTTGCTCTGTCGCGGCGCTCGCTCTGCTGCGGCGCTCGCTCTGTCGTTCGGCTGCGCTTTCTCTGTCGTGGCGCTCGCTCTGCTGCGGCGCTCGCTCTGTCGTTCGGTTCGGCTTGCTCTGTAATGGCGTTCGCTCTGCTGCGGCGCTCGCTCTGTTGTTCGGTTCATCTGCGCTCTCTTCGTTGCGCTCGCTCTGCTGCGGTGCTCGCTCTGTCGTTCGGTTCGGCTGCGCTCTCTTCGTTGCGCTCGCTCTGCTGCGGCGCTTGTAGTATTCCAAGTAGAATGCATTCGAACATAAAATCGAAAAAAAATAATATTCGAATTACCCCTCTCATACACTGCACTGGGTAAGCACAGCATAAAACTTTTCTCTTTCCTCTCTTAAAGTCGCCCACGTGGTTGTCTAATCGTATGATTTAACCGTAACCCTAACTTAAAGCTTTTTCTTCGAAGTTATAAAAAGAGCTTTTACCATAGGCATAACACATTTTTTGATCGGCTCTTTTGTTAAACAGACGCATTATCTTTGTGATCTGAAAAATTTAAATAAGAAGTTTTAATAAAAATCTGCAATCGGCTGCTGCAGTCATAAAACCAGACATAGCAATTCCCTGGCTAAGACCAAAAATAAAAATCGGATTAATTCCATTAATTGGAGCAGTGGTGGTACATTCCTCAAAAGGTGATATTGTAACAAGTGCTATAATTGTGAAATTTGTTAAAGTGAAGATTTTCTTTCAGCCGTGTGGCAGGCGGGGTTTTTTCTTGGAGTCTAAAAGGCCTGGTTGTGGCCGTCAGCCGTCAGAGACAGTAAGGGGAATCACATGGAACCCCAGCTTTGGCTGAGGTACGTGCCGTCCTTGCTCCTACTGTCGGAAGTGCGGCTATACTCTCCACGTGAGGGCGGCTGGAAGCAGGCCCCTAGCACGGTCATGTCTCTGCTAGGGGTGCTGACTAATTGTAGTCGGGCGAAGATTGTGATTCTATAAATCACCCCAATCCAAGGCGGAACAGCATACGCCAAGGGATGCATGGCCGGGGGGTAGCCCGGTCGTTAGTATGCGGACTCTGGATACCTGTCGCCCTCCAGTTTTATCTAGACTTCCCACGGCACGCGGGCTATGCCGTGGGTGACCTTCCCTTCCCGCCTACTCGTGGGTCCAATGTATGGATATAAATTTTACAAAAGATAAGTCCGATGCGACTTCGACAGCATCAACCCAGGGCGAGGCCTTAACGGCCGACCCCAACAACAGCACTGCAGCCAGTGGGCTGCTGGCTTCCACCCCCAACACCACGGGTCTTGGCCCTGGTACTTTAGGGGACCCGGACAGGCCACGGACTCCCTTGGACGATGAGTTCGCCAGTGCTGATTTCTCGTCCAATAGCTGCTCAGGCCGGCAGCAGCTCGTCGAGGTGATGTCCTCTGACGCTGAAGCTGACGCTGACCTGATCAGCCTCGTTGACGACGCTTCCGTGGCCTCGCAGAGGTCAGGTCTCACGGAAGCAGGCTCTCAGATACAGCGGCTGCGACTGGACTCTGAGAACGCCTTTGTGAAGATGAAGACCCGTGAGAAGAGGCTTTTCAAAGCCGCACTCGCAAAGGGTTCGAGCAGAGCAGAAGCTCTGGCTATCGCCACCGCGCCTCCCGTGGAAACCAAGTCCAAACGGACGCGCGCTGACGATACCGTCCTCGAACCTCGAGGGTCTTCAAAGAAGCCCAAAAAGACTCATGTGGAGTCCACTAAGCCACCTCTCAGCCAGGTGTCGAGCAGCGTGAAACTGGGCTTCACTTCGGCTGACTCAAAAAACCCGCTTTCACCGGAGCAAGTGGCCACGGTGAAAGCTAGCATTGCCAAGGCTCTGCTGCTTCATCCCACATCGGGTGCCAGTCCGGGTTTCGAGGGTTGCATACCTCGAAATGAATGGCTGCTCCTGGTGTGCGAGGATAGCCGCACTGCCGACTGGGTCAGGGGAGCCGTTGGACACATCAGGTCCATCAGCTCCCTTGACATTAAACTACTGGAGGAGTCCGAGTTCCCCAAAGCTCACCTCATTAGAGGATACTTCCCCAGTAGTGCTGGACTCACACCCGCCGATATTTTGCGATACCTTGGTATCCAAAACGAGGAGTTGTTCTCGACAAAACTGTGGCGTGTGGTCCAGCATACCCTCAGCGGTACTACGACCCACCTCGCGATGTTGGTCGACGAGGAGTCGTATAAGGCTCTGACGGAGTGCAACGGGAAGGTGAAATTCGTCTTTGGACGAGTCAAACTTCTCCTGAAGAACTCCGTCCCCAGAGCCTCTCCCTCCCCGTCCCGTACCCCATCCCCCTCTCCAACCATTCCCCCCCCTTCCAGCGCCCCTCCGGAAGCGTCAAAGGTGGCCCCTACCTATGCGACAGCAGTGGCTGCCGCACCGGTGGCGTCCACCAGTGCTGCGGCCGGAGTGGCGCTGAAAGCCCCCATCCCCAAACCCCCGACCATTCTGGTCTCCGCCCCAACCCCTCAACGGGCCGCACCAGGCCGGTGGCTGGCAGCGGGCGCCTCCTGGCCCCTGCCAGATCCACAGTCAGCGCTGGGCGCAAACAACCCGCAAGGGCACCTCCCGCGACTGGGATCGCTAGGCGTCCTCCCCCGAGCAGCTCAGCCAGACTGCCGAAGGGCATCCGAGGCAACGACTCTCGGGGGGGCAAGGCATGTGGCCTTGTCACCAAGGCGCTGAGAGAGGATGCGGAGCGCAACTAGAGTGCTCCAGGCGAACCTGCACCACGCAAAAGGAGCCACCCTGTGCAGGGTCGTCTGTAAAGAGGAGATTGACCTGGCTCTCGTCCAAGAGCCATGGTTAATAGGTGGCCTCGTCCGTAGACTATCATGCGGATCATGTAAGTTATTATATGACCGTATGGGAGGTGCCCCTCGCACTGCTATACTGATCAATAACAGTGTGAGACACTTTCCTTTAACCAACTTCATTCACAGAGACCTGGTGGCAACGGCTATGGAGGTAGCCACTGCTGATGGCGTCCGGGAAGTGGTGATCGCCTCTGCTTACTTCCCGGGCGATGTGGATGACGTACCCCCCGCAGAGGTTCAGCGGCTTGTGGGATTCTGCCGCCTCCACAACAAGCCGCTCGTGATTGGCTGTGATGCCAACGCCCATCACACAATCTGGGGGAGCAGCGACGTCAACAAACGTGGTGAGTCTCTCCTTGATTATCTAATGTGTTGTCATTTAGACATAGCGAACGTCGGATGTAAACCGACGTTTATTAATTCTATTAGGGAAGAGGTATTAGATCTCACCCTAATAAGCAACTCAATTGCGAGTTCGCTTATAAACTGGCGGGTCACAGACGAAGCCACCTTGTCGGACCATCAGCACATCAGGTTCGACCTTCCTGGCCAAGTCGAGATCCGCCAGAACTCCTTTTGTCCTAAAAAGACAAATTGGGAACTCTTCAAAGCCTCTGTGGCTTTGAAAGCAGACATGTTGATCAGCAATCCTAACTCTGTCAGTGAGATAGAACTTGCTGCCAACCTGCTCCAAGATGTGCTTATTACGTCCTTCGAAGCCAGCTCAGTTCGGAAGACACTAACGGTCAACCGTAAAGTTCCTTGGTGGAACGAAGAGCTGGCTGCTCAAAGAAGGAAGGTTAGAAGCCTTTTCAACAAGGCCAGATCTAACCGTATAAGTTGGGACGTCTATAGGGACGCTCTCACAAACTATAATAAGAACATTAGACGCTCCAAACGCGATACGTGGCGCAGCTACTGTGGTAGCATAGAATCTCTGCCAGAGGCAGCGAGGCTCCACAAGGTATTAGCCAAAGGATCGTCTAATGGTATAGGGCTTCTTAAAAGAGCAGATGGCTCTTTCACTCAAAATCGTAGGGAAGCACTTGAACTTTTACTACAAGTTCACTTCCCAGGTTCCGTGTCCAACCCAGATCTATCCAGTCACGTTGACGCCACCTGGTCACCTGACTCACGTGGAACCAGTTTATCTGGTACCATCTTCGATCCTGAAAAGGTCAAATGGGCTGTAGATTCCTTCGCTCCTTTCAAAGCCCCAGGGGGTGATCAAATCTTTCCAGCCCTTCTCCAAAACAGTCTGGATCATATCCTTGATCCACTGGTCGGCCTTCTTAGAGCCAGTCTCACGTGGGGACACATACCCAACTCTTGGAGGAGAGTCAATGTGGTATTCATCCCCAAACAGGGGAATCGTCCTCTTGACCAGCCTAAGTCCTACCGACCGATCAGCCTTACCTCCTTTCTGCTTAAGACTGCGGAAAGGCTCCTAGACTTGCACATTCGGTGCTCTCTGCAGGAAAACAACCCTCTGCACCCCACGCAGTTCGCGTATATAGCCGGTAGATCGACAGAGGTCGCTCTCCACAAATTAGTGAGTAAGATCGAAAAGGCCTTCGTATCAAAGAACATTGCTCTGTGCTCTTTTCTTGATATAGAGGGTGCTTTCGATAATACCGGCTACGGGTCTATCTCTACTGCGCTTGAGAGCAGGAACATTGCCCGTCCCATAATCCGGTGGATTGACGCCATGCTCAAACACCGGACTATCTCCTCTACCCTGGACACGACGACCGCCCATATTAGTGCGGTAAAAGGGTGTCCCCAGGGAGGGGTTCTATCCCCTTTGCTCTGGTCCCTAGTAGTTGACGAACTACTAATCATACTCGCAGAACAGGGCGTGGAAGCGATTGGCTATGCCGACGACCTGGCTCTCGTAGTGAACGGGAACTATGCCAACACCGTGACAGATGCAATCAGCTATGAACACGGTCAGTGGATGGTGCGATGATGTAGGTCTTAGCATCAATCCTCAAAAGGCAATCATTGTTCCCTTCACTAAGCGTTACTCTATTGACATTGGTCAATTACATATTGGCGGCTCTCCTGTGGAACTTTCCAACGAAGTCAAGTATCTAGGGGTAACCCTTGATAAGCGACTAAACTGGAACTCCCACCTGCATAACACTCTATCAAAGGCCACTCATGCCATGTGGGCATGTAGAAGGCTTTTCGGTAGAATATGGGGTCTCAAATCCTGCACCATTAGGTGGCTTTTTGAGATGATGGTAAGACCGATCGTAACCTACGCTGCTATTGTTTGGTGGCCTAAGGTTACGCAGGTCACTGCCATCAATAAATGCACGAAATTGCATAGGCTGCTTTGCCTTTCCTTGGCGGGTGCACTCCGCACCTGTCCCACTGCAGCAATGGAATCGATTTTGAATCTGACTCCGCTGCATATCCGTATAAAAGAAGTTGCTGCTATGAGCCTTCTTAGAATCAAGCTCCAATCTGGGCTTCTAGCTACCGAATCTGGGCATGCTAGCCTACTCAAAGACATTTCTGGCTTAGAGATCTGCACTAGATCAGATTCTATGACCAAGGAACTCTTCTTTGGTGCAAAATTTAGAACCCTCATCCCGGACCGCAGGGTTTGGGATGCTGGCAACCCCATCAGAGACCCAAATGGTATACATTGGTACACCGACGGGTCAAAGACGGAACAGGGGGTTGGAGCTGGGATACATGGTCCCAACTCCAGGACCTCGATTGCTATGGGCAACTGGCCCACAGTTTTCCAATCAGAGGTTCACGCCATTGAGTTCTGCTGCCGTCTTATCCTTGAGAAGGGGACTAGAGGAGCGAAAATATACATCTTCTCGGACAGCCAAGCGGCCATACTAGCCCTCTCCTCAAAAAGAGTAGGCTCGCGTATGGTGGCTGACTGCTGGAATTGTCTCCAGAGGCTGTCAATAAGGAATAAAGTCACCCTAATTTGGGTACCTGGGCACTCTGGCTTCCAGGGCAATGAGCTGGCGGACGAACTAGCGAGGGCTGGGTCATCAGCCACCTTGCTCGGCCCCGAACCCTTCTGTGGCGTGGGGTGGTCTACTATCTCCTCCCTTGTGAAAACCTGGGCTGGAAGATTGACTGAACGCTACTGGTTCTTCCAACCAGGGATGCGGCAGGCTAAAGAGCTTACCAATCCCAAAGTTGATCGAAGGACCAAGCTACTCTCCAGGAGAGACCTCTATCTCCTTTTTGGCTACCTAAGTGGCCACCACTTGGTGAACTACCACCTCAAAAAAATGAGTTTGTCCTCGGACGCGGAGTGCAGGCTCTGCAAAGAGGACGATGAAACTACTAAACACATTCTATGTGACTGTCCGGCCTTGGTATGGACAAGGAGGAAACATCTACACGTGGAAATCGCAACTCCAGAGCAGATTGTCCGTTCCTCGACGAAAGATCTGTTATGCTTCATTAGGGAAGCAGAACAGCTTTTGTCATGACAGGGCGAGCATTCTGGGTACAAAAGATCATATTGGTCGCAGTGCCTCGCGCTTTCTCCGCTGGGAGACTCCCTCTTCTATAATAATAATAATAATAAAAGGCCTGGCCACGCTATCTTCAACTTAATCTAGAGCCCACTGAATGTCGTACGACTTCGGCCGACTTTGGTTAAATCCAAACCAGGTCAAAGGTCGATAAAGGTTTCCCCTGGTTCTGTTCCGTGGACCTAATCTTCAATAAGATCTAATCAAGATAAGTCCTGATATTGCTGTGTACAATGCTGGTGCCAAGTATTACATAATCACCTAGTTTTCGGCTGCAAACCAAATTCCATCTTTATTAGAAAACTCGCGAAATGTTTCCCCAGACACAGTTTAGAAGTCACCTATGTTTCTCAAACTGCTACCAGTGAATTAATTTTGTGCGAGATCAGCTGTCGAGTTCAATGAACTCAAGAGCGGCATTAAAGCTGCATTAAAATCATTTCAACGAATTAAAATCATTTAAACAATTTTTATATGAAAATTTAAGTCTTTGGAATTCTAAATGAATTCAAATTTATATTCCAATGTAGCTTAAGTAACGTAATTTTCTAATATATAAATTCTTGCTTATGGCCAGTTAATTTGATTTTTTTTGGGACGAGCATGTACACATGGTTGGCATATATATCTAATTTATTTTGAGTATCTTTAATACAGCTTCCAACTTTAACCAACCACCGTTCAATGGGCCCATCGTTCGAGAGAGTTGCAGATAAATAAAACCAAAAGAAAAGTAAATATGGAAATGAGTGAGTTTACCTAGTACCTTGAACATATATTAGGATATAAATGCCACATGTAAATTCCCCAATTTAAGGCCCATTTTTTTTATAAGCAGTACTAGAAACTGTATTGTTTTGCCTTGATTTGCCTTCTTTTCATGAAAGAAAAGACAATGTATTTAAAAACTGTCAAAATATTGAATTATTGTGAAAATAGAAATTGAAAATGAATAACTAAATGTTTTGTTATGGGTCTATCTGGATCTTCGCGGAGACAACATGAAGTAAATTAGTAATCGGTTTATTAAATATTAGGGGCAATGACCAGACATCCCTATTTGCATTGCCATGGTAGGGTGGGTAGAGACGAGGGGCAGCAACATCTAGTTCCCTCTGAAAATAATTCCAGTATTCGTTTGAGAAGGTGTGTCGGCACCGATTTTTTTTTCATTCTTGTAGATATTACCACTATGCTAGTTAAACCGTGCACTTATATTTTATGACGTGGCAAGTACTAGGGAGTTTGGCCAGGAAAACCCCGACCAACCCGGCGAGCTTGGACCGAGCAAAGCAAGAGTGCACATCCTCCGCACCCAAAACTCCCCGGGCTCAGGTTTCTATCAGTCACCTTAGCCTGAGCTTGAAAGCCATTAATATTGTATAAACCAGGCTGTACACTACACGCTCGCTCTGCTGCGGCGCTCGCTCTGTCGTTCGGTTCGGCTGCGCTCGAGCGAGCCTATACCCTGGAACCTCTTAAATCTACTGCTGGGGTAGTTTCGTTCGACTAAAACGCCATTTTCTTACATAAAGAAAATGTTCCTTCATTGGAATAAACTTAAAACTATACAATATTTACGTCTAATTATGAGCTAATAATAAAAAAAAGAATAAAAAATAAGGTTTAACAAAAAAATAATGTGGGGGCTCAAATTGAGTCCAGTCCAGTCTCCGCGGGGTGCGAGGAGGGTGTTTGGGGTATCCTCCTTCGGGTCCAGCATCAGGGTGGCATCGTCGCGGTGGAGCTTCTCCTCCGACTCGCTGAGCTGGTCGGCGGGTGGGAGGGTGGCGAGGATGGCTGCCGCACGTTCACTCGCTTCTTCCGGGGACGAGGGTGCCTCCGGATCGACCCAGCGGAGGGCTCTCCCGGGACGCGTCGAGGACACTCCCCCTTCGTCCTCGATCACCTGTAGGCGGGCACAGAATAACTCGGGGGTTTCTGTGGTCGAGCTGGCGATGGGGATGGCCACGGGTTGTACACCGGGGAAGACGATGGTGCTGGCATCGTCATGTCAACGTTTCCCATGTCCGGCCGTGGAGGGTGCTCCTCGTCGTCCGCTAGTGCGGTTGGCAATCCTTCGAGCCATTCCTCCACGTCCCGGCGGTCCTCGTCCTATTGGTGTGGGTTGGCCATTTCTTGTGGGTCTGTTTTTTTTCTGTGGGATATAAACACGGTTATACCCCAGAAACCTAATCCTACTTAGCTAAGCCCTACGGAACGGTGAGACGGTGTTTGTTTGAAAAGGAAAAGAACAAATTAGAAGTAAATCTTAATAGCTAGTAGGCCTTGTCGACAGGCCTAGGTTGTCCCTCACTGTGTCTCGTGGATCTTCTTCTTCTCGTTGGAACGGCTTCAGGTCGGCTATGTGGGCAGTGCGTCGCTCTCGGGTCTCTTCGGGCTGGAGTCGAACTATGTTTTGGGAGAGAAAACGGATTACCTTATAGGGTCCTTCGTATTTCGGCGCCAATTTGGCCGCGAAGCCGCCCGCCGCTTTCGAGAGGACGTGCTGACGGAGTAGCACTAGTGTGATTAGGGTTGGTCTCCATTCCCGTCGCCGTAGGTTGTAATGGCGACTTTGTTCGGCCGATGCTCGCTGCGCATTTTCCCGTGCCACCAAAAATAGTTGTTCCATTTGTTTTGCTCGCTTGATGGGATCGCGACTGTCATGTCCTGTGCCGGGGGTAACTTCATCGTAAAATGCTCTCGGTAGTCGTGGTTCGCGTCCTTGCACCAGGAAAGCGGGGCTGAACCCCGTAGTATCTGAGACGCTTCTGTTGATTGCCAGTGATATCTTCGGAAGTAGGATGTCCCACGTGTTCTGCGGTCCGTCGATGTATTGAGCAATCATAGTTTTAACGGTCCTGTTTGCTCGTTCCGTGGGGTTCTGCTGGGGACTCTATGGTGCCGTGTGTTCCAACTGTTTGCCCACCCGCTTACTAAAAGCCTTGAACGCACGACTGGTGAATTGGGTCCCATTGTCGCAAACAAACGTCCTAGGTGTTCCGAAACGTGCGAGGATCCTCTCTCTGAACGCCTTCTCCAGGTGTGCGGTGGTAGCCTTGCGTAATGCGACAAGTTCGACCCATTTGGAGAACAGGTCGAAGAAAACCAATAGCACCGTGTTCCCTTGTTTGGACCTCGGTAATGGTCCCACGAAGTCTGCGCACAGGGTGTCGAACGGTTCCTGGACTCGTCTTGTCAGCATTTTCCCGGCCGGCTTGCATTGTTCAGCTTTAAACATTTGGCAGATGATGCACCTTTTAACGTATCACGCGACGTCTCGGAACATTCCTGGCCAGTAGTACCTCTGGGCAACCCTTGTCGTAGTTTTTCTAATTCTCAGATGTCCGGCGGTTGGCGCGTCATGGCATTCCTGCATAATCCTTCCTCTCGTCTCTTTCCCGACGCACAGCTTCCATGGGATGTTGTCCTCTTCGTCGGGTTTCAATCCTAGGTGACGATAGAGTTTGCCATTCTGTATGGTGTAATCGGGGTACTTCTCGGGTTCCTCTTCCAGCTGCTTGCATCGGCGTTGTATCCACGGGTCCGGGTGAACTTCGGTCACGGCCTAGAGTAAGGTGTCCATCGGCTGTCGGGAGAGGGCATCTGCTACTACGTTCTGTTTCCCCTTCCGGTAGTGCACATCGAACTGGTATTGCTGTAGCTCGAGGGCCCATCGTGCGATCCTACCCGTTGGGTTTTCGATGGTGTTGAGCCATTTCAGCGCTAGGTGGTCCGTGATTGCGTCGAAACGGTACCCCTCCAGGTAACAACGTAACTTGCGAATAGCCCAAATGATCGACCCGTTCCCCTTCTTCCGTCTCCTGGGTGAGGACGCCTCCCAGTCCGTAATCACTCGCATCGGTCTGGAGTGCGAACTTTCGGCTGAAGTCAGGACATGCGAGCATTGGTGCTTCCAAGGGCCTTGAGTCGGTCGAATGCTTCCTGCTGTTCGTCCTTCCATTCCCAGCGGCGTCCTTTGCGCAGTAATAGCTACATTGGTTGTACGACGGTGGCGAAGTTCGGGACGAACCGTCTGTACCAGGAGGCTATTCCTAGGCACCGGCGTAGTTCCTTTGGGTTCGACGGGGGTTGTAATTTCCGTACCGCTGCTATTTTGTCTGGATCGGTGTGGATCCCTTGCTCACTGACAACATGGCCCAGGTACACCAACTTGCGTTGGAAGAAGTGACACTTCTTCCGGTTGAGGCGAAGGTTTGCTGCCCTCAATCTTCTGAATATTTCGCGCAGATTCTGGACATGATTCTCCACTGAAGTACCTATGACGATGATGTCATCTAAGTAGGCGAAGGCGTGGGGTTCCATCTCCGGTCCTATTACTTGGTCCAGGGCACGTTGGAATGTCGCGGGGGCGGAATGTAGTCCGAAGGGCATAACTTTCTACTGGAACAGACCCCTGCCGGGTACCGTAAATGCGGTACACTCGCGGCTCCTCTTGGCCATGGGGATCTGCCAGTATCCGCTCTTTAAGTCCAACGTGCTGATGTATTTGGCGTTTCGGAGTCGTTCCAGGATGGAGTTGTTTCGCGGTAGGGGGTACGCATCGGGGATCGAGCGTGCGTTCAGTTGTCGAAAATCCACACACATCCGCATTTCGCCCGTCTTTTTTCCTACCAGGACGATCGGGGCGCTGTGTGGGCTCTTCGAGCGCTCGATGCACCCTACCCTGAGCAATTCGTCGATCTGGGCTTTGATGATTTCCAGCATTGCGGGGTTCTTTGGATAGTACCGATGTTTGATGGGCCGGTCGTCCTTCATCACGATCACGTATTCCGTGATCGTGGAGACGCCGGACAATCCATCAAATTTGGAAAGTTCCTCTTCTAGGAATTTCGAGATCCGTGGTTCCAAGATGGGTGTCGGTGGTTGTTCCTCGGGCAGGGTGTTCACGGTGGCGAGTCCTGTGATGGGCGGGGTTGACTCGTCCTGCCCGTTGGTAACGCCTCCTTTATCCTTCCTTTTCCGGAACGGGTTCCTCCGGACTGCCTCGTCGTCCTTGGGTCCTAGCAGGTCCTCCATCCGTTCTGTGTGTCTCGGGTCGTCCTGGTTCTGGTGGTTGGTTGTCACATTTGGTAGCTCTGTGTTTTGCTCCGGGTGTTTGATTGCGGTCTCGCGGTTGCCGGCTGCATCTCTTTGCTCTGTGTCCGGATTCCTGTGTGAGATGCCAGCCGCGCATTTGCCGGCTGCATCTTCTTGTTCTGCGTGCTGGTTCCTGTGTTCCGAGTCCTGGTTTCTGTGTGAGATGCCAGCCGCGCGGTTGCCGGCTGCATCTCCTTGTTCTACGCGCTGGTTCCTGTGTGAGATGCCAGCCGCGCGGTCGCCGGCTGCATCTCCTTGTTCTACGTGCTGATTCCTGTGTTCTGAGTCCTGGTTTTTATGTCAGATGTCGGCCGCGCGGTTTCCGGCTACATCTCCTTGTTCTACGTCCTAGTCCCTGTGTGTGTCCTGATTCCGGTGTTCCGAGTCCTGGCTCCTTATTGGTGTGGCAGTTCGGGTTCCCAGGTGTAATGTTACTCCCCCGCAGGTCAGAGTCGTGTTGATGGCCCCAAGGAAATCCAGTGCTAGCAACACGTCGTCCAATACAACGGGTAATATTAACATCTGCACTTGCGTGCAAGATGTTCCCAGTTGTATGTCCGCCCATGTGGCTCGCGTGAGTTCCTTACGGGTGCCATCCGCTAAGGCGACCACTGTCTTCACCTGGCATTGGTTCCCAGGGTTCCCGATCTTCCGTGCCAGACGTTCTCCAATAAAGCTCCTTGTTGCCCCTGTGTCGATGGTTGCCCACACCACGTATCCCTCGATTATGATTCGCGCCGAGATGCGCCCGCCGTGAACTCGCAATTAGTTTACTACTTCCGGATGGTTGTGGTCACTGCCTCCGCTGCATCTGGTTTCAGTGGGGGCAATCGCCTGTTTGCCGACTGTTGGGTCTGGCAGCAGTCCACAGTGCGTACTCCCCGCTTGCCGCATGTCCAGCAGAAAAGGATTCGCTGGCCCCGACATTCCCGAGCGAAGTGTCCTGCTCCTCCGCAGTAACGGCAGGCCTCTCTGACGTTGACTATCGCCTGTTCCTCTGAAGTCGTCGGGGTCGGTGGTGCGTTGAGGTTGGGGTGTGACGACTCGCTCCCTGGTGTCCATGATGCCCCTCGTTGAGCGCCGTTCCGCGCGTTACCTGTCAATTCCCGGAGAGTCTGGAAGTCGTTCCGCCTTACGAAGCGTTGGTATTGGGGTTGCAGGTTTTCATAAACCCTCTCCAGTTCCTGGGCCTCCGTGAATCCGGCTCTGCGCATCATCAGGCGAATGTCAACCATATATGTTTTGTATGGTTCCCCCGCCTTTTGATAGCGCAGTCGGATCTCGTCCTCCAGCCGCTGGAAGTAGCGAGGCGGCAGAAAAATCTCGACGAATTCCTTACGGAAAACGGTCCACGTCTCTCCTTGCAGTCCGCTTGTCCGGAACCAGTCCTCGGCGGTATCTGTTAATAACTCGGGGAGGGCCTGTGGGATGTCTCGGGTGTCGATCCGGTACGTTGTTGCCCTTTCCTCCAATCTTTCGATTAAACGCAGGGGATCTGATTTGCCGTCGAAGGTGATTCCCCATCTGCGCATGCGGTCCGCTGTGTGGGCCAGTATCATACTGTCGTATCGCTCGGATCCTTCTGAGCATCCTGGTTCCTGTCGCTCGGTTGCTCGGCACTATCGGTTTTGTCTCCTCGGGAGGCCTGTTGCTTATTTTCGGCCGATCCTCCATCGTGAGTGGCCTTGCTGGTGAACTCCCGGCGGTCCTGTCAGTGCGAAGTCTCCTGACCGGACTCACGGCACTGCCATATTGCGCCTCTAGGGAAGCCAACCGCTCCAGGGTGGCCGATGAGTGGTCCTTCCTGTGTATGAAGGTGGTCATGCGGGACCGCAAGTCCTCCACGGTGCCTCCTCGGTCTAAGTTGAACTCGTCAGCCAGTGCCTCCAGTTCCGGTTTCCTCCAGAAAGAGATCCAGCGGACGCCCACCATCGTTAATGAGTTGATTCCGGTCTCGTTCAATTTGGATTTGAAGAGTTCCCGTGCTTCCTCGGTGTCGCAGCTGGGGACTTCGAGGCTCGAGGATGTCTCTATTCGCGCCTTGTACTTATTGTTTTCCCTTTTTTTCCCAACTTATAACTATTTTTTCCTTATTACACTAGTACACTCTAACGTTACAAGCGACCAGAAAAAAAGGCAAGGACTTTAAAAAAACAGAATCTAGACGAAAACAGAAACGACAAATGCAAGAAAAAAATTAAAACAACCGCGTGTCTGCCGCTAGGCCACGTGTTCCGCCTCGACGCGCTCTTCCCGGCCCCTCAGTCGGTCTCGTGGTTCTTTAAGCCACAGCCTCTCCTAGTTTCGTCCTTTTGTCTCAGGTGTCCCTGCTCGGGCGCCACCTGTAAGGTAGCGTCTGAAGGCTGAGGTGAGCTCAGTCGCGCCAGGGTCACTTAACAGGAAAATTTGTAAAGTTTGCTGAGACCCGAGCCGAAACGAGGAGAGTGACCTTCCGAGGTTCCACTGTATGTGCAGGGTATTTACCGGCTGGCACATCAGTGGAGCCCTGGAACAGCTTGGGCCACGCGGTCTCGCGTTCGCCGCCTGCACAGACACATGCACACACTCACACATTCACACGCCCTTTTCTTTCCCCTTATTTTGCCGACACGCGCACTTTCATTTTCAAAAAAAACATTATCTTTATTTTTCTAACTTAGCCTAAGAAAACTAAAACTAATACATATTCCTAACCTTGCCCTGCCTAAGCACCGTCCTTTCCGCGAAAAACGGGCCCTGCCTAAAGATCGGCCATGTAGCGGCTCGCTCACCTTGGTCGACGCGTCTCTTGTTGTTGTCTTCCGTCTTGTGTTCTTTCTTCTGATCCTGGTGTCGTCCTTCTCGTGGCAAGGATTGTCTTCCTGGTCTTTGTCTTTTTTGATCACACGCGTCTTTACTTTTTTGTACGGACTTGTCCACCGTCTTGATCTTTTCACGTTCACTGTCTCGAACTTGACTGAGCTTAAGCCGCCTACGCACTCTGCAGCGCTCTCCCGGCTGCTGTGATTGCAGCGCTCTCTTGGCTGCTGTGACTGCAGCGCTTCTTATTGGTCGTTTTTTTTTTTGCTGCGTTCGCTCTGTCGGCGTTAAGCTGCGCTCACTCTGCCGTGACGCTCGCTCCGTCGTTCGGCTGCGCTTGCTCTGTCGCGGCGCTCGCTCTGCTGCGGCGCTCTCTCTGTCGTTCGGCTGCGCTTGCTCTGTCGTGGCGCTCGCTCTGCTGCGGCGCTCTGTCGTTCGGTTCGGCTTGCTCTGCCGTGGTGTTTGCACTGCTGCGGCGCTCGCTCTGTTGTTCGGTTCGGCTGCGCTCTTCGTTGCGCTCGCTCTGCTGCGGTGCTCGCTCTGTCGTTCGGTTCGGCTGAGCTCTTTTCGTCGCGCTCGCTCTGTCGTTCGGTTCGGCTGTGCTCTCTTCGTTGCGCTCGCTCTGCTGCGGCGCTCGCTCTGTCGTTCGGTTCGGCTGCGCTCGCTCTACTGCGGTGCTCGCTCTGTCGTTCGGTTCGGCTGCGCTCTTTTCGTCGCGCTCGCTCTGTCGTTCGGTTCGGCTGCGCTCTCTTTGTTGCGCTTGCTCTGCTGCGGCGCTCGCTCTGTCTTTCGGTTCGGCTGCGCTCTCTTCGTTGCGCTCGCTCTGCTGCGATGCTCACTCTGCTGCGGTGCTTGCTGTTCGCGTGGTGAGCGAGCCTATACCCTGGAACCTCTTAAATCTACTGCTGGGGTAGTTTCGTTCGACTAAAACGCCGTTTTGTTACAAAAAGAAAATGTTCCTTCATTGGAATAAACTTAAAACTATACAATACTTACATCTAATTATGTGCTAATAATAAAAAAAGAAGAAAAAATAAGGTTTATCAAAAAAATAATGTGGAGGCTAAAATGGAGTCCTCACAAGGTCCCAGACTTAAAAGTGGATGATGGGTATGTGTATAGGCGAAATGTGTATGTGTGGAAGCTGTGGATTCCAAAAGCAATGAATATTGTTTGCCCATGGGGGTATCCACAAAACCATTGATAGGCTGAGAAAATATTATTTCTGGCCGTGTTTGGTGCAAGATGTGAAGGCATTCATCAATAATTGTGATATCTGCAAAACATCGAAAGCACCGAACAGGGTACTACGTCCACCAATGGGTAAGTTGATGGAGTCGCAAAGGTTCTTTCAACGTCTCTACTTTGACTTCTTAGGCCCTTATCCTCGTTCACGTAGTGGCAAAGTAGGTATTTTTATTGTTATGGATCACTTCTCTAAGTTTGTGTGCCTAAAGCCAGTTACGAAAATGTCGGCGGGCATAATTTTAGATTACATGAAGAAGGAGCTGTTTTATACGTTTGGAGTGCCCGAAAAATTCAAAAAGCTTCTTAACCAATTTCAAATAAAGCACATACTTTCGGCCGTGCAAGCACCTCAAGCGAACGCATCGGACATGTACAAAAAGTAAGGAAGACACTTCGATTAAGATGTGCAGCAACTGCGGTGAGAACAACACATCAAACTGGCGCGGCTGTGTAGTCTTCAAAGAGCTTAAAAATCGCCTCTACAAGCGCACGCCGTCGCCAAGATCCCACTCTAATACACAATCATCAACCAGATCAACAACCTCCCAAACGCAACACTAGCCTACTTAACGTACTGACTCAAACACCTCATATGCAAGTGCCCTAAAGTCAGGCACCAAAACTTCTACTTCAGCATTAGAAGCCACGAGCAACTTCCACCCACCAATCGCCCCGTGGAACGCCAATGGCGTCTCACAGCACAGGCTGGAACTAACACAGTTCCTTAACAACAAAAATATTGATGTTATGTTGCTTTCTGAAACGCACTTAACAAATAAACACAACTTCCAAATTCCAGGATTCAAATTCTACTCCACTAATCACCCAGATGGAAAAGCCCATGGGGGTGCTGGAATACTAATAAGATCTCGGCTCAAGCACTATCCTCAGAACAGCCAGAAATGGCCCTATCACACTTGCAGCAGTATACTGCCCACCGCGGTTCACACTCACAGAAGACAACTTCATGGAGTATTTTAATACGCTAGGAGAGGGCTTTGTCGCAGCAGGTGACTACAACACAAAACACACACACTGGGGATCTCGCCTGGTCACGCCCAAAGGGAAGCAGTTTTACAATGCAATCACCAAACCAAACCGAAAGCTAAACTACGTTACACCGGGTAGACCTACATACTGGCCTGTAGATCCAAAGAAGCTTCCTGACCTCATTGACTTCGCTATAACTAAAGGTATTCCCCAGCACCTCATAACAGCAGAGTCACTTACAGACTTGTCCTCAGATCACTCTCCAGTCATCTTTAGCTTTCTACAGCAGCCCCGGTTAATTGAGAAGCCTTATAGGCTTACAAATAACCAAACTAACTGGGCCAAATATTCAAGATATGTCTGTTCCCATATCGACGCCTCAGGATTGCCAAACACCGAAACAGACATTGACAATCTGAACGGCTCGCTTGTATCGACCCTAGTTGCAGCAGCAACAGTCTCAACTCCATCAGACCCCCCTGCTCCTATGAGATACAACCTAACAAACAGAGATATCGAGAACCTGGTGCTTGAAAAACGACGCTTGCGCAGAGAGTGGCAAAAGCACCGATCGCCGACCTTGAAACAAAAACTAAAAGCAACGACGCGTTTGCTCACCAGAACACTCAAACTAGAGGAAGAAAATGCACAATACGAATACATTGAGCAGCTCTCACCAACCAGCACAAAACACTCTTTATGGAAAGCCCACCGACACCTCCAGGCACCAACAGAGGCTGTCACACCACTGCGAGATGCCCATGGAAATTGGTCCCGAAGCGATGAACAAAGAGCCCACACCTTTGCTGACCACCTGCAAAAAGTGTTTCAGCCTAATCCGCCTACAAACACTTTCATCCTCCCCTTGTTACGTAGCAATTGCGCACCGCTGGAGCCAATGGTTTTCCGGCCAGATGAAATAGCGAAGACGGTTAAGGAATTAAGCCCTGGAAAATCAGCATAAACGTAGTACAGCGAGCACAATCAAAAATTCTGCGCACTATAACAAGAGCCCCATGGTACCTTCGTAACGAGAACATACATAGAGACCTTCAAATCAACCTAGTCGTAGATGAAATACTAGACAAAATGACCAAATACCTGAACAAGCTGGACGCTCACCCTAACCCCCTTGAAAAGCGATTATTGCGAGCTTGCAGTTCATCTAGACTGCAGCGATTTGATCAATCTGCCCAGCTGTAACTTCTCAGGGCCGCTGAACAACAATTCAAATTATAAAATTGTATTCTAAATTATATTAAGATTTGTAAACTTTTTGTTAGTCTCATAAGCTGAGAAGAAAAAAAAAAACAAAATTGAATCTTGTTATTTACATTATTTATTTCTCTATCAATTTGTGTATCGCATTCATGTAACCAGTTAAGATTTGTTATTATTCAGATTATATTTGCAATTCCCTACTTGCGTCCTAATTATGTCTTAATTTTAGATTTATATATTTTTATACCATTGAAAATTTTATGGACCATTGAAAATAGTCAAAAAAATGTATACTAACTTTTTGCAAATGTATGTAACGGGCAGAAGGAGGCGTCGGAGACCCCATAAAGTATATACGAGTATATTCTTGCACAGGATCACAAGCCGAGTCGATTGAGCCATGTCCGTCTGTCTGTCCGGCTGTCCCTCTGTCCGTCTGTCTGTCTGTCTGGATGAACGCGCCGATCTCAGCTATTCCAAAAGCTAGGGACACCAAATTTAGCATGAAGGTTCCTGTATACCATACGCAGATCAAGTTTATTTTCAATTTGGAATAACACGCCTACCGCCCCCACAAACCGCCAATTTTGATTTACATGGCGATTTACTTATTTCTTAGTATATTCTGCTTTAGTATATATATAGATAAATACTATATGAACTTATCCTCCAAATTGCAATCCGATCGGACAATAAACACTGAAGTTATTAGATAAACCATTTCGAACCTTCGACCAGCAAAGAAGTTGTCGATGACGTCAGAACTAAATTACTTGCGTATGTAGAAAAGAAAAGGACAAACGATGCGAGCGCGAAGCACGATCTGTTTCTCGACTCTTCTTTCCATGCACATGTCAATTACCGAAAATACATGTGCATAAATATATACTAATACTCAACCAATAGGTGGCGTGGTAAATGCATATGAATGTATGTAAGTATTTACCTGCTTATGTACATAATCATAATATGCTTACGTGCACATATGATTATTATTTACTAATTCATATTTTAGGGTCAGTAAAAAATACAAAACTATAAAATGCAATTGATTAAATATTAATTTTGACTACTCGATATATTACAAGTTATTGATATTGGCCAATTCAAAATTTATAAAGAAATACCGATATATACTGCTCACACCGCTTTTTGGAGTCTTGCGCTAGGAAAATTGAGGCGATAAATTATTGACAACGTATCGAAATTGATGCTAGGTGGCAGCGCACTGCAGTGTTATGATTAATTTGTGGCTTGCGATTAGTATTATACAATTAGATACTTTTTAGGGCAACATACGTCCAAGGGTATCCCACTGTCGCGCGCCGCTCGACTGTTGCTCTCGTTTGTCTTTTGTTTGTATTAAAAGTAACGCCCTCGTCAGTATATACCGTCTGTTTTGAAAATCTAGGGGTGAGCTTATTGCGCCTTATTTCCTTACGAAATACTTCGTCTTCTGTTTCTACCTGAATAGCGTCTTTCCTTTCTTGATTTAACTTCCCAATGTTATCAACCTTATTATTATACTGCTAACTTTGTGCAAATGTATGTAACGGGCAGAAGGAGCCGTCGGAGACCCCATAAAGTATATATATTCTTGCACAGGATCACTAACCGAGTCGATTGAGCCATGTTCGTCTGTCTGTCCGTCTGTCTGTCTGTCTGGATGAACGCGCCGATCTCAGCTATTACAAAAGTTAGGGCCACCAAATTTAGAATGAAGATTCCTGTATACCGTACGCAGATCAAGTTTATTTTCAATTTGGAATAACACGCATACCGCCCTCGAATACCGCCAATTTTGATTTACTTGGCGATTTACTCATTTCTCAACGTTCTGCTTTAATTGCAATCCGATCGGACAATAAACACTGAAGTTATTAGATAAACCATTTCGACCCTTCGACCAGCAAAGAAGTTATCGATGTCGTCAGAGCTAAATTATTTGCGTAGGAAAGAAAAGGACAAACGATGCGAGCGCGAAGCGCGATCTGTTTCTCGACTCTTCTTTTCCATGCACATGGCGATTACCGAAAATACATGTGCATATATATATACTAATACTCAACCAATAGGTGGCGTGGTAAATGAATATTAATGTATGCAAGTCTTTACATCTTGTGTACATATTCATAATATTCATAATACCATATGCTTACGTGCACATATGATTATTATTTAATAATTCATATTTTAGGGTCAGTAAAACATACAAAACTATAAAATGCAATTAAATAAATATTAATTTTGATTACTCGATATATTGTAACTTATCGATATTGGCCAATTCAAAATTTATAAAGAAATACCGATATATACTGCTCCACCGCTTTTTGCAGTCTTGCATTGATGCAATGTAATGTCCGACCTTATATTGAATTTATATTTCCTAGAGATGTAAAATCTGGATATTATTTCAATCTGGCTGGGCCGCCCTCCCCTTCGATTCTGTTGCGGCTAGCAAAAACAGCCTGTGGGGGGGTTCTTTCGGAGAACTTCCTAGCACTCTTATGAGAGAAGACACACAAAAAAAAAAACCAGAATCTTTGCCACTATTTCTTTTGTCAGGATGTAGAGTTTAGAAAAGAAAAGTAAAAGAACCGGAAGAAAGAAGTGATAGAATTTACTAGTGAGGAAAGGAAAGGAAAGGAACCCTACTCTTTCACGGGGCGCACTTCGGGGACACTACGGGTGTTAGTGTAGGTCCCTCGTCTTTACCCACCCTACCTATGAGTCCTGATTGCAATAATTTGTCGAACTCCCTTACCTAATATTACCCTTTCATCAACCTTCAGAAATCATTGTGTAATTGATTTAGTTTTCCATATTTAATTCCAATTTAAATTATCAGAAGGTTCTTAAATAATAGTTATAAGTAATAAACATAGTTTGTAAATAATCAAAATTCATACATATGTTAAATGAACTAAAGGATTTGATCTTCGACCTTAATAAAATTTCATATACAGATAAAGTTATTAATTCATGCTTAGCGTTTTGTATCTTTTGTTGAATTTAGTTTTTATTTATTTCAGCAAAAATAATCTAATATATATATTTTCTTTTAGTAGCTCCTTGCTGCCTATCGAAATTTCGAATTGGTTTTCTGTGTTTTAACAACAGCTAATAAGAGAAGTGGGAACACCCTAGTTAAAGCATACAATATTGTGTTTCGTTTTCACTGTTCATTATTTGACTGATCTGATCTCTAGCGATATCGATAACTATTTGTCATGTTTTTACAAGTGCAACTCTTGCGTAGTTTTGTTATATTTTGTTTTGCCGGTTCGCGATTTCGAAAAATTTAATGTTTAAAAGTGCAATTGTTTTTTGATTACAGAGAGGTTAAGTACCAGTTACAAGAGCTACGACAACCGCGGTCACAATTATACGTGCGGTTGGTGATATAGTGTCTGCAGGTTTTTATATTTCTATTTGAGGTGTGTGTATGTGAGCCCATTGGTTTCTTTATTTTTGGTGCAGCAATGTTGTATGTATAGAAAACAATATAAAAGAGTAAATAAAAGTGAGACTTACCCCAATCCTCCTTTGGGCCCAATGGATACGTTGGTTTAGTGTTATGTTAATGAGTTTTGATGTTAACGCCACTTTCTACTGTTTTCACACAACTACATACATAGATGCACCAATTTATTGTATAAAAATTTTTGGTTTCCTCTTTTTTTTTTTTTTTTTTTTTTTGGTATTTGCAGATTATTATAAAATTGTGATTGCGGTTTCTCTCTTTTACAAAAAAAATATATTTTTTTTTTTTTTTTGTTTGTTTTTATGTTTGCTAATTGGCAAGTTGATCTTTTGTCGCGAATTGATTGATCTGGGAAGTTTCGTGCTAGATTTTGCTACTCAAAAAAAAACTGCCTCATGTGTATGTGAGTTAATTACTAGTGAAATTTAATTTAAGTGTATAAGTCTCCAAATCGCTGCGCTGCTTCTGCTCTTGGTCTGGGTGTTATACGATGGGCAGAAGAATTCGGTGCCAACTGTACTTCCTTCTTTTCACCTGTAGTGCCTTTTGGGTCTCTTAGTTAGTTTTTTTCCCCTTTTTTTTTTTTTTTTTTGTGAGGGAGCTTGTTGCCAGTTATGGGAAGAACTGCTCCAGGTTGTCCCTAAGAGACTTGCTTTGATGCACTCTCTGCCTCGTTGTATGTGGTATTTGGGGTGATCGACATAGGAGGTGTTACGTTGCAGTTTTTTTTTTTTCGTTTGAATTACGGTTGAGTTGAATTTGCCCTTTTTCTTTACAGATGATCTGCAGACTGATGCGGTGCATTTCTTTCCGTCGCTGTGCCCTGACGTTTGCCGCCCCTGAATTGCTGCTTGCTGAGCTGGATAATGGTAGCCGCGGAATTATACTTGGGAATGGTGTAACCACAAATACTGTTTTTTTTTTTTTTTTTTCGTTTTTTTTTCTTATCGATTGACTTTCTTCTTGCAGGCGGACACATCTATCTCTCACGAAGGTTGGATTGAAAAGACCCGTGACCCAGCAAAAATCTGCGGTCGCCGTCTACTTTTTCTCTTCCTTTCTCCCTTTTTTTTTCTTACTATCTATCCCTCTCTGGCCATTGCAACTATGTGCACCCTTAGCACAAGTGGGCAGTATCCTGGCCATCATCCTGTAAGTATGCTCTTACCTAGATGCCCTGACTAATTATTTTGTATCTTACAGATAGCTGCTGCTCATCATCGCGGGACAGAATTGAAGAAAGTTTTAATTTTATTTATTTTTAATTATAAGTCTATTTTTATTTTTCATTATAAGTCTATTTATAAGTTTTTATTTATATAATTTTTTTTTTTTTTTTTTTTTTTTTTATGTTTGCCCGTTCATCACAACCACTGTTTAGTTCGTAGGCGTCCGTAGGGAACTAAATAGAAGTGTGTAGGTTGCTTTACGGTCGTATGTCCTTCGCATGGTAGGTTCCTACTAGTTTTCCCTGTAAATCCTCTAGAATATAGTATGAGCTTCCTAGTTTCTCTCTTATTCGAGATTTTAAAAACATAGGTGCTAATTTCGCATTCACTCCTTTTTCGAATGAACTTTGTAGGAAATTTCTTCTAAACACTTCCTGTCCCACTTTAAAATTTACATCTTTTGTTCGCAAATTGTATTTTTCTGCTTGCTGCTCGTAAGCAATTTTCATGTTTGCTTTTAGCTGTTTTCGCAGCAGCTGCAGTTGATCCTCCTTACGAAAGCCTCCTACATTCTCCTCAAGCAGCCCTAAATTTCTCAAAAGCTTATACTGTGAACCATGTGTAATCATGTTGAATCCATATAACGCTTGATAAGGAGCACATTTTAAACTCTGGTGCACACTATTTCGCAACGCACAGCTGATTGCTGGAATGTGCTCATCCCATGCACTTTGATCTTTTTCCAAATAAGCCCTAATCGCCGCTATTATCGATCGGTTAACTCTTTCCGAGGCATTCGATTGTGGCGAATACACTGCCGTATATTGGTGTTTTACACCAAAAGCTGTGAGAAAAGCATTAAAATCGTGTGCTTTAAATTGAGACCCATTATCGCTAATAAGCAGTTCAGGCACTCCATAAGCGAAAAAGATTTGGTTCTGTACCAACTCCATGATTGCTTTCGCTGTGAATTTTCTTAGTGGCCAAAGCCAATGAAATTTAGAAAAGTGGTCGAGGACTATCAGCAGGCCGATATGTCCCTGTTTACTCCTCGGATAGGGTCCTAATAGGTCAATATAGAGCCTCTGAAAAGGTCTAGAAGATTCCACTTGTTGCCCCATTGGAGGTTTTAACGTAGTATTTGGAGCTTTTGTACTTTTGCATACTTCGCATAGCCGAACATACTCCCTTACTTGTGTCACCATCCCTGGCCAATAATAGCATCGCCGGATTTGTTCTAAAGTTTTCCCTGTGCCGCCATGGGCGCATATTACAGTGTCATGAGCTCGCTTTATTACCGAGTTGGTCAAACTCTGGGGGATCCAGAGTTTCCAACCAGTTCTGCTGCCTTCAGAGTCTCCATTTCCATGATCCGTTCTAATATATAGGTGTTTGCCGATTATATTGCAATCTGGGTATGCTTCGGGATCCTCTCCTATTTTCTCCTTTAAAACCCTATATGTTTCTTCATCAAAACTTGGGGATTCCAGGTCAACTTCTGGCCCATAGTTTTCGATGGCTGCCAACTCATCATTAAACATACGTGACAGCGCATCTGGCACAACATTTTCTTTGCCTTTTCGGTGGCTAATGTTAAATTTATGCCCCTGCAAATTCATCGCCCACCTCGCTAGGCGCCCTTTTAGGTTTGCTTGCCTCATCAGCCACGACAAGCTGGAGTGGTCAGTTACTACTTCGAATTCCTGTAATTCCAGATAACATCGGAATCGTTCAATGCCCAGAATGACTGCCAAACACTCTCTTTCCGTCACGCTATAGTTTCTTTGTGCAGAATTAAGTTTTTTTGACATATACGCTACCGGTCTCTCTTCGTTTTGGTCATTCATTTGCACCAGCACCGCGCCTACTCCATAGTCGCTTGCATCGCAATGCAAGTAAAATTTCCGATTAAAATCGGGATTTTGCAAGACTGGGGCCGAAGTAAGTGCGGCTTTGAGCTGGTCAAACGCAGTTTGTGCTTCTTCGGTCCAGCAAAACTTTTTCTTGCCTGAGAGCAAATTTGTAATCGGAGTGGTTAATTCGGAAAAGTTGGCTATGAATCGTCTATACCAACCCGCTAGGCCCAAAAATCCTCTAACTTGTTTTATGGATTTTGGCGCAGGCCAATTGACTATAGATTCAACTTTTCCAGGGTCTGTTGAAATGCCTCCTTTTCCGATAATGAACCCTAGATATTTCACTTCGGTCACACAAAAACTGCTCTTTTCAATGTTCAAAGTTAAATTCGCTTTTCTAAATTGCTCAGTCAGGCGCAGCAGTACTGTAAGATGCGCGTCGAAATCTGCTGATACGACACAGAGATCGTCTAAATATCCAAAGCAACAGTATTTCAATTCGGGAGGAATCACCTCGTCCATGAGACGGCTCATCGTTTGAGGAGCGTTGCACAGCCCGAAAGGCATTACCCGAAATTGGTATAATGGCCTTCCGGGTACTGTGAACGCTGTTATCGGTCGAGATGCGTCCGATAATGGCACTTGCCAATAGGCATCTTTAAGATCAATTTTACTAATAATATTTGCTTGTGGTAGTCGTGCAAATATGCCTTCGATGCTCGGTAAGGGATATGCATCCTTTTTGGT
Organism: Zaprionus ornatus; assembly: GCA_018904035.1. Lineage (NCBI taxonomy): Eukaryota > Metazoa > Arthropoda > Insecta > Diptera > Drosophilidae > Zaprionus > Zaprionus ornatus. The sequence goes on along the minus strand of JAEIFZ010000032.1, from coordinate 770,867 downwards.
GCAATCATTCACCTTACGAGCATCCAGACATAATCGTACTTTCCCTGGCTTCACTACCAGTCGCATTGGAGAGCTCCATGCGCTACTGGATTTTTCGATTACCCCTAATTTGATCATACGATCAATCTCCTCAAACATCAGCTTCTCGACAGCCGGAGATACCGGATAAAATCGTTGTTTTATCGGAGTGGCGTCTCCAACTTCGATTTTGTGTTCTAGAAGTGATGTTTTCCCTAGACCCTGCTTAGCAAATGACGGAAATAAGGATTTCACTGCTTCTAATTGCTGTTTTTGTCGCGAATCTAATGGGTATGTGTTTGTATCTGTTTCTTCCCCTTTAGAGTCCTCCAACTCTAACGAGGAGATCAATCCTGGGGCCAAATTGAATTCTCTCCAAAAATCAATGCCTAGAATAAGATTTTTCTCAATTGAAGGAATTACAAAAAGTTTTAAAAGAGTCTTTTGGTCCTTATATGTCACAAGCGTTGAGAGAAAACCTAGCACTTCGTGCGATCTGCCGTCTGCAGTTTTTACTCTAGAGTTGATTCTCTTAAATTCTGGTAGTTTAGCCCAATCTTTTTGCGCCAAAGTCGAACCCACGCAACTAACATTTGCCCCTGTGTCCAATAAGCCTTCTTCCGTTACGCCTAAAAAAGAAACTTTGGCGTAAAAACGCCCATCGCTTTCTTTATTTATTATAGAGGACACCAGTAATCGTTTAGTTAACCTGACGGATTTCCAAAATTTTCGCAAACGTTGCGTAGATCGTTTTGGCTTATTACCCGCATGATTTCCAAATATTCTTTTCCTAACTTTTATATAATTTGCGAGCCTTTCTTCATATGGTTGTGTATGCAGTATTTTTGTATTTTTATTTTTTTCATCCTTTTCTATTGACATGTCCGGTAAAAGCATAGCTCTGGTCAGAATTTCTGAGCTAGCCGGTAAATCAGGTAAATTCGTATTTAGTGTTGCTTCGGGGCCGTTCGTGTCTGACTCACGAATGGTCCCTTGGCTTTTTCCGCTCTCTTTGCTAAGCAGTTAGGGCATTGCGGCTTGTAGGTGTTCTTTGCCCCGCAGCCATAGCAGAAAACTTTGCGATCTTCCACGCACATATCCCAACCATGACCCTCACCGTCACAATTCCAACATCGATAAACTTTTATCGGTGCTTGAATTGCGTCGACAGCGCCCACATTAGGATCCATGTCTGGAATACTATGGTCGTCTTCCAAAGAGGCCACGTTTCTTCGACTGAACACCGGGTTAGGTGCTGACTTTGGGAACCGCCGAGTCGCGACTTCACCCAACAAATTTTCGCGCATTTGCACTAGCTTGCGCAAATGTGCAATCGAACGAATTTGCACATAAAGCAATTCGTGTCGTATCTCGGGCAGTAAATTCCTTGTCAACATCTCAATGAGCTGCTGCTCTGGAATAGATGTTGACATTCGGGAAGCTAAGAGCATGATCTCGTCATAAAATGCCTCAAATGTCTCCCCCTGTTTTTGTTTGCGTGATCTAATCTCTTCTAATATGTCAGTGTCGTTCCGGTAGTCTGTGTATTGCTCTTTTAAAGCCGCTCCAAACTCTCTCCATTTTATCTGAGGATTTTCTTTTCGATACCTCCAATACCATTCTCTAGCTTTCCCTACTAGTAGAATGTGTAAATTTTTGCAGACTGAATCTATATCATTGTTAAGACAGTCTTTGGTTAACGTGGCTACGCGGTATAGGAATTCTTCTACGGTGACTCCTTTTGCCGACCCATCAAACTTGAGATTCCAGCTATGGATGAGCTGGGTAATCTTCTCTGGGTTTATTGACGTACTGTACCGAGAGCTACTTGAATTCTGGCTCAACTCGTTGAGTGTCAGATTTTGTCGGCTCACTTCGGGCGAAACTTGTCTGAAACTTAGGTTGGCTAATTGTCTGGCCACAATATTTTCCAGTTGTACCCCTAAACGCTCATAATCGATGTTTGGTGAAGATGCTCGATTGGTTCTAGTATTTGAGCTTCCCCCACGCCGTGTTTGCCTCACTTCTAAGTTTACGGCGCCCCGTTTCGATTTCCCGGGGCCTTTAACATTTCTACTTTGTTGATTCCCCTCTATTGGTTCTTCCGCTTGAGGGATTTTTTTATACCTTGTGTTGTGAGGATGCGTTTTAGGCTCAACTCCCGCGTTTTGAGCCTCTAGAGCCATTTGTTGTTGCCTCGCAGCTGCCGAAGTCGATGGTTCTAACCCCAAATTATTTTCTATCGTTGGTGATAACTCTGGCCTAGGCAGTTCTTTTAGATCTGATAATTTCAGCGTCTTCTGGCACGTTTGACAGACTTTAAACTGTCTTACCCAGTCAGAAATACAAGGTTCATGGAAACTGTGCTGACATGGTGTAACCAAAACTCGTTCTGCTGCGCCGGATTCCCATAATGGCTCTACGCAAATTTCACATTTTGTTTCTTTACTGTTTGCATTTTCTGCGACCAAGTTTTCTGTGCTACGTAATGTTGCCATTTTTAGTCTGTTTTGTTGGTTCGATTTATTTTTTTTTTTTTTTTTGCTTTGATTTATTTTGTTTTATTATTGTTTAAATTTTGATTTATTTTTTTCATTAAATTGATTTCTTCCAGTTGACTCTAGGGTAATGTAGGTTGTGCTCTTTACCCCGCAGTTGAGATAGTGTTGATAGTGTTAAGAAAGAGAGGAAGGATAGTGCGAAGAAAACAGTCAAGTCGAGGATAATATTTTGGGGATAATGTTTTCCTATGTCAAATATTATATTTCCAAGAGTACATTTCTCTTCACGTTTTTCCCTTTGATTTTTTTATGCCGAGTCTTAGATTCAGTGGTCGATATTTGGGACTTGCCTAAATTCGATTTCCAGCTGCATAGTACTCGCTATATTATTTCATAAACTACAGGCTTTCAGTAGCTTCTACGCATTTTACCTTTTATAATTTTTGACACTTTTCTTCGCATCATGCGTTTTTACGCTGCTTGAGCCCCACGCTTGGGCGCCAATTTGTAATGTCCGACCTTATATTGAATTTATATTTCCTAGAGATGTAAAATCTGGATATTATTTCAATCTGGCTGGGCCGCCCTCCCCTTCGATTCTGTTGCGGCTAGCAAAAACAGCCTGTGGGGGGGTTCTTTCGGAGAACTTCCTAGCACTCTTATGAGAGAAGACACACAAAAAAAAAACCAGAATCTTTGCCACTATTTCTTTTGTCAGGATGTAGAGTTTAGAAAAGAAAAGTAAAAGAACCGGAAGAAAGAAGTGATAGAATTTACTAGTGAGGAAAGGAAAGGAAAGGAACCCTACTCTTTCACGGGGCGCACTTCGGGGACACTACGGGTGTTAGTGTAGGTCCCTCGTCTTTACCCACCCTACCTATGAGTCCTGATTGCAATAATTTGTCGAACTCCCTTACCTAATATTACCCTTTCATCAACCTTCAGAAATCATTGTGTAATTGATTTAGTTTTCCATATTTAATTCCAATTTAAATTATCAGAAGGTTCTTAAATAATAGTTATAAGTAATAAACATAGTTTGTAAATAATCAAAATTCATACATATGTTAAATGAACTAAAGGATTTGATCTTCGACCTTAATAAAATTTCATATACAGATAAAGTTATTAATTCATGCTTAGCGTTTTGTATCTTTTGTTGAATTTAGTTTTTATTTATTTCAGCAAAAATAATCTAATATATATATTTTCTTTTAGTAGCTCCTTGCTGCCTATCGAAATTTCGAATTGGTTTTCTGTGTTTTAACAACAGCTAATAAGAGAAGTGGGAACACCCTAGTTAAAGCATACAATATTGTGTTTCGTTTTCACTGTTCATTATTTGACTGATCTGATCTCTAGCGATATCGATAACTATTTGTCATGTTTTTACAAGTGCAACTCTTGCGTAGTTTTGTTATATTTTGTTTTGCCGGTTCGCGATTTCGAAAAATTTAATGTTTAAAAGTGCAATTTTTTTTTTGATTACAGAGAGGTTAAGTACCAGTTACAAGAGCTACGACAACCGCGGTCACAATTATACGTGCGGTTGGTGATATAGTGTCTGCAGGTTTTTATATTTCTATTTGAGGTGTGTGTATGTGAGCCCATTGGTTTCTTTATTTTTGGTGCAGCAATGTTGTATGTATAGAAAACAATATAAAAGAGTAAATAAAAGTGAGACTTACCCCAATCCTCCTTTGGGCCCAATGGATACGTTGGTTTAGTGTTATGTTAATGAGTTTTGATGTTAACGCCACTTTCTACTGTTTTCACACAACTACATACATAGATGCACCAATTTATTGTATAAAAATTTTTGGTTTCCTCTTTTTTTTTTTTTTTTTTTGGTATTTGCAGATTATTATAAAATTGTGATTGCGGTTTCTCTCTTTTACAAAAAAAAATATATTTTTTTTTTTTTTTGTTTGTTTTTATGTTTGCTAATTGGCAAGTTGATCTTTTGTCGCGAATTGATTGATCTGGGAAGTTTCGTGCTAGATTTTGCTACTCAAAAAAAAACTGCCTCATGTGTATGTGAGTTAATTACTAGTGAAATTTAATTTAAGTGTATAAGTCTCCAAATCGCTGCGCTGCTTCTGCTCTTGGTCTGGGTGTTATACGATGGGCAGAAGAATTCGGTGCCAACTGTACTTCCTTCTTTTCACCTGTAGTGCCTTTTGGGTCTCTTAGTTAGTTTTTTTCCCCTTTTTTTTTTTTTTTTTTGTGAGGGAGCTTGTTGCCAGTTATGGGAAGAACTGCTCCAGGTTGTCCCTAAGAGACTTGCTTTGATGCACTCTCTGCCTCGTTGTATGTGGTATTTGGGGTGATCGACATAGGAGGTGTTACGTTGCAGTTTTTTTTTTTTCGTTTGAATTACGGTTGAGTTGAATTTGCCCTTTTTCTTTACAGATGATCTGCAGACTGATGCGGTGCATTTCTTTCCGTCGCTGTGCCCTGACGTTTGCCGCCCCTGAATTGCTGCTTGCTGAGCTGGATAATGGTAGCCGCGGAATTATACTTGGGAATGGTGTAACCACAAATACTGTTTTTTTTTTTTTTGTTCGTTTTTTTTTTTCTTATCGATTGACTTTCTTCTTGCAGGCGGACACATCTATCTCTCACGAAGGTTGGATTGAAAAGACCCGTGACCCAGCAAAAATCTGCGGTCGCCGTCTACTTTTTCTCTTCCTTTCTCCCTTTTTTTTTCTTACTATCTATCCCTCTCTGGCCATTGCAACTATGTGCACCCTTAGCACAAGTGGGCAGTATCCTGGCCATCATCCTGTAAGTATGCTCTTACCTAGATGCCCTGACTAATTATTTTGTATCTTACAGATAGCTGCTGCTCATCATCGCGGGACAGAATTGAAGAAAGTTTTAATTTTATTTATTTTTAATTATAAGTCTATTTTTATTTTTCATTATAAGTCTATTTATAAGTTTTAATTTATATAATTTTTTTTTTTTTTTTTTTTTTTTTTTTTATGTTTGCCCGTTCATCACAGCAAGGTGACAGCGCACTGCAGTGTTATGATCAATTTGTAGCTTGCGATTAGTATTATACAATTAGATACTTTTTATGACAACATACGTCCAAGGGTGCCGCTCGACTGTTCCTCTCGTTTTAAACTAGTTTACATACTTTAGGGTATATTGCCTTTTGGAATTCATTCAATTTTTGCAGATAGTCATGCTCATCGTCAAATTTAATGGTTTGTTTGAATAAGTGTGTACGTCCCGAAAACAGTTCATAAGGAGTCAGCTTAGTAGCCGAGTGTGTAGTGTTATTATGAAAGTTTCTGTTAGAATCTCCTCGTGGTCTATCTGTACTTTTTCTTTTTCTTTTCTTGCATAATGATTCGATACACTTCAGTGAGTGTAAAATGTAGTCTTTCGACTGGGGCAATAATAGAAGACTGTTGAAAGGAGGTGACATGCCGTTCTATATTATACGAGGTGTATTCAAAAAGTATCGCGAAAGTTTTGTTGACAGTTTTCTTCTATTGCAGGGGCGTGGTACATCAGGAGTTCTTACCATATGGTCGTACCGTCAGTAAACAGTATTATCTTGAAGTTATGCGCCGTTTGCGAGAAGCAAAGAAGAAAACGTCCAGAAATGTGGAAAAACCATTCATGGCTTTTGCATCACGATAATGCCCCTACTCACTCATCTTTGCTTGTGCGCGACTTTTTGGCCAAAAGAAACACACTAATGATGCCGCAGCCATCGTATTCCTCAGATCTGGCCCCCTGTGACTTTTTCTTGTTCCTTAAACTGAAGAGGCACATGAAAGGACGACGTTACGCTACGATTGACAAGATAAGTATCGATACTTACTCGTGGTGGTTGGACGTGTTTCGCTTTTGATCCCTGTGTTTCTTAATAATTCTGTTTAATTTATTTGCTTATGTGCTTTCATTAATACTGCCGTATCTTACTAGTGCTAACCCTGTGAGTAAAAGCTTAAAGTAGCATACTAATCCTGCCTTATTAGTGAATTCGCTTACAAAAATTTTAATTCTTTTCACTTGCGCGTCTTGGCGTCAAGTTTTTTTGTATTTGTTTTTACTAATATTCTCACACTGTCCTGCTCTCCCGCTCTCCCGCTCACGGAAGTAAATTTCGCACTCTGAGTAAGTTGTGTAGTGCTGTTGTTTTGTTTACCTCGAGTGCTGGCTATTTTTGTTTTTTTATTTTCGTTCTCGCTTGCTTGCCTGTTTTCGGCGCTGTAACTGTTTCTTGCTCTCTCAAGAAATTTGTCTTAATATTCTATTGCTCTCTTCGTTGTCCCCTACTATTCGAAGGCATATCTATTTTATTAACATGGTGTCGTGCTCTGCAGCAAATTGCAAATGCTCTTCAGATGCTAATGCGGACTACATTGGTTGCTGGCTCTGTGACAATTTTAGTCACTTAAAATGCTGTGGCCTAACTGTGCGGGTTAGAGATGCCGTCAACGCCAATGTAGGCCTTAAATGGTCGTGTGAAGCGTGCCGTGTGGGTGAATCCGATCTACGGAAAATCCACAATAAAACCAAACTCGGGTTTTATCGGATACGCACAGCTTTCTCTAATCTCCAATCTGAATTTTTGGAGATGGAGTCCCAATTTAACGCCTTTACGACTCTTAGTAAGCCACCTGCTCCTCTTAATATTCCTTTAGATTCAGTTACTACGAATCTAAAGACCACCAATCTACTTTCTTCCAAGGCTTCTTCTTCTGATCTTCTAAGTCTAATTTCCCCTATACCGTCTTGCTCTTCTAGTTGCACAAAAAAAAAAAACTAGCAGCAATGTTACCGCACCGAAACCTCTTGCTGCCCCTCTTGTGCCTACTCCCATTACGAGCAATGATAACAACGTAACGGGTAATGTTCCCGCAATCATGCCTGCTACTCAGGCACCGAGTATAAAACCTCTGATTGCGATTAAACCCAAAAAATTGGTGTTTATCTCTCGCTTGGCTCCAGACACAACCATAGAAGATGTACAATCGTACTTTCTCGAAAGGATGCCTGTAAATGATTTGATAGTTAAGAAATTCAACTTCAAATAAAAGCGCGACATTTCTTCTTTCAAAATTATTCTCCCTGCAGAACAGTTTAAAGACGTTTGCGCAGCTTCTTTCTGGCCGCCCGACCTTATTGTTAAGGAGTTCACTCCAAAACAAAAAAACCGAACGACCGTCACTCTTCCCACATTGGCCTTTACATCGCCAAGTGGACCTACAACAAGTGCAAAGTCCTCAATGTCCTCATGCTTCTGAAAATGCTAGGGGATACACAAATATTCTTTCTTCCTTAATTCTTTCCTATCAAAATGTTAGAGGCCTCTGTAGTAAAATCTCTAGTCTTTATCTTCATAGTCTTGCCTTTACTTCCCAAATTATTGCCTTTACCGAAACCTGGTTAAAACCAGAGATTCTAAGCTCTGAAGTCTTTCCAGATAGGTATACAACTTACAGGCTTGATCGACCTGACCGACGGGGTGGTGGAGTACTGATTGCAGTAGACTCCTCCATTATGTCGGACCTCTTACAGCCGGAGTTTCAATTCGACATCGAATTAATCTGTGTAAAACTACACTTTCCCGGTTTTTTCTTGTATATAACCTGCTCCTATATTCCGCCGTCATCGGAATTATCAGTCTACTCGCAACATTTGTCTGCAATTAAGACTATTTTTAATCTGTTATTAGACAGAGATCATTTCATAGTCCTGGGTGACTTTAATATCCCGGAATGTAATTGGACATCCATTGCGGAGGGAAACTTCCTTCTGCCCTCCCGGCAACATGATCTGTTTGACGGTTTGTTTGACATGTCTTTGTCGCAGGTTAATCATGTCAAAAACACTTTAAACAGATCGCTTGATCTATGTTTCGTCTCAGATCCTTCCAGGGTGATTTTAGACAGGGCACAACCTCTTTCCCTACCTGAAGATCCTTATCATCCCACTTTCGAAGTGAATCTCGACTTGGGTATTAGCTTTGTGGATAAAAGTGTAAAGCCGTGCAATCGCATGCGCTGCTTTAAGAAAGCAGACTTTGAATACTTAAATTATTTAATTTCATATTGTGATTGGTCTGACTTTTATCTATCAACTGATATGTCAGTGGCTATCAATATATTTTATAAAACCCTTAACTCTGCTTTTGATATCTGTGTTCCGTTTTTCTATCCGACAAGCTCAAGTAGGCCTCCTTGGTTTACAAAAGAGTTGTCTCGCTTAAAAAACTTAAAGAGTAGCTTATTTAAGAAATACAAGTTGAAAAACTCACCGCTTGTCTTTTCCCGATACCTAACTGCTCGGGCAAATTTTACCGTGCTTAACGCGAAGTGTTATAAAAACTATTTGACCAGATGTAGGATTCAGTTCTTTCAGAATCCTAAACAGTTTTATAGTTTTGTTAACATGAAGCGTAGGTCAGCGGGCTTTCCTTCTAAACTTATGTTCGATAACGCTGAGGCGAACACAGATCAGGCCATTGCCGATATGTTTGCCAAGTTTTTTCAAACAACTTATTCTTCTTATTCTTCCTCTACGCCAAACATTCACTCCTATCCATATAGCGTACCAAGCTCGAATGGCAACTTCACACCTTTACTGAATGAAAGTTCACTTATTAGGGATCTTCGATTGGTTAAACCAGTCTTCTCACCAGGTCCCGATGGTATCCCCGCCTGTGTACTTCGATACTGTGCCAACTCCTTATGTAAGCCATTGCTCAAACTATTTTCGCTGTCCTTAGTAACTGCCTCGTTTCCATCCATATGGAAGGAATCCTTTATCATCCCTTTACATAAAAAGGGCAGCAAGTCTAATGCAAGCAATTATAGAGGTATCTCTAAATTGTCGGCTATACCGAAATTCTTCGAGAATGTTATTACTCCTCACTTGCAGCATTTTAGTAGATCCGTTATATCCCCTTTTCAACACGGATTTGTGAAGCGTCGTTCTACCACGACAAATCTGCTTGAGCTGACATCCTTTGTGGTAAAAGGATTTCAGGAAAATCTTCAAACTGATGTCATTTATACTGATTTCAGTAAGGCATTTGAATCAGTCAACCATTCCCTTCTTGCGCATAAACTAAATCTTCTTGGTTTCTCACCAAAACTTCTTAGTTGGATTGTGAGCTATTTGGGTGACAGAACCCAACGAGTCCTCTTTAAAAATACTCGTTCCTATCCCGTTCATGCCACATCTGGTGTTCCTCAGGGAAGCCACTTAGGTCCCCTGCTTTTTACACTTTTCATCAATGACCTCCCAACGGTCATACTTAACTCACGTACTCTCATGTACGCGGATGATGTCAAGCTCTGTTTTCAATTTAGAGACGACTCCTGTCATTCTCGCCTTCAATCTGACCTAGATTGTTTCTTTTCTTGGTGTCGTGCAAATCTCCTTAATCTGAACAGCTCAAAATGCAAGCTGACATTCTCACGTGCCTGCCCAAAAAACGTATCATACTCTCTTTGTGGTTGTACCTTGGAAAGAATTTCCCTGGTTGATGATCTAGGTGTCCGTTTGGACCGAAAACTCAAGTTTTCCGAACATATATCATCAATGGTTAATAAAGCTATGGGTGTACTCGGCTTTATTAAGAGTTGGTCCAAGGAGTTTGACGATCCTTACTTAACTAAGACTCTCTTCACTTCGCTTGTTCATCCAATTCTCGAGTACGGATCATGTGTCTGGAACCCTCAGTACACAGTTCATAGAGACCGCATTGAATCCGTACAGAAAAACTTCTTAATGTTTGCCTTGCGAGGCCTTAATTGGGATGTAAATTCAAGACTTCCTTCCTATCCTAGTAGAATTTTGTTACTTAATCTGCCTTCTCTAGCTAATCGTAGAACCATGCTTGGTGTTATATTTATTAACAACCTTATCCAAGGTGACATAGATAGTAGCGACTTACTTAGTAGACTACACTTTTCTGTCCCTGGTAGAATCACTCGTAATTACCTTCCTCTAAAACTTCCCAATTGTAGCTCGAACTATGCCCTGCATTCAGGGTATTATGTTCGGACTATAATAAACTATACTTCATTGTAGCTAACAATAACAACTTGATATCTAGCTTAAAATTACAACACCTCGCCCATTTATCTAGAATTTAGTCAAATACATAATTGTCTTCTTTGTATTCATAGTAGTACTTTCAACATACTGCATGCTTTAACACTCTTACATTTGGTTACTAACACTAACTCTCCTGATCTGATTGGGTTTTTCTGGGTTTTCCCCAATCCTCTGCAACAAATGTTGGATCGGCTTTTCTTTATCCCAGTTTGCACATTTGAACAATTTTTAATTTTTTCTTTTTTTTTACATTTAAGGTTTTACCCTTAATTTAGAATTACTTCTAGTTTAAAATTACAACTTAAATAATTTAAATCTAATTTTAATTGTTTCTTTACTTTTAAAAAAGTCGACTGATCATAGTTCGACTATAAACTAAACTAAATAAATAAAGACGGCATCAAAGGAGAAGATAGAGGCTATACCGAAAAGTGCCTATCCATATAGCGTACCAAGCTCGAATGGCACCTTCACACCTTTACTGAATGAAAGTTCACTTATTAGGGATCTTCGATTGGTTAAACCAGTCTTCTTACCAGGTCCCGATGGTATCCCCGCCTGTGTACTTCGATACTGTGCCAACTCCTTATGTAAGCCATTGCTCAAACTATTTTCGCTGTCCTTAGTAACTGCCTCGTTTCCATCCATATGGAAGGAATCCTTTATCATCCCTTTACATAAAAAGGGCAGCAAGTCTGATGCAAGAAATTATAGAGGTATCTCTAAATTGTCGGCTATACCGAAATTCTTCGAGAATGTTATTACTCCTCACTTGCAGCATTTTAGTAGATCCGTTATATCCCCTTTTCAACACGGATTTGTGAAGCGTCGTTCTACCACGACAAATCTGCTTAAGCTGACATCCTTTGTAGTAAAAGAATTTCAGGAAAATCTTCAAACTGATGTCATTTATACTGATTTCAGTAAGGCATTTGACTCAGTCAACCATTCCCTTCTTCCACATAAACTGAATCTTCTCGGTTTCTCACCAAAACTTCTTAGTTGGATTGTGAGCTATTTGGGTGACAGAACCCAACGAGTCCTCTTTAAAAATACTCGTTCCTATCCCGTTCATGCCACATCTGGTGTTCCTCAGGGAAGCCACTTAGGTCCCCTGCTTTTTACACTTTTCATCAATGACCTCCCAACGGTCATACTTAACTCACGTACTCTCATGTACGCGGATGATGTCAAGCTCTGTTTTCAATTTAGAGACGACTCCTGTCATTCTCGCCTTCAATCTGACCTAGATTGTTTCTTTTCTTGGTGTCGTGCAAATCTCCTTAATCTGAACAGCTCAAAATGCAAGCTGACATTCTCACGTGCCTGCCCAAAGTACGTATCATACTCTCTTTGTGGTTGTACCTTGGAAAGAATTTACCTGGTTGATGATCTAGGTGTCCGTTTGGACCGAAAACTCAAGTTTTCCGAACATATATCATCAATGGTTAATAAAGCTATGGGTGTACTCGGCTTTATTAAGAGTTGGTCCAAGGAGTTTGACGATCCTTACTTAACTAAGACTCTCTTCACTTCGCTTGTTCGTCCAATTCTCGAGTACGGATCATGTGTCTGGAACCCTCAGTACACAGTTCATAGAGACCGCATTGAATCCGTACAGAAAAACTTCTTAATGTTTGCCTTGCGAGGCCTTAACTGGGATGTAAATTCAAGACTTCCTTCCTATCCTAGTAGACTTTTGTTACTTAATCTGCCTTCTCTAGCTAATCGTAGAACCATGCTTGGTGTTATATTTATTAACAACCTTATCCAAGGTGACATAGATAGTAGCGACTTACTTAGTAGACTACACTTTTCTGTCCCTGGTAGAATCACTCGTAATTACCTTCCTCTAAAACTTCCCAATTGTAGCTCGAACTATGCCCTGCATTCAGGGTATTATGTTCGGACTATAATAAACTATACTTCATTGTAGCTAACAATAACAACTTGATATCTAGCTTAAAATTACAACACCTCGCCCATTTATCTAGAATTTAGTCAAATACATAATTGTCTTCTTTGTATTCATAGTAGTACTTTCAACATACTGCATGCTTTAACACTCTTACATTTGGTTACTAACACTAACTCTCCTGATCTGATTGGGTTTTTCTGGGTTTTCCCCAATCCTCTGCAACAAATGTTGGATCGGCTTTTCTTTATCCCAGTTTGCACATTTGAACAATTTTTAATTTTTTCTTTTTTTTTTACATTTAAGGTTTTACCCTTAATTTAGAATTACTTCTAGTTTAAAATTACAACTTAAATAATTTAAATCTAATTTTAATTGTTTCTTTACTTTTAAAAAAAGTCGACTGATCATAGTTCGACTATAAACTAAACTAAATAAATAAAGACGGCATCAAAGGAGAAGATAGAGGCTATACCGAAAAGTGCCTATCCATATAGCGTACCAAGCTCGAATGGCACCTTCACACCTTTACTGAATGAAAGTTCACTTATTAGGGATCTTCGATTGGTTAAACCAGTCTTCTTACCAGGTCCCGATGGTATCCCCGCCTGTGTACTTCGATACTGTGCCAACTCCTTATGTAAGCCATTGCTCAAACTATTTTCGCTGTCCTTAGTAACTGCCTCGTTTCCATCCATATGGAAGGAATCCTTTATCATCCCTTTACATAAAAAGGGCAGCAAGTCTGATGCAAGAAATTATAGAGGTATCTCTAAATTGTCGGCTATACCGAAATTCTTCGAGAATGTTATTACTCCTCACTTGCAGCATTTTAGTAGATCCGTTATATCCCCTTTTCAACACGGATTTGTGAAGCGTCGTTCTACCACGACAAATCTGCTTAAGCTGACATCCTTTGTAGTAAAAGAATTTCAGGAAAATCTTCAAACTGATGTCATTTATACTGATTTCAGTAAGGCATTTGACTCAGTCAACCATTCCCTTCTTCCACATAAACTGAATCTTCTCGGTTTCTCACCAAAACTTCTTAGTTGGATTGTGAGCTATTTGGGTGACAGAACCCAACGAGTCCTCTTTAAAAATACTCGTTCCTATCCCGTTCATGCCACATCTGGTGTTCCTCAGGGAAGCCACTTAGGTCCCCTGCTTTTTACACTTTTCATCAATGACCTCCCAACGGTCATACTTAACTCACGTACTCTCATGTACGCGGATGATGTCAAGCTCTGTTTTCAATTTAGAGACGACTCCTGTCATTCTCGCCTTCAATCTGACCTAGATTGTTTCTTTTCTTGGTGTCGTGCAAATCTCCTTAATCTGAACAGCTCAAAATGCAAGCTGACATTCTCACGTGCCTGCCCAAAGTACGTATCATACTCTCTTTGTGGTTGTACCTTGGAAAGAATTTACCTGGTTGATGATCTAGGTGTCCGTTTGGACCGAAAACTCAAGTTTTCCGAACATATATCATCAATGGTTAATAAAGCTATGGGTGTACTCGGCTTTATTAAGAGTTGGTCCAAGGAGTTTGACGATCCTTACTTAACTAAGACTCTCTTCACTTCGCTTGTTCGTCCAATTCTCGAGTACGGATCATGTGTCTGGAACCCTCAGTACACAGTTCATAGAGACCGCATTGAATCCGTACAGAAAAACTTCTTAATGTTTGCCTTGCGAGGCCTTAACTGGGATGTAAATTCAAGACTTCCTTCCTATCCTAGTAGACTTTTGTTACTTAATCTGCCTTCTCTAGCTAATCGTAGAACCATGCTTGGTGTTATATTTATTAACAACCTTATCCAAGGTGACATAGATAGTAGCGACTTACTTAGTGGACTACACTTTTCTGTCCCTGGTAGAATCACCCGTAATTACCTTCCTCTAAAACTTCCCAATTGTAGCTCGAACTATGCCCTGCATGAGCCATTCAGGGTATTATGTTCGGACTATAATAAACTATACTTCATTGTAGCTAACAATAACAACTTGATATCTAGCTTAAAATTACAACACCTCGCCCACTTATCTAGAATTTAGTCAAATACATAATTGTCTTCTTTGTATTCATAGTAGTACTTTCAACATACTGCATGCTTTAACACTCTTACATTTGGTTACTAACACTAACTCTCCTGATCTGATTGGGTTTTTCTGGGTTTTCCCCAATCCTCTGCAACAAATGTTGGATCGGCTTTTCTTTATCCCAGTTTGCACATTTGCACAATTTTTAATTTTTTCTTTTTTTTACATTTAAGGTTTTACCCTTAATTTAAAATTACTTCTAGTTTAAAATTACAACTTAAATAATTTAAATCTAATTTTAATTGTTTCTTTACTTTTAAAAAAAGTCGACTGATCATAGTTCGACTATAAACTAAACTAAATAAATAAATAAATAAATAAATAAAGACGGCATCAAAGGAGAAGCTAAAGGCTATACCGAAAAGTGCTTATGAGAAGTGCTTTGAGGATTGGAAAAACCGTTGGCACAAGTGTATAATAGTGGAGCAAAAGAGATATTCATGAATAAATAAATAATTTTTGAAAAAACACAAAATTCGCGATATTTTTTGAACACACCTCGTATTGTTTGCAAAAATGCTTGAAAAGGTTTGAATTGTAGTTAGCTCCTTGATCGTATATAATTTTCCTAGGTATGGCGTATTGCCTAATAGCGTTCAATACATTTATTGCGGGGATTGTGTATCCAAGGGCAAACTTAGAAAATTTGTCAATGACAGTATTTCCCGTTTGTTGTATATACACAGTGTGTCCCAAAACCGAACTTTTTGGATATAAAATAAAATACACATTATAGTATCTTTGAAAGTTATTATTTATTCAAAATAGGTTCCATTTGACTCAACACAATGTTTGGAACGATCAACCAGCGCTTGCATAGTGTAATGTACAGCGCTTCCAATTGTATCAAAAAAAAAAGAACAAAAACAAGAGCAACAGTCGAGTTGCACACGACAGTAGGATACCCTTGGACGTATGTTGCCATAAAAAGTATTTAATTGTATAATACTAATTGCAAGCTATAAATTAATAATAATACTGGAGTGCGCTGCCACCTTGCTTCAATTTCGATATTTTGCCAATAATTTATCGCCGCAATTCCCTAAAGCGGTGTGAGCAGTAGATATCGGTATTTCTTTATAAATTTTAAATTGGTTAATATGGATAACAAGGTCCAAGGGTATAAAAATAAAAATATAATAATAATTATCAAACCAATTTTCCATTCAATGGTTATACTTAACTATTAGATAATTAAATTTAAATTATTAAAATATGCCTACATACATATTTACATATATCCTGTCATTTAGATTTCTTAATTTCTAACCTATTCCAAAGATTACAAACTCATGCCTGAATACTAACAGATATCCCATTGTGATGGCTATGCAAAACCTCAAAAGTCCTAGCACTAATCTTTTCATTATCTAGTATATTTGAAAACGCCCAATCAATATGTGTATCCATATTGGTAGTGGACGTTTTCAAATCTAACAAACTCCTTAATCCTTTGCTAATCAAAAAATTATAAATACTCTTACACCTGTTAAAGGTTTTGAGGCACAAATTAAAATCTTCTAAAACTAGCAAGCTATCCCCTAAATCACCTAAACGAGAAAATTGATGAATTATCTCCTCAAATTCTATTTTAAATGTGGACTTTTATATAATATAAGAAAACTTATGGCATCAAACCTAAATATGCCGAACTCAAAAACTACTGAGCCAAAAGTTTTTCTACTGCTAAAGGTATGGGAAACTCTATCTACTAGCTCGTTCTTTACATAAATTATGATGCCTGTTAAAGGCCTAATTGATTCAAGTTGAACCACAATAGTGAACCCAGGTATTTCTACAGTTTCATTGCTTGTGGAAGTTTCCACGAAACATAATATTGATGACTGAAGCATCAGCTTGTCCGATCGAATATCTTCAAGATGGGAATTCAAGCTCTGAGTATTATGGAAGAAAATGTTAAGGGCAGAACTGTTAATTAAATAATCGTAATGAGTACACAGTAGTTTTTCAGTCCGCAATTTCTTCAATTGGGCTTTCACTTTATCATTATTTTGGGGAGACTTAGGAGGAACAAAATTCCCAATAATGAATAATCCTAAAGCAGTAGTTGCTCTACTGCAAGCTACGTATAATGCAGCACGCTGCATTCTGGAATTAGCATGGACTACCACTTTGCCATACGTAGCTCCCTGACTCTTATGAATTGTGATGCCTTCAGCAGGCACAATTGGAAACTGCCTACGGTCAATGTTAATTTGTGCGTTATTTGAATATTGAAAACTGCGAACAATTTTCTGAATAGGAGTCCATGAAGGATCTGTACGATGTGTACACTTCGAACGCGCAGATTCTCCTACAGTTTCCTCTGTAAATTTCATCCATAAAATGTTGGGAGTGTTGGATGTATTGAAATCTATTTGCATCAACACACCTGATGCCCCGTTTACTAATCCATCCCCTGTGTCTACATTGACCGTCATCATGTACTTGGCAGTATTTTTTAGGAGAAGAGACGTACAGAGTCCCTGTGTAGCGGAAGTTTTAAAACCCTTCACTTCTTCTAATATTCTTTGTTTCCTAGCTGGTTCCAAATGGCCCGCCTTAATAAAATCTTCAGCAGTAGAGAAAAATTGCTCAGAAGCAATTGAGTTAAGTTTCGTTACATTAAATAAATCAACCTCATTATTATTACTAAACAGATGAATTGCATCATCGGGCACTGCCGATGGTTCGCATATTCTAGATTGGAAAAGGACAATATCATCGGCTGTCATACAAGCCGATGCCATATTATTTAAGGCAGAAGCGAAAAGCTGATCGTCACGTTGACGCATTATCTCTGTGAGCTCAAAATACAAAAAAAGGTCCCAGAGATACGTACCAAATATTTCATGGTAAGGGTCAGTGGTATTTGGATCGAAAATCCAACTACCTCCTACCGGCTGTAACTGTCTAAGATCACCGAATACGATGATAGAAACACCACCAAAAGGAGAAGTATTTTTGAAAATTTGCTTCAAACGAGAATCTAAATAAGAAAACATTAGAGAGCTAACCATTGATATTTCATCAATAATAATTAATTTAAGATCGATTAACCTTGAATGAAGGCTATAAACTAAATCATGGCTTAAGGCCCTTAGAGGTGCTGAGCGAGATTGATTAACAGGAAGTGAAAACATGGAATGCAGTGTCGAACCACTAATTCCGAATGCTGCTTTTCCTGTTGTTCCACATAAGAGGATTTTAACAGATGTCGGATCAGCTCCTGGTATACTGTTAAACATTACGGATAATGACTGAAAAATTGCTGATATAAGTCGACTCTTTCCGACTCCGGCGCCGCCTCCAACAAATTCATAAAAGACTGTATTGATTTTGGCATTATGCAAAGCATGTGTAAAATATAGCTTCTGCTTTAAATTAAGAGATCTAACTATATTAGCTAAGCTTTCCTGAGAAACTAAGGCTGGAAGCTTGATAAAACGGACATTACTATCTTCATCATTCATATCAATATTTCCATCCACATTTAAAACATTTAGATGTGGATCTATTTCAGGCAATCCTAAAACTGTGAAGCCATCATCTACCACTTCCTGTTCTCCTACTTGATTATTCTCATTTTCTGCTTCCTCTGTTAAGTGGCTCAGAGCATCTTCTAGTTCCCTATCATCTAGTAAATTATATTTTCTGCGATTGTTCTCTACTAGCTCCGAATTTTCCCTACAGAACAATTCACAGTCATGTGTGACTAAATCCAAACGCTCATCTCCCATGGGGCGTAAATCATTTTTAGCTCTCTGAAATAGTCACTTGTTTCTGTATTGACATTAAATCTATACCTAATTATACACGCAGTGGTCCTCTTTCTGATGAAGCCACTATTATCGCGAAGAGCGTAAACTATTGATTCAGAAGCCCTAGGCACATCATCGTCAAAGTCATCTGCATTTTCTTGGCGAGCTCCTCGTTCTGATTTGCAGTAGCTATAAAAAGCGGATATCTCAGTGCCAAATATAAATTTGTTACCTAAATGTTGTAACTTTTGCTTAATAGTTACATTGTTATTGTCTTTAATCTCATTGATTGCCTCACGCATCAACATTGAGATACCTCTCTGAGACTTGTTAATATAATTAACGACGTAGCTGCAGCAAGCATAGGGGTCTAAAATAAACTGAATATCCATATTTGCTCGCTGCAACAAAAGGAGGTGCTTGTTATAAGCGTTAAGCTTGATTGCTGCAAAAGATCGCTTCAAAAAAACTTTTGGTTTCTTTATACTTGATCTTACAGCATTAATGTAGCCCTCATAACTAAGATTAAGTTGATCGTGGGACAAAAAGTTGTTAAAATCGTTAAAATTTTCTACGCTTTCACGATCAAATGGGAAGTCGAGCAGACTTTGAATTTTTTCGAAATTCCTACGATGCTCGGCCAAATTTGGAGCATTTTCTTCTAAAGGGAGAAGAATTTCTGTTTGAGGCATGGGAAGGTATGGGATACCAAATCTACAAATTTATTTTGACCTAATTTCTCGCCTGCAAGAGTGCCCGTGACTATGGAGTTGATACTCCAAATATGGAGCAACGTCCGGGCAACTAGAATCAGCAGTAATAAACTGATCAATAAAGGACTTCACAGGCATAAATGTGGACTCATTCTTTAGGTCGAGCTTTGGGGCGTCTTTCAGCCAGAACATGCCATGTATATGTGGAGAGCCTCTTTGCTGAAACTCCACTCGCCAATAAAACTTGATGACCTGGTGACAACCAAAGACACCGCCTTCCTTTTTCATCAGTTTTAAAACCTGTCTATATCGAAAATCGAAATATCTGGCACAGGTCACTGAGTCTGCTCTAATGAGACGAGCTTTCTCATTAAACCCCAAATTTAACGCTTCTTCTTCGGATACTTCTAGCTTGTCTACATTTTTACATAGCAAGACTAAAAGCTCCGGCCACCTAGTTTCCGCTGCGGAAAATGTTATAAAAAAAGTTGGAAGCCCTACCTGCCTAATCATAGCCATCACTTTCTTTTTCTCGTCCTCCCAATGAGCAGGAGACGTGCGAATACCTTTTAAAAGCCTATAGCCATCATCATGAAGTATTAACCTATTTAAAGATTCATCATTACGCACATCAGCAGCCGAAATGCCTTGAGTGGCAGAGTGCTTACGTAAGCAAATTGATGTGCTATTCCTAATGCTAATCATTTCTAACTTTTTGAAGTTATGAAATAATTTATCAGTTTTACAACCTCTTCTATCAAAATTCCTAAGCTCTGATGTAACTATAGTTGTAAAACTTTCCTGACATTTCCTTTTAATGCCTGCAAATATTGTGGGAAAAGCCAGTTCCTCTAAATCACAATCGGTTATCATGTCAAGAGGTCGCTGACCCTCTCCTGGTGCTATAGCAATTCGAGGAATATCTATGTTTTCAACCGGGACATTTTCCATGAAGGTTTCTTGACCTCCTGGATTCAACTCTACCTCTTCTTCTACTACTCTATGCTCATTAGGTTGTGCTGCCTTTTCTAACATTTGACACACAATGTCCCTGTCGTCTGCTGACGCAACAAATGGTACAGTCTCAGCTGAGTAAGAAGACAACCACTGCTCATTGATAGTAACCTGGTGCTTCTTATAAAGTTCTGTGTTCACTAAATACCGAATTGCATCAACTATCTTTGAGGGCCTTATGGTTTCAGCCATGAAATCATGGTTATACTCCATCCTACGCTTAAGATGAATCTGAACTACTTCGGCTTCATTAAATGCCCTGGGAAGGGAAGTTACAACATTTGCAACTGGAATTGGCACATTGATCACTGCTCCTTTAATGGCACTTTGACGTCCATATCCAAGAGACTTTATGATCATAAAAGGAAGACGGGGAGAAATCAGCCTTTCTTCTAGAGGCGTCAAGCCTTTCAGGCATTCCGGAAGCTCCGGAAAATTTATGCCATTTGTAATAGAAGCCTTTGGTTTTTTCCCTGACTTAATACTGCGGCTGCAGGTTTTGCAAAAGCTAAACCTATTATTATGGGATGGAAACATAGAGGAAAGATACAAAATATCAACACTATCTGCCTCACTACACTTTTCCTCTATGACCTCACGCGAAATTTTGTCCACTTGATGTGGAAACCACAAACCTTTGCAACATATGCAAACCTGATCGGGTCCCTGCTTGACTGTCTTATTAAAATTGGCTATTAGGCAATCTAAACTAGTTTTAACCTGCGATATCCTATCATCTGGAAGGGTATTCGCACGGTCCACTCTATTGCGGGACGCGTTTCTCCTATTCTCTGCTATCCTATTGGTGCAAATACTCCTATATAGACTCACTCTTTGCGACATATTCCTATGGGCTTCAAAGGCCTCACGTTGAGCTCGAATTCGAGCACTGCGGCGTGCATTAGTATTGCGTGCCTGCTCAACAATCCTACGAATAGGATTGTTTCTAACCTGAGACCTTTGACTTCTATCTATTGCCCTTTCTAAAATTCGCGTCTCCTGATTTTGTCGCTGAATCGCCCTTCTAACAGCATCTCGTCCGCTTTCGTTGGACCTGAATTGTGGACATTGCCTGCGCCTCGATCGACGCAAAGTATTGGCAAGTTGTTCGGCATTTCTAGTTGAATGATCAGTTCGTCGAACACGGCGACGAACTGCATCCTGCTCTCTTTCCTGAGATCGAAACTCAGCATCTTGCCTGCGACTCGAACGACGCGAAGTGTTGGCAAGTTGTTCGTCTGTTTTAATTGCAGAATCACTGCGACGTACACGGCGACGAACTGCATCCTGCTCTCTTTCCTGAGATCGAAACTCAGCATCTTGCCTGCGACTCGAACGACGCGAAGTGTTGGCAAGTTGTTCGTCTGTTTTAATTGCAGAATCACTGCGACGTACACGGCGACGAACTGCATCCTGCTCTCTTTCCTGAGATCGAAGGTCAGCATCTCGCCTGCGCCTCGAACGACGCGAAGTGTCAGCAAGTTGTTCTTGTAATCTGATTGGCGAAGAAGCCCGAAGAGTAGTGTGACGAATTGTGTCCGGTAATTGCTCAACGGCCGTAAATGTTCTATTACTTCTGCGGACTCGATGCTGTTGACTATCTCTAACCCTTTCAGCTTCCCTAAATTCGAAATTTTGCCTACGTTCTCTATGTGCCTCTAGATTATTTACGCGTTCCTGCTCAGAAAAGTCTATATCTGACCTATTCAAACGATTTCTTTTTCGCTGTGTTTGACTCCTATTGCAAGCTGACTTTCTCTTAAGTCTAGGCATCTTCTAATATATAAGTTTTAAAATAATATATAGGTATGTTATAAATAAAATTCTTATAAATTAATTTAATTTGAATATATATTTATCAAAAATTAATATATAGTTATATATATAAAATAAAGTTAGTATATTTATTTATATATATAAATATATTCATATATTTAAATAGATATATATATATTATAATTATATTCATATATTTAAATAAATATATGTATATTATTTAAAATAATTATATTATAAATGAAAATAAATATCTAATGAAAGAACAAATAATAATAAAATTTAATAAGGAAAATAAAAATAAACAAAATGTGGAAAAAAGAATAAATATAAATCAAAGAAATAATAAATTAAACCTGCAAGAAATTCCAGCGAAAATTCCAATTTGAATCGCGGAAACGAACCGATACCGATGTTCACGTACAATCACACACACTTCAGAAGAGTCTATACACATATATGTATGCATGCACAAAAATACGTTACGCTGTGTACCGCACTTTTCTAAAATTGCGCGCCACGTTCCGGGCAGGGCGCAATCATTCACACGCATAAAAAATGTTCCGTTAACGCATAACAATCACACACGAGGATTTACTTATTATATACTCGACTTATATTAATTTGCATTAAATGTTAAATGTATCACGAACACGCGAATTAATTATATATTATTTTATATTTAATATCGAAAATACAAATGATAATCGACAATCGACGACGACACCGAACACGCCAATCGCAGACTACAAATTAACATAACACTGAAGCGCGCTGCCACCTTGCAACAATTTTGATACGTTGCCAATAATTTATCGCCGCAATTAAAAAGTGCCCGAAACCTTAAATTTATAATAATGATCTATAGACAAAACAAAGTAGAAGAAATGTTAGTACATTTTTTTCAAACATAGTTTCAATAGACGTGGGGATATAATATAATTTACACATATTAATATAATTTATATGCAAAAAATATGAAATATATATCGATACGTTTAATATATATTAAAAGCTATCGATATGATAGCTCATAATATATCGTGAAATCTAAATTAATATTTATTTAATAAAAAGTCAATATATAAATTATTAAATAATAATAATAATATGTCTATATTAGAAATCTAGTAAATACCTACATTCATGCATGCCGATCAACCACGCTATTGGTTGTATATAATTTTACATATGTATGTGTGAACACAAATTAAGTATGTATAAGTGTTTGCATTTATGCACATGTATTTTGGGTAATTGACATGTGCATGAAAAAGAAGAGTCGAGAAACAGCTCGCGCTTCGCGCTCGCATCGTTTATCGTTTTCTTTCATGCACAAGTAATTTAGTTCTGACGTCATCGACAACTTCTTTGCTTTCTTCATATTCATATATACGCCACCTATTGGTTGAGTGTTAGCATATATTTATGCACATGTATTTTCGGTAATTGACATGTGCATGGAAGAAGAGAAACAGCTCGCGCTTCGCGCTCGCATCGTTGTCCTTTTCTTTCATGCATAAGGAATTTAGTTCTGACGTCATCGACAAGTTCTTTGCTGGTCGAAGTGTCGAAAAGGTTTATCTAATAACTTCAGTGTTTATTGTCTGATCGGATTGCAATTTGGAGGATAAGTTCATATATTATTTATCTATATATATGCTAAAGCAGAACGTTAAGAAATGAGTTCTTCGAATGTAAATAGCAATGTAAACCAAAATTGGCGGTTTGCGGGGGCGGTAGGCGTGTTATTCCAAATTGAAAATAAACTTGATCTGCGTATGGTATACAGGAATCTTCATGCTAAATTTGGTGTCCGTAGCTTTTGTAATAGCTGAGATCGGCGCGTTCATCCAGACAGACAGACAGACGGACAGACAGACGGACATGGCTCAATCGACTCGGCTATTGATCCTGAGCAAGAATATATATACTTTATGGGGTCTCCGACGCCTCCTTCTGCCTGTTACATACATTTGCACAAAGTTAGTATACCCTTTTTTGACCATTTTCAATGGTCCAAGGGTATAAAAACAACGATTTTGTTGAATAAACGGTTAACTCCGAAAAACGATGAATTTGAATTTGAATTCTCGAAAAATATATAACACAATCCGAAAACGGTTACTATCTCGATAATTCGGAGTCATTATCAATGCAACTCTAATCACGGCGAAGCTCCAATAAGAGCTTTGACTTGCAGGGTAGCTTTGCACTGCTCGAGAGGCACTTATTCTCTCGTAGAGTTCTTTTCTCTTTTGGCATTATCAACGATCAGACGTGGAGTCTGCGAAAAAGTTTTCCTTACCTTCAAAAAAAAACGTGGACTTTTGTAAATCAAGAAAAAAAAGTTAAAATTTGAAAAGTGCTGTGTAATATTTTTTTATATAAAAGGCAAATCTGTGAGTATAAAAAAATTGATCAGTTTTATCTGATTAAATCTAACACAGATTTTATGTTTTATACAGAGCGTGCACATTGCAACGGCCAGCGGAGCACCCCGGCTGTTAGAGTACACGTCTCTGCGGATTGGGCTCCCCAGTGCCTTAGATCGGGGCTCTGCGCAGAAAATGAACTGCACACTCGCCAGATCCGCACACCTATCTTTTGGGAAACGGGAAGAACCTTGGCGAGCAGCGAACGCATAACCTCGCTGACTCGCCCTGCCATCTGGGAGAACACTTACATCTATATATCTACAAACTATATAAAGATCAGTGCAACTACAAAACAACTATAATTAAAGAATTTAAACAAAATGCAACATACATAACTAGTGATGCACAAACTTACATATTATTGTATTATACACATACATCTACACAGTTGGACATTATCAATTAATTAACATTTAACAAGATTAAAAAATAATGCAGCAAGAAAACTAAAAAACAGAAGTAGCATTAACATGAGCAAATGAGAAAAAAATGAGAAACAGAGAATTAGTTAAATTGGCCTTTAATTTAAATTTTCATACTTTTGATTTTCATTTCTATTCATTTTTTTATAATTTTCTTATTTTTGCATTGCTAATTTTTTTGGACGACTGGCAATCAATATTAGTTATTATTTTCGTGAGAGGCAAGGCATTTTATTAGGTTATATATCTTAAATGGGTATATATAATATGTATATGTGCACACGTGTAAATTTTTTTCAGTTAATTAAATTAAAATAATTAAATCCCAACAACAATTCCTCTGGGCCCATAGGATGGATTTGGGTAAGTGAATTTATTATTTTCTTCTTATTTACACTCGCTTATGTGAACATATACCAACAAATACATACATATATTATTCCCTATAAATTGCACAAGCCATATATAAATGAAATGCAAGAATTGAGAGCAGATTATAAGTGAAAGACAAAAAAAAATAAAAGTTAAATTCAACAAAAGTTTAGTGCAATTAAATTAGTGTAACAGAAATAAAAGATAGAAATAAACGAAATTACAGAAATTTAAATAGAAATGAAGAAAAATTATAAACATTAATTACGAAAGAAAACAAATCGGTATAAAATAAATTAAATGAAAGTTAGCAACCGAAACAGGAAATTAAATTAAAATAATGAATTGTTTAAAAATAAAGAAACAAAAAAATGGAACAAAGAAACTGGAGTTAACGTAATTACATAATGTTAAAAGAACTAAATGAAATGAAATGAAAATGATTGAAAAAATATAATTCTAATTTTTTTAGTCGTATCAACGAGACAACAAGGCCTTATATACAATCTCTTATATTGTTATTAAATGAATAAAATTATTATAATGTTTGGATAAATAAATATAGTTTTCCTTAAGTGACAAGGCGAAAGGTATAATGAAAGGGTAACATTAAACTAGGGATTTACCATATAGTGCCAAAGGTAAATCATGGAGGGTGGGTACAGAGGCGGGCTACTATACCATCAGTGTAACCTCATTTCCATTAGATATACTGGCATAGCAGCATCATACATCCATGAGCTCTCCGAACTTTGTTCTTTCTTTTAAATTTTTTTTATGCATTAATTATAAATCTTGTTAATCCACGTAATAGGCACGGGACTATAAATTTAATTCAATGTGGCTTTCTGATCGAGTGAAGGCTTTATTATTTGGCCAACGAACCCCCCCAATGCCGATTGTAAGCTAGCTGCAACTAGGGTCCCAATCGGCCAACTATTTAGCGAAGATCACACCACTCAATCAACTATAGAGAGCTCACAATACAGAATTTGGCGCCCAACGTGGGGCCTCGCAGAAACTACTAGGTACATTTAACTAGAAGGCGAAATCCATCAAGCCTTTATTAATAACGAGTTTGTTAAATCGCAAGTTAACGTCGGATAATAGACTGTTAACAATAATTTGAAAAAATTAGGCGATCGCGGCTTCACTTATCCCAAGTGCATATGCTATAGTAGCAAACTGATTTAGTTTTCGAAGCTGAAGACTAGGAAAAACAATTTTTGGCATTGACCGAAAAATTTCGTCCACTCTTTAGATCCGAGATTTTTAAATTAGTTGTTGGGAAATTATATCCGTTTTAATTGCATTGAGTTCTGTCTGGAACTATATTCTTAAGGACCGTGTCTCAGAGAATATCCGACGGACCTGCTAATGCACAGTGATCGGAAATAATTGTTCATTTTAAAGTAAATTCTGGAAATTAATTCACTATACCTTCTACAATTGGAGAAGAGAGCAGGAAGCATATTTCTCATACAATAAAAATATGGCCCTCTCTTCTACTAAATAGGAAGCGAAGTAAATCTACCAATAGATTAACGCATTCACAATAATGAAGAGAAACCTTAATATTGAATCGAACCTTCTATTGAGGCTACCGAAATCAGAATGTGATGAGTCGTTGTCTATTGACCATCAAATAAGTTTTCATTGTTGGAGCATCCAGCAGAGGAAATCGGCCTAATATGGAATGTGATAAGTTCAGCTCGGCTAAATGTCACCCTATTATGCAGGTTTTTCTGAAAAGCTACAGCGTGAAAAGTTTATAAATTAAAGAGTCATCGCGGGTGTATGACCCTAGCGGTCTGCTGTTATTTTAGTAAAAGCTAATTGAAACTACCCTTTCATCAACTTCCCTGAGTAGCATAAGGAAAACAAATAACTTATGAATTATTAAACATAAATAAAATAATAAATAAACATTTTATGATAAACTAACAAAAAAAAAAAAAACTAACAATACAATTTTTTCTGAACATTTAAAAAAACAAATATGCCTTTAGCACACAGTAGAGAGGACTTGCAGGTACATGCATCTGCAGGAGAGCCTGAAGGTACTTGCAATCTATGTTTAGAGCATCTGCTGGCAACAGAAAACTTAGTTAATACTGAATGTGGCCATAGATTTCACAATCAGTGTATCGTGGCACATCTAGAAAAAATATGCAGAATGTCCTGAGTGCAAAGCACCTGGTGCAATACAGGACTAGAGCCTCAAGCAAGCACTAGTAAAGGTGCTATTTCAAAAATATATAATACACGAAGTAAAGAAAACCCGATACTGGAGTAACCCTAAGCCATCATGTAGATGAGGAGATAGGGGCAGCTGACTTAAATGAGTCACAAAGCCAAGATACTCAGACAAAAATTAATTTAAGATCCACCCAAGGTCGACAGCCTAGGGGTGGTGGAGGTCGAAATAGAAATATTCGCTATCAGCCGCGAATTTCCGATCCGCCTGCATATCATTTTAGAGAAATCGATTATGACAGAATTTTTAGTAGGATCGAACATCTAATACAAACCAAATTTGACAACTTAAACCTATCAAACGGCTTACATTCTCCTAATACTTCTCGGCAACTTCCATCTCCGCGTGTGTCTCACATTAGTGGAGCTTCGGCAAGGCAGAGTGACACGCGCTCGAACACAATGTTGAGTCCAGAGAAAGTTACTCAGATCATTCAGGGTTGGGGATTAAAATACGACGGAACAGTTAATGGCCCTACAGTTCAGGAGTTTTTATACAGAGTAAAAGCGTTGACCATAGATAGTCTAAACGGTGATTTTGCTACTGTATGCAAAAACTTACATGTTCTCTTGACAAGTAAAGCAAGAGAATGGTATTGGATATACCGTAAAGAGAACCCTGCGGTAGTATGGGAAGATTTTTGTGCAGCACTAAAAAATCAGTATCAGGATCATAAAGATGATGATGTCCTTATGGAAGAAATTCGTGCACGAAAGCAGAAAGAGGGAGAGCCCTTTGACTCGTTTTATGAGGACATTATGTCAATCGTTTCTCGATTAACTATTCCTTTAGACGAGTACAGACTTGTTCAGCAGCTACAAAGAAATTTAATTCCAGACTAAGACAAGTATTACTATACATCTCCATTCATTCTGTTGCTCATCTGCGACAACTGGTCCAGAAACGTGAAAACCTGCTAGGAGATGCGGATTTCAAGCAATCCAGCAAGGTCAATATTCCACCGAGGGTGATTAAAAGAGCAGTTGCTGCTGTGGAGACTGAAGAGTCCTTGCAGTCGGCCTCAGAGACGGAGTCTGTATCTGTAGAGGCTTTGCAACTTACCAAACGACCTATGGTCTGCTGGAACTGTGATCAGCCAGGGCACGCATGGGATATGTGCCTCGCAGAACGAAGAATCTTTTGCTATGGTTGCGGAGCAAAAGATTTCTATAAACTTCAATGCCCAACATGCCTTAAGAGAGCGGAAAACTCCAAGAAGGGCTCATTCGTCGACAACAGGCGAATGGCCCAAAACTAGAATCCGCAAATGAATATCAATCTGAAGAATCAGATTGCCCACGGCAGATGCCTGCACTTTTAAAAGAGGCATCTCCACATCCACACTCGGACATTCTTTTACTACGTCAAATAAAACCATATCATGAGAGATTAGCTCATTATAACCAGATCAGAGCAAAAATATTTTCAGAAGTAACTACCCTTGATCGTGTTACAAAACGGAACACTCTTCGTATGCGAAATTTCTGGCATAGGATTAAATGCACGCGTAAACTGCTTGTATCTTCGGTTGTAGACACCCAGGCAGATGGTCGTCTTTATGCTTCTATTACCTTTTTAGGTCTAATAGAAATTTGCTTATTAGACACAGGAGCCAATATAAGTTGTTTGGGAGCAGACTTGGCTGCCCAACATTGGTCATCCTGTTCAAGTTTTAAAAAAATATCATCATGCGTAAAAACAGCTGATGGAAGCAGCCATCAAATAACTGGTTTTATTAGCACGGATGTAGCATATAATGGGCTATGTTTATGTTATTCCATCAATAAACAAGCGTGTCATCTTAGGGATAGATTTTTGGAGAATTTTTCAGTTAGCACCAGGTATAATATCTAGCATTGATACTTCTGATCCAATGGTAGATAGTACTAATCTTAAAAAATTTCGACTTTCTTCATCTCAAGAAAAGCGATTAGAGAGCGTAATTACTTTATTTCCTAACTATAAAGAACAGGGATTGGGGAAAACATCCCTTTTAAGCCATGATATTGACGTCGGTGACGCTAAGCCAATAAAACAGCGTTTTTATCCTGTTTCTCCCGCTGTAGAGAAACTTATTTACGTAGAGGTGGACAGAATGTTGTCGGAAGGCGTCATTGAGCCATCGAAGAGTCCTTGGAGCTCTCCGATAAGGCTCGTTATTAAGCCAGGCAAGGTACGCCTTTGTTTAGATGCACGACGCATTAACGAGTGCACTAAAAAAGATGCGTACCCGCTGCCAAATATAGATGGCATCTTTTCTCGGCTTCCCAAAGCCAATATCATAACCAAATTGGATCTGAAGGATGCATTCTGGTAAATACCCCTCACAGATGAGGCTAAAGCCATTACAGCTTTTACAGTGCCAGGGCGGCCACTATATCAATTTACAGTGATGCCGTTTGGTCTCTGTAATGCTCCACAGACCATGTGCCGGTTAGTCGATGAATTGATCCCCGCAGACTTGAAAACATGTGTTTTTGGTTACCTTGACGATGTCCATTCTTATCAGGTTAGCAGAACAATTTCGTAGGGCTAATTTGACTTTGAATGTGGCTAAAAGTCGTTTTTGCGTTACAGAAGTTGAATATCTGGGACACATTATAGGAAATGGTGGTATCGCGACCGACCCTAACAAAGTTAAGGCTATAAAAACATGGCCATCCCCTAAGACGATCAAACAAGTGAGAAGCTTTTTAGGCCTGGTTGGATGGTATCGGAGATTCATCAGTAACTTCTCTGAACTAGTCTTCCCGATTACCGAAGTCCTATCAACTAAAAAGAAATTTTTATGGACAGACGCAGCGGAGACTGCTTTCCAAAATTTAAAGAATGTAATCACATCGGCACCGGTCCTTCAAAACCCGGATTTCTCTAAGAAATTCTTCGTACATTGCGACGCAAGCGATTGTGGGGTGGGTGCTGTGTTAGTGCAGCTTTCACATGACAATGTTGAACGCCCAGTGGCATTTATGTCCAAAAAATTAAACACGGCACAACGCAATTATAGCGTTACCGAACGTGAGTGCTTGGCGGCTGTGTTGGCAATTGAAAAGTTTAGGTGTTATATGGAGCTCCAAGAATTTGAGCTCATAACAGACCATGCTAGTTTACTATGGCTTATGCGACAGCCGAATCTTAAAGGTAGGTTGGCTAGATGGTCTATGCGTTTGCAGGGCTATAAGTTCTCTATAAGCCATAGGAGAGGTAGCGAAAATATAGTGCCAGACGCCCTTTCAAAAATGGACGTAGAGGAGGTGTCAGCCATTGAGCTGATTGAGCCAGAAATTGATCTCGACTCTGCATGTTTTGATGCGGCAGATTATGTCCGAATGAGAAATGAATCAGAAACTTCGGAAGGAAAATATCCAGATATAAAAGTATTAGGTAAATATTTATATATCCGAACTAAACATGAAGATGGCACAGATTTAGGTACGCAGCAGGCATGGAAGTTATGGATACCCAAAGGATTAACAGAAAGTGTCATTCGTCGGGCTCACGAGTCGGTAGTGACCGCCCATGGCGGCATGGCTAAGACTTTGGAGCTTATACGGCGTAACTTTTATTGGCCAGGTATGGTGTCACAGGTGCGCGCGTATGTTCGCGCTTGTGATGTGTGTAAATCCACTAAGGCACCAAATCAATCCTTAAAGCCTCCTATGGGTAAGCCAGCCATATCTGACAGGCCATTTGAACGCTTATATGTAGATATTTTAGGTCCCTATCCGAGGAGCAAACGAGGATATATTGGTTTGCTCATAGTGGTTGATCACCTTTCGAAATTTGGCTGTGTCCATTGAAAAAATTTAATACGGCCCCTATAAAATAATTTTTGCAAGATCATATATTTTTAATATATATTGAGTACCGCGCTGCATTATAAGTGACAATGGAGTTCAATTTAAATCGTCTGATTTCAATGCTTGGTTGACTTCATTGGGAGTGAAGCATATTTATACGGCTTTATATTCTCCCCAATCAAATGCCTCAGAAAGGGTTAATAGATCCTTAATTGCAGGCATTAGAGCCTTTCTTTCGGAAAATCACACCGAATGGGATCTGCACATTCACGCAGTAAGTTGTGCATTGCGAAACGCTCACCATCAGAGCATTGGTTGTTCTCCGTATTTTGCCTTGTACGGATTCGATATGGCAACTCATGGTAAACATTACGACCTTTTAAAGAATTTTCAGCTGTTAGGCGAATCTGAAAATATATTGGCCAGAACAGATCAGCTAAATTTGATCCGAAAAGAAATTAAGGCAAACATTGATAGAGCCTACGATCAAAATGAAAGGCAATACAATCTCAGAACAAGAGAAATATCATTCAAGGTCGGTCAGGAAGTATTTCGTCGTAATTTCACGCACAGTAATTTTTCTAAACAAATAAATGCTAAGTTAAATCCACAATGGTTAAAGTCACGCGTGAAAGCGAAGCTTGGGAGTTCTTATTATGTCTTAGAAGACCTACAGGGACGAGAACTTGGTACATATCATGCCAAAGATATCAAACAATGATAAACTGTTACATTTTAGAGAAAAATCAGGGCTTCTTTTTCAAGCCATTTCCCGGCCTGAACGACTTACAAATGGCTTGTGGTGTAATGTACAGCCCTTCCAATTGTATCAAAAAAAAAAGAAACAACGATTTTGTTGAAAAACGATGAATTTGAATTTGAATTCTCGAAAAATATATATCACAATCCGAAAACGGTTACTATCTCGATAATTCGGAGTCATTATCAATGCAACTCTAATCACGACGAAGCTCCAATTAGAGCTTTGACTTGCAGGGTAGCTTTGCACTGCTCGAGAGGCACTTATTCTCTCATAGAGTTCTTTTCTCTTTTGGCATTATCAACGATCAGACGTGGAGTCTGCGAAAAAGTTTTCCTTACCTTCAAAAAAAAACGTGGACTTTTGTAAATCAAGAAAAAAAAGTTAAAATTTGAAAAGTGCTGTGTAATATTTTTTTATATAAAAGGCAAATCTGTGAGTATAAAAAAATTGATCAGTTTTATCTGATTAAATCTAACACAGATTTTATGTTTTATACAGAGCGTGCACATTGCAACGGCCAGCGGAGCACCCCGACTGTTAGAGTACACGTCTCTGCGGATTGGGCTGCCCAGTGCCTTAGATCGGGGCTCTGCGCAGAAAATGAACTGCACACTCGCCAGATCCGCACACCTATCTTTTGGGAAACGGGAAGAACCTTGGCGAGCAGCGAACGCATAACCTCGCTGACTCGCCCTGCCATATGGGAGAAAAATATAACCTCTACATATCTAGTTACATCTATATATCTACAAACTATATAAAGATCAGTGCAACTACAAAACAACTATAATTAAAGAATTTAAACAAAATGCAACATACATAACTAGTGATGCACAAACTTACATATTTTTATACACATACATCTACACAGTTGGACATTATCAATTAATTAACATTTAACAAGATTAAAAAATAATGCAGCAAGAAAACTAAAAAACAGAAGTAGCATTAACATGAGCAAATGAGAAAAAAATGAGAAACAGAGAATTAGTTAAATTGGCCTTTAATTTAAATTTTCATACTTTTGATTTTCATTTCTATTCATTTTTTTATAATTTTCTTATTTTTGCATTGCTAATTTTTTTGGACGACTGGCAATCAATATTAGTTATTATTTTCGTGAGAGGCAAGGCATTTTATTAGGTTATATATCTTAAATGGGTATATATAATATGTATATGTGCACACGTGTAAATTTTTTTCAGTTAATTAAATTAAAATAATTAAATCCCAACAACAATTCCTCTGGGCCCATAGGATGGATTTGGGTAAGTGAATTTATTATTTTCTTCTTATTTACACTCGCTTATGTGAACATATACCAACAAATACATACATATATTATTCCCTATAAATTGCACAAGCCATATATAAATGGAATGAAAGAATTGAGAGCAGATTATAAGTGAAAGACAAAAAAAAATTAAAGTTGAAACAGACGAACAACTTGCCAACACTTCGCGTCGTTCGAGTCGCAGGCAAGATGCTGAGTTTCGATCTCAGGAAAGAGAGCAGGATGCAGTTCGTCGCCGTGTACGTCGCAGTGATTCTGCAATTAAAACAGACGAACAACTTGCCAACACTTCGCGTCGTTCGAGTCGCAGGCAAGATGCTGAGTTTCGATCTCAGGAAAGAGAGCAGGATGCAGTTCGTCGCCGTGTTCGACGAACTGATCATTCAACTAGAAATGCCGAACAACTTGCCAATACTTTGCGTCGATCGAGGCGCAGGCAATGTCCACAATTCAGGTCCAACGAAAGCGGACGAGATGCTGTTAGAAGGGCGATTCAGCGACAAAATCAGGAGACGCGAATTTTAGAAAGGTCAATAGATAGAAGTCAAAGGTCTCAGGTTAGAAACAATCCTATTCGTAGGATTGTTGAGCAGGCACGCAATACTAATGCACGCCGCAGTGCTCGAATTCGAGCTCAACGTGAGGCCTTTGAAGCCCATAGGAATATGTCGCAAAGAGTGAGTCTATATAGGAGTATTTGCACCAATAGGATAGCAGAGAATAGGAGAAACGCGTCCCGCAATAGAGTGGACCGTGCGAATACCCTTCCAGATGATAGGATATCGCAGGTTAAAACTAGTTTAGATTGCCTAATAGCCAATTTTAATAAGACAGTCAAGCAGGGACCCGATCAGGTTTGCATATGTTGCAAAGGTTTGTGGTTTCCACATCAAGTGGACAAAATTTCGCGTGAGGTCATAGAGGAAAAGTGTAGTGAGGCAGATAGTGTTGATATTTTGTATCTTTCCTCTATGTTTCCATCCCATAATAATAGGTTTAGCTTTTGCAAAACCTGCAGCCGCAGTATTAAGTCAGGGAAAAAACCAAAGGCTTCTATTACAAATGGCCTAAATTTTCCGGAGCTTCCGGAATGCCTGAAAGGCTTGACGCCTCTAGAAGAAAGGCTGATTTCTCCCCGTCTTCCTTTTATGATCATAAAGTCTCTTGGATATGGACGTCAAAGTGCCATTAAAGGAGCAGTGATCAATGTGCCAATTCCAGTTGCAAATGTTGTAACTTCCCTTCCCAGGGCATTTAATGAAGCCGAAGTAGTTCAGATTCATCTTAAGCGTAGGACGGAGTATAACCATGATTTCATGGCTGAAACCATAAGGCCCCCAAAGATAGTTGATGCAATTCGGTATTTAGTGAACACAGAACTTTATAAGAAGCACCAGGTTACTATCAATGAGCAGTGGTTGTCTTCTTACTCAGCTGAGACTGTACCATTTGTTGCGTCAGCAGAAGACAGGGACATTGTGTGTCAAATGTTAGAAAAGGCAGCACAACCTAATGAGCATAGAGTAGTAGAAGAAGAGGTAGAGTTGAATCCAGGAGGTCAAGAAACCTTCATGGAAAATGTCCCTGTTGAAAACATAGATATTCCTCGAATTGCTATAGCACCAGGAGAGGGTCAGCGACCTCTTGACATGATAACCGATTGTGATTCAGAGGAGCTGGCTTTTCCCACAATATTTGCAGGCATTAAAAGGAAATGTCAGGAAAGTTTTACAACTATAGTTAGATCAGAGCTTAGGAATTTTGATAGAAGAGGTTGTAGAACTGATAAATTATTTCATAACTTCAAAAAGTTAGAAATGATTAGCATTAGGAATAGCACATCAATTTGCTTACGTAAGCACTCTGCCACTCAAGGCATTTCGGCTGCTGATGTGCGTAATGATGAAACTTTAAATAGGTTAATACTTCATGATGATGGCTATAGGCTTTTAAAAGGTATTCGCACGTCTCCTGCTCATTGGGAGGACGAGAAAAAGAAAGTGATGGCTATGATTAGGCAGGTAGGGCTTCCAACTTTTTTTATAACATTTTCCGCAGCGGAAACTAGGTGGCCGGAGCTTTTAGTCTTGCTATGTAAAAATGTAGACAAGCTAGAAGTATCCGAAGAAGAAGCGTTAAATTTGGGGTTTAATGAGAAAGCTCGTCTCATTAGAGCAGACCCAGTGACCTGTGCCAGATATTTCGATTTTCGATATAGACAGGTTTTAAAACTGATGAAAAAGGAAGGCGGTGTCTTTGGTTGTCACTAGGTCATCAAGTTTTATTGGCGAGTGGAGTTTCAGCAAAGAGGCTCTCCACATATACATGGCATGTTCTGGCTGAAAGACGCCCCAAAGCTCGACCTAAAGAATGAGTCTACATTTATGCCTGTGAAGTCCTTTATTGATCAGTTTATTACTGCTGATTCTAGTTGCCCGGACGTTGCTCCATATTTGGAGTATCAACTCCATAGTCACGGGCACTCTTGCAGGCGAGAAATTAGGTCAAAACAAATTTGTAGATTTGGTATCCCATACCTTCCCATGCCTCAAACAGAAATTCTTCTCCCTTTAGAAGAAAATGCTCCAAATTTGGCCGAGCATCGTAGGAATTTCGAAAAAATTCAAAGTCTGCTCGACTTCCCATTTGATCGTGAAAGCGTAGAAAATTTTAACGATTTTAACAACTTTTTGTCCCACGATCAACTTAACCTTAGTTATGAGGGCTACATTAATGCTGTAAGATCAAGTATAAAGAAACCAAAAGTTTTTTTGAAGCGATCTTTTGCAGCAATCAAGCTTAACGCTTATAACAAGCACCTCCTTTTGTTGCAGCGAGCAAATATGGATATTCAGTTTATTTTAGACCCCTATGCTTGCTGCAGCTACGTCGTTAATTATATTAACAAGTCTCAGAGAGGTATCTCAATGTTGATGCGTGAGGCAATCAATGAGATTAAAGACAATAACAATGTAACTATTAAGCAAAAGTTACAACATTTAGGTAACAAATTTATATTTGGCACTGAGATATCCGCTTTTTATAGCTACTGCAAATCAGAACGAGGAGCTCGCCAAGAAAATGCAGATGACTTTGACGATGATGTGCCTAGGGCTTCTGAATCAATAGTTTACGCTCTTCGCGATAATAGTGGCTTCATCAGAAAGAGGACCACTGCGTGCATAATTAGGTATAGGAGATTTAATGTCAATACAGAAACAAGTGACTATTTCAGAGAGCTAAAAATGCTTTACGCCCCATGGCGAGATGAGCGTTTGGATTTAGTCACACATGACTGTGAATTGTTCTGTAGGGAAAATTCGGAGTTAGTAGAGAACAATCGCAGAAAATATAATTTACTAGATGATAGGGAACTAGAAGATGCTCTGAGCCACTTAACAGAGGAAGCAGAAAATGAGAATAATCAAGTAGGAGAACAGGAAGTGGTAGATGATGGCTTCACAGTTTTAGGATTGCCTGAAATAGATCCACATCTAAATGTTTTAAATGTGGATGGAAATATTGATATGAATGATGAAGATAGTAATGTCCGTTTTATCAAGCTTCCAGCCTTAGTTTCTCAGGAAAGCTTAGCTAATATAGTTAGATCTCTTAATTTAAAGCAGAAGCTATATTTTACACATGCTTTGCATAATGCCAAAATCAATACAGTCTTTTATGAATTTGTTGGAGGCGGCGCCGGAGTTGGAAAGAGTCGACTTATATCAGCAATTTTTCAGTCATTATCCGTAATGTATAACAGTATACCAGGAGCTGATCCGACATCTGTTAAAATCCTCTTATGTGCACCAACAGGAAAAGCAGCATTCGGAATTAGTGGTTCGATACTGCATTCCATGTTTTCACTTCCTGTTAATCAATCTCGCTCAGCACCTCTAAGGGCCTTAAGCCATGATTTAGTTAATAGCCTTCATTCAAGGTTAATCGATCTTAAATTAATTATTATTGATGAAATATCAATGGTTAGCTCTCTAATGTTTTCTTATTTAGATTCTCGTTTGAAGCAAATTTTCAAAAATACTTCTCCTTTTGGTGGTGTTTCTATCATCGTATTCGGTGATCTTAGACAGTTACAGCCCGTAGGAGGTAGTTGGATTTTCGATCCAAATACCACTGACCCTTACCATGAAATATTTGGTACGTATCTCTGGGACCTTTTTTTGTATTTTGAGCTCACAGAGATAATGCGTCAACGTGACGATCAGCTTTTCGCTTCTGCCTTAAATAATATGGCATCGGGTTGTATGACAGCCGATGATATTGTCCTTTTCCAATCCAATTGTGCCTGCTGAAGGCATCACAATTTATAAGAGTCAGGGAGCTCCGTATGGCAAAGTGGTAGTCCATGCTAATTCCAGAATGCAGCGTGCTGCATTATACGTAGCTTGCAGTAGAGCAACTACTGCTTTAGGATTATTCATTATTGGGAATTTTGTTCCTCCTAAGTCTCCCCAAAATAATGATAAAGTGAAAGCCCAATTGAAGAAATTGCGGACTGAAAAACTACTGTGTACTCATTACGATTATTTAATTAACAGTTCTGCCCTTAACATTTTCTTCCATAATACTCAGAGCTTGAATTCCCATCTTGAAGATATTCGATCGGACAAGCTGATGCTTCAGTCATCAATATTATGTTTCGTGGAAACTTCCATAAGCAATGAAACTGTAGAAATACCTGGGTTCACTATTGTGGTTCAATCTTAATCAATTAGGCCTTTAACAGGCATCATAATTTATGTAAAGAACGAGCTAGTAGATAGAGTTTCCCATACCTTTAGCAGTAGAAAAACTTTTGGCTCAGTAGTTTTTGAGTTCGGCATATTTAGGTTTGATGCCATAAGTTTTCTTATATTATATAAAAGTCCAGACTTTCCTCTGTCCACATTTAAAATAGAATTTGAGGAGATAAAACATCAATTTTCTCGTTTAGGTGATTTAGGGGATAGCTTGCTAGTTTTAGGAGATTTTAATTTGTGCCTCAAAACCTTTAACAGGTGTAAGAGTATTTATAATTTTTTGATTAGCAAAGGATTAAGGAGTTTGTTAGATTTGAAAACGTCCACTACCAATATGGATACACATATTGATTGGGCGTTTTCAAATATACTAGATAATGAAAAGATTAGTGCTAGGACTTTTGAGGTTTTGCATAGCCATCACAATGGGATATCTGTTAGTATTCAGGCATGAGTTTGTAATGTTTGGAATAGGTTAGAAATTAAGAAATCTAAATGACAGGATATATGTAAATATGTATGTAGGCATATTTTAATAATTTAAATTTAATTATCTAATAGTTAAGTATAACCATTGAATGGAAAATTGGTTTGATAATTATTATTATTTTTTTATTTTTATACCCTTGGACCTTGTTATCGATATTAACCAATTTAAAATTTATAAAGAAATACCGATATCTACTGCTCACACCGCTTTAGGGAATTGCGGCGATAAATTATTGGCAAAATATCGAAATTGAAGCAAGGTGGCAGCGCACTCCAGTATTATTATTAATTTATAGCTTGCAATTAGTATTATACAATTAAATACTTTTTATGGCAACATACGTCCAAGGGTATCCTACTGTCGTGTGCAACTCGACTGTTGCTCTTGTTTTATATCATTTATGGAAATGTTCTTCAGTACCTCGGTTACGACTGCTTGAATGGCTGGTATATCATCATAAAATGCTCGCTTCATCTTGGTTTTCAGTTTTGGAAATAAAAAATAGTCACATGGTGATAGATCAGGAAAATTCGGAGGATGGTCGATGAGAGAAATCCCTTTTTTCATTAAAAATTCGTTCAATTTTGTGGTCGTCATTTAATTCATGTGGAATAAATCGCCACAGACCTTTCTTTTCCCCAAATCTTCAGTTAAAATTCTCCAAATAGTGTTTTTACTCATATTCAATTCCTCAGCCAACATTGTCGTAGTAAAATTTACATCGATACCAATGATTTCACGGACTTTTTCCACCAGTTCAGCACAATTACTAGTTTCTGGACGTCCTGCTCTAGGGTCGTCATTTAAATCCTCACGACCATTTTTAAATCGTGTAAACCACGTATAAACTTGCGTACGACTCATACAATCATCATAATAAACTTTTTTCATTAATTCGTATGTCTCAGCAAATTTGTTTTCAAGTTTGACACAAAATTTTATACTTGCTCTTTGTTCCATTTTATTTTTGAACCATTAGCACACTTTTGGTTTTATTGAAATGGCTGTCACTTTAACATCTGTCATCCGACTTACATGAAGTTAGGTGCGTTTGAAAGAGGAAGAATGTATCTTTTAAATGTTCCAAATTTTTAATAGATGGCGCTGTATGTTGTATGATTTAAATATAAAGTTCAGTTATTTTTGGGACAAACCGTGTAAGTCGGTGTGTAGTATATCTAAGGGCATGGTAGGTATTTCGGTTTGGAAAATAGAATTGTCTTCTCATGTGAGCAACGTACCTCTATGTCCGTACCTCTATGATTATTATTCGTGAGATAGTTGTTAATTTAAAAATTTTGGTCGTGTGTTTCTAGTAATTCGGTTAAGAAGATTAAAGTGTTATAGATATTATTGTTTGAAAAGTATTTCACATAACTTTCTTGTATTTGTTGAAAAACATCGTCGGGTGCAAAAACTGCAACACTCCTGTTTGGCTTCAAGGTTTTTTATAAAAATGTAATTCGTTCTTCTGTAAAAGACTGTTCAGAAATTACTTGTCTCGTTTTTCGTTTAAATAAACAATACAATACCTTCAGCACCATATTTCAATATTACTTGGTAGTTAAAATCTTTTAAGTGTTTTTCTGAGATATGGATGTGATTATCTATGTGTTCGTCTGCTGAATGGATTGTATCTCCACACGTCCCTGTTATTGAGTTATTGTCATTTATGTTCACGTCGATTTCTACCCTGCTCAGTGAGAACCTTTCTTGTACAACACTTTGTAATCATATTCTAATAGTTGCATTCTCCATCTAACTATTTTGGAGGATGGTTCCTTAAAACTCATCAACGATGTAAGTGGCTTATGATCAGTTACTATATTGAATTTACTTCCAAACAAGTAAGGGCGAAAGTACTTAACTGCCTACACTATTGCTAGCATTTCTTATTCGACAGTGGCATAATTGCCTTCTGTATCGGACAATGTTCTACTAGGAAAACAAACCGGCTTTTTCCGAATCCAAGGGTCCTTGTTATAGCAGCGCTCCAAGGGCAACGTTACTTGCGTCTGTTATTAAGATAAATTTTTAAGAAAGGTCTAAGGTCGCTGTCCTTAGTAACTGCCTCGTTTCCATCCATATGGAAGGAATCCTTTATCATCCCTTTACATAAAAAGGGCAGCAAGTCTGATGCAAGCAATTATAGAGGTATCTCTAAATTGTCGGCTATACCGAAATTCTTCGAGAATGTTATTACTCCTCACTTGCAGCATTTTAGTAGATCCGTTATATCCCCTTTTCAACACGGATTTGTGAAGCGTCGTTCTACCACGACAAATCTGCTTGAGCTGACATCCTTTGTGGTAAAAGGATTTCAGGAAAATCTTCAAACTGATGTCATCTATACTGATTTTAGTAAGGCATTTGACTCAGTCAACCATTCCCTTCTTGCACATAAATTAAATCTTCTCGGTTTCTCACCAAAACTTCTTAGTTGGATTGTGAGCTATTTGAGTGACAGAACCCAACGAGTCCTCTTTAAAAATACTCGTTCTTATCCCGTTCATGCCACATCTGGTGTTCCTCAGGGAAGCCACTTAGGTCCCCTGCTTTTTACACTTTTCATCAATGACCTCCCAACGGTCATACTTAACTCACGTACTCTCATGTACGCGGATGATGTCAAGCTCTGTTTTCAATTTAGAGACGACTCCTGTCATTCTCGCCTTCAATCTGACCTAGATTGTTTCTTTTCTTGGTGTCGTGCAAATCTCCTTAATCTGAACAGCTCAAAATGCAAGCTGATGACATTCTCACGTGCCTGCCCAAAGTACGTATCATACTCTCTTTGTGGTTGTACCTTGGAAAGAATTTCCCTGGTTGATGATCTAGGTGTCCGTTTGGACCGAAAACTCAAGTTTTCTGAACATATATCATCAATGGTTAATAAAGCTATGGGTGTACTCGGCTTTATTAAGAGATGGTCCAAGGAGTTTGACGATCCTTACTTAACTAAGACTCTCTTCACTTCGCTTGTTCGTCCAATTCTCGAGTACGGATCATGTGTCTGGAACCCTCAGTACACAGTTCATAGAGACCGCATTGAATCCGTACAGAAAAACTTCTTAATGTTTGCCTTGCGAGGCCTTAACTGGGATGTAAATTCAAGACTTCCTTCCTATCCTAGTAGACTTTTGTTACTTAATCTGCCTTCTCTAGCTAATCGTAGAACCATGCTTGGTGTTATATTTATTAACAACCTTATCCAAGGTGACATAGATAGTAGCGACTTACTTAGTAGACTACACTTTTCTGTCCCTGGTAGAATCACCCGTAATTACCTTCCTCTAAAACTTCCCAATTGTAGCTCGAACTATGCCCTGCATGAGCCATTCAGGGTATTATGTTCGGACTATAATAAACTATACTTAATTGTAGCTAACAATAACAACTTATCTAGCTTAAAATTACAACTCCTCGCCCACTTATCTAGAATTTAGTCAAACACATAATTGTCTTCTTTGTATTCATAGTAGTACTTTCAACATACTGCATGCTTAACACTCTACTCATAATTTTATTTACATTTGGTTACTAACACTAACTCTCCTGATCTGATTGGGTTTTTCTGGGTTTTCCCCAATCCTCTGCAACAAATGTTGGATCGGCTTTTCTTTATCCCAGTTTGCACATTTGCACAATTTTTAATTTTTTCTTTTTTTTTTACATTTAAGGTTTTACCTTTAATTTAAAATTACCTCTAGTTTAAAATTTAACTTAAATAATTTAAATCTAATTTTAATTGTTTCTTTACTTTTAAAAAAGTCGACTGATCATAGTTCGACTATAAACTAAATAAATAAAAATAAATAAATAAATAAATATTGTAGTAAGGGAACATTGCATAGAAAGGTTTTGCATTTTTCGAATGTATCAATATATTCCTGGTCTATTGTAAAAGACTTTTGATTGCCCTTTAATTGGGCTGTAAGTGGTTTTGTAATTGGCATCCTTCTAAAAGAAACCTTATGCAGTTCCTCTATTATAGTCAGCTCGTCCCTGTTATCTAGTAACTTTCTTGTTAGATTCTTCTTAATTTGATCCCAGTTTAATGGGGTATCCAATCTATCTAACAGTTTACTCGGTTTGCCCTCTATTTTATTCCTAATTGCTCTTAAATACATTTGCCCCCTTGAAGTTTGGACTGTGTCTCTAAACATCAATAAATGTTGTTTGTTTGGGTAGTTTCGGTTGTTTTTTATAAAGGTGGGTATTTTGGTTGTCTGTCTAGTAGTCCGTGTTCAATTAGGAATAACAACTTTAGTCTTATCTTTAAATTTCTTTGACATTTGATACTATCTTATAATTATCTTAATATACAGTGTTGTTTGGTGTTTAATAAAGGGTTTTATTACGGGTTCAATACCTGTAATGATACTTGGATTAATATATGGGTTGTGTGGAATATATTTCACTTGACATTATAACATAAACCCAAGGTTAAAATGTTGATTCATTTTAATTTCCTAATTTGTTGTCTTCGCATTGAATTTTGATTATGATTCTATTGATTATGATTCTATTCCATAAGTATAGGTATATGTATAAGAGTAAGTATAGACTAAGTCGTCATCTGTGCTCAACAGT
Organism: Zaprionus ornatus; assembly: GCA_018904035.1. NCBI lineage: Eukaryota > Metazoa > Arthropoda > Insecta > Diptera > Drosophilidae > Zaprionus > Zaprionus ornatus. Next base: position 727,786 of record JAEIFZ010000032.1, on the reverse strand, counting down.
AGGTGTCGTACCAGGCAGCCAAGTTATTGTTGTCATTGGGTGGTGTCGGCATAGCATCCAAGTCACAGTTCATGGCGGCTGCGTCGCTCTCGCCAACGTCCATGTCCATAGAGTAGGGCGATGTGGGTGCCCCGCTCGGTGGCATTGTGTTGGTAGCTGCAGCTCCGGCACCGCCGCCTACAGGACTGCTGATCTCGAGACCTTGCATGGAATCTATTGGTAGAGTATCATATCCTTGCTGGTGGAATGCGCGACCTCCGTGCGAACTGTGTACATTTGGCGGACCTTGTCCATAAAGGCCCTCATATGCTTCTTCGGGTCCAAGCATATCCTGCAAGTGCGGACACATGCCTAGGTCGGCGTTGGCCCATATGTTGTTCTCCTCGCGCAGTAGCGAGTTGGTCAGCTCGATGGAAAGCCGCTTCTTGTAATCCTGCGGCTTATCCTTGCTCATGCGGAACAGCACGGCAGCTGCGCAAGTGGCCACGCCTTCGTTGCGCGAGTGCAGCAAATCGGTGAGGGGACCAGTGGCTCCCTCCTGTTCGATTATCTCAGCGCACTCCTTGTCGGCAGCCAGTTCACAGAGGACCCCAGCTGCGACGCGCTGAATGTTTTCGATTTCGTTGAAGAGCAAACGCACAAAGATCGGAATAACCGACTGCTGGCGGATGAGAGCGCGATTGTGCGACTCTCGAGCAAGCATGTGCAAGGCGCCGACAGTGCCTTCCACGATCTCCTCCATTCGCACTCCATCGAATGTGACCCAGTTGTAGCAATAGAAGAAGGAATGCGCGCATCAGAAGACGAACCAGATGGTGTATGGCACCGTGCTCACGCAACGGTGCATGATTGGCCGGGCAAAGGGCTAGATTGCGAATGAGTCCAATGACAGCCTTAATCAGAGGCCAGCGAGATGGTGGATGCAAAAGCTTTACAATCACGGAGAGGCCGTAATTGAGACGCACCGCATTCTGGGCTAGCTCTGAGTCAACGTGGCGCGAAGTGAGGTGTCGAAGGGCGCACACCGCCGGCTCGGTGATTTCCTCGCGATCGCCGGCATTGATGATGGTGCGAACAAGGGCATCCACGCCGCCCACTTGGCAAACAGTCGCCTTGTTGCGCTGATTGTTGCATGTCAAATTCGAGAGTATGCCGGCGGCACAGGTGACCACGTTGACATCTGTTGAGGCTAAGAATTGGGATGAGACGTGGGTGTGTACATCCAACAGCAAGACGTGTTTTTTAGTAGTGAAGAATCTTTTCCTGTTTTTCCGCGGTTTTCCTGCCCAGAACTCTGATCTGAAAGAGCGAAGTGCTTGGTCAAGGTCTGCTGCAGAGGGAGGGAGGGAGTACTCACTGCGAGGTTCTCGGGTTGCTGGAATCCATACCATGAGTTTTTTCCCGGGTCACATCACTGCGCTTGTTGGTGGTGGAGGCGGGGAGAGCACTGCGGGGGCTGAGCGAAGGTGAAATTTGATTTTCACTCAACTTTTTCCTCGCTTTCTCCTTTTCCAAACCACGCCATTGTGGCCGGCGGAGAACAACAGCTGTCAGCGCTGCCAACTTACGATAATAAGCGATCGGACCTAAACGGCGTTGCCAGATCAACAGAGCTGCCAGGGCTGCTCGATCAGTTGGGCGCAAAATTCAAATATACAATTTGAATTTGTGGACAGTAGCTGAATTTGCGAAATATCACGAAGGAAACTAAAGGCGCTATCTCCGACCTGGCTGCCCTCAATTCTAGAGCGATCCAGCTCGAAGGGGGTCTACCAAAGGAGGGTTCGTTCAGGGAATCAGGCACTCAAACAGAGCGACAGACGAAACTGGACTGCCCATCTGCGACTAGCGCAAAAAGGAAGCTAATGAAGGACCCTCCAGTGAAGCCTTCCATAGCGAAGCTTCCTGCAGAGAAGCCTCCGTTGAGCAAGAGCTCAAAACGGGAGACACCCACTCCAGAGGAGCCGAAGGAGGCGAACTCACTTAGCTATGCGGCTGTTGCCAAGGTCGCTAGCAAAGAGGAGTGGTCCAGGGTGAAGCCTAAGCGCTTGCGCAAGAAGCCAGAGGCTCTCATCCTGAAGAAGACTGGGGAAGCGTCTTACGCTGATATGCTCCGCAAGCTGAAAGCGGACCCAAATCTTAATGATTTTGGGAAGCATGTCAAAAAGATCAGGAGAACGCAACAGGGAGAGCTACTACTCGAGGTAGAGGGTAAAGCTGCAGACAGCGTACCCAAATTTAGAGGGGCTATAGAGGATTCGCTGAAAGAAATGGCAGCGGTTCGCACGGCGGCGCAGAGGATGGCTCTCTCCATCAGCGGAATGGATGAGGCTACGACAGCAGAGGAACTCCTCGGCTGTCTAGTCTCCCAGTTCCAGGGCATCGTGGTTAATCCAGATGCAGTGCGCGGTCTGCGTAAAATGCGGGATGGAACCCAAATAGCGACGGTGATGCTTAGCATAAATGATGCGATCACTGTCTTGAAAGCGGGCACGGTGACCGTAGGCTGGTCACGTTGCCGCATCATCCAGGATGTACGACCGACGAGATGCTTTAGGTGCCTATGCTATGGCCACCGAGCGTCCAGTTGCAAGGCGACCGATCGGTCTGACTGCTGCTTGCGTTGCGGCGAACGCGGGCATAAGGCAAAGGGTTGCAATGCTCCACCAAAATGCATGATATGCAGCAGTGAGGTGGACAGGAACCACACGACGGGCGGTTTCGCGTGCCCGACCTTCAAGGCGAGCCTAAAAGGAGCTAAGAGCCACTATAATGTTTAACCAAATAAACATTATTCAGCTCAATGTCAATCACTGCGCTGCTGCTCAGAGTCTTCTTGCTCAGACAGCGGTGGAGCGCAATGTTGACATCATGCTCCTTAGCGAACCATATATCTATGGCAGCACTAACTCGGACATGATCCTCGATGAGTCGGGTAAGGCGGCTATCAAGCTTTGCAGCACAGTTCATATCCAGGATCGGCCGGCCGATGCAATGCGTGGCATTGCATACGCGCTGATTAAAGGCGTGCATATCTACAGCTGCTATGCGCCACCTAGCGACAGCCCTGACCAATTTGAAGAGATGATCGATATTCTCGTAAGCCACGCGAGAGGGCGCAGGCCGACGATCATTGCAGGAGACTTCAATGCCTGGGCGACCGAATGGGGCAGCCGTGTCTCCAACTCCAGAGGGCGAACTGTGACCGACGCCATGTTCCTGCTAGACCTGGTACTGCTGAATGATGGCCGCAAGCCGACATTCAACAACGACAGGGGTACATCGTACATTGATGTCACCTTCGTTAGCAGAGGCTTAGTAGCCAACGCAAACTGGATGGTCTCCGATGAGGTAACGCTGAGCGACCATGCTCTGATTACCTTTTGCGTGCGTCCAATGGGAACGGTGCGCAGTTTGCAGAGTAGGAAGACACTCGGTCAAGCCTGGGATGCTAGAAAGATTGATAATGATATGCTGGCATATCAAATCGAGTCTCTATCAATCTCAAGCAGTCGTGCGGAAACAATGGCGGCTGATCTTATGAAGCTACTGGTATCAACTTGCGATGCTACGCTGCCTAGAAAAAGCAAGGTAAAGCGCAAGAGTCCTGTCCACTGGTGGAACGACTCCTCACACCAGCTTCGGCAGGAATGCCACAGGTCTAGGAGACTTGCGCAACGAACCAGAGGAGGCCCTAGCCACGCAGAACATCTTCTGGTCTACAAGGCTAAGCGAGCAGAGTTCAAAAAAGGAATATCGGCTGCCAAAGCGCGCTCTTTCAAGGACCTGCTAGATAGTGTAGACGATGATCCCTGGGGACTCGCCTACAAACTCGTTAGCAATAAGTTAAGAAAAAGGGAGGGTGTTCCATCGGAGCCAACTGAGATGGCCAATATCGTGGCGGAGCTGTTCCCAGTGCAGACCACGCTATGGCAGCCACCAGAAAATGCCCCTGCGTCTCCCTTCCCTTGCGTTTCAGTAAGGGAAGTAGTCGAGGCAGCTAGGCGCATAAAGGCTAACAAAGCTTCTGGCCTGGATGGGATTCCGGGAGCAGTGATTAAGGCTGTGGCGCTGGCCAGACCCGAAATCTTCAGGGACACTTTCCAGCAGTGTCTCATTGACGGGGTCTTTCCCAAGCGTTGGAAAAGCCAAAAACTGGTGTTATTGCCGAAAGGTAAGAGGCATGCACATGGTGCATGCAACTTCCGCCCACTATGTCTGTTGGATATAGTAGGTAAGCTATTCGAGCGTATCCTGTACGCTCGCATAGAAGTAATAACAGAGAGCCCCAACGGCCTGAGTAGTCAGCAGTACGGCTTTCGGAAGGGGAAAAGTACCCTTGATGCCCTCTCGGCTGTTGTGGACATCGCTAAAAACGCTCTCGACGGTGACAGATGGCTTGGCGGTAGGAAGGAGTACTGCGCTATAGTCACGCTGGACGTCAAAAACGCCTTTAACACCGCAAGATGGCCCACGATCTTAGGGGCTATGCACAACACGGGCATCCCAGAGTATCTGAGGATCGCTGTAGGTAGTTACTTCAGGGACCGTGTCCTTTGGTTCGACACGGAAGCCGGCCCGAGAAGCTACCGAGTTACGTCAGGTGTTCCCCAAGGATCGGTACTTGGTCCGATCCTGTGGAACATCATGTACAATGGGATCTTGGGCATCAGCAAACCATTAGGAGCAGAATTGCACTGCTTTGCAGATGATGTGGCAATAACAGCGGTCGCCAAGACACTGTCAGAGCTACAGGCAAAATGCAACGCGACGATAAGCTCAACTATCGGCTGGTTGGGAAATGTCGGCCTGCAAATTGCGGCTCATAAAACTGAGGCTGTCCTGTTGAGCAGCAGGAAATCCGTGGAGACCCTGCAGGTCACCGTTAATGGTTTCCAGGTGACCTCAGCGAGATCACTAAAGTACCTGGGTGTCCTTATAGACCACAGGCTCTCCTTTAAGGATCACGTGATAAATGCGAGTAGGAAGGCTGGGATAACATCTGCTTCCCTGGCTAGACTCATGCCCAACGTAGGTGGTCCCAGGATGCCGGCTCGCAAGCTGCTAGTGGCGGTGGCAAAAGCCACTTTTCTTTATGCTGCTCCTATTTGGAGCAAAGTCACCTATAAAGGATCATACCTTAAAGGCGCTCGATCGGTGATGCGGACTATGGCCCTAAGGCTCATTAGAGGATTTAGGACCATATCCGAAGACGCATCACTTGCTCTGGCAGGCACGCCGCCTATAGACCTGGAGATCAAGGCACTGGGCTTAATCCGAGATGGCGTTCCTCGGGTTGAGTCCCAAGAGTGGTTGATGAGAGAGTGGCAAGCTAGATGGCAAGCGTCGCACCTGGGGCGATGGACCTACCAGCTCATCCCAGTACTAGCGGAATGGGCAGAGTGCCAACACAAAGTAGTGGACTACCACCTGACCCAGTTCCTCACCGACCACGGCTGTTTCCGGGCCTACCTATTTCGGTTTCGCCATGTAGACTCAGCCCAGTGCCTTTACTGCACCGACGCTGCTGAAACAGCGGAACATGTCCTTATGCATTGTTCCCGTTTCTCACTGGGGAGAGAACAGCTAGAATCTCTGTCTGGAGTGCCGCTCAGCCCTAGGGCCCTGCTCTTTGCCATGTTGGCGGACAAAGCCGCATGGGAGCTGGCGCATGGCATCATCATTAAAATGATGAAGAGGGTTCGAGCCGACGAGGAGCTGAACAGATCAGCTAGGTAAATAGGTAGTTAATAAGTTAGGAGCTTAAACCCTGTGTGGTGGCGGGGTTAGAATTCCACCTCAGCGAGCTCGGCTTGTCGTAAAAGGCGACTAAAGAGTTCAAAGAGTTAATGAGTTAAGAATAACTAATACTCGTCAAGGGGCGCGCTTTATGCTACGCATTCTAAGTGGGAGTGCGACCTGGCATCACATCCTGCTCACCGAAGTATTACCTTAACTGGCAGTTCCGGTGAGCGCTTTAGGGACTGTCGAGCGTACGGAGGTTTTTCTTTTTTAGTACGTAGGCGTAACCCTATCTGTATTACCAGTAGGGCTATGAATCGTGCATGCCATCTAGGTGGTATCTTACGAAGATTTTTTAATAGTTTCCTCCGATTATGTATAAAAAAAAAAAAAAAAAAAAAAAAAAAAAGGCTAAGAATTGGACCAATGACTGGAGCAGCGCTTCTAGACCTTCCACCTTGGTGGCTACGTCTGACAGATTGCGCAGAGTCCAGAGGAAGTTTTGCACCAGACGCGGCGACATGTTACCCAAGTGCATGGCCAGAGCCTGCATGCCTCCTGCATCGACAATCGCCGGCTTGTTGCTCGAGCATACTGAGAGAACCTTCAGCACACGCGATGTGGTCCACAACAGCCTCTCGAAGTCGTAGGAGCGCATAATGCGCACCAACTCGTTAGGCCCGCCCGAGGCCAGAACGATAAGCTTGCTCTCTTGATTTCCGTAGGCCAGTATCTGCAGGCAATCGGTAACAATGGCCAAGAACTTGACATTGTTGCGCTGCAGCAGAGTCACCATCTTCTGCAGGCACGGCCATCTTGGAGCCATCCTGGTGCAGCAACAGATTATGCAACGTGGTGATCGCGTAAAAAAGCACGCTCTCAACTGGCGAAGAAAGCAGCTTCACCAGAGCCGAGATTCCACCGCTCTTGAAGATGGCCAACAGTCCCTGGCGATGGTGGGATAAGTTGTGCAGCGTACCTACGGCGGCCTTGGTACTCTCCAGGTCGTCGCTGTTGGAAATGGCGCGCACCAACGCGGCCACCATCTGAGGACTGTTCATGATAGCATGGCGCGAGGCCTCCTTCTTCGACAGTTGGGGCACCATCATAGCTGCCTGCGAAACAACCACCTGATCCTCGTCGTTAAGCAGTTTGATCAGCTCTGGAATGGCCCGTGTGGCCAACTCAGCGTCGTCCTGGTAGTTGATCAAGTTGACCACTGCATGCTTCAGCATCTGCGACGGCTCTGATAGACGCTGCACAGCGGTTGGCTGCCCTGGATCAAATTGCGTTGATGGTATCTCGATACCTTCCTCCAGAGTCTCTGGGAACATGGCGGCGCGCACGCGCTGCGACCGGGTCTGACTCAGCTGTTGGTTCATATCGTCCACCTGATCCTTTGTAAAGTTCTGCGGAAACCCGGTGTCCAAGTCGAACATTAGCGGATCACCCTCCATTTCATCATCCTCCTTGCCCGACAGCGACGGCACCTGAGTAACCGCGCCCGAGTGAATGCCGGAGTCTCCCAAATAGGAGTTCTGCTGCCACATTAGTGTCTGCTCTTTGGCCGACACCATAGGTGGCAAATCTGGAGGATTATACTGATTGTTATGGGACATCGTTTTACACCACACCTTGTCGATAATGATTTATTCAGCTTTACAGCAGGTTTTATTTGTTTTCACACACTAAATACACAAATTCAACAACAAATTTTCCAGCAAAAGCTTAGAATTCGAATTGAAAGAATGATGAAGTTTACATTTAAAAACATTAATTTAAATGTAAACTTCACCATTCTTTTTCGCCTCTGAACATCCTTATAAGTCGCCAATGACAACTTCATTATATTTGACTCTGTGAAGGCAATCGACTCACTTAAGCGGTCGGGAGATTACAACACAGCTACCAAATGGCCGCTTTGTGTAGTGTGTCAAAGTTGATTGTCAACCGTTGGGACTCCACTGCACGCTTTCTGTTAAGAGTTAACAGAGAGCGAATTCAAAACAGCTGTTATATAAAAACGGCGATCTCAATTCCTCTCGCGAAAGACTGATCCCAAAAGAGAATCAAGAATATCACACCATTAAACAGTTAGTTGATGCAGTTAGAGTTGCTTCGAGAATTTTCGACAGCGCCACCTTTTGTCTATAAATAGATGCTGAGCGCACATTTCTGTATAATGATTGGATCCGAAGCTGAAGCTCGCACAACAGAAATATATAAAATTATTGAAAAACATAATACACGTAGACGGCAAAATAAATTGTAAATCCACATCGTCTTGTTAAATAAATAATACCCACGCCGGCAATATAAAAATATATGCCAAAGGCGCTCTGGAATCGGAATCATATATTTATAATAGCCAGTGTATAAAATTACATACAAAAAAAAAGGTGATATTTGTGTCTGTTCACTTGCAATTTTATAAACTAATTGTGGTATTAAGTTGTGTGTCGTTCTGTTTGCTTGTAGGCTTTCGCGACAAAACAAACACTAATTTTGATTACAAAAGTGTCAAATTTGCCCAGTGCTTATACATAGTAAATATATATATACACATAGCTCGTATATATATATATATATATCATCCACCCAACCAAATAAGCCAACTCAACCCACCCGCATTACTTTTTGTAAAGTGCGAAATCCATTTGCGGTTAAATCCCCTCCCAAGTTTAAAAAGAGAAAAACTCCACACAAATTTAAGATGGCAGCCCCAGCAGCACCAGCACTCAAGGATTTGCCCAAGGTGGCCGAGAATCTGAAGAGCCAATTGGAGGGTTTCAATACGGAGAAACTGAAGAATGCCGCCACTCAAGAGAAGATTATTTTGCCCACCGCTGAAGATGTGGCCACTGAGAAGACACAAAAGTCCATTTTCGAGGGCATCACCGCATTCGATCAGACCAATTTGAAGCACACTGAGACCAATGAGAAGAATCCGTTGCCCGATAAGGAAGCTATCGAGCAGGAGAAGGAGAAGAATCAATTCATAGCCGGCATTGAGAACTTCGATGCGAAAAAATTGAAGCACACTGACACCAACGAGAAGAACGTGCTGCCAACTAAGGAGGTCATCGAGACCGAGAAGAAGGCCTAAGTGAATGGAAGCACAGCATATGAAGATTTAGATGAAGAGCAGGAGAAGAAGGAGCTGGAGGAGAAGGAGGAGGAACAGTAGAAGAAATAGCAGAAAAAATGCATTTAAAGACAACTTGTTATTGCTACCCACTTCCTCCCTCTTCTGTCTCTCTCACTCTTTCAACCTCTCTTTTTCTATGTCTCTTAGGCCGTCAGCCGTCAGAGACAGTAAGGGGAATCACATGGAACCCCAGCTTTGGCTGGGGTACGTGCCGTCCTTGCTCCTACTGTCGGAAGTGCGGCTATACTCTCCACGTGAGGGCGGCTGGAAGCAGGCCCCTAGCACGGTCATGTCTCTGCTAGGGGTGCTGACTAATTGTAGTCGGGCGAAGATTGTGATTCTATAAATCACCCCAATCCAAGGCGGAACAGCATACGCCAAGGGATGCATGGCCGGGGGGTAGCCCGGTCGTTAGTATGCGGACTCTGGATACCTGTCGCCCTCCAGTTTCATCTAGACTTCCCACGGCACGCGGGCTATGCCGTGGGTGACCTTCCCTTCCCGCCTACTCGTGGGTCCAAATTATGGATATAAATTTTATAAAAGATAAGTCCGATGCGACTTCGACAGCATCAACCCAGGGCGAGGCCTTAACGGCCGACCCCAACAACAGCACTGCAGCCAGTGGGCTGCTGGCTTCCACCCCCAATACCACGGGTCTTGGCCCTGGTACTTTAGGGGACCCGGACAGGCCACGAACTCCCTTGGACGATGAGTTCGCCAGTGCTGACTTCTCGTCCAATAGCTGCTCAGGCCGGCAGCAGCTCGTCGAGGTGATGTCCTCTGACGCTGAAGCTGACGCTGACCTGATCAGCCTCGTTGACGACGCTTCCGTGGCCTCGCAGAGGTCAGGTCTCACGGAAGCAGGCTCTCAGATACAGCGGCTGCGACTGGACTCTGAGAACGCCTTTGTGAAGATGAAGACCCGTGAGAAGAGGCTTTTCAAAGCCGCACTCGCAAAGGGTGCGAGCAGAGCAGAAGCTCTGGCTATCGCCACCGCGCCCCCCGTGGAAACCAAGGCCAAACGGACGCGCGCTGACGATACCGTCCTCGAACCCCAAGGGTCTTCAAAGAAGCCCAAAAGACTCATGTGGAGTCCACAAAGCCACCTCTCAGCCAGGTGTCGAGCAGCGTGAAATTGGGCTTCACTTCGGCTGATTCAAAAAACCCGCTTTCACCGGAGCAAGTGGCCACGGTGAAAGCAAGCATTGCCAAGGCTCTGCTGCTTCATCCCACATCGGGTGCCAGTCCGGGTTTCGAGGGTTGCATACCTCGAAATGAGTGGCTGCTCCTGGTGTGCGAGGATAGCCGCACTGCCGACTGGGTCAGGGGAGCCGTTGGACACATCAGGTCCATCAGCTCCCTTGACATTAAACTACTGGAGGAGTCTGAGTTCCCCAAAGCTCACCTCATTAGAGGATACTTCCCCAGTAGTGCTGGACTCACACTCGCCGATATTTTGCGATACCTTGGTATCCAAAACGAGGAGTTGTTCTCGACAAAACTGTGGCGTGTGGTCCAGCATACCCTCAGCGGTACTACGACCCACCTCGCGATGTTGGTCGACGAGGAGTCGTATAAGGCTCTGACGGAGTGCAACGGGAAGGTGAAATTCGTCTTTGGACGAGTCAAACTTCTCCTGAAGAACTCCGTCCCCAGAGCCTCTCCCTCCCCGGCCCGTCCCCCATCCCCCTCTCCAACCATTCCCCCCCTTCCAGCGCCCCTCCGGAAGCGTCAAAGGTGGCCCCTACCTATGCGACAGCAGTGGCTGCCGCACCGGTAGCGTCCACCAGTGCTGCGGCCGCAGTGGCGCTGAAAGCCCCCATCCCCAAACCCCCTACCATTCTGGTCTCCGCGCCCAACCCCTCAACGGGCCGCACCAGGCCGGTGGCTGGCAGCGGGCGCCTCCTGGCCCCTGCCAGACCCACAGTCAGCGCTGGGCGAAAACAACCCGCAAGGGCACCTCCCGCGACTGGGATCGCTAGGCGTCCTCCCCCGAGCAGCTCAGCCAGACTGCCGAAGGGCATCCGAGGCAACGACTCTCGGGGGGGCAAGGCATGTGGCCTTGTCACCAAGGCGCTGAGAGAGGATGCGGAGCGCAACTAGAGTGCTCCAGGCGAACCTGCACCACGCCAGAGGAGCGTCAGCCACCCTGTGCAGGGTCGTCTGTAAGGAGGAGATTGACCTGGCTCTCGTCCAAGAGCCATGGTTAATAGGTGGCCTCGTCCGTGGACTATCATGCGGATCATGTAAGTTATTATATGACCGTATGGGAGGTGCCCCTCGCACTGCTATACTGATCAATAACAGTGTGAGACACTTTCCTTTAACCAACTTCATCCACAGAGACCTGGTGGCAACGGCTATGGAGGTAGCCACTGCAGATGGCGTCCGGGAAGTGGTGATCGCCTCTGCTTACTTCCCGGGCGATGTGGATGACGTACCCCCCGCAGAGGTTCAGCGGCTTGTGGGATTCTGCCGCCTCCACAACAAGCCGCTCGTGATTGGCTGTGATGCCAATGCCCATCACACAATCTGGGGGAGCAGCGACGTCAACAAACGTGGTGAGTCTCTCCTCGATTATCTAATGTGTTGTCATTTAGACATAGCGAACGTCGGATGTAAACCGACGTTTATTAATTCTATTAGGGAAGAGGTATTAGATCTCACCCTAATAAGCAACTCAATTGCGAGTTCGCTTATAAACTGGCGGGTCACAGACGAAGCCACCTTGTCGGACCATCAGCACATCAGGTTCGACCTTCCTGGCCAAGTCGAGATCCGCCAGAACTCCTTTTGTCCTAAAAAGACAAATTGGGAACTCTTCAAAGCCTCTGTGGCTTTGAAAGCAGACATGTTGATCAGCAATCCTAACTCTGTCAGTGAGATAGAACTTGCTGCCAACCTGCTCCAAGATGTGCTTATTACGTCCTTCGAAGCCAGCTCAGTTCGGAAGACACTAACGGTCAACCGTAAAGTTCCTTGGTGGAACGAAGAGCTGGCTGCTCAAAGAAGGAAGGTTAGAAGCCTTTTCAACAAGGCCAGATCTAACCGTATAAGTTGGGACGTCTATAGGGACGCTCTCACAAACTATAATAAGAACATTAGACGCTCCAAACGCGATACGTGGCGCAGCTACTGTGGTAGCATAGAATCTCTGCCAGAGGCAGCGAGGCTCCACAAGGTATTAGCCAAAGGATCGTCTAATGGTATAGGGCTTCTTAAAAGAGCAGATGGCTCTTTCACTCAAGATCGTAGGGAAGCACTTGAACTTTTACTACAAGTTCACTTCCCAGGTTCCGTGGCCAACCCAGATCTATCCAGTCACGTTGACGCCACCTGGTCACCTGACTCACGTGGAACCAGTTTATCTGGTACCATCTTTGATCCTGAAAAGGTCAAATGGGCTGTAGATTCCTTCGCTCCCTTCAAAGCCCCAGGGGGTGATCAAATCTTTCCAGCCCTTCTCCAAAACAGTCTGGATCATATCCTTGATCCACTGGTCGGCCTTCTTAGAGCCAGTCTCACGTGGGGACACATACCCAACTCTTGGAGGAGAGTCAATGTGGTATTCATCCCCAAACAGGGGAATCGTCCTCTCGACCAGCCTAAGTCCTACCGACCGATCAGCCTTACCTCCTTTCTGCTTAAGACTGCGGAAAGGCTCCTAGACTTGCACATTCGGTGCTCTCTGCAGAAAAACAACCCTCTGCACCCCACGCAGTTCGCGTATATAGCCGGTAGATCGACAGAGGTCGCTCTCCACAAATTAGTGAGTAAGATCGAAAAGGCCTTCGTATCAAAGAACATTGCTCTGTGCTCTTTTCTTGATATAGAGGGTGCTTTCGATAATACCGGCTACGGGTCTATCTCTACTGCGCTTGAGCGCAGGAACATTGCCCGTCCCATAATCCGGTGGATTGACGCCATGCTCAAACACCGGACTATCTCCTCTACCCTGGACACAACGACCGCCCATATTAGTGCGGTAAAAGGGTGTCCCCAGGGAGGGGTTCTATCCCCCTTCCTCTGGTCCCTAGTAGTTGACGAACTACTAATCATACTCGCAGAACAGGGCGTGGAAGCGATTGGCTATGCCGACGACCTGGCTCTTGTAGTGAACGGGAACTATGCCAACACCGTGACAGAGCTGATGCAATCAGCTCTGAACACGGTCAGTAGATGGTGCGATGATGTAGGTCTTAGCATCAATCCTCAAAAGGCAATCATTGTTCCCTTCACTAAGCGTTACTCTATTGACATTGGTCAATTACATATTGGCGGCTCTCCTGTGGAACTTTCCAACGAAGTCAAGTATCTAGGGGTAACCCTTGATAAGCGACTAAACTGGAACTCCCACTTGCATAATACTCTATCAAAGGCCACTCATGCCATGTGGGCATGTAGAAGGCTTTTCGGTAGAACATGGGATCTCAAATCCTGCACCATTAGGTGGCTTTTTGAGATGATGGTAAGACCGATCGTAACCTACGCTGCTATTGTGTGGTGGCCCAAGGTTACGCAGGTCACTGCCATCAATAAATGCACGAAATTGCATAGGCTGCTTTGCCTTTCCTTGACGGGTGCACTCCGCACCTGTCCCACTGCAGCAATGGAATCGATTTTGAATCTGACTCCGCTGCATATCCGTATAAAAGAAGCTGCTGCTATGAGCCTTCTTAGAATCAAGCTCCAATCTGGGCTTCTAGCTACCGAATCTGGGCATGCTAGCCTACTCAAAGACATTCCTGGCTTAGAGATCTGCACTAGATCAGATTCTATGACCAAGGAACTCTTCTTTGGTGCAAAATTTAGAACCCTCATCCCGGACCGCAGGGTTTGGGATGCTGGCAACCCCATCAGAGACCCAAATGGTATACATTGGTACACCGACGGGTCAAAGACTGAACAGGGGGTTGGAGCTGGAATACATGGTCCCAACTCCAGAACCTCGATTGCTATGGGCAACTGGCCCACAGTTTTCCAATCAGAGGTTCACGCCATTGAGTTCTGCTGCCGTCTTATCCTTGAGAAGGGGACTAGAGGAGCGAAAATATACATCTTCTCGGACAGCCAAGCGGCCATACTAGCCCTCTCCTCAAAAAGAGTAGGCTCGCGTATGGTGGCTGACTGCTGGAATTGTCTCCAGAGGCTGTCAATAAGAAATAAAGTCACCCTAATTTGGATACCTGGGCACTCTGGCTTCCAGGGCAATGAGCTGGCGGACGAACTAGCGAGGGCTGGGTCATCAGCCACCTTGCTCGGCCCCGAACCCTTCTGTGGCGTGGGGTGGTCTACTATCTCCTCCCTTGTGAAAACCTGGGCTGGAAGATTGACTGAACGCTACTGGTTCTTCCAACCAGGGATGCGGCAGGCTAAAGAGCTTACCAATCCCAAAGTTGATCGAAGGACCAAGCTACTCTCCAGGAGAGACCTCTATCTCCTTATTGGCTACCTAAGTGGCCACCACTTGGTGAACTACCACCTCAAAAAAATGCGTTTGTCCTCGGACGCGGAGTGCAGGCTCTGCAAAGAGGACGATGAAACTACTAAACACATTCTATGTGACTGTCCGGCCTTGGTATGGACAAGGAGGAAACATCTGCACGTGGAAATCGCAACTCCAGAGCAGATTGTCCGTTCCTCGACGAAAGATCTGTTATGCTTCATTAGGGAAGCAGAGCAGCTTTTGTCATGACAGGGAGAGCATTCTGGGTACAAAAGATCATATTGGTCGCAGTGCCTCGCGCTTTCTCCGCTGGGAGACTCCCTCTTCTATAATAATATAATAATAATGTCTCTTACACTTTCTCAGTCTCGCCATCTCTATTTTACACACTCACGAACACACACACACACACACGTATTCACGCAGTCTTCTATTTTATGATATATGATACATTTTTTATAGCGCCGACGATTTCTTTTGTTCAACGCCACTCGTTGCCAGATACCTGTGAGATTGGTCAATTTAGTGTCCAATAAGCGGGGGTCTGCAACTGAGTACAGTGTTGCAGCGCTAAACTTAGTTTTCGATGTGCAACGCACGCCCAGGTGACATGGCAGTGCCATAAAATCAACTATCTTTCGTCTATCTGAAATATTTCTAAAAGTTACCTTTAAACAATAGTATTAATTAATTTGCATTTCCTATATAAAGCTTTAACATTGTAAAAATGTGCGCATGAGGAACTCTCACAGTCATCTATAATTTTCCTCACGCATCACGCATGAATATACCATAATCATTTAAATAATTTTTGGACCGACAGCTCAACAGCTCCTGCATCGAAGGGCCCTACAACAGCATGAAGCGGATTTTGTGAGTGAGTAAATCGAAACAGTATGTATAAACTAAAATGATTATGGTCAGTCAATTACGTCCACGTACCGTCATGTGAGAGAGAGTAGATTTTGCGACTATATTGTCTTTTAAAAGGAAGATATGAATTAGTTCCCCGTGCGCATAGAAATTTTCTTAATATCTGAAAGTTCTAAATACGTAGTAAAACCTAAATCATGTTTTATCTTGAAATCGAATTTTATCTTTGTAATAAATGAAGTCTGTAAGCATAATGAATCACACAACTCACGTCTAATCATCTCTTAATGGTTCGTTGCCGGAACAATAGGTATGCAGTAGTTCAGCTGCACAGTAAATACTATGTATAGATTATACTAGGGGTGACAATGGCGTCACCAAGGAAGAGTGGGTAAAGAAGGGGGCATATGTAACATCTAGTGCATCCCAACAATCCTATTCCGAAATCAGTCGTCCATAACCCAGTCCATTGATCAAACCTTCTTACGCAAACACCTTTCTTTTTTTATCATTTAATTAGAGAAGTAGAAGTGCACTTAATCATTGTTTTTTATGAGGCCGTAGGACGAGATTAGAAAGAACCCCGCCCCATCCGGCGAGCAGAATGCCCGGAGCAAGAAGTGCACGAAGCCTAGTCAGTCATACACAAGTTGAATTTCCTTTCGATGAAAAGCCCGAGTGTTTCAGAGACGTTTCAACGCGCATACTACATAAAAATAATTGGCGCCCAGACGTGGAGCCCGACCGAGATGTTACCACCAATAAAGATAATCTCTTTCCGCAATTATAAGAATAATTGGCATCGAACCGAAAAGACTCAATGACACAACATCTTCATTGTTCAATTATATTAATAATTGTTTCCTGAAAGTAGAGGTATTGGAGTAAACACCGTTGCAAAGGCTCCAATCAAATTACGTGTGTATTACTGGCACCCAGAACAAAAAGCCAAGAAAAGCAATTAGTATCAAATATTTAAAAAGAAGCAAACGACTCCATAAGAAATAATAAAACCCTATTTCAAGAAAGCTTTATATTCATATATTATTCCATCCACTATAAATTCAATTTGAACAACAAACCAAAACGAGTCTTGAAGCTTGTAGATCAGGTGTATCCATAATATGGAACAGCGATCACAATTCTGCTAAAAGGATTGATCGACCTACATGGACCTGCATGATCACTTAGCTTAAAGCTTTAATTCTCGAGTTTGTAAAACGGATGCTGCAATTTACCAATATATGAGAGTGCGAATGGAACTTTGATTTCTGGAATAGCGAATAGTAGCTGGTAATTAACTAGTGGTTGACCGAATCAAGCCCATTTTCATCATATTTTTGATAAAATCAACGATCCGCAAAATAAAAGCTGTCAATTGATTTCCCTAGAATCGGAAAAGGAATCGCGTGCAACTATAATATGTTCATTGGAAGCTCGATCTTTACAGTTTAAAGGAATCAATTTCATTGCTATACATAGTATTCTTTTATACAAACAACTAGTAACTTTTTGAGGAATAGGATTATTTACTGGCCTGAACGAAAACATCCTTTTGAGAAAGCGACGAAAGATTTAATGAAATTGTTATAAACCATTACAAATTACAAACTAAACAAAATGTCTGTTAGACACAGTCACGAAGATTTAAGAGACGCCTTGCAACAGCAAGACCCATTTTGCGGCAGTTTTCACGAACCTATGAATTCTAAAGAATTAACAGGCATGCAAGCACAGATTTCACAATCAATGCATATTACGATCGCTCCAGAACAATAGAAGCTGTCCCGTTTGTAAAAATCCGTGTACAGTTAGAAAATTGTCGTTATCGAATAAAAATTTGGCTGCTGAATTAGATGTAGCTGAACAAGCACGTGAATTAATAACGCTTGGCCTAAATCATAACCAAGGCAACGTTAATACTTCTATAGGGAACCGATCAGTAGGTAGGAGGTACTTCGCGGCGCGGAATGTCAACCAGGTCCGCCAATACAAAACGCTTTACGCAGCAGATCATGCAAAATTTCGCAGAGTTAATACGAAATCAATTAGCGAATATCCATATACAAAAGGAGCAACACATTGCAAGCGTTGATTTCCCTCGTAACATTAACATGAATCAGAGTCAAAATGATAGCAGTAATCGATCCTTGAATAACAGTATTTTAATACCCCCAGAAAGGGTATCGAACATTATCCAGAACTGGCTTATAAAGTTCGATGGTTCCAAAAGTGGCTCGGCTACGGAAGATTTTCTATATAGAGTACGCTCTATGACAAACCAGAACTTTTTCGGTAATCACAGCCTATTGAGTGACCATTTACATCTACTTTTGGTAGGCAAGGCTAACGATTGGTTCTGGAAATTCCACAAAACATATCCACTTTTTACTTGGAATACATTTTGTGTAGCATTTAGAAAGAAATTTGAAGACATAGAAACAGATATGGATATTTGGGAATCCATAAATTCTAGGCGACAAGGTGAAAAAGAGTCTTTTGAAGAATTTCAATTTGAAGTCGAGAAACTTGTTTCTCGGTTAAGGAATCCCATACAAGAAGAATCTCTAGTGCGACTTTTAATTCGGCATTCCAAACCATCTCTTCGCTACGAGCTTATGCACTTAAATATACTTGGCTAGGCTACGGGTAGAAATTCGTACACATGAGCAATTCTGTAAACAGAACAAAACACAAACACCTAGGTTCAATAGACCGTTTGTTTCCGAGCTAGATGACACTTCGGAAAGAGCAGCTATGCAGCACAAAAGCATTAAATGTTGGAACTGTGGCAAATCTGGGCATCGTTACGATGTTTGTTTTGAGCCACGGTCTATTTTTTGTTACGGCTGTGGTAAGAAAGACACTTACAAGCCAAACTGCCTATCATGCAATCCTTCGGAAAACCCTCCGTCGGATGCGCGGAAATTTCCGCCGTATCCGACCCAGTAAAACTTTATAATGCAATCACACAAAAACTCCATCACAAAGTCTGCCCACTCAAAAATATTCTGATAATAAAGAACAAACCTCATCATATAGGCGTCTACCTTTTCACGCTCGATACGCAAATTATCTGTCAGCACGACAGCGTATATTTTGTAAAATTGACAACTTAGACAGAAAACCTAAAACCAGTAGTTCCACATTACCTATGCGAGAATTTTCGAAGAAAGTTCGCTCGTGTCGTAAATAGATAGTAGCGTCTATATTTACCAATTTGGTCTTCTTAAGAATATCATGAGAACTTCTAACAACATATCAGAACTAAATGTCGGAAAAGACAACAACTTAGACGACCCACCAAAAATTCATATCCTTTCTGAACAACAGCAGCGAGAATTAGACTTAGTCATTCAAAAACTTCCCTCCTATGAGAAAGAAGGGCTAGGGCGAACACAGGTTATCGAACACAGTATTGATGTTGGGGAATCCAAGCCCATAAAACAACGACACTGGCCCGTTTCACCGGCTAGGGAGAAACTTATGTTCGCTGAGATAGATAATATGTTGGCCATGGATGTAATCGAGCTATCGAAAAGTCCATGGAGCAGCAATTGTGTTTTGGTACAAAAAGGAAGCAAGACTCGGTTGTGTCTCGATTCACGCGAGGTAAACAAACACACACGGAAAGATGCATACCCACTTCCGAATCGTCCACTTTACCAATACAAGGTTTTGCCTTTCGGACTTTGTAATGCTGCACAGACTCTCTGACGATTAATGGATCAAGTCATACCAGCACATCTTCGTACGAGAGTATTTGTATGCTTAGATGACTTGTTAATCCTATCAGATGATTTTAGTTCACATACACGTATGTCACTTTTAAGCGAAATAGCAACCTATCTTCGACACGAAAATCTTACAATAAATATTGCTAACTCTAAATTCTGTATGAAAGAAATTAAGTACTTAGGCTTTATAATAGGCGATGGGCAACTTAAAACTAACCCAGGCAAGGTAATTGCAATCAAACAGTTTTCGATACCATCTACAGTTAAACAACTGCGGAGATTTTTGGGACTGTGCGGTTGGTATCGCCGATTCGTCGACGGATACGCCACACTTTCAATGCCTCTTAAGAAAAAACAAAAATTTCTGCGATAAAGCTGATAACGCGTTTGCAAAGCTTAAAGAAAAGCTAAGTACCACACCTTTATTAAGTACACCTGATTTTTCTAAACCGTTTTTATTACAATGCGATGCAAGTCAATACGGACTTGGTTGTGTCCTTGCACAAGCCAATGATGACGGAGCAGAAATGCCGGTAGCATACATGTCCACTAAACTCACTAAGGCTCAGCGCAACTACTCCGTCACAGAATTAGAATGCTTAGTAGTTATCCAAGGTATTTATAAATTTCGTTCCTATATTGAAGGACAGGAATTCACGGTACTTACTGACCACTCCGCGCTTAAATGGTTGATAAATCAAAAAGATTTGTTGGGTCGATTGTCGCGCTGGTCACTTAAACTGCAAAGATTCAATTTTTCAATTCTGCATCGTCGCAGTTCACAAAATGTAGTAGCCGATGCGTTATCCTATCGTGATGAAGATGAAGTTAATAAATTCACAAGTTTTTGCCCAATTGTTGATTTGTCATCAAAAGAATTCACCTCTGCAGAATATGTAGAACTAAAGAACCGAATATCAGAAAATAAAGCGAGACTTCCAGATCTAAAAATTGTAGATAACCTTATTTATAAACGTATCGAGTATTCAACAGGAGACTTTATACAACAATCCGAATCATGGAAACTCTGGATACCGATGGGACTACAAGCAGAAGTGTTGAGTCGAGTACACGAACAGCCAGACGCAGCGCCATGTGGTACCAGCAAGATAAAAGAAAAATTAAAAAGATATATATTTTGGCCTGGCATGGTAACTGCGATTCGAAAGTACGTTGCACAGTGTTCATCCTGCCGAATGACCAAAAACCCCAATACAATTATAAGACCGCCTATGGGAAAACCCATGACGTCGGATAGACCGTTCCAAAAATTGTATATTGACTTACTAGGCCCATATCCAAGGTGCAAAAAAGGAAACATAGGATTACTTATAATAGTTGAACATTTTAGAAAATTTCATTTCAATTTCAACCTTTAAAGAGTTTTACGGCAAACTAAACAAAATGTCTGTTAGAGACAGTCACGAAGATTTAAGAGACGCCTTGCAACAGCAAGACCCATTTTGCGGCAGTTTTCACGAACCTATGAATTCTAAAGAATTAACAGGCATGCAAGCACAGATTTCACAATCAATGCATATTACTATCGCTCCAGAACAATAGAAGCTGTCCCGTTTGTAAAAATCCGTGTACAGTTAGAAAATTGTCGTTATCGAATAAAAATTTGGCTGCTGAATTAGATATAGCTGAACAAGCACGTGAATTAATAACGCTTGGCCTAAATCATAACCAAGGCAACGTTAATACTTCTATAGGGAACCGATCAGTAGGTAGGAGGTACTTTGCGGCGCGGAATGTCAACCAGGTCCGCCAATAGAAGTAGTCAAACCCAGCACTGCACCACCAATAACAACAATAACGGAAAGCAGCTATGCAGCACAAAAGCATCAAATGTTGGAACTGTGGCAAATCTGGGCATCGTTACGATGTTTGTTTTGAGCCACGGTCTATTTTTTGTTACGGCTGTGGTAAGAAAGACACTTACAAGCCAAACTGCCTATCATGCAATCCTTCGGAAAACCCTCCGTCGGATGCGCGGAAATTTCCGCCGTATCCGACCCAGTAAAACTTTATAATGCAATCACACTGAAACTCCATCACAAAGTCTGCCCACTCAAAAATATTCTGATAATAAAGAACAAACCTCATCATATAGGCGTCTACCTTTTCACGCTCGATACGCAAATTATCTGTCAGCACGACAGCGTATATTTTGTAAAATTGACAACTTAGACAGAAAACCTAAAACCAGTAGTTCCACATTACCTATGCGAGAATTTTCGAAGAAAGTTCGCTCGTGTCGTAAATAGATAGTAGCGTCTATATTTACCAATTCAATAAATAAATATAGAAGATAAGGAATACACAGCTCTTCTTGATTCAGGTGCAACCCTTTGCTGTCTCGGAGGCAAAGCCGCCACTCAACTGTTAATGCACCCGAAAATAAAAAGATGTTCCGGTCGTATTAGAACAGCCAATAACGCAGAATGTCCAGTTCTAGGCAAGCTAACAACTAATGTCAAATATCAAGGAAGTAGTAAGACAATCGAATTTTACATTATTCCTGACCTAAAACAAGATGTTTATAATAGAATTGATTTTTGCCGCGATTTTGGTCTTCTTAAGAATATCATGAGAACTTCTAACAACATATCAGAACTAGATGTCGGAAAAGACAACAACTTAGACGACCCACCGAAAATTCATATCCTTTCTGAACAACAGCAGCGAGAATTAGACTTAGTCATTCAAAAACTTCCCTCCTATGAGAAAGAAGGGCTAGGGCGAACACAGGTTATCGAACACAGTATTGATGTTGGGGAATCCAAGCCCATAAAACAACGACACTGGCCCGTTTCACCGGCTAGGGAGAAACTTATGTTCGCTGAGATAGATAATATGTTGGCCATGGATGTAATCGAGCTATCGAAAAGTCCATGGAGCAGCAATTGTGTTTTGGTACAAAAAGGAAGCAAGACTCGGTTGTGTCTCGATTCACGCGAGGTAAACAAACACACACGGAAAGATGCATACCCACTTCCGAATCGTCCACTTTACCAATACAAGGTTTTGCCTTTCGGACTTTGTAATGCTGCACAGACTCTCTGACGATTAATGGATCAAGTCATACCAGCACATCTTCGTACGAGAGTATTTGTATGCTTAGATGACTTGTTAATCCTATCAGATGATTTTAGTTCACATACACGTATGTCACTTTTAAGCGAAATAGCAACCTATCTTCGACACGCAAATCTTACAATAAATATTGCTAACTCTAAATTCTGTATGAAAGAAATTAAGTACTTAGGTTTTATAATAGGCGATGGGCAACTTAAAACTAACCCAGGCAAGGTAATTGCAATCAAACAGTTTTCGATACCATCTACAGTTAAACAACTGCGGAGATTTTTGGGACTGTGCGGTTGGTATCGCCGATTCGTCGACGGATACGCCACACTTTCAATGCCTCTTAAGAAAAAAACAAAAATTTCTGCGATAAGGCTGATAACGCGTTTGCAAAGCTTAAAGAAAAGCTAAGTACCACACCTTTATTAAGTACACCTGATTTTTCTAAACCGTTTTTATTACAATGCGATGCAAGTCAATACGGACTTGGTTGTGTCCTTGCACAAGCCAATGATGACGGAGCAGAAATGCCGATAGCATACATGTCCACTAAACTCACTAAGGCTCAGCGCAACTACTCCGTCACAGAATTAGAATGCTTAGTAGTTATCCAAGGTATTTATAAATTTCGTTCCTATATTGAAGGACAGGAATTCATGGTACTTACTGACCACTCCGCGCTTAAATGGTTGATAAATCAGAAAGATTTGTTGGGTCGATTGTCGCGCTGGTCACTTAAACTGCAAAGATTCAATTTTTCAATTCAGCATCGTCGCAGTTCACAAAATGTAGTAGCCGATGCGTTATCCTATCGTGATGAAGATGAAGTTAGTAAATTCACAAGTTTTTGCCCAATTGTTGATTTGTCATCAAAAGAATTCACCTCTGCAGAATATGTAGAACTAAAGAACCGAATATCAGAAAATAAAGCGAGACTTCCAGATCTAAAAATTGTAGATAACCTTATTTATAAACGTACCGAGTATTCAACAGGAGACTTTATACAACAATCCGAATCATGGAAACTCTGGATACCGATGGGACTACAAGCAGAAGTGTTGAGTCGAGTACACGAACCGCCAGACGCAGCGCCATGTGGTACCAGCAAGATAAAAGAAAAATTAAAAAGATATATATTTTGGCCTGGCATGGTAACTGCGATTCGAAAGTACGTTGCACAGTGTTCATCCTGCCGAATGACCAAAAACCCCAATACAATTATAAGACCGCCTATGGGAAAACCCATGACGTCGGATAGACCGTTCCAAAAATTGTATATTGACTTACTAGGCCCATATCCAAGGTCCAAAAAAGGAAACATAGGATTACTTATAATAGTTGACCATTTTAGAAAATTTCATTTCAATTTCAACCTTTAAAGAGTTTTACGCAGTGTTTGAAAAGCTGCAGTCGAATTAGCAGAAGTCGCAATATTTTTGCTTTTCACTGCTTCTGCTGCGAGCGATATCAGAAAGTGAACAATTGCTTCTGCTTCTGCTTCTGAAAAATCAGAAGTCGCAGTCAAAGCATAAGTAAAAATCACGCAGCGACGAATGTCAAAAATCAGCAGCAGTCGCCGTTTTTCGTTTTTTTGCTTTCTGCTTTGCTGTTGCTTTTAATCGTAGACGTAAGTCGCTGCTACAGCTACCGACGACTTTCGGAAGTCGTCGGCAGTCGCAGCAGCCTAAGTTGGTGCTGTCGACTGTTTGCTGCTTTTGATTTTTGCTGCTATTGCTGCTGATGAACAGTCGCAGCAGCCTAAGTCGGTGCTGTCGACTGTTTGCTGCTTTTGATTTTTGCTGCTATTGCTGCTGATGAACAGTCGCAGCAGCCTAAGTCGGTGCTGTCGACTGTTTGCTGCTTTTGATTTTTGCTGCTATTGCTGCTGATGAACAGTCGCAGCAGCCTAAGACGTTGCTGTCGACTGTTTGCTGCTTTTGATTTTAGAGGCGACAATTTCCTTATATTAAATTTTAGCAAAAATAAAAATATAATAATGTGGGACTTGGGTTAAGTTTAGTCCCAGTTGTTGTGTAAAATACACGTTGGTTTTTAAGTATTAAAATTTATGGTTTTATTTGTAATACTTCAATGTATGTTTCTTATAATTAGTTAGTTATAGTAATTGTAGTTAATCGTTTTATTCTTTAGTGTCGTCGTTATTTAATAATTTTTTGAGCGTCAGCCTTGCTCTTTTTCGTCTGTACTCGTCACGTCTTTTCTCTTCGCGTCTTCCTCAAGAACTCCAGGCTCTTCTTCTTCTACATCTACGTCGTTGCCAGTCCGTCGACTGTTGCTTAGGCCATCTGACTCGGCGTTGCCAGATCATTCCCACAACTCGGCCATCCTACACTGCATTCGCCTCGAATGCGTCGTCGTTCATGCTCATCCAGGGCTTCATATATTCAGCACACGTCGTCGTCTTCTTTGGTCCATCGCAAAATGCTGCATCTTTAATTACGTCATAGGTGTTGTTCGTCTTTACATTGATGATTTTATACGGGCCTAGGTATTTGGGCTTCAGCTTAAGTCCACCACCTAGTTGTGTACGCTTGATCGCAACTAGCTCTCCTAGCTTGTATGTGTTGGCCGTCTTGCGTCGTAAATTATATGAATGTTTATTTTCGTTCTGCATTTTTATTATTTGCTGTTTTGCTTGTCGTCGGATTTCTTCTCGGTTGTCATCAAATATCTGGATCATCTCCGTTTGCTCATATAATATACAGGGTGCATTAGGTCATCGTCAGGTGATTTTTGTAAAAGGACCGCTCCATATCCTTCCATCGAAGCATCTGTGTGCAATTTTTTTTTAATACCGGCTTCTTTGTTATAATATCTTTTAAGTTGTTGATTGCAAATAAAGCTTTTTCATCCATCTGAGACTTTGCATCTTGCTTTGTAAGATCGGAAAGAGGTTTCGCAATACTTGCAAATCCTGGTATGAATCTTCGAAAATAACCAACAAGTCCTAGAAAACTCAACAATTCTTTATTATTTCGTGGTTCAATGAAGTTAGTAACAGCTTTCGTTTTTTCGTCGGAAAGACTTATTTTTTGGTTTTCGATTATATAGCCAAGAAATTTTATTTTACTCTTTAGGAAATGACTCTTTTTTATGTTTAGCATCAGACCATATTCTGCACATCTTTGAATAACTATTTCCAGGTTTTTAATCGCTTCGTCATCGTCTTTCGCTGGTATAATGACATCATCAATATAAGGTAAAGCTATACCTTGACTTGTCAGATCTCTAAATACTGCATTAACGTGTCGTTGAAAAACACTCGGAGAGTTGGATAAACCAAACGGAACTCTCTTGAACTCAAACTGACCATTGTGAGTTACAAATGAAGTAAACTTACGACTGTTCTTTTCTACGTCAACATGAAAAAATCCGTTTTTGAGATCAATTGTGCTAAAAATTTTAGCGTCTTGTAGTCGATCCAGCTGATCTTCGATAAGCGGCAAAGGGAAATGGTCTCGTATAATCACTTTATTGATGCGTCTGTAATCTATGCAGAGTCGTGGTGATCCATCGCGTTTTCGCACCAATACTACTGGGCTACTGTATTCTGATTCCGATGTCTGAATAATATCGTCTTTGAGCCATTCTTCAATCTGGTTGTCCACAATGCGTCTCTCGGAGTAGGGCAATCGATGAGGTCGTGAAAATATCGGCGTGTCTTCGTTTAATGTTATGCGCATTTGGATTTGAGTTGTTTTAGTTTTAATCGGTTTATAATTGTTTATTAGGTTAACGACTTTACTTTTTATTTGTGGACTTGCCCTTTCGTCAATATTAAGTTCAATCTCTTCACTACCATCTATTTTCATTAGAAAGTTTTCTTCTTCTTTTTCGTCTATAATCTTTTTAATCGTCATTCTATTACGCGTTATTTTGATTTCTGCTTGTTTGCAAAACTGTTCACCGAGAATTATATCAATGTGTAGAAGCTCTGTGCTTACTACCAAAAAATTACTGATAAATTCTTCATTGTCTATTATAAAAGATTGTTCAAATTCACCAAAAGGTTTCACTCTGTCTTTATTATTCTTATTCCCAAATCCAATAAGATATACGTTAGTTTTAGCAAGTTTAACATTTAAGTTTTTATAAGTTTCCACCGTCATTATATTATGTTTACTTCCCGTATCAATAAGCGCTTTAAATTCATTTTCTTTAATTTTCACAGTCTTACACATCATTGAATCATCAGCTATCTTGTTCATATTTGCAACGTTAGAATTGTTTTTTGAACTTTGACATTCTTTGGAAATGTGCCCGAAATTGTTGCACTTGAAACACTTTTTTCCTTTTAGTTTATCGGCGCAGTTATTAGATGTGTGTCCTTTCTCACCACAATTAAAACATTTTATTTCATGATCATTTTTATTTACTGTATTTTCTTTTTCATTGTCAATTTTATTTTTATCGTAACGGCGGTTCGACTGATATTTCTTACGCATTGTTTCGTAGCACTTGAGTTTTTGTTTAAATTCTTTTAGATTATTTGCATCATATAAAATTGATTTATTAACACTTAAATCGTTTATGCCATCAATCACATATTCCATTAATGAATTATTGTCAATATCACCGCGAGATGATAGTTCTTTCATTATCAAAAAAATTCTTGAATGCTTTCACCTTTCTTTATTTTACGATCACTCATTAGTTTATGTAGTTGAGCACTGTTTGTTGTTGTTTTAAATTCGTTTAACAAGGCTTTTCTTAAATTGTGCCAGCTTGATATACCGCGTTCACTAGCTAAAAACATTCGTGCCAGTCCTTTCAACGATCGTTTGGCAAAAATATATTTTTGTAAATCATCCCATTGCATTACTTGTGCAGTGTCTTCAAAATCTTCTAACCATACTTCAATCGAAAGTGTGTCATCACCACCGAATTTACGAATCGAGTCTTCAATGTCATGAAAGTTTAAAGCGAACCTCGGAGTCGCTAAACTATTTTGTATACCAGCATCACTATTTTGTGCCATCGCTGTAGAGTTCACTCGTTCTCCTTTGTTTCTGATATTCGCTTGTTCCAATTCCACCGTTTCGCACTGATTGTCACAGCCTACCAGCCTACTTTGTGCGTGCTCGTAGACTTCACTTTGATCGTCTTCGTTATCATCGTATTCGTTTTCGTCTTCATCTTCATCGTCGTTGGCATTGAAATTGGCGTCCCTCAGTAAATTTCCTTTTTTCAAATTGCAAAAAATATGCAAGGCAACGTTACTTTTATTATGTGGAATGTTTAATAAATGACATATTAACACCAGATCTGCTTCTGTTAAATTATCGTTTATGTAATCAATTTTTTTAATAAATTTTTCATTTATTTCGTCATATTCAAATCCTTCAAACTCTCGTAGCCGATTTCGATTTTGTCTGTCACCATTTATTTCGAATACAAATTTATGAAGAAGTTGAACATTCTCTTTTCTTTCTTTCCTTAGCATCTGCTTTATTACATCGTATTCTGCAAGTCGCGACATTTTTCACTTTTCTCGTTTCTTGTTTTTTAGTTCTTATTTCTTATTTCTTATTTCTTATTTCGCGCGCGACGCCTAATGTACATGCGTTTTTCGTTTCTCTTAAAACCGTTATTCTTGACGTCGTTGCAAACGCAATATGATGAAATTATTCTTGAAACTTGCGCTTGTTATACAATTTATATTCTTATACCACCGATTTTGAATTATTGTTTTTCTTAACGTTGAGTCTTTAAACTATTGTGTTTTTTAGGTTGAGCCCCCAAATTTGTGGGACTTGGGTTAAGTTTAGTCCCAGTTGTTGTGTAAAATACACGTTGGTTTTTAAGTATTAAAATTTATGGTTTTATTTGTAATACTTCAATGTATGTTTCTTATAATTAGTTAGTTATAGTAATTGTAGTTAATCGTTTTATTCTTTAGTGTCGTCGTTATTTAATAATTTTTTGAGCGTCAGCCTTGCTCTTTTTCGTCTGTACTCGTCACGTCTTTTCTCTTCGCGTCTTCCTCAAGAACTCCAGGCTCTTCTTCTTCTACATCTACGTCGTTGCCAGTCCGTCGACTGTTGCTTAGGCCATCTGACTCGGCGTTGCCAGATCATTCCCACAATAATATATGAATTTTGATGAATGATACATAAATAAATTTTCATTGTTTTCTGTTTTAACTATTATTTTATTTATTTTATAAACCACTAAGAGTAAGTTCTTCATTTTCAAAAAGTGGCAAAGTATCAATGGCCATGTCCAAAAAGGTGGGATTTAATTTAACTAGTAATATGTTCTCAAGAACATCCTGGCTTAATCGATTGCGGTAGTCGGTAAGCACCAGCCTCAGTGTGGAGAATGCTCGTTCAATCGACACCTGTTATAAAATAAGAAACTATCTAAGAAGGAACCTAAATTATTTATGCCATTTTTATTTACCTGAGTTGGCGGTACGGCATAACAAACGTTACTAACTGCGTATAACTCCTGGTCAGTATACTGCTTTCCTTTCCAGTAAGATAGCAGGTCTGTGTCAAATCTTTGATACGCAAGTTGTAGATTTTCAATTTTTGTGTACACGTCTATTGAATTATTTACTTTTGATTGAACGCCTTGCGATAAATAGGCCTCTAACATTGCGTCTTCCTCGTCATAAAAGAAGTTGTCTATTTGATTTAAGCCAGAGTTGGGAGTTGAACACATATTGCCAGTAGGGTTCAGACTATATAGTCTATCCCAAATTAATTTTAAATGATTTATTGCGTCGGTTTTTTGTTGCGGAGACAATATATGTTGAAAGCGGGGATCCAAAAACAAGCATGAAACTACAAATTTATTATTTAACAATGTTTTTGTTCGTGTTTCTATTGAATTTAAAATTTTATTTCCAATAGTTTTTGTTAAATTGTGACTTGAATCATTGACTATTTTTTCGGTCGATATTTTTAGTTTAAGCCATTGGGCGTAAAAATTACTATAATGTAGTTGCTCCTCTTGGAATCTTTGTATAGATTTTTGCAAGGGACTAAAAACATTACAATATGTTTCAATAAAATCCCAAAACGAGGCATCTACATCAAAATTCTCTTCATCCGTTCTGTTTTTAAGTGACTCAATTTTACTTAAAATATCTTTCGCTTCCAACAAGTTTTTTAACATTATGTACGTGGATCCCCATCTTGTTGGACAGTCTAATTGTGGCACTTTTAATTTTTTAAGCTCAAATATTTCGCGGTATCCATTCGATGGTTTTCTAATATATTTAGTCATATTCCTACAATTAAGTAGGTATTTAATTATGTCCAATGATTTAATTACATCGAGGGCAACCAGCTGTGCTGTGTGTGCAGCACAACGACAAACTTCAATATTTCCAATTAAAACTTTGGGAATTTTTTCTATTAACTCTATTTTATCCAAATAATCGTCGTTGGTACACTCGTAATCGTTCTCTTCATTATTTTGTTCAGACACAAGTGACAAAATATTAGTTGCCTTAAGCATATTTGCCCCGTTGTCAGAAGTAATGGATACGATTTGATTTAAATTTATATTATATTTATTAAGCACTTTGATCACTTCGGTTGCAAGATTTTTGGCTCCACTTGATCCTGCACCTTTCAACTCAATCATTCCCAAAATAATAGATTTTATTTGACCCGAATTTATATATTGTGCACTTACTCCAAAAATATTTCTGGACATACGCGTTGCACTGTCTATTTTCAAAGATAATAACATGTTTTTAAGTTCAGCTGTTATATGTGTTCGTATATTATTTGCCACTATTTCCAATGTATTTTTACAGTTTACTGCATTTAATTTCATCATTTTCCCTTCAGCTGTTTTTAGACCTTCACAAATTGGATCAAGTATGTTTCTCAAGTGGAGCCAAAAATCTTGCAACCGAAGTGATCAAAGTGCTTAATAAATATAATATAAATTTAAATCAAATCGTATCCATTACTTCTGACAACGGGGCAAATATGCTTAAGGCAACTAATATTTTGTCACTTGTGTCTGAACAAAATAATGAAGAGAACGATTACGAGTGTACCAACGACGATTATTTGGATAAAATAGAGTTAATAGAAAAAATTCCCAAAGTTTTAATTGGAAATATTGAAGTTTGTCGTTGTGCTGCACACACAGCACAGCTGGTTGCCCTCGATGTAATTAAATCATTGGACATAATTAAATACCTACTTAATTGTAGGAATATGACTAAATATATTAGAAAACCATCGAATGGATACCGCGAAATATTTGAGCTTAAAAAATTAAAAGTGCCACAATTAGACTGTCCAACAAGATGGGGATCCACGTACATAATGTTAAAAAACTTGTTGGAAGCGAAAGATATTTTAAGTAAAATTGAGTCACTTAAAAACAGAACGGATGAAGAGAATTTTGATGTAGATGCCTCGTTTTGGGATTTTATTGAAACATATTGTAATGTTTTTAGTCCCTTGCAAAAATCTATACAAAGATTCCAAGAGGAGCAACTACATTATAGTAATTTTTACGCCCAATGGCTTAAACTAAAAATATCGACCGAAAAAATAGTCAATGATTCAAGTCACAATTTAACAAAAACTATTGGAAATAAAATTTTAAATTCAATAGAAACACGAACAAAAACATTGTTAAATAATAAATTTGTAGTTTCATGCTTGTTTTTGGATCCCCGCTTTCAACATATATTGTCTCCGCAACAAAAAAACCGACGCAATAAATCATTTAAAATTAATTTGGGATAGACTATATAGTCTGAACCCTACTGGCAATATGTGTTCAACTCCCAACTCTGGCTTAAATCAAATAGACAACTTCTTTTATGACGAGGAAGACGCAATGTTAGAGGCCTATTTATCGCAAGGCGTTCAATCAAAAGTAAATAATTCAATAGACGTGTACACAAAAATTGAAAATCTACAACTTGCGTATCAAAGATTTGACACAGACGTGCTATCTTACTGGAAAGGAAAGCAGTATACTGACCAGGAGTTATACGCAGTTAGTAACGTTTGTTATGCCGTACCGCCAACTCAGGTAAATAAAAATGGCATAAATAATTTAGGTTCCTTCTTAGATAGTTTCTTATTTTATAACAGGTGTCGATTGAACGAGCATTCTCCACACTGAGGCTGGTGCTTACCGACTACCGCAATCGATTAAGCCAGGATGTTCTTGAGAACATATTACTAGTTAAATTAAATCCCACCTTTTTGGACATGGCCATTGATACTTTGCCACTTTTTGAAAATGAAGAACTTACTCTTAGTGGTTTATAAAATAAATAAAATAATAGTTAAAACAGAAAACAATGAAAATTTATTTATGTATCATTCATCAAAATTCATATATTATTATATTTTTATTTTTGCTAATTTTGTTTCTAAAATTAATATAAGGAAATTGTCGCCTCTAAAATCAAAAGCAGCAAACAGTCGACAGCAACGTCTTAGGCTTCTGCGACTGTTCATCAGCAGCAATAGCAGCAAAAATCAAAAGCAGCAAACAGTCGACAGCACCAACTTAGGCTGCTGCGACTGTTCATCAGCAGCAATAGCAGCAAAAATCAAAAGCAGCAAACAGTCGACAGCACCGACTTATGCTGCTGCGACTGCCGACGACTTCCGAAAGTCGTCGGTAGCTGTAGCAGCGACTTACGTCTACGATTAAAAGCAACAGCAAAGCAGAAAGCAAAAAAACGAAAAACGGCGACTGCTGCTGATTTTTGACATTCGTCGCTGCGTGATTTTTACTTTTGCTTTGACTGCGACTTCTGATTTTTCAGAAGCAGAAGCAGAAGCAAAATCATGTGAAATGAAATTTACGGCAGTTTTTTAAACGCTGGTTTTACGGCCATCAAGATATGTGAATTCTCGAAAACTTCAGTCTTCTATACATTTGGAGTTCCAGAAGTAATTCTGTCTGACGATGGTTCTCAATTCAAATCAGGAGAATTGAAATCATTTCTAACACGTTTTGATATTACGCAAATTTGCACTCCAATCTATTCTCCGCAGGCGAACGCCAGCGAGCGTCTTAGTCTCTCAGTACTTGAAGCAATTCGAGCATATATGGTATAGGGAAAGATCATGCCCAATGGGATATGAATTTGAATGAAATAAGTGGTTCATTTAGATCTACTATCCATCGCAGTACGGGATACTCTCCCTATTACCTCTGTTTCGGTCAGAACATGATGTGTAATGGTAAAGACTATGACTTGTTACGCAAACTGAATGCATGTTGACGATGTGCATTTGACACGGGCCGATGTATTGCAGTTGGCACACGGCAAAGCAAAAGAGAAAGTAGCAAACACACGTGATAATAACGCGCGAAGATATAATCTACGCAGCAGATCAGTTCAGCTTAAACCTGGTGATTCTGTTTATGCCAGAAATTTTGCACTGAGTAAAGCTGGAACGAGATTTAAACATAAGTTAGCACCTCTCTTATAGCAACGTATATTATGAGTTAGAAAACGATAAAGGAAAATCAATCGGAGTATATCATTTAAAAGACATCAAACTCTGAAAATCAACTTTAAGTCCCTCTTTTTTCTGTTAATGAATTCATGTGTAAGACTCCCGAATTATGAAGAGATGGATGTAGTTTGCCAAAGTTGATTGTCAACCGTTAGGACTCCTCTGTACGCTTTCTCTTAAGAGTTAAGAGAAAGCGAATTCAAAACAGCTGTTATGTAAAAACGGCGATCTCAATTCCTCTCGCGAAAGAATGGTCCCAAAAGAGAGTCAAGAATATCACACCATTAAACAGTTAGTTGATGCAGTTAGAGTTGCTTCGAGAATTTTGGACAGCGCCACCTTTTGTCTATAAATAGATGCTGAGCGCACATTTCTGTATAATGATTGGATCCGAAGCTGAAGCTCGCACAAAAGAAATATATAAAATTATTGAAAAACATAATACACGTACACGGCAAAATAAATTGTAAATCCACATCATCTTGTTAAATAAATAATACCCACGCCGGCAATATAAAAATATATGCCAAAGGCGCCCTGGAATCGGAATCATATATTTATAATAGCCAGTGTATAAAATTACATACAAAAAAAAGGTGATATTTGTATCTGTTCACTTGCAATTTTGTAAACTAATTGTGGTGATTTTTATAGCGCCGACGATTTCTTTTGTTCATCACCACTCGTTGCCAGATACCCGTGATATTGGTCAATTTAGTGTCCAATAAGCGGGGGTCTGCAACTGATTAGACGCAAACACACTTTCTGGATTATTGCTATTTTTATTCACAGTGCGATTGCGCTAAAAATCGTTGCACAGTGAGACCACGCTGGATTCTTGCCCTGAGAGACGGCGCTAGACTTTTCGCACCGTGTGACTGTACCTAACCTTTTTTTAAACAGTAGTATTAATTAATTTGCAATTCCTATATAAAGCTTTAACATTGTAAAAATGTGCGCATGAGGAACTCTCACAGTCATCTATAATTTTCCTTACGCATCATGCATGAATATACCATAATCATTTAAATAATTTTTGGACCGACAGCTCAACAGCTTCTGCATCGGAGGGCCCTACAACAGCATGAAGCGGATTTTGTGAGTGAGTAATTCGAAACAGTATGTATAAACTAAAATGGTTATGGTCAGTCAATTACGTCCACGTACCGTCATGTGAGAGAGAGTAGATTTTGCGACTATATTGTCTTTTAAAAGGAAGATATGAATTAATTCCCCGTGCGCATAGAAATTTTCTTAATATCTGAAAGTTCCAAATACGTAGTGAAACCTAAATCATGTTTTATCTTGAAATCGAATCTTTGTAATAATCTTTGTACGAGGGTCGTTTGATAAGTCCGTGACTTTTTGAATAAAATATATTTTTTTCGTCAAAGAAGCGTTTTATTTCTCAACATAATCTCCTTTTAGCTCTATACATTTAGTCCAGCGTTTTTCCAATTTTTTTATTCCTTCCAAATAATAGGTTTTCTCAAGGCCCTCAAAATAGTCGTTTGTTTCTGTGATGACCTCTTCATTTGACCCGAATCTCTTACCGCCGAGCCATTTCTTCATGTTTGGAAACAAAAAATAGTCACAGGGGGCTAAATCTGGAGAATATGCTGGATGGGGTAGCAGTTCGTAGCCCAATTTATGAAATTTTGCCATGCTGACTACACACGTGCACCCGTGCATTGTCCTGATGGAACAGCACTTTTTTTTCGCCAAATGCGGTCGTTTCTGCTTCAAATCAATATCGAATCTGTCCAAAAGCTCTGAATAATATTCGCCGGTGATCGTTTTACCCTTTTCAAGGTAATCGATGTGAATGATACCTTGTGCATCCCAAAAAACTGTGGCCATGACCTTGTTGGCCGACAGACCCACCTTGGCCTTCTTTGGTGCACGTTCACCCGGAGAAACCCACTGTCTTGATTGTTCTTTGGTCTCTGGTGTGGTGTGGTGGATCCATGTTTCGTCTACGGTAACGAAACGGCGCAAAAATTCGTTTGGATTGCGGTTGAACATCGCCAAACACTCCTTTGAAATGGTCACACGGTTGCGCTTATGGTCGTGTGTGAGCAATCGCGGCACCCATCGCGCGGAAAGCTTTTTCATGTCCAAATATTCATGTAAAATGTGATGTACCCGTTCAGTTGAGATGCCTACAGCCTCAGCTACCTCACGCACTTTCATTCTCCGATCATCCAATATCATTCCATGGATTTTGTCGACGATTTCTGGCATGACGACCTCTTTTGGGCGACCTGAACGTTCGGCATCACTTGTACTGGTACGACCACAACGGAACTCAGTAAACCATTTCTTAACCATTGAAATTGATGGTGCAGAGTCCCCATAATATTTATCAAGTCTTTCCTTGGTTTCGGTGATGGATTTTTTACGCAAAAAATAATGCTTAATTAGCACACGAAATTCACTTTTTTCCATTTTCGTTAAAATTCACGAGATCGTCTGCTTTCAATGCCTATAAAACGCAAACTAAGAAACGCAGCTTTCTCAAAATTTTACAGTCAGCTGTTAATCGATAACTGCTGACAGGAGCAGTGTTGTATTTAGAGCAGGTGCGCGGCAAATACAAAAAGTCACGGACTTATCAAACGACCCTCGTAATAAATGAAGTCTGTAAGCATAATGAATCACACAACTCACGTCTAATCGTCTCTTATTCGTCGCCGGAACAATAGGTATGCAGTAGTTCAGCAATATAGTTATACACAAGTTGAATTGAATGAAAAGCCCGAGTGTTTCTACGTAATACTCGGTCAAAGACGTTTCAACGCGCATACTACATATGGTCGTCTCGTACATCACCAATATAAGATTATTACCGTTGGACCATTGAAAATGGTCAAAAAAGGGTATACTAACTTTGCGCAAATGTATGTAACGGGCAGAAGGAGTCGTCGGAGACCCCATAAAGTATATATATTCTTGCTCAGGATCACTAGTGCCGCTCGACTGTTGCTCTCGTTTTAAACTAGTTTGCATACTTTAGAGTATATTGTCATTTAGAATTCATTCAATTTTTGCAGATAGTCATGCTCATCGTCAAATTTAATGGTTTGTTTGAATAAGTGTGTACGTCCCGAAAACAGTTCATAAGGAGTCAGCTTAGTAGCCGAGTGTGTAGTGTTATTATATGTAATGAAAGTTTCTGTTAGAATCACCTCGTGGTCTATAGTTACTTTTTCATTTTCTTTTCTTGCAGAATGATTCGATACACTTCAGTGAGTGTAAAATGTAGTCTTTCGACTGGGGCATTACTAGAAGACTGTTGAAAGGACGTGACATGCCGTTATATATTATACGAGGTGTGTTCAAAAAGTATCGCGAAAGTTTTGTTGACAGTTTTCTTCGATTGCCTTGGCGTGGTACATCAGGAGTTCTTACCATATGGTCGTACCGTCAGTAAACAGTATTATTCCAGAATTGTGGAAAAATCATTCATGGCTTTTGCATCACGATAATGCCCCTACTCACTCATTTTTGCTTGTCCACGACTTTTTGGCCAAAAGCAACACACTAATGATGCCGCAGCCACCGTATTCCCCAGATCTTTGCCCCCTGTGACTTTTTCTTGTTCCCTAAACTGAAGAGGCCCATGAAAGGACGACGTTACGCTACGATTGACAAGATAAAGACGGGATCAAAGGAGAAGCTAAAGGCTATACCAAAAAGTGCTTATGAGAAGTGCTTTGAGGATTGGAAAAACCATTGGCACAAGTGCAATATCTCATGGGGATTAACACACAAAATTCGCGATATTTTTTGAACACACCTCCTATTGTTTGCAAAAATGCTTGAAAAGGTTTGAATTGTAGTCGGCTCCTTGATCGTATACAATTTTCCTAGGTATGCCGTATTGCCTAATAGCGTTCACTACATTTATTGCGGAGATTGTGTATTCAAGGGCAAACTTAGAAAATTTGTCAATGACAGTAACGACATATTTCCCGTTTATTGTATATACAGACTGTACACACTAAAATAAAATACACATTATATTATCTTTGAAAGTTATTATTTATTCAAAATAGGTTCCATTTGGCTCAACACAATGTTTGGAACGATCAACCAGCGCATGCATAGTTTTTTTTTTATCATTTATAGAAATGTTCTTCAGTACCTCGGTTACGGCTGCTTGAATGGCTGGTATATCATTATAAAATGCTCGTTTCATCTTGGTTTTCAGTTTTGGAAATAAAAAATAGTCACATGGTGATAGATCAGGAAAATTCGGAGGATGGTCGATGAGAGAAATCTCTTTTTTCATTAAAAATTCGTTCAATTTTGTATTCGTCATTTAACTCATGTGGAACAAATCGCGCACAGACCTTTCTTTTCCCCAAATCTTCAGTTAAAATTCTCCAAATAGTATTTTTACTCATATTCAATTCCTCAGCCAACATTATCGTAGTAAAATTTGCATCGATACCAATGATTTCACGGACTTTTTCCACCAGTTCAGCACAATTAATAGTTTCTGGACGTCCTGCTCTAGGGTCGTCATTTAAATCCTCACGACCATATTTAAATCGTGTAAACCACGTATAAACTTGCGTACGACTCATACAATCATCACAATAAACTTTTTTCATTAACTCGTATGTCTCAACAAATTTTTTTTCAAGTTTGACACAAAATTTTATACTTGCTCTTCGTTCCATTTTATTGTTAAACCATTAGCACACTTTTGGTTTTATTGAAATGGCTGTCACTTTTACATCTGTCATTCGACCTACATGAAGTTAGGTGCGTTTGAAAGAGGATGAATGTATCTTTTTAATGTTGCAAATTTTCAATAGATGGCGCTCTATGTTGTATGATTTAAATATGAAGTTCGATTATTTTTGGGACACACCGTGTAAAGACCATTTTGGACCCCTCCCTTCAATTATTTCTCAAAAGAAGTATATTTTAGTTGCTATTGATATTTTCACTAAATTCGTAAAGCTATTTTCAGCTAACACTACAAGCACAAAGGGAAGTGTGTATGTGCTTGACAAAGTACTTTGAAAACTATAGCCGACCTCGTAGAATCATCAGTGATAGAGGATCCTTCTTCACATTCTCAGAATTTAGTGAATTTCTTTTAGAAAATAATATTGAACATGTCAGAATGCGACAGCATCACCTCAAGCGAATAGACAAGTTGAACGTGTAAATGGAAAACTTAAGACCATGTTAGCTAAAATCACAGAGCCAGTGCAACAGTCAGGTTGGTGTAAATTATTGAATAAAACTGAATACGCAATTAATAACTCAGTTCACTCCAGTACTGGAGAAATACCATCTGTTCTGCTTTTCGGAATTCAATAAAGAGGAAGTGACGTTGATGCTCTGACTTAATATTTAGACAATATAAGCATTTAAATAATAGTCGTTATCTTGATAATTGCCGCAAAAAGGCTTCTCAGAATATTAAAAACAAGCAGTTAAGAGTAGTATTAAAAGAATCATAAGAATCATGAGACATTTTCAGTAGACTTTGTAGTTACATATGACAAAAAGAAGTTTTACCTAATGACCAATACGTTTTAGAAGATATTGAAAATGGACAAATTACCCAATTACCTCATGAAGGTATTGAAGCTTCTCGCTTAGTAAATTGGGCAGACTGGCGTGATCAGTGTAAAAATTACTCCCCTTAGACTAACATTTCAAACTATTTAATATTCTATACTATTAAGATTTGTATATACAAATGTACATATATACTAACATGTTGCATTCTGCGAATCGGCTGTGTTCGTTTCGGTTTCGATAAACATTCATCGATGAACACAGCTGCCCTGGTATAAACAACATCTGCCAACGGAGCAAGCAGTGCGAGCCTTTGCGAGACCTTGGGCCTGTTAACAGCCAAATCGGTCACTGACCCAAGGTTCCCGTTTTGTCAAGCGCCGTTTGACCCGTCGGTAGATGCCCGAATGCCCAGGCATATGACCGCCAACGTCTCCTTCAATGGCGGCCGAATCGTCAGTCGCATTTGAGCGTGCGGTCGGCGCAGTAAGATCTGCAGAAATATAAGTGCGTGTGTTTAGTTCCAATTGTAAATTATTTAATAACTAATTATTTTCTGTGTGTGTGTAGACAGCAGCGATACCCTGGACTTTTTACAACAAACGCCTACCTGGTGAGTCCGTTCCTTGCGGGGATCCGCCAGAGTACATATTGTCCCCCCGCGACGTGCAGCTCCCGTCCACGATTGTGCCCGACGAGCAGCGCAGCAGCAACGTTAAAGAAAGAAAAAAAGAAAAGTCTCATTAGTTATAAGTATTTAAGAAAAAATCATTGTTTTAGTCTTAAGTTATTCGTTAGTAGTTTGTCCGAATGTTAGGTCCACGTGGACAGGATGGTAGGGTATGAAATTTAGTAATAAACTCACGTGTGAAATGAACTGCTAAGCACTTTTCCTAGGGGAGATGGAGCGGCCTTAGTTGGCCAGGAACGGGCTCGCCGACTTGGGTGATGCTCCGAAACTCCTGAGCAGGAGTGTCACATGGCTGGGAGGGTGCGCGGTGACTTGGCTGTCACCAATGGCTATTGTTGGTGTTTGGTCGTCCCTCGTAAAGTAGTTGTGCCTGTAAACAAATCAAAATGTTTTAAAATGTGCGTTTTGGCTTGTTTACCTTTTGTTTTCAGTGATGCGTCTTTTGCGTAAATACCGATGGATATCGATATTTTGGTGCGGATTGCAGGGCTGGAGGAAAAACCCCTCCCCCAGTGCTGCTGAGCTAGCTGGCGCGGCCCTATCGAGAAAAAGCAGTCCGTAACATAATGGCGCCCAATTTCAAAAAAAGGAGCAAAGATGTATGCCAGTCAAGTCTGTGCCGAAATCTTTGCTTAAATCGATAGTCAGAGGTATTGAGACGCCTCGCAGTAACCTTGCTGATGTGACTCAGCCTATAACAAACTGCGGCACGTTGAATGTTCATATTCACGTTTGCGCAGGGAGTTATGAACTGAGAAACATCAGTAAGTAGAGGTATTTGGATGTTGAGGCACGTTGCCAGGCAGGCCGCGAGTCGTGTTCTACCAGTAGTGGTGAAAACACTGTGCCGCGGACTTGCCCTGGGCCATGTCCAATATCCAGATGTGTTGCATGCAAATGTGACCGTTTTGTTTTCTGGTTGTTTAACGTAGTAGATCGCCTGCCTTCGCTGGGCGTCCAGTTCCTTTAGTTCGGCTAATATAGCTAAATGAGGATTAGGTGACCCGTAAATGTGTAGTGCTATGCGCGATGCACCGCCTCACGGGCTAAGGGGACGCATTCCCAGTGAAAGCAGTGTTGATTGAACACCAGCCGCGTCCTTAACTGGCAACTGTCAACTTGCGTGACAGTTTGACCAGTTGACGAACGGCAGTGTGTTTTGTTTGTTTACACAACAACAGCCATAAGCGCGGAGTCGAATTGCGAGTCCACCGGCACTAGTTGTTCCATTTCCCAAATTTATTTCGACATTTTCGTCTATATATTTATCATTTAATTATAACTTTACTTACTTATTTATTGGTTCATTTACATGTTCATTTAATTACAAATTTTTTTGCCTATTTATATACATAGATACATATATTTATTTCTGCCTTATTAATTTAAACTTATTTAGGGTGTCTAACACATAAATTTATATCTTTATTATTATATACATTTCATTTGGCAGAGTATCATAGTACTATTTAATAATTTCATTTAATAGTCACGTTATTTAGAATTATTTAGAAACATACACGATATCTTTGTTAATAGTATTTAAGATACATGCTCGCCTGCACACACACAAAATTATTATTATCTTATTTGTAAAATTTTGAACGCATCGCCCCTGGTGGTATACCCTATAAAATATAAGTTAAATAAAAAAGTTAATATGAATGAAGAGAAAGATGTTGGCGGGCATTACCTGCGGTCGAGGGGGTCAGTACCAGAGGCGCGGGAGTCAACATGGTCCTCTGATGGAGACGGTGCAGTCGGTCCTCAGATGGCGTTGGCAACGGGGGGACTCCTTCGGACGCCGAACCGGATAGCCAAAATCAACAGCCAAATGCGTGCAGAGCTCACGACAGAAGGCAAGGAAGGTGCAGTTCCAGAAGCATCCGGGAAACAGCCAGACTCCCTGAAAGAAGATTTGGACAGTGTGGTAAAATCGGCGATCAATGTGGCATTAGCAACAGCAACACACACTTACCGGCAATTTCTAGACGCGGAAATCGGGCAGGCTTTGAAGGACCATCTAGGACCAGAGCAATATAGAACTCATGAAAATTGTGAACGACACCATTAGGCCTTTGATTGCCGCGACGGCGCCAGTTGAGCGACCTGCGGAGCCGGATCCGATATGGGATATGCACGGCACATCCAGAAAGGGAGTGCAAATCCTCCAAGGAGCAATGGCTCAAGTGCAGTGCACCCCAAGACGCACGCGCGCCAATGCGGCCACCCAAGATTCCGCCGAAAGAGTTGGCAAGAGACAGCAGCAGCCCGTAACAGTGGCCGAGATACACGGAGAGACACCAACAGCGCCCACAGCACGTACTGCCAAACGAATACCCAGCACAAGACTATCCACGCGGCGAGGCTGAATACGCGAATGTCCCGCATCCGATCTCCTATGCCCGAGTGGAGCGGTGGGGGTTATCCTTCGACGCAGAGGACCGATACAACTCCGTGGAAGACTTCATCTTCCGTCTGGAGTTCCTGCAAAGGCAATATCGGTGTCCATGAGAGAATGGTACTGGATCCACATAAGGCATTCCACGATCAACAGCTGGATACAGCTGCGTCAAGCTCTGCTTGACCGATTCCGCAGCCACCAAACGGAGCATGACCGGATGCACGAGCTCCTGCAACGGGAACAGCAGGCCGGAGAGAGCGTAGAGGACTACATCCACCACATGCGGAGACTAGCGTCACGACTCAGCAAGCCCATGGCGGAGAGACACCTAGTAAAGATTATAAAAATGGGTCTTAAAGAGAGTGTCGCACGCTATGTCTACGCGATGGAAATATTTACCGTGGATGAGCTACGGGATGAGGCAGCGGAAGTGGAGCGCAGTTTCGGGCGACGAGGACGCACTCCTTATGCGCAACAAACAGCGCCTCCCGCCCATTTCAAGCCCCGTGTCCATGAGGCGATTGTACCAGATGCGGAGGTGACGCCAATCCTGGATGTGGAGGAGCTGCGCAAATGGCAGCCGAAGGCTCTAGACAGGCCGGTGTGCTGGAATTGTGGCGTGGCTGGCCACATGTTCCGTGAATGCGAATCGGCAACACGACAACTGTTTTGCTACCGATGCGGCAAGCCAGGGACGGTGACGCCGAAATGTCCGAACTGCGCGGGAAACGGACGCCCGGGTGTGGCCAAAACGGGAGACACACGCCCGTAGGAGAAAGCCCCGCATTTATTCTTGAGGAGAGCGAAAGGAAGGTAGTAGTTAATAAGGATACAAGTAGGATAAGGACGACTATACCACTAGAGGAACGGATGCGAAGGTACCTGGAAGCCAGAAGCCGAATATTCAACGAACATCAACTGGCAGGCATGCGGCTTGTATCCCGCAAGATACAAAGGGCGAGACGGCGCTTCCGGCAACGACGTACGACGCGCGGGGAAGTTGCGGCAGCAGTCGTACGTAGTCAGGCGAACGATCCAAGACCATTCGCTGAATTAAAAATAGGTGGCGAGCGGGTCCTGGCATTGCTCGACACAGGAGCATCTGTCAGCCTACTGGGCCGTGGTTCCAGGGAGTTGCTGAACAGCATCGACGTGCCGATGACCAGATACTTCTCCAAAGTACGCACCGCCGCACGAGAGGATCGGTCCATAATCGGCCGAGCGGAGTTGACTGTAGAATATTTAGGAAAAATTAGAAAGGTCAACTTTTACATATGCCCATATTTGGAGCAAAAAGCTTACCTGGGAGTCGACTTCTGGCGACTCTTTGAACTAGCACCCGAAATTATCGGACGAGAGGCAGCAGAAGGCCAGAAGAAAGACGCAGCAGAGCTCCAAGTCCAGGATATGGACTCCGTGTAGTGGGAGGACGCAGCTGACGAGCACAAGGCAGACCCCGAGAAGTGGGAACTGTCTCCGGAACAGCAGCAGCAGCTCGCAAGCGTGCAAAGGCAGTTCCTTACCTTTGAACAACATGGTCTCGGCAGGACTCAGGTCGACACTCACTCCATCGAGTTGATAGACGGAGCCAAAATTTTTAAGGACCGTCCGTATCCCATGTCGCCGGCACGGCAGGCAGTCACCGAGGAGGAGGTCGATAAAATGTTAGCGCTTGGAGTAGTCGAGGAGAGTAAGAGTCCGTGGAGTAACCGCACGACGATAGTGTCAAAGCCTGGAAAAAACCGATTCTGCTTAGATGCAAGAAAGTTAAATGCAATTACAAAAAAGGACGCTTACCCGCTACCCAGCGTCGAAGGGATCCTTTCCAGGCTGGACCAGACGGTCTACTATATTTTTCTAGCGTCGAACTCAAGTTTGCTTTCTGGCAGATAGAGTTGGACGAGAAGTCGAGGGAGTGTACTGCGTTCACGGTGCCAGGACGCCCCTTATACCAGTTCCGCGTCATGCCGTTCGGCCTATGCAACGCAGCCCAGCGACTGGTCAGGCTTATGGACAAGGTCATACCCACAGAGATCAGGACGAATGTCTTCGTATACCTGGACGATCTGTTGATCCTCGCACCGGATTTCGCGACGCACCTGCGTTATCTCAGCCGTGTAGCACAGTGCCTAAAGGAAGCAGGGTTGACAATAGGATTAAAAAAGTCCAACTTCTGCTTTAAAAGTGTCAAATACCTGGGCTTCGTAGTAGGAGGAGGACTCTTGCAGATGGATTCCGACAGAGTTGAGGCCATAAAGCGAATACCCAAGCCGAAGACCCTGAAGGAAGTGAGAGCATTCCTGGGAACGGCCGGATGGTACCGTCGTTTCATCCGAAACTTCGCGACCCTCGCAGCTCCACTGACGGAATGCCTAAAAAAATCAAACAAAAGGTTTGT
Organism: Zaprionus ornatus; assembly: GCA_018904035.1. Classification (NCBI taxonomy): domain Eukaryota; kingdom Metazoa; phylum Arthropoda; class Insecta; order Diptera; family Drosophilidae; genus Zaprionus; species Zaprionus ornatus. The sequence goes on along the minus strand of JAEIFZ010000032.1, from coordinate 684,226 downwards.
TTTTAGCGCCGAAGTTGAAAGGGCGATGCAGGATTTGAAGGATGCACTTACCACAGCTCCAGTGTTAGTCCACGCAGACTTCAAGCGGCCATTTTACAGTCAGTGCGATGCGTCGCACATGGGAGTCGGAGCAGTGCTTTTCCAGCGCAATGAGGCGGGACAAGAGCAGCCGATTGCCTTCTTTTCGGCGAAGCTCAACGCACACCAGGTGAATTACACCGTCACCGAGAAGGAGTGCTTGGCAGCGATTATGGCGATCCGAAAATTCGACCGTACGTCGAGGGAATGCCCTTTACCTGCATCAGCGACCACGCGAGTCTTAAATGGTTAATGACCACGAAGGATCTTTCGGGCAGGCTGGCCAGGTGGTCACTGCAGTTACAGGGCTATGATTTCGTCATTGAGCATCGCAAGGGTACGGACAACGTGGTAGCAGATATGCTCTCACGTAGCGTGGATGAGGTCCATATGGCTCCCACCGATCTGCTGGGTTTCGAGACCACGGCGTTCGGTGAGAACGAGTACCAGGAATTGGTACGAGAGGCCGAACTGAATAAGCGGTGCCTGCCAGACCTGAAGACGGAGGATGGACTGTTGTTTAAAAGAATTGCGCAGCCATGTCTCAGCGACGAAATCGAAGGGTCAGGATGGAAATTATGGATACCATCAGCCTTGACAGGGGCGTTGATCGCACGGGCTCACGAAGACCCGACAGCAGCGCACGGAGGACAAGCGAAGACTCTGGAGGTTCTCCGCCGTCAATACTATTGGCCGGGCATGGCCGTGCAAGTTCGGGACTTTGTGCGAGGATGCGAAGTCTGCAAGGAGACAAAGGCACCGAATCATCGCATGCAAGTGGGAATTGGCGAGAAAGTGGACACAGAGAGGCCATTCCAGAAAATATATATAGATTTTCTGGGGAAATATCCTCGGTCGAGGAGAGGACACGCCTACATCTTCATCGTGGTGGACCACTTCTCGAAGTATACCTTCCTTAAGGCGATGCGAGAGGCGTCTGCAGCGCACCTTATAGAGTTCCTGGTCCATGAGGTGTTCTTCAAGTTTGGTGTACCCGAAGTCATCCATTCGGACAACGGAAAACAGTTCGTCGCTAAGATGTTTGAAGAAATGGTTGCAGATTTTGGCATTAAACACATCCGAACACCAGTGTACTCACCATCGAGCAACGCAGCGGAAAGGGTGAACCGTAGCGTGTTGTCGGCGATCCGCAGCTACTTAAAGGAGGATCACCGGGAGTGGGACGCGCACTTGCCGGAAATAGAAGTCGCTAACGCCGTTCTTTACGGTTTTCGGCCATCACCTCTACCTGAACGGCAAATGCTACCGATTGGCTAGGAAGCTTAGGTCTATGTGCGACCATGAGATGGACGGTATGGCGCACAAGGACAAAATGGCCATCAGCCGAGCGCGAGTCCAAGACAAGCTCCAAGACTCATACGAGGTGAGCAAGATGCGCTACGACCAACGGGCAAGAACCTTCAACGCCACGCCCGGCCAAGAAGTTTATCGGCGGAACTCCGTGCTCAGCGACTTCTCGAAGAGCTTCAACGCGAAGTTTGCGAGGAAGTTCCTACCGGCGCGGGTAGTGAAGGCGGTCGGAAATAACGCGTACCTCCTTGAGGACCTGCAAGGGCGACGCCTTGGCGTATATCATGCCAAAGATATACGGGCGTGAATCAACGCTGGCTGCTGGGAGAACATCACTCGCCCGGGAAACACATGGCGACCCTGGAAAAGGAAATATGAGTTATACAGCAAAAGACAATGGACGCGTATCGCATACTTGCCCAGATAGCAGACGCTGGATTTAATTCGATGTGCAGAACGTGGGCCCCGCGTTGTGCGCCTGTTGGACTGCTTGGCAAGATTTATGCCGGCCCAGCGAATGCAGAATGCCCCAATTATTTCGTCACTTTGCAGGACCTCCTACGCCGTTCGAAATCTTGGGTGCTGTTGCATTCTGCGAATCGGCTGTGTTCGTTTCGGTTTCGATAAACATTCATCGATGAGCACAGCTGCCCTGGTATAAACAACATCTGCCAACGGAGCAAGCAGTGCGAGCCTTTGCGAGACCTTGGGCCTGTTAACAGCCAAATCGGTCACTGACCCAAGGTTCCCGTTTTGTCAAGCGCCGTTTGACCCGTCGGTAGATGCCCGAATGCCCAGGCATATGACCGCCAACGTCTCCTTCAATGGCGGCCGAATCGTCAGTCGCATTTGAGCGTGCGGTCGGCGCAGTAAGATCTGCAGAAATATAAGTGCGTGTGTTTAGTTCCAATTGTAAATTATTTAATAACTAATTATTTTCTGTGTGTGTGTAGACAGCAGCGATACCCTGGACTTTTTACAACAAACGCCTACCTGGTGAGTCCGTTCCTTGCGGGGATCCGCCAGAGTACATATTGTCCCCCGCGACGTGCATCTCCCGTCCACGATTGTGCCCGACGAGCAGCGCAGCAGCAACGTTAAAGAAAGAAAAAAAGAAAAGTCTCATTAGTTATAAGTATTTAAGAAAAAATCATTGTTTTAGTCTTAAGTTATTCGTTAGTAGTTTGTCCGAATGTTAGGCCCACGTGGATAAGATGGTAGGGTATGAAATTTAGTAATAAACTCACGTGTGAAATGAACTGCTAAGCACTTTTCCTAGTGGAGATGGAGCGGCCTTAGTTGGCCAGGAACGGGCTCGCCGACTTGGTTGATGCTCCGAAACTCCTGAGCAGGAGTGTCACATGGCTGGGAGGGTGCGCGGTGACTTGGCTGTCACCAATGGCTATTGTTGGTGTTTGGTCGTCCCTCGTAAAGTAGTTGTGCCTGTAAACAAATCAAAATGTTTTAAAATGTGCGTTTTGGCTTGTTTACCTTTTGTTTTCAGTGATGCGTCTTTTGTGTAAATACCGATGGATATCGATATTTTGGTGCGGATTGATAAAAGACGCACATATAAGAAATAAGTAGAGCTGGAAATACATCGATGTTTGCCTACATCGATGTTTCGATGTTTTTCAAAAAAAAACATCGATGTATCGATACATCGAACTTTTTTATTAAATTGATAAGAAAAACGTGTTTAGCTTACCAAATCGCTGCAAAGTAGTGACGGGTGTAGTTAGACGGCTGGTAGTTTTTCCTTACGATGGTAAAGCCTAAACATCGAACATCGATGTTTAAAAATCTCGATGTCTCCGATGTTTTGAAAACATCGATGTATCGATACATCGCCGATGTTCTTTCCAGCTCTAGAAATAAGTTAAAAAGTGAATAAAAACTATTGAAAGAATTGAAAAAGCAAATAAGACTTTTATGCAACAATTCTGAATCGCATCAACAGATCAGTCAATTGAGGTATGTCTGTCTGTCCGTCTGTATGAAAATTTTTTAATAACGTTCGTATATTGCAGTGACTCAAAGTTTTTTTGAAATCATGACACGCCTATTCCCGCCTCTGTAAATCAGTAATAATTGTTAGGAGCAACAATATTAACTCACCAACCAAAGTAGAATATCACATGACAAATTCCATGAGCGTTTTGTGAAAATTTCATTTAAAGCGGACTATAAATAAGTAAGATATGATAAGAATTAAATTCGTTTTGAACGTATATTCCATTTAATTTATTATTAATCTTATTTATTTCTTCTATTCTAATAAACTAAACTGAAAGCAGCAGCCGAGAGAGGAGACTTTGATATCCAAATCCACTAATCTCATGTTAAATTAAATTTAAATTAAAAATAGTTTTTCCCTAATTTGATTTTATTGATTTTGATTTATTCATTATGCAATATTTAAGACAAACTAATTATAATATTTGTTTTACATTTAATATAACTTATTATTTTTAAATAAATTTAAATACATATTTACAAAAAAAAGAGTTAACTATCGATCGCGGCAGCAAACCCCGAATAGGGTCAGCAGCATTCCGCGACTTAGCTTACTCAGTCGGTGTTCTATACCTTCGGCTGACGAAATGGGATTTGATTCCCAGGGTGTGCAGGTTCACATCTTGTGGTTTTATACCTACACGTATTATTTATTATTTTAAACATTTTAATATGTTTAATTTTAAATATTTTTCAACTTTTATTCCGTTCGACCATTGAAAATATTCAAATAATCGATGACATCATAACTACAATATATTACTTGTGCAGGAAACAAAGGGAAGAACAATGCGAGCGAGTTATAGATGTGCCGTAGCTCCACATAGTCACTTGGTTAATGGTATGTTGATCTTTAAATTCCGCAAGAGAGATTGGAGATGTTTCTATTCTGTTTTCTAGTTTATTCGGCAATTACATTTAGGATATAGAGTTAATGTTCCTGATTAATTATGTGTGTTCTTACGCACGATCAAAATGCAACTGAAGTGCCTCGCAAAAGCTTCTTTGTAGCTGACGCCGAATGTAGATTCGCCTCGTTATAACGGTCCTTTCTAAGCTACTAATGTAAAGCTGAGCAATCACATCATATTTAGAGGCTGCATTAGCATTACCATTATGGTGAAATCTACGAGTATTTCTAGAATTTTCGAGAGCATGTGCGCTCAAAGTGTGTTTGTCAACATGTGCATAGGTTTTTTTCACAATACGTTGTTGTTCGTTTATGTTTCCTAGAATATGTGGACTGCTGAGCTGTTGTTGCTGTGGCCCTTGATGCCGATGTCATTCAGCGGGGTGTGGTCGGTCGGGGGGAGTGGGGAAGGCGTAGTTTAACTCCTCCCGCCCCCAAGACTGAAGAGAGGGCCATTACGAATGAATGGCGTGATCGGGTATGACGGGTGGTGTGGCCAAGATGAAGATCGTCCTTTTTTTGTTATGGCAAGAGGTACGATTCCAGCGAGGAGAAAAACTACACTCAAACATGCGTAAAGGACTTTAAAGTGTATTCCATTCCGTTGTTGTGTATTCTATATTTGAAGCTCCGTATTTATCTTCCATACACAGCTTGACGAAATTGGAACCAGTTTATGACAGATTGTTAAGTAAGTTCGGTAGCTCCGGGATCGTGAGGTTGACGATGTCCTAATGGTTATATACGTGTTGTTGAATGGTCGCCCATCTGAATTGTTGCACCCGGTTTGGGGCACTAAATACAAAGATGTGTCTCCACCGTGTCACAAGTTGCCCACCCATTTGTTAATATCCTTTTGATGCCCTCTTGGTTGGATGTATCGAAGATAGCTCTTTGCAGGTCTCACATATTTTCATGATGAATTCTACTACATGTTTTCTTAAAATACAATGTTTGTGTTTTCTTACTCGTTATAAAATTATAAAGTTTGGAATTACAATAACTTGTGTGTTATTAATAGATACGGAATTAATTAATTTTGTTAACTGATAAATGTCTTAATTCAATATAGGTACTTGAACAGAGGGAAAGTAAATTGTAAACATTTTCTTATTTCGATTTCCTATTCAAACTCGTTTTTGTTTCCTTTTTTTTTCGTTCTTATCGATTTTTTATGTTATTTAATTTACATTTCGGAATTATTTTTAGTATGGTTTCTGGAATATTGTTTAAGTGAAACCTAATCAAATCTTTATCAGCGTTTATTCTATTCGTACATTCTAAAAATGTAATCTTGTTATTTACATTATTTATTTCTCTAGCAATATGTGTATCGCATTCATGTAACCTGTTAAAATTTGTTATTATTCAGATTATATTTGCAATTCCCTACTTGCGTCCTAATTGTGTCTCAATTTTAGATTTATATATTTTATGTCTTTTGTTTGTTGTAAAAGTAACGTCCTCGTCAGTATTTACCGTCTGTTTTGAAAATCTAGCGGTGAGCTTATTGCGCCTATTTTCCTTACGAAATACTTCGTCTTCTGTTACTACCTGAATAGCGTCTTTCCTTTCTTAATTTAACTTCCCAATGTTATCAACTTTATTATTATACCCTTGGACCATTGAAAATGGTCAAAAAAGGGTATACTAACTTTGTGCAAATGTATGTAACGGGCAGAAGGAGGCGTCGGAGACCCCATAAAGTATATATATTCTTGCACAGGATCACTAGCCGAGTCGATTGAGCCATGTCCGTCAGTCTGTCCGTCTGTCTGTCTGTCTGGATGAACGCGCCGATCTCAGCTATTACAAAAGTTAGGGCCTCAAATTTAGCATGAAGATTCCTGTATACCGTACGCAGATCAAGTTTATTTTCAATTTGGAATAACACGCCTACCGCCCTCGAATACCGCCAATTTTGATTTACTTGGCGATTTACTCATTTCTCAACGTTCTGCTTTAATTGCAATCCGATCGGACAATAAACACTGAAGTTATTAGATAAACCATTTCGACCCTTCGACCAGCAAAGAAGTTATCGATGACGTCAGAGCTAAATTATTTGCGTAGGAAAGAAAAGGACAAACGAGCGCGAAGCGCGATCTGTTTCTCGACTCTTCTTTTCCATGCACATGTCAATTACCGAAAATACATGTGCATATATATATACTAATACTCAACCAATAGGTGGCGTGGTAAATGAATATTAATGTATGCAAGTATTTACATGCTTGTGTACATATTCATAATATTCATAATACCATATGCTTACGTGCACATGATTATTATTTAATAATTCATATTTTAGGGTCAGTAAAACATACAAAACTATAAAATGCAATTAAATAAATATTAATTTTGATTACTCGATATATTGCAACTTATCGATATTGGCCAATTCAAAATTTATAAAGAAATACCGATATATACCGCTACACCGCTTTTTGCAGTCTTGCCCTAGGAAAATTGCAGCGATAAATTATTGACAACGTATCGAAATTGATGCAAGGTGACAGCGCACTGCAGTGTTATGATTTAGGGTATATTGTCTTTTGGAATTCATTCAATTTTTGCAGATAGTCATGCTCATCGTCAAATTTAATGGTTTGTTTGAATAACATAAGTGTGTACGTCCCGAAAACAGTTCATAAGGAGTCAGCTTAGTAGCCGAGTGTGTAGTGTTATTATATGTAATGAAAGTTTCTGTTAGAATCTCCTCGTGGTCTATCTGTACTTTTTTCTTTTTCTTTTCTTGCAGAATGATTCGACACACTTCAGTGAGTGTAAAATGTAGTCTTTCGACTGGGGCATTACTAGAAGACTGTTGAAAGGACGTGACATGCCGTTATATATTATACGAGGTATAATAGTATCGCGAAAGTTTTGCTGACAGTTTTCTTCGATTGCAGGGGCGTGGTACATCAGGAGTTCTTACCATATGGTCGTACCGTCAGTAAACAGTATTATCTTGAAGTTATGCGCCGTTTGCGAGAAGCAAAGAAGAAAACGTCCAGAAATGTGGAAAAACCATTCATGGCTTTTGCATCACGATAATGCCCCTACTCACTCATCTTTGCTTGTGCGCGACTTTTTGGCCAAAAGAAACACACTAATGATGCCGCAGCCATCGTATTCTCCTGATCTGGCCCCCTGTGACTTTTTCTTGTTCCCTAAACTGAAGAGGCCCATGAAAGGACGACGTTACGCTACGATTGACAAGATAAAGACGGCATCAAAGGAGAAGCAAAAGTGCTTCTGAGAAGTGCTTTGAGGATTGGAAAAACCGTTGGCACAAGTGTATAATATCTCATGGGGATTGCTTTGAAGGGAGCAAAAGAGATATTCATGAAGAAATAAATAATTTTTGAAAAAACACAAAATTCGCGATATTTTTTGAACACACCTCTATTGTTTGCAAAAATGCTTGAAAAGGTTTGAATTGTAGTCAGCTCCTTGATTGTATACGATTTTCATAGGTATGCCGTATTGCCTAATAGCGTTCACTACATTTATTGCAGGGATTGTGTATCCAAGGGCAAACTTAGAAAATTTGTCATTGACAGTAACGACATATTTCCCGTTTATTGTATATACACGATGTGTCCCAAAACCGAACTTTTTGGATATAAAATAAAATACACATTATATTATCTTTGAAAGTTATTATTTATTCAAAATAGGTTCCATTTGGCTCAACACAATGTTTGGAACGATCAACCAGCGCATGCAGAGATTTTTTTATATCATTTATAGAAATGTTCTTCAGTACCTCGGTTACGGCTGCTTGAATGGCTCGTATATCATTATAAAATGCTCGTTTCATCTTGGTTTTCAGTTTTGGAAATAAAAAATAGTCACATGGTGATAGATCAGGAAAATTCGGAGGATGGTCGATGAGAGAAATCCCTTTTTTCATTAAAAATTCGTTCAATTTTGTGATCGTCATTTAATTCATGTGGAACAAATCGCCACAGACCTTTCTTTTCCCCAAATCTGCAGTTAAAATTCTCCAAATAGGGTTTTTACTCATATTCAATTCCTCAGCCAACATTATCGTAGTAAAATTTGCATCGATACCAATGATTTCACGGACTTTTTCCACCAGTTCAGCACAATTACTAGTTTCTGGACGTCCTGCTCTAGGGTCGTCATTTAAATCCTCACGACCATTTTTAAATCGTGTAAACCACGTATAAACTTGCGTACGACTCATACAATCATCATAATAAACTTTTTTCATTAATTCGTATGTCTCAGCAAATTTTTTGACACAAAATTTTATACTTGCTCTTTGTTCCATTTTATTTTTGAAACATTAGCATTGATAGAGGAAGAATGTATCTTTTAAATGTTCCAAATTTTTAATAGATGGCGCTGTATGTTGTATGATTTAAATATAAAGTTCGATTATTTTTGGGACACACCGTGTAAGTCGGTGTGTAGTATATCTAAGGGCATGGTAGGTATTTCGGTTACTTGGAATTTAATATTTGGGGGGTGGCGGTTATATTTTAAGGTGTGGCAGACTTCGCAACTATTTATAGTCTGGTCAATTTTTGATTTCATATTTGGAAAATAGAATTGTCTTCTCATGTGAGCAACGGTTTCGTCCGTACCTCTATGCTTATTATTCGTGAGATAGTTGTTAATTTGAAACTACAATAAGCGGGGGTCTGCAACTGATTAGACGCAAACACACTTTCTGGAGTATTGCTTTATTTCTTCATAGTGCGATTGCGCTAAAAATCGTTGCACAGTGAACCACTCTGGATTCTTGCCCTGAGAGACGGCGCTAGACTTTTCGCACCGTGTGACTGTACCTAACCTTTTTGAGTATAGTGTCAAGCGCTCAACTTAGTTTTCGATGTGCAACGCACGCCCAGGTGACATGACAGTGCCATAAAACAACAGCTCCTGCATCGGAGGGCCCTACGACTGCATTTTGTGAGTGAGTAAATCGAAGCAGTATGTATAAACTAAAAGAGAGCATTGTGACCACAAAATTTGCAACGATGAAACAGATGCGTGACGTCATTGACGAGTATTTTGTCAACCGAGGTAGGCTTCAACTGCCAAAATACGATCCAGTATCGAAGAACGATGAACCGAAATCTAAACAACACGAGTCTGCAACAACCAACGATAAATTAAAATGCTTTAATTGCGGCGAACCAGGTCATTTTTCGAACAAATGCACACAACCACCGAAACGACACCGATGTACTACGTGTAATAAAGTACACCCCAACAACGGTAACTGCGTTAAACCCGAAGCGACTACACGACGCCTTGGGGCAACGAATCAAGATAAGTGCTTCTACAAAACCATCAACGTCCAATCGAAACCGTATACTGCGTTCATTGACACCGGTAGACAAGCTAGCATGGTTCGTGAGACTGTAGCACAACAACTCGACGCCAAACGATGCAAGTGTGCAATTCAAATTCATGGTATTTGTGGTGGAGTACGCATTCTAAACGAAGCAATCATCATCGAGCTGATCATCGATAATACTGTCACCGAAGCACTGATGTATATAGCCGAAGACAAAATCGTACAGCAAGATTTTCTTATCGGCCAGGATATCCTTGTTAACCCAAATCTTACGCTGAAGTTTGAGAACGGAATGATGACTTTTGAGAGCAAACGAGCAACACAGCAAGTATCTCACTTCAAGAAAATTACTAATCTTCTTTCTAATATCATGCAGAACCTACTAGAAGATTATGCCGATGTCTTTTCCTCTGGCCTTAAAGGAATTGGAAAAACTAATGTGGTCGAAGCGGAAATTGAAGTAGAAGATAAACAGGCAGTGGCCCAAGCGCCATACCGAATTCCTGAACCTAACCGTGACGTTGTGACGTTGTGAACGCTATGATTGACGAGCTCCTCCAACACGATATTATTGCCAAATCAACATCTGAGTATGCGAGCCCAGTAGTTTTGATTAAAAAGAAGAACGGAGGCGATCGACTGTGTGTTGACTACCGACGTCTGAACAAGTTGATCAAGAAAGAAAACTTTCCTGTGCCAAACATTGAAGAACGTTTACAAGAAGCGAAACGATTCAAATTCTTTTCTACGTTGGATTTGAACAGCGGATATTATCAGATCGTAGTATCACCTGAGAGTCGCAAATTTACCGCATTCATTACAACCGACGGATTGTATGAATTCAAACGTATGCCATTTGGGTTAAAGAACGCACCAGCGGCTTTTAATCGATTGATGGCTGAGATACAGAAACGTGTCCGAAGAGGAGATATGCTGCATTATATGGACGACATATTAATTGGCAGCCATTCGTTTACCGAGATGTATGAGAAACTTCAACGTATACTACAAGTGCTACGAGAATTTGGCCTCACCCTGAACGTTAACAAGTGCGAATTGTACAAGCAGACAATTTCATTCTTGGGGTACCAGCTGCACGCAAGTCCAGGTGAAGTCAAAACCAATGCCATTGCAGAGTTTCCACGTCTAAGGAACGTTTCGGATATACGTAAATTCCTAGGGCTTAGCGGATACTTTCGACAGTTTATCCCCGGATACGCCATTATTTCCGAGCCCTTACGGAAGCTACTACGCAAAGACCAGCCGTTTAAATGGGAACCACAGCAGGATGACGCATTCAATGAACTTAAACAACGCCTTATTTCGAAGCCTGTTCTTGTTAGCTACGACGTCAGCGCAGAACACAAAATACATACTGATGCTAGTTCTGTTGGTTTAGCCGGAGTTCTATTGCAAAAGGAACATGATCAGTTAAAGCCAGTAGCCTATTATAGCCGATTGACGACATACAGCGAAATGAAGTTCCACTGCTACGAGCTAGAAGCTTTGGCTGTTGTCGAGTCACCGGAACGTTTCAAGTATTATGTCTATGGGAAACAAATTCGAGTCATCACTGATTGTAATGCGCTAAGAACGACGATGGAGAAACGAGAGCTGATACCCCGAATTGCCAGATGGAGGCTACGCATCCAAGAATTCGATATCGAGATACTGCATCGCTCAGGTACGCGTATGGAACACGTCGATGCCTTAAGCCGAGCACCATATGAAGATTCGCGTGAAATGGAAGAAGCTGACCTAAAGATATTCAAGACCGTCATTGATGAAGCCGATTGGTTGTTTGCTGTACAATTGCAGGACGAGAAAATAAAACGAATTGCTAGCGAAATGATCGCTAAGAAGATCACTGAGAACGATGAGTACGTCCTTGAACTTGGTCGCTTATATCGCAAACATAACAACAAGCACCTTTGGGTTGTACCCAAGCAGATACGCTATCGCATTCTTGTAGAATGTCACGACAACGCAGGACATATGAGCACCGACAAAACAATCAGCCGAATTATAAATCAATTCTGATTCCCTCGTATGCGAAATTATGTTAAAGGATACATTAATTCATGTGTAGGTTGTTCCCTGTATAAGCAACGAGGAGGTCGCCAAGAGGGTCAATACCATTACGATAGCATCAAGCCAGTACCGTTCGCTACGGTACACATCGATCATCTAGGACCTTTTCCGAGAAGTTCCAAGCGTAATGAGCATATCCTGGTAATCGTTGATGCATTTACAAAGTTTACGATCATACGAGCCGTTTAAGGCACCGCAACCCGACACGTTATTGAAATTCTCCGAGATGTTTGCAGCTACGTTGGAATGCCTGAAAGAATCGTGGCCGACCGAGGAACTGCTTTTACGTCAAAAGATTTCGAAAAATTCTGTCGAGAACATAATGTCAAGCATGTTCTTAATGCTGTACGCATCCCGCGAGCAAATGGACATGCCGAACGCACTAACCGCATAATCCTATCAATGCTATTGCCTACTGTTGAGAATGAGAAGCGCTGTGATGAGAAACTGTACCAAATCCAGTGGAGCATTAACACGATGACCAACAAGACTACTAATCGTTCTCCATTTCAGCTATTATATTGTTATGAGCCACGAGACACATTGAAGAACTCCGTAGTACAAGCGTTGCAATGTACTGATGACCAAGTGCTGACTACCGAAGAGTTGCAACAGCTTCGCACCGATACTGCAACACGAATTGACGAACATCGAGCAGAAGCTAAGAAACGTTACGATGCCAAACACGCCAAGCCGACGGTTTACAGCGAAGGAGATTTAGTTTTGGCCGAAAACGAACCAGCTAGTACAGGCACCTCACGTAAACTCGAGCCTCGTTATAAAGGCCCGTTTATCATCGCAAAGAAACTACCACGTGATCGATATTTGGTCGAAGATTTGCCGAATGCCCAACGAACTCAGCGACACTACAAATCCGTGTATGCGTCCGATAAACTCAAGCCGTGGTGCCAGATACCATTAGATGACACCGATGATGAAGACAACCCAGCAGATAACTATCTTAACGATTCGTGCGAGGTCGCTACGATATGTCAGGAAGCCGACTGTAAGCATATGGCAACCTTGCCTATCAAGTACGGTGGTAACCCGGGAGAACAGATGGACACGCTAATGTGTGCTCGCTCAGTCGTAGTCGAAGAGCAAGCCGTCGCGCAGCGTCTGAACGCGTGATCATACTTAATTCATTTAATATCTCATGTACATATCTAATTTCATTTAATAAACTTATATTTGCTCAATCTCATTGCCTCACCACTCCTAAAGCCATTCCTCCTTACACACCTTTCTTTTTTTTTATCATTTAGTTAGAGAAGTAGAAGTGCACTTAATCATTGTTTTTATGAGGCCGTAGGACGAGATTAGAAAGAACCCCGCCCCATCCGGCGAGCAGAAAGCCCGGAGCAAGAAGTGCACGAAGCCTAGTCAGTCATACACAAGTTGAATATCCTTTCGATGAAAAGCCCGAGTGTTTCAGAGACGTTTCCACGCGCATACTACATAAAAATAATTGGCGCCCAGACGTGGAGCCCGACCAAGATGTTACCACCAATAAAGATAATCTCTTTCCGCAATTATAAGAATAATTGACATCGAACCGAAAAGACTCAATGACACAACATCTTCATTGTTCAATTATATTAATAATTGTTTCCTGAAAGTAGAGGTATTGGAATAAACACCGTTGCAAAGGCTCCAATCAAATTACGTGTGTGTTACTGGCACCCAGAACAAAAAGCCAAGAAAAGCAATTAGTATCAAATATTTAAAAAGAAGCAAACGACTCCATAAGAAATAATAAAACCATATTGCAAGAGAGCTTTATATTCATATATTATTCCATCCACTATAAGTTCAATTTGAACAACAAACCAAAACGAGTCTTGAAGCTTATAGATCAGGTGTATCCATTATATGGAACAGCGATCACAATTCTGCTAAAAGGATTGATCGACCTACATGGACCTGCATGATCACTTAGCTTAAAGCTTTAATTCTTGAGTTTGCAAAACGGATGCTGCAATTTACCAATATATAGTATGAGAGTGCGAATGGAACTTTGATTTCTGGAATAGCGAATAGTAGCTGGTAATTAACTAGTGGTTGACCGAATCAAGCCCATTTTCATCATATTTTTGATAAAATCAACGATCCGCAAAATAAAAGCTGTCAATTGATTTCTCTAGAATCGGAAAAGGAATCGGACTATAATATGTTCATTGGAAGCTCGACCTTTACAATTCAAAGAAATCAATTTCAGTGCTATAGTATTCTTTTAAGCAAACAACTAGTAACTTTTTGAGGAATAGGATTATTTACTGGCCTGAACGAAAACATCCTTTTGAGAAATCGGCGAACCAAAGATTTAATGAAATTGTTATAAACCATTACAAATTACAAACTAAACAAAATGTCTGTTAGACACAGTCACGAAGATTTAAGAGACGCCTTGCAACAGCAAGACCCATTTTGCGGCAGTTCTCACGAACCTATGAATTCTAAAGAATTAACAGCCATGCAAGCACAGATTTCACAATCAATGCATATTACGATCGCTCCAGAAGAATAGAAGTTGTCCCGTTTGTAAAAATGCGTGTACAGTTAGACAATTGTCGTTATCGAATAACAATTTGGCTGCTGAATTAGATGCAGCTGAACAAGCACGTGAATTAATAACGCTTGGCTTAAATCATAACCAAGGCAACGTTAATACTTCTATAGGGAACCGATCAGTAGGTAGGAACCGTAGAGGTGGTACTCCGCGAGACGCGGAATGTCAACCAGGTCCACCAATAGAAGTAGTCAAAACCAACACTGCACCACCAATAACAACAATAGCGCTCAAAAACCTTTGAATGCAGTACCCCACCAGACTACAAGTACGGTCCATTTTGATTCCTTATTACAAAACGCTTTACGCAGCAGATCATGCAAAATTTCGCAGAGTTAATACGAAATCAATTAGCGAATATCCATATACAAAAGGAGCAACACATCTCACCTCCGCACATTGCAAGCGTTGATTTCCCTCGTAACATAAACATGAATCAGAGTCAAAATGATAGCAGTAATCGATCCTTGAATAACAGTATTTTAATACCCCCAGAAAAGGTATCGAACATTATCCAGAACTGGCATATAAAGTTCGATGGTTCCAAAAGTAGCTCGGCTACGGAAGATTTTCTATATAGAGTACGCTCTATGATAAACCAGAACTTATACGGTAATCACAGCCTATTGTGTGACTATTTACACCTACTTTTGGTAGGCAAGGCTAACGATTGGTTCTGGAAATTCCACAAAACATATCCATTTTTTACTTGGAATACATTTTGCGTAGAATTTAGAAAGAAATTTGAAGACATAGAAACAGATGTGGATATTTGGGAATCCATAAATTCTAGGCGACAAGGTAAAAAAGAGTCTTTTGATGAATTTCAATTTGAAGTCGAGAAACTTGTTGCTCGGTTAAGAAATCCCATACAAGAAGAATCTCTAGTGCGACTTTTAATTCGGTATTGCAAACCATCCCTTCGCTACGAGCTTATGCACTTAAATATACTTGGCTAGGCTACGGGAAGAAATTCGTACACATGAGCAATTCTGTAAACAGAACAAAACACAAACACCTAGGTTCAATAGACCGTTTATTTCCGAGCTAGATGACACTTCGGAAATAGCAGCTATGCAGCACAAAAGCATCAAATGTTGGAACTGTGGCAAATCTGGGCATCGTTACGATGTTTGTTTTGAGCCACGGTCTATTTTTTGTTACGGCTGTGGTAAGAAAGACACTTACAAGCCAAACTGCCTATCATGCAATCCTTCGGAAAACCCTCCGTCGGATGCGCGGAAAGTTCCGGCGGATCCGACCCAGTAAAACTTTATAATGTAATTCAGACTGAAACTCCATCACAGAGTCTGCCCACTCAGAAATATTCTGATAATAAAGACCAAACCTCATCATATAGGCGTCTACCTATTCACGCTCGATACGTAAATTATCTGTCAGCACGACAGCGTATATTTGGTAAAATTGACAGCTTAGACAGAAAACCTAAAACCAGAAAGGAAGAAGAAGATGAAAGTTCGCTCATGTCGTAATAAGATGGTAGCGTCTATATTTACCAATTCAGACAATCGTTTGTACACCGAAATAAATATAGAAGATAAGGAATACACAGCTCTTCTTGAATCAGGTGCAACCTTTTGCTGACCCGGAGGCAAAGCCGCCACTCAACTGTTAATGCACCCGAAAATAAAAAGATATTCCGGTCGTATTAGAACAGGCAATAATGCAGAATGTCCAGTTCTAGGCAAGCTAACAACTAATGTCAAATATCAATGAAGTAGTAAGACAATCGAATTTTACATTATTCCTGACCTAAAACAAGATGTTTATCTTGGAATTGATTTTTGGCGCGATTTTGGTCTTCTTAAGAATATCATGAGAACTTCTAACAACATATCAGAACTAGATGTCGGAAAAGACAACAACTTCTACGACCCACCGAAAATTCATATCCTTTCTGAACAACAGCAGCGAGAATTAGACTTAGTCATTCAAAAACTTCCCTCCTATGAGAAAGAAGGGCTAGGGCAAACACAGGTTATCGAACACAGTATCGATGTTGGGGAATCCAAGCCCATAAAACAACGACACTGGCCCGTTTCACCGGCTAGGGAGAAACTTATGTTCGCTGAGATAGATAATATGTTGGCCATGGATGTAATCGAGCTATCGAAAAGTCCATGGAGCAGCAATTGTGTTTTGGTACAAAAAGGAAGCAAGACTCGGTTGTGTCTCGATTCACGCGAGGTAAACAAACACAGACGGAAAGATGCATACCCACTTCCGAATCGTCCACTTTACCAATACAAGGTTTTGCCTTTCGGACTTTGTAATGCTGCACAGACTCTCTGCCGATTAATGGATCAAGTCATACCAGCACATCTTCGTACGAGAGTATTTGTATACTTAGATGACTTGTTAATCCTATCAGATGATTTTTATTCACATACACGTATGTCACTTTTAAGCGAAATAGCAACCTATCTTCGACACGCAAATCTTACAATAAATATTTCTAACTCTAAATTCTGTATGAAAGAAATTAAGTACTTAGGTTTTATAATAGGCGATGGGCAACTTAAAACTAACCCAGGCAAGGTAATTGCAATCAAATAGTTTCCGATACCATCTACAGTTAAACAACTGCGGAGATTTTTGGGACTGTGCGGTTGGTATCGCCGATTCGTCGACGGATACGCCACACTTTCAATGCCTCTTAAGAAAAAACAAAAATTTCTGCGATAAAGCTGATAACACGTTTGCAAGGCTTAAAGAAAAGCTAAGTACCACACCTTTATTAAGTACACCTGATTTTTCTAAACCGTTTTTATTACAATGCGATGCAAGTCAATACGGACTTGGTTGTGTCCTTGCACAAGCCAATGATGACGGAGCAGATATGCCGATAGCATACATGTCCACTAAACTCACTAAAGCTCAGCGCAACTCCGTCACAGAATTAGAATGCTTAGCAGTTATCCAAGGTATTTATAAATTTCGTTCCTATATTGAAGGACAGGAATTCACGGTACTTACTGACCACTCCGCGCTTAAATGGTTGATGAATCAGAAAAATTTGTTGGGTCGATTGGCGCGCTGGTCACTTAAACTGCAAGGATTCAATTTTTCAATTCTGCATCGTCGCAGTTCACAAAATGTAGTAGCCGATGCGTTATCCTATCGTGATGAAGATGAAGTTAGTAAATTCACAAGTTTTTGCTCAATTGTTGATTTGTCATCAAAAGAATTCACCCCTGCAGAATATGTAGAACTAAAGAACCGAATATCAGAAAATATAGCGAGACTTCCAGATCTAAAAATTGTAGATAACCTTATTATTGAATTTGATATAATAATATACGATTAAGTATTGTATATTATAACCCAGGGCATCAACCAAATAGTGAAACACTTTTATTGTTGTTTGACACTTCAATAATTATTTTATTTAAGCAACCGATTGAGTCAACCGCACTGTCTCGTTGTCTGCAAGCGAATAGAACGAACCCTCTATAACATGTGAGTGCATGTGAATGGTAAACCATGCCATGTGAATGACAAACATTGACATGGTCCTCTTAATTCACAACTATGCATAAGTGTGACTTTTGTATTTTCAACACGCCACCTCAAAAATCACACTGATACTGATAAAAATTAATGAAATAAAAAATTAATTTCAGACGAGTGCATGCGTTTTCTAATGGTTGTATTCTTATTCTTTTCTTTTTTCTCTGGGGCTACTTTTATTGAACCAGCATTTGCTGCAAAGAATTGGGGAAACCCAGTAAAACCCAATTAGTTCAATCAAATAAAAATTTAACAAGATTCACTTAAATAAACATAGTAAAAGTTAGTCTAGTAATTGTTTTGGTTTGATTATGGTTATATATATATAAAAGATTCAGACTTCATATAAAAATTCATTTTGCTCATTTAGATTATTTTGATCATTCAAGATTCAGTAAGATAAACATAGTAATGATTAGACTAGTAATTGTTTTGGTTTGATTATGGTTATATATATATAAAAGATTCAGACTTCATATAAAAATTCATTTTGCTCATTTATATTATTTTGATCATTCAAGATTCAGTTAGCCCCAGTTGGTCTCGCAGTGCAATGAATCTGGCAGTTGGTAGTGGCTTTGTGAAAATATCAGCCAATTGTAAATCTGTGGAAAGATACTTAACACAAATTAGTTTGTTTTCAATTTGTTCTCTGGTAAAATGATATTCGATTTCTATGGGCTTAGCTCTCTTGTGGCAAGTGGGATTATTGGCTATACTTATACAACCTTGGTTATCCTCGAAAATAACTATTGGACCATTTAATTCTAATTTCATTTCATTTGTTAATGATTTTAGCCATAATGCTTCCCTTACTCCTTCGAATAAGGCCATATATTCAGCTTCGGTAGATGAAGCAGCAACAGATTTTTGTTTCATAGTACTCCAGCAAATTGAACAATTTTCAAACATTTTAAATATATACCCTGTACCCATACCCCATAAGAATTTTATTTACTTTCAAATTCCTTTTAAATGATAACTTTAAATTGACAGTTCCTTTTAGATATCTTAAAATTCTTTTAAGACATTGCCATAATTTTCTATTATTGTAGTTAGTATATCGACTTAAGATACTTATCGATGTACTTAAATCCGGTCGTGTACATAACATTACGTACATTAAACAACCAATCAAATTCCTACATGGTCTTCATATGACTCTTCTACTTGCAAAGCCTCATAATTTATTTTGCTTGGAAGTGGAGTCCCAACTGGATTACAATCTTCCATATTGAATTTTTTTAAAACATTTTTAATATATGCAGATTGACTGAGACAAATTTGATCATTTTTTCTTTCAATTTTTATGCCAATAAAATATCGTATTTCATTTAGATCGGTCATTTGAAACTTATTCAAAAGATATGTTTTAAATTTAGACATTCTTTCAGAATCACTAGTAGAAATTATTATATCGTCAACATATAAGAGTACATATATATTTTTATGTATATCTCCTTCATCTGTCTACTTCTAGACTCCAAAATCCAAAATTTTGCAATGCACTTTCAAATATCTCAAACCAGCATCTTGCAGCTTGTTTTAGACCATAAATGGCTTTATTAAGTTTACATACTTTATTTCCTTCATACTGTATTAAACATTTTGGAATTTTCATATAGATTTCATCTTTTAGTGCTCCATTTAAAAAAGCTGTTTTGACATCCATCTGGATCATGGATAAAATCATATTGATTTGAAAAAGCTAAAAGATATCTAAAACTAGAAATTCGTGCAACTCGTGCAAAAGTCTCATCATAATCCATCATATATTCTTGGGTGAATCCCCTGGCTACCAATCTTGCCTTATATTTAAGTAAATTACCATTTTCATCTTGTTTTATACTAAAAACCCACTTGCAATCTACTATGTTTTTATCCTTAGGCATTTGCACTAAGCACCATGTATTATTTACAAAATGAGAATTCAGTTCGACTTTAATGGCATCCTCCCACAAGGTTCTGTCATCACGAGTTTTAATCTCTTCATATGTATTGGGAATATCATTTAAGCACATTTGGGTATTCATCAGATATTTTTCTAAAAATCTTTATGATAACTTTGGTTTATCTTTAATTCTCTCACTGCGTCTAATTTGTTCTTGATTTTTATTTTCTTTTATTTTATCACCAGTTTCAGCCACTGGATCGGTATTCTCGAGACAAGTCGAATTTTCATTTAGATTTTCATCAGACTTCGAATCCGTAGATTCACAATTTTCCTGCAATGGAAAATTCGACTCTTCATTCTCTTCAACTAGAGAATCACTGTATTGGTCAAAAACATCATGTTTTTCCACAGAGTCATTTTCATTTGAAGTCACCGATTTCATATTTATTTCATCCACCACCACATCTCTAGTTGTCATAATTTATTTAAGTTCTCATTCCACAACTTATAGCCATTTGGCTCATATCCGACAAGTATAGTTTTGATCGATTTCTCGTCAAATTTTCTCTTTCGCACTTTATTTAGTGCATATACTGTCGAGCAAAATATCTTTAGATGTTTCAATACTGGCTTCTTTTTATGCCACATCTCAAATGGTGTTTTTCTTATATTTTTTAAAGCTCTACTTGAGGACCTGTTAATTAAATATGTTGCTGTCAAAACAGCTTCACCCCAAAACTTTTATTTAGTTTAGTACAGTTAATCATAGAGCGAGCTTTTTCAGTGATTGTTCTAATCATCCGTTCTGCAACACCATTCAGCTGTGGGGTATGAGGAAGCGTTAAATGATAGCTGATACCTTTTTCGACACAAAATTCACGCATTTCATTAGAGAGATATTCTCTTCCATTATCAATATATAGATTAACCATTTTTAAATTGAAATGAGCCTCACTCTTTGCTACAAAATCTTTAAATACAAAGAACACGGCCGATTTATAAGTTATTAAATACGTCACATAATAATGTGTATATTGATCAATAAATACTACGTAGTAGTTTTTATAATCAATAGTTGAGGACTTAATCGGACCGCATACATCCTAATGAATTACAAATAGTGGGCGTTCAATATTTTCTTTATTTTTGTGTTTTTCAAATTTTAATCTTGCTTTCCGTTAATAAACGCCTCACATAATTTACTACTATTTACTTGTACGTTTTTTATAAGTTCACTATCTTCAAACAAGCCATCTCGTTTAATTTCTAAGAATTTTCCAACACTTATATGTCCCAATCTTTCATGCCACAAGCGATACTCTGCATCATTTGATATTGCAGATGTATATACCTTACTATTTAAAGTAAATTTAACAGTCGGTACATTATACTCACATAGTCTCTCAAATACCAAATTACCGTTCTTGATTACTTTAATGCCATCCTTATTAAACTCGACGGACATTCCAGCATCTATCATCTTTTTTACGGATAGCAAATTGTGCGGGATTTCCTTACAATACAGCACGTTGTGTAATATAATGTTGTTTCCAGAATTGTTAAGTTTAACTTGTCCTTTTGCAGTAGCATAAACAAATTCTCCACGCTTTGCAATCTCAATAGCCACGTTTAAATTTAAATTCTCATACTCCGAAAATAAATTAATATCATTCACTAGGTGATCTGATGCCCCCGAATCTAATATAAAATTTACTTCGTCTGGCTTTTCAGTGTAATTTGCTAACTTCACCATAAATGCAAATGCGCATTTTTGCTGCGTTTCTAACTTCTTCTTCTCTCTTCTCTTTCTAACTTCTGCATTCATCAGAAATGCAAACGCACGTACTGGCTGTGTTTCTGTCGCCATCTGAGCCTGTCTCTCTAACATTATTTCCATCGGGAACATTCTGGTTTCCTGCCTGCCTTTTTACGAGGGTCGTTTGATAAGTCCGTGACTTTTTGTATTTGCCGCGCACCTGCTCTAAATACAACACTGCTCCTGTCAGCAGTTATCGATTAACAGCTGACTGTAAAATTTTGAGAAAGCTGCGTTTCTTAGTTTGCGTTTTATAGGCATTGAAAGCAGACGATCTCGTGAATTTTAACGAAAATGGAAAAAAGTGAATTTCGTGTGCTAATTAAGCATTATTTTTTGCGTAAAAAATCCATCACCGAAACCAAGGAAAGACTTGATAAATATTATGGGGACTCTGCACCATCAATTGTTAAGAAATGGTTTACTGAGTTCCGTTGTGGTCGTACCAGTACAAGTGATGCCGAACGTTCAGGTCGCCCAAAAGAGGTCGTCATGCCAGAAATCGTCGACAAAATCCATGGAATGATATTGGATGATCGGAGAATGAAAGTGCGTGAGGTAGCTGAGGCTGTAGGCATCTCAACTGAACGGGTACATCACATTTTACATGAATATTTGGACATGAAAAAGCTTTCCGCGCGATGGGTGCCGCGATTGCTCACACACGACCATAAGCGCAACCGTGTGACCATTTCAAAGGAGTGTTTGGCGATGTTCAACCGCAATCCAAACGAATTTTTGCGCCGTTTCGTTACCGTAGACGAAACATGGATCCACCACACCACACCAGAGACCAAAGAACAATCAAGACAGTGGGTTTCTCCGGGTGAACGTGCACCAAAGAAGGCCAAGGTGGGTCTGTCGGCCAACAAGGTCATGGCCACAGTTTTTTGGGATGCACAAGGTATCATTCACATCGATTACCTTGAAAAGGGTAAAACGATCACCGGCGAATATTATTCAGAGCTTTTGGACAGATTCGATATTGATTTGAAGCAGAAACGACCGCATTTGGCGAAAAAAAGTGCTGTTCCATCAGGACAATGCACGGGTGCACACGTGTGTAGTCAGCATGGCAAAATTTCATAAATTGGGCTACGAACTGCTACCCCATCCAGCATATTCTCCAGATTTAGCCCCCTGTGACTATTTTTTGTTTCCAAACATGAAGAAATGGCTCGGCGGTAAGAGATTCGGGTCAAATAAAGAGGTCATCACAGAAACAAACGACTATTTTGAGGGCCTTGAGAAAACCTATTATTTGGAAGGAATAAAAAAATTGGAAAAACGCTGGACTAAATGTATAGAGCTAAAAGGAGATTATGTTGAGAAATAAAACGCTTCTTTGACGAAAAAAATATATTTTATTCAAAAAGTCACGGACTTATCAAACGACCCTCGTAATTGAAAGCAATCTTTCTTTATATGACCCAATTTCTTGCAATGAAAACATTTTAGTTTAGATTTATTCTTAAAAGGTTTCTTCATAGATTTCCTAGCTTTGTTTTTATATGTATTTTCCCTAGACTCTCGATCGCCTATAGCTTGCAGCACTTTAGCACTTGTGTCTTTGTTAAATTCCTTTTAACTTAATTTCATGATCGAGTAGTCGTGTCTTAACAAAGTCTAATGTCAAATTGCTCTCAGTAAGAGTTTCTATAGCTGTTATTACTCCTTCATAGTTAGTCGAAAGTGTATTAAGTAGGTGAGCAATTTTGTCCATTTCGTCCAACTTGGCTCCGGCCGCAACTAACTCAGTTATCAAATCATCAAATAAATGAAAATGGTTTACTAGCAGAGGGTGATAACCTTTTAGTTTTAAAGAGAATAATTTCTTGCGTAGTGACAGTTGAGATGTCAAGCTTTTACGTTCATAAATAGTATCAAATTTTTTAAAAATCTGCTTTGCCGAATTTTCATTGTTGAAAAAACTTAAAAAAGAGTCACTCAAATATTCTATTATGATCCCCTTTGCACTTTTTTCTGCCCGTTTTACTTCCTCGCTTAAATCTGTTTGTTCTTGTTGGAATAAATGTGTATGCCTCGATATGTAATGTTAATTAGCATAAGATTAAATCGGCTGTTATCAAATACTTAACGTAATGTTAAATTAACATAATTACTTCTCTTGCTCAAAATATGTACAACGGAATGGAAGTGCACGAAGCACAAACTAAATTAAATAAATAAACATTAAAACTAAAATAAAGAAATCCACTTTATTATTAACATGGTAGAAGAGCAAGGTTGAAAATCCAAAGTCTCTTAACTAAATCCAAGTTCGAGAAAAATAAATGGTGTTCAAGTGAAGCGACAAAAGGAACAAGTGTATAAGACATAGAAAAGAGAAAAACAATAATAAAAGTGCGAACTATTAAAAAATACGAATACGCAAACAAGACTATTGGCAAATATTAAACAAATAAACGGAAAAACATTAAAAACATAAATTAAATGGATTTGATGGCAGCAGATTAAAATTCAAAATCCACGTGCACGCTTTGAGAAAATTACATGGAAGTAGAAAAGTGTGACCCTATATAAAAATGAGCAAAAAATGAACGAAACAGAAAGAGACATAAAAGAAGTGTACAAACAGATTAATAGTGAAGCGGGAAAAATGAGTGCAAACGCAAAAATTGAAGACATTGTTATGCCCATATTCGATGGGGTAAATTTTGGAAGCTGGAAGTTCAGATTAATGACAATACTAGAATACAAAGAGTGCAAAGAACCAGCAGTGCGAACAAGAACAACGGAAGATAATGTAACAACATGGATGAAAACAGACTTGAAAGCAAAAACAATTTTAATCAGTACAATATCAGACAGTTAGAATATGTTAGTGAGTGCCAAACGACATTACAAATTATGAACAAGCTAAACGAAATGTATTCGGTAAAATCAACAGCCCTGCAAATACTGTGCAGAGGAAAAATCGACGAAATCAAACTAAAAGACTATGAAACAGTGGAAGAATTTTTTATTGAATTCGAGAAAGCAGTGAATAAATTTAAATACGCTGGAGGCACCATAGACGAAAACGAAAAAATGCGGTATCTGTTAAAAGCGCTACCAACAAGCTACAGTTACATTGGAGACTTCTTAGACGTGATTCCGGAAGCTCAACGAACGGTAGAGTACGTAAAATCAAAAGTGAAAGAAAAAAAGCTATAACAGAGGTCCAGGGGACAGACAAAATAACGTAAGCACATTTAACACCAAAACTAAAAAAGAATGCTATGTGTGTGGCAAAACAGGTCATATCCAGAGGGACTGCTGGCATGCTGAGCAAAATGCGAGAGGCGAAAACAGACAACAACAACAAGACAACAGGCGGCGATATCAGAATACGAATCAAAGAGGCGGTCGAGGCAGAGGTCAACGTCATGGAAGTGGTCGAGGACGTGGAATTGGACGTGGACATTACTCAGGAGACGGGAACCAAGGAAGACAACAAGAAAACAGCGACGGCGTACAGTCATGGACAATTAGAATGATAAGAAACGAAAAAATAATAAAATGTAATAACAGCGAAAGTAGTAACGAAACTACAGTAAACTGGTTATTAGATAGTGGATGCACTGATCACATCATAAACGATTGTAGACTTTTTAAGAACTTTGTAAATTTAAAAAATCCGATTGATGTTAAAGTAGCCGATGGCAAACAATTGCAAGCGACAAAGATTGGAAATGTAGAAACATATTTTAGAACATACAACAATGAAAATTTGATCAATATTAAAAACGTATATTTTGTAAAAGGCATAAAACAAAATTTGCTGAGCATATCAAAGATAACTGAAAATAAATGTACAGTCGTAGCCAGAAATAATGATACAAAAATCTACAACGAAAAAAAAGAGAATTGTTGACAGTTGCAAATAAAATTGATAGTTTATATAACGTAAAAAGCTTCATGCTAAAAAATAAAACAAATGAAATATACACAAATGTAACAAAATTAACTGAAAAGGAAAAATGGCACAGGGCACTAGGCCACGTAAATTTTCAATATTTGAATAGAATTATTAAGAGTAAAATGCTAGATGGTCTGCCTGATAAAATCGAGAATACCGAAATGAAATGCGCGAATTGTATACAAAGTAAAATGTCAAACGAACCATTCGAGAACAATAGAAAGAAAACTAAAGAAACATTAGAGTTAATACATACAGACTTAAACGGACCACACAGCACAACAGGTTATTGTGGGGAAAAATATTTTTTGACATTTGTTGACGACTTTAGTAAATGCGCGAGAATTTATTGTATTAGAAATAAATCTGAAACTGCGAGCTGCTTAAAAGAATATGTAAATTATGTTGAGAATCAGTTCAGTAAGAAAGTAAAACAAATACAATGCGATAACGGTAAAGAATATATGAATAGAGAAATATCAAACTTTGTAAAATATAAGGGAATTCAGTTAACTACATGTCCACCGTATGTACATGAATTAAACGGCGTAGCAGAAAGATACAATAGATCGGCAATGGATATTGGTAGGTGCTTGATGAGAGAGGCAAACATTCATAGGCGATATTGGCCAGAAGTTATGAACACAGTAGCTTATTTAAAAAATCGAACAATCGCAAACACTGCAGTTAATAAAAGCCCATACGAAATATTTTTCGGCATAAAACCAAATGTAGAAAATTTAAAAATATACGGAAGTAGAGTTTTTGTTAGAGTTCCGGAAGTACGCAGAAAGAGCAAATGGGATAACAAATCGGAATTAGGAGTTTTAGTCGGATATAATACAAACGGATATAGAGTTTTACTAAACAATAGAGTAATAAACGCAAGACATGTTCAAGTTGTAGAAGAGAAAACAAAATTAATTTGCCTAGAGAAAAACAAACAGAATGATAATGAAAGTCAAATAAATGAAAATGAAGAAGATTATGAAGATAACGCTAAGACACACGAACTAAATGACATGGACGAAGTTAATTCAAAAACTAGCGATGAAAGCGAGAGTGAGGAGAACAAAGAACATTTAGCAGTGCAGAGAACATCAAATAGAAAGAAACGCCCAGTAAATCTATACGGTAACCCAGTAACTCATTTTATTTATATCAATTATGTAAATGCAATTGTACCAAACACTTATGAAGAGGCGATGAATAGCAATGAAAAAAATAGAATGGCTCAAAGCAATGAACACAGAAATGCAATGCTTAAATAAAAATAATACGTGGCAAATTGTAGAAAAACCGATAAACAAAAAGATTATAGATGTTAAATGGGTGTACAAAAAGAAAAGTGATGGGACTTACAAAGCTAGACTAGTAGTAAGAGGTTTCCAACAAAGAGAACGACTAGAAAACGTATATTCACCAGTAGGAAAAATGCAAACATTAAAAGTATTACTATCATATTGTTGTAAAAATGGTCTGTTTATAAATCAGATGGATGTCGAAACAGCTTTTTTAAATGGCTATGTAAAATCAGAAGTTTATGTAAATGAACCGAAGGGTTACGAAACAGGAGAAAACAAAGTTTATAAATTGATTAAGGCATTATATGGATTGAGAGAAAGCCCAAGAGCATGGTACGAATGTTTACATAAATATCTCGACAAATTAAATTTTAAGAGAAGCAACGATTATTGTTTATATGTAAAAAGAGCGGATAAAGATGAAGTATATATCTTAGTATTCGTAGATGACATCCTGATATGCAGTAAGAACAAAACAAAAATAACAGAAATAAAAGACAGTTTAATGAACAAATTTACAATGAAAGATTTAGGAAAAATCGGCAGTTATATTGGAATAGAAATTAATTATAGTACTGAAAGTAAGAAAATGACGTTAAATCAAAAAAGATATATTGAATCACTAGCAATGAAGTATGATCTCGAAAATGCTAAACTGTACGAAACTCCAATGGAAACAAACTTAAAATTAGATCAAGCAACTGAATGTGATGAAAAAATTAAATACAGAAACTTGATAGGTGAATTATTATATATAAGCGCAGGTACAAGACCAGATATATCATATTCCGTAAATTATCTAAGCAGATATCAAAGTTGTTATAATTCAACACACTATAAATACGCGTTAAGAGTATTAAAATATTTATATAAGACAAGAGATTTGAATTTAACTTTTGAAGAGAATAAAAATAATGAAATACTAGATTGTATGGTAGACTCAGATTATGCAGGAGATAATGTTGATAGAAAATCCACAACGGGATTTATAATAAGAATGTATGGAAATATAATATATTGGAAAACTCACAAACAACACACTGTAACAAAATGCTCAACGTTTGCAGAGTACATTGCCCTGTCGGAAGCAGTAACAGAAATATTATTTGTCAAAAACATGCTATGTGAAATATTTAATATTAATAACGAAAAAGCGATAAAGATTTATGAAGATAATTCAGGCGCAGTAGCGATTGCTAAATTTGGTAATTTTACAAAAAATTCGAAGCACATTGAAGTGCAGTATCACTATGTAAACGAAAATTATGAAAAAGGTATTATAGACATTGTAAAGATTGAATCTAGACTTAATATAGCAGACATGTTAACCAAAGCGTTAGACAAACAAAAATTTATAAGAAATAGAAATGCTGTAAAGTTAAAGTAATGTAAGATAGAACGAAGACAACAAATTTAAGAGGCGTGTTGGAATAAATGTGTATGCCTCGATATGTAATGTTAATTAGCATAAGATTAAATCGGCTGTTATCAAATACTTAACGTAATGTTAAATTAACATAATTACTTCTCTTGCTCAAAATATGTACAACGGAATGGAAGTGCACGAAGCACAAACTAAATTAAATAAATAAACATAAAAACTAAAATAAAGAAATCCACTTTATTATTAACAGTTCTTTCTCAATTACATTTAACAAATCGTTCTCCTCTAACAGTGCCCTAACTCGAAACTTCCAAATTGAATATTTTTCCCCGTTAAACGGTTTTATATTCCTCTTTCCTTTATCCATGTTTTTTTTTTTCTTGCTTTTTGACCACGCGTCGTCGCTATGATAAAATTAACTGTTCTTTTTGCTTCTTTTGTTTCTCCGTCCGCTTAGCGCTTCTTAGAAACACTTCGTTGCTGTACTGTTTTTACAGTTTTACACAAATGAAAAAAATGTTCGTCGTTTTTCTGAATCGTTATATATATAGTATGTTAGATACTCTCTCTTCATTTGATGCTATTATAGGCTTCGACTTGCTAGCGCGAGCAGGAGTAGCATTAGATTTACAAGAGAACAAGCTCAGCTATCAGGACAAATCCGAGCAGTTACAATACCACACTTATGAAAGCGTAAATTTCACAGATGTTAACGATATTGTAGTACCGAGCATCGTCAAAAAGAAATTCAAGGCTATGATGTTGAAGAGGACAAGGGCATTTTCGACCTCTAACGAGGCGCTACCTTTTAACACCTGTGTCATTGCCACCATACGAACCATAGATAATGAGCCGGTATATTCAAAGCTATACCCGCATCCTATGGGAGTTTCAGATTTTGTAAGTAACGAAATCAGACAATTGCTAGATAATGTTATAATCAGGCCGTCCAGGTCACCATACAACAGCCCGTCCTGGGTTGTCGACAAGTAAGGATTCGACGCTAACGGCAACAAAAATAAGCGGTTAGTTATCGACTCAATGGTGGAAAGTATGAATTCTGCCGACTACCCTTCGGACTCAAAAACGCTGGAAGCATTTTTCAGAGGGCCATCGATGATGTCCTCAGAGAGCATATAGGGAAATTTTGTTATGTGTACATCGACGATGTAATAATTTATTCCACTAACGAAGCTGAACATGTTCGCCACATAGACACGGTATTGGAATGTTTCTGTAATGCCAACATGCTTGTGGCTCAGGAAAAGTCCCAATTTTTCAAAGAAAGCGTCGAATTTCTAGGCTTTGTAGTAACCAAAAACGGGGCCACAACTGACCCTGAAAAGGTTAAAGCCATACAGAATTTTCCCGAACCCAAAAACTTATTCAGTTTGTGATCATTTCTTGGATTGGCTAAGTATTACAGAAACTTCATGAAAGATTTTGCAGCAATAGCAAGACCGTTGACCAACATTCTCAAAGGAGAAAACGGCTCCGTGAGTAAACAAAAATTATTTATATGGAACAAAAGAAATAAATATATTCACTGACCATCAGCCTCTTACCTTCGCGGTCTCTGACAGAAACACGGATGCAAAAATTAAAAGGTGGAAAGCATTCGTTAACGAACATAACGCCAAAGTGCTTTGTAGCTGATGTCTTGTCCAGGCAAGTCATTAATGCTAACCAAAACGAACCCCCATCAGACGTCGCAACAATTCATAGTGAGACTTCACTAACCTACACGGTTGAGACAACCGACAAACCATTGAACTGTTTGAAAAACCAAATTGTCCTGGAAGAGGCACTTTTCCCACTGCAGAGAAAAATGATACTCTTCGGCAAGAAAATTCATTAATTTCGTAAACAAAAATTCTCTGTTTGACATATTAAAAGCACTCATCATCCCAGATGCAGTTAACGCAATTCATTGCGATTTCCCAACACTTGCTAGCTTTCAACACGAACTTGTATTAAACTTCCCAACCACCAAGCTAAACGAAACGTACGTGTCAGACATTACTGACAGAAACGAGCAAATAGAAATTATCACAGCAGAACATAACCGCGCGCACAGAGCCGCACAGGAAAACGTTAAACAAGTCCTTCGTGACTACTATTTCCCAAAAATGAATAATTTATCAAGTGAAGTGGTCACCAATTGTAAAGTATGCACCAAATCAAAATATGATAGGTATCCACAGAAACAAAAGCTGGCGAAATGCTGCATATTGATATTTTCTCCACCGACAAAAAATTTTTCCTCAACTGTGTAGAAAAATTTTTGAAATTTGCTGTAGTACAACCGGTTTCGTCCCGAACAATCGTAGAACTAAAAATACCTATCATTCAATTGGTCAATTTATTCCCAAAGACGAAGACAATATTCTGCGATAACGAGGCAGCATTTAATTCTGAAACAATGGTATCGCTGCTCAAAAATAGCTACGATATAGACATTGTTAATGCACCACCATTGCACAGCGTTTCCAACGGTCAAGTAGAAAGATTTCATAGCACGCTGGCCAGAAGCCTAAAAATGGACAAAAAAGCCAGCGACACTGTGGAGCTTATTATGAGAGCTACTGTAGAGTATAACAGATCAATTCACTCGGTCACCAACCAAAAACCGTTGGATGTTATACATGCCGCATCCTCCGAATTTAGACTAAATATACAGGAAAAAATCCAAAAAGCACAGCAAGCTGTGCTTGATAGGTGAAATGCAAACAGGCAGAACCGAATATTCGAAGTAGGCGAAAAGGTGTTCGTCAAGAATAACAAGAGGTTAGGCAACAAACTGACACCACTTTGTACGGAGGAAAAGATACAAGCAGACCTAGGAACGTCTGTTCTTATTAGAGGGAGGGTGGTCCATAAGGACAACCTGAAATAGTAATAAGAAAAACCAAGTAGGATTAACCGCACATGACTAACCGCACAAACTTGTTTCTCTATTACAGGATGCAAGTTGCAATTTTGTTAATGTTAGGGATGGTACAAAGTCGGATTATCGACTATTCACATTCCAAATATATTCCAATAATAGAAAGGAAAGGAATTGGTATGGGAACAAAGGGACTATTTAAGGCACTGGTATTGCAGACGAGACTGAAAAATTAATTGAATTATTTCCACAATCACATATGCGGAAGTTATTAGATGCAGATATAAATCACATTAGGAGTTTTTTGTCCGTTATTCAAATACACCATAGAATAGCTAGAAGCTTAGACTTCCTAGGCTCAGCACTGAAGGTCATAGCAGGCCACCAGATGCGTCTGACTTTGAAAAGGTGAGGTGGTCCGAATCGCAACTAATCGATGCAAGCAATAAGCAAATAGTTATCAACTCGGAAACGCAAGAACAGATCAACAAACTAACTGACGCAGTAAATGAAATAATTAAAGCGAAAAAGAATGACATAGTAGTTACTCCGCAAGTGTATGGAATACTGTTAGCAAGAAATAGAATTTTGATAAATCAAATATCAAACCTAATCCTCACAATCACATTGGCTAAACCCAACATAATCAATCCAACTATTTTCGAGCATAACGATTTGAAAGCTATCTTAAATGAACACCCGTTAGAAATTCCCATAGTTAGTCTCACAGAAGCATCCAAAATAAAAGTCCTCCAGTCCGAAAACATAATTCATATCTTAATAGCGTATCCCAGGGTGAAATTCAGTTGCAAAAAGGTCACTATATACCCTGTAACCCACCAACATGTCGCATTGCAACTATCAGACGACACCGTAGCCGAATGCAACGATGATATACTAGCAGTCACTGAGTGCGTAGCGACAACCTACGCCTCCGTGTGCAAATTTACCGCACAAGACTGATGCGCCCGAGTACTGCACGCTGGTAGCGCCGCCTCATGCCGAACACAACCGAGTCATGTCAATCCGATCACATTCGTGGACGACGGCGTCATCATAATCAATGAAAGTCCAGAAGTCATCAAAAATGGAACCCACCTCGTCACCTTCCGATCCTCCGCCACCATCAACGGGACGAGATACGTGAACGAGCGTGGGATCATAGAAAATGCCCCAGGCATCGCCGGGTCTCCTTTGCTCAACATCACCGGCCATGACCCCGTGTTAAGTATGCCCCAGCTCCACAGAATGAATAATCTCAATCTACAAGTCATCAAGAACTTTAAGGGAGAATTGGCGGCCACCAAGGCATCTAGGAACTTAGCATCGATCGGCATCATCCTCAGCATCATCTTCAGTAGTCTCATCTCCGTGTGGCTACTTATAAGGAAATGGCAAGCATCGAGGGAAGTGGAAAAGATCATCAACAGTTACAAGGTGACCGAGGTCGGCCAGCAACTTGAGGGGGGAGTAGTTAAAATATAAGCCTACACATTGTTGCTCCAAGTAAATTCCGCTGACGTATGAGTTCAGCGCCCCGGCCGTTCGGTCGGCAACAGTAACCTGACACTTGAAAATATTGCAAGTGGCTGCGTTATCGTTTATGCCGACTTTAGCTTGAAGCCTCAATACATCTCTTTGTATTTCTGAGTTTTTTAGTTCTGAATAAAGCGCACGAAAAGTAAGACGCATGTCACTATAACTCCGGCACAAGTCGTCATTTAATTATTCTTATAATTGATAGAGTCACTAGAGGCCAGAGAATAGTGAGCAAAGTAAGCTCCCACCTTAATCTTCCTAAATAGATAATACGACATACGTATACTCAGTATATAAGGAATCTGAATAGCAGCAATCATCACGACGATACAACTGGCTTCCTCGTGAGGATAAGCTAGGAATTTGATAGCAGCAATCACCACGACGACACAACTGGCTTCCTCGTGAGGACAAACTGCATAATTTACATATAGGGAAAGATCATGCCCAATGGGATATGAATTTGAATGAAATAAGTGGTTCATTTAGATCTACTATCCATCGCAATACGGGATACTCTCCCTATTACCTTTGTTTCGGTCAGAACATGATGTGTAATGGTAAAGACTATGACTTGTTACGCAAACTAAATGCATTGGCTGACGATGTGCATTTGACACGAGCCGATGTATTGCAGTTGGCACGCGCCAAAGCAAAAGAGAAAGTAGCAAACACACATGATGATAACGCGCGAAGATATAATCTACGCAGCAGATCAGTTCAGCTTAAACCTGGTGATTCTGTTTACGTCAGAAATTTTGCACTGAGTAACGCTGGAACGAGATTTAATCATAAGTTAGCACCTCTCTTTCTGCAACGCAAAGTGTTGCGAAAGCATAGCAACGTATATTATTAATTACAAATATCATATCATATATCATTTAAAAGACATGAAACTCTGAAAATCAACTTTAAGTCCCTCATTTTTCTGTTAATGAACATAAATTCATAAGAGATGGATGTAGTGTGCCAAAGTTGATTGTCAACCGTTAGGCCTCCTCTGCACGCTTTCTGTTAAGAGTTAACAGAGAGCGAATTCAAAACAGCTGTTATGTAAAAACGGCGATCTCAATTCCTCTCGCGAAAGAATGGTCTCAAAAGAGAATCAAGAATATCACACCATTAAACAGTTAGTTAATGCAGTTAGAGTTTCTTCGAGAATTTTCGACAGCGTCACCTTTTGTCTATAAATAGATGCTGAGCGCACATTTCTGTATAATAATTGGGTCCGAAGCTGTAGCCCGCAGAACAGAAATATATAAAATTATTGAAAAACATAATACACGTACACGGCAAAATAAATTGTAAGTCCACATCGTCTTGTTAAATAACTTATACCCACACCGGCAATATAAAAACATATGTCAAAGGCGCCCTGGAATCGGAATCATATATTTATAATAGCCAGTGTATAAAATTACATACAAAAAAAAGGTGATATTTGTATCTGTTCACTTGCAATTTTGTAAACTAATTGTGGTGATTTTTATAGCGCCGACGATTTCTTTTGTTCAACACCACTCGTTGCCAGATACCCGTGAGATTGGTCAATTTAGTGTCCAATAAGCGGGGGTCTGCAATTGATTAGACGCAAACACACTTTCTGGAGTATTGCTATATTTCTTAACAGTGCGATTGCGCTAAAAATCGTTGCACAGTGAGACCACGCTGGATTTTTGCCCTGAGAGACGGCGCTAGACTTTTCGCACCGTGTGACTAACCTTTTTTTTGAAACAACAGTATTAATTAATTTGCATTTCCTATGGTATATACAGCTTTAACATTGTAAAAATGTGCGCATGAGGAACTCTCACATTTATCTATAATTTTCCTTACGCATCACACATGAATATACCATAATTATTTAAATAATTTTTGGACCGACAGCTCAACAGCTCCTGCATCGAAGGGCACTACAACAGCATGAAGCGGATTTTGTGAGTGAGTAAATCGAAACAGTATGTATAAACTAAAATGATTATGGACAGTCAATTACGTCCACGTACCGTCATGTGAGAGAGAGTAGATTTTGCGACTATATTGTCTTTTAAAAGGAAGATATGAATTAGTTCCCCGTGCGCATAGAAATATTCTTAATATCTGAAAGTTCCAAATATGTAGTGAAACCTAAATCATGTTTTATGTTGAAATCGAATTAAATCTCTGTAATAAATAAAGTCTGTAAGCATAATGAATCACACAACTCACGTCTAATTATCTCTTAATGCTTCGTCGCCGGAACAATAGGTATGCAGTAGTTCAGTAATATAGTCATACACAAGTTGAATTTCCTTTCGATGAAAAGCCCGAGTTTTTCTACGTAACACTCGGTCAAAGACGTTTCAACGCGCATACTACATACTACATATGGTCGTCTCGTACATCACCAATATAATATTATTACCCTTGGACCATTGAAAATGGTCAAAAAAGGGTATACTAACTTTGTGCAAATGTATGTAACGGGCAGAAGGAGGCGTCGGAGACCCCATAAAGTATATATATTCTTGCTCGCGATCACTAGCCGAGTCGATTGAGCCATGTCCGACTGTCTGTCTGTCTGGATGAACGCACCGATCTCAGCTATTACATAAGCTAGGGACACCAAATTTAGCATGAAGATTCCTGTATATCATACGCAGATCAAGTTTATTTTCAATTTGGAATAACACGCCTATCGCCCCCACAAATCGCCAATTTTGATTTACATGGCGATTTCTCATTTCTTAACGTTCTGCTTTAGTATATATATAGATAAATACTATATGAACTTATTCTCCAATATGCAATCCGATCGGACAATAAACACTGAAGTTATTAGATAAACCATTTCGACCAGCAAAGAAGTTGTCGATGACGTCAGAACTAAATTACTTGCGTAGGAAAGAAAAGGACAAACGATGCGAGCGCGAAGCGCAAGCTTTTCTCGACTCTTCTTTTCCATGCACATTTCAATTACCGAAAATAGATGTGCATAAATATTTACTAATACCAATACCAATACCAATACCAGGCGTGGTAAATGAATATGAATGTATGCAAGCATTTAAATGCTTGTGTACATATTCAAAATATTCATAATATGCTTACGTGCAAATATGATTATTATTTAATAATTCATATTTTAGGGTCAGTAAAACATACAAAACTATAAAATGCAATTAAATAAATATTAATTTGGATTACTCGATATATTGCAACTTATCGATATTGGCCAATTCAAAATTTATATAGAAATACCGATATATACTGCTCACACTGCTTTTTGCAGTAAGATAAAATATTTATTTATTTATCAATATTTAAGTTGTCCCATTCAACTCAGATGTCTCAGATGCAATACACTTATGCCAACGGTTTCTCCAATCCTCAAAGCACTTCTCATAAGCACTTTACGGTATAGCCTTGAGCTCTTCCAGCGATGCACTCTTTAATTCCTCAATCATTGCAAATCTCAGTCCTTTCACAGGTCTTTAGTTTTGGGAACAAGAAAAAATCCAGTGAATATGGTGTCTGAGGCATGATTGTGGTGTTGTTTTTGGCCAAAAAATCTCACAGAAGCCAAGAGGAGTGAGCAGCGGCATTATCGTGATGCAAAAGCCATGAAATGTTTTTCCACAATTCTGGACGTTGTCTTCGTATTGCCTTTCCCAAACGGTGCAAAACTTCAAGATAACACTGTTTATTGACCGTGCGACCATATTGTAAAAACTCCTGATGCACCACGCCATGGTAATCGAAGAAAACAGCCAAAACTTTGACATTTGATCGGTCTTGGCTCACCTGGACTCTTCCATTGGGACGATTGGGCTTTGGTTTCGATATCATAACCATATACCCATGATTCGTCACCAGTTATGACCCTATTGAGTAAATCTGGGTGATCGTTGACGTCATTCAACAGCTATTGGGCGATGCTCATACGACAGTTCTTTTGGTCAAAATTTAGCAAAAAATCGCCGAGCACGCAAAACACTTACGCCTCTCAAAACCAAACAAAAAATGTCATTCACTTGACTCTTGGAACAGACGTTCGGGAAGAGTGTACCAACATAACAAAACAAAACGAGAGCAACAGTCGAGCGGCACGCGACAGTGGGATACCCTTGGACGTATGTTGCCATAAAAAGTATCTAATTGTATTATACTAATCGCAAGCTACAAATTAATCATAACACTGCAGTGCGCTGCCACCTTGCATCAATTTCGATACGTTGTCAATAATTTATCGCCGCAATTTTCTTAGCGCAAGACTGCAAAAAGCGGTGTGACCAATATATATCGGTATTTCTTTATAAATTTTGAATTGGCTAATATCGATAACTTGCAATATATCGAGTAATCCAAATTAATATTTATTTAATTGCATTTTATAGTTTTGTATTTTTTACTGACCCTAAAATATGAATTATTAAATAATAATTGTTGAAGCGCTGCAGCATTTAATAATAAAATATAGAGATAACTAATATAAAAATTAAGATTACATTGAAATACATTGAAATTACATTGAAATACATACATAAATACATAGAAGCATTAAGTTGAATAACATTACATGTAAAACAAAAATAACTCTTATATTATGTTAATGCTCGTCTTTGCTGCGGCTGTTAAATCCGCTGCAAAGAAGCTGAAGAGAGCAACTAGAGTATGTTAATTTTAGTATTGTACTGATCTCGAACGATTGAACGTCGAAAGAATACACGCCAATAATATTTTAATACCGGGTCAATTTAATTTCGTTTTTTTTTTTTATTAAATCGCATCTGAAAAACTATTCAGATTATTCATTGGCGCCCGAGCAGGGACATCGGTATTAATATTGTTGTTGTCAAGCCGCCAAAGGGAAGTGTCTATGGAATCCACAAACAGCTACGAGGTAATCTGCACCATAAATTGAGGTCTTTCTGTCAACCCGCAATTGTGCGAGAGTATTAAATTATTGGCCAAACACAAATTATTGTGTAGTGTGATTGTGCACCTTAATACATATATGTACATCCATACATATATAAAAGTACATAAAGTTTTCAAGTCTCAATTATTGGTGTCAGTGAAACAAACAACTAACATAAATAACATACATACATACACACGAATGTGCATACTTGCATGTATAAATGCGCATACATATATATGTATATGTACATACAAACTAACTAAAGCCTTTGAAATAAACAAATAAAATAAAGCAACTAAATTCGTTGCATATTGGTACTATATTTGTGGAATTTGCTGGTTACATTTGTGGTATTAAAATTGTTGTACAACAATTTATAGTTGTTCCTGCAGTTGTTGTACATAAAGGTCAAAGTCGCTTTCTCGGTTTGCCTGTTCCGTTATTTGCATGTTCCGCTTTGGCGCTTGCAGCTGTGGGATTACAGCTGTTTTTTCTGTCGCTTAGCAAAGAAGTCGACTGATCTTGGTGCATTGAGTGTTCCGTTATTTCGTGGAGCCGTTGGTCCGTCAATTGTTTGCCGCCAAGCTGATTATTTGCATCTTACGTAGCTTATACCCCGTACACATAGGAAAAAGCGGTATATAGGTCGAACGGTAACGTTGTACATTAAACATTAATTTTTCTTGTTGATTGCTGAATAGCATTTATTCACATAAAAGTTAATAAGCTTGTGAAGTTAAGTTACTAATCATGGGCATTGAAGAAGATTCCAAACCAGCAAGCAGCTCTAAGCTCATGGCAACAATGGTTCAAACATTAAATCGCTTGAAATTTGATATTGAGCGCATGAAAACTTCGTTTGAGCAAAAAACAATATCTTTCGAAAGAACACAGCTCGAGTGTCGTCTCGAGATCTTAGAAGGATATATTGAAAAGGCAATGGGCCTACAAACTCAATTAGAGAGTTATGATTCCAGTATCAACACAAGAGGGCCGCTTGAGGATTTGTGTGTTGCCACAAAAGCCTTGTTTTTAAATGCTGTTAAGCAAAACAGGCCTGAAGTGTACACTGTCACTGCTAGTACAAGTCATCATGCTCAATTGCCAAAAATGTCTCGTCCAAAATTTAGTGGCAAGCATTCGACTTATAGAAACTTTAGGTGCCTTTTTAATACATTGATTGATGCCGATCAATCATTAGAAAAGGTAGAAAAATTTAATTACTTGCTATCATGTCTATCAGATGAAGCGTTAGGAGTGGTGAAACCATTTCAATTGTCAGAAAGTAATTATCAAAAGGCTTTGGAGAGTCTTGATGCTGTTTATGATAATAAATGCCTCATTTTTTTGATACGGTGTCTCAATTATTCGAATTTCCAAGCATGACGAAGGCATTGCCAGGAGGTCTGCGATCAATTATTGATACTGTTTCTGCCATTTATTCGTCGCGGTTGTCGCTGGCAACTAATAAGGACATTGCCAACGCTATGATTATCCATATGGTCATGTCTAAGGTGGACCAAACGACCAAGTCTAAATACGAAGAACAGCTTGATTACGACAAGCTGCCCTCCTGGTCTGATTGCGCCACTCATTTAAATAGGCGTTATCAATATTTATATCCATATATCTGATGGATAAAATCATATTGATTTGAAAAAGCTAAAAGATATCTAAAACTAGAAATTCGTGCAACTCGTGCAAAAGTCTCATCATAATCCATCATATATTCTTGGGTGAATCCCCTGGCTACCAATCTTGCCTTATATTTAAGTAAATTACCATTTTCATCTTGTTTTATACTAAAAACCCACTTGCAATCTACTATGTTTTTATCCTTAGGCATTTGCACTAAGCACCATGTATTATTTACAAAATGAGAATTCAGTTCGACTTTAATGGCATCCTCCCACAAGGTTCTGTCATCACGAGTTTTAATCTCTTCATATGTATTGGGAATATCATTTAAGCACATTTGGGTATTCATCAGATATTTTTCTAAAAATCTTTATGATAACTTTGGTTTATCTTTAATTCTCTCACTGCGTCTAATTTGTTCTTGATTTTTATTTTCTTTTATTTTATCACCAGTTTCAGCCACTGGATCGGTATTCTCGAGACAAGTCGAATTTTCATTTAGATTTTCATCAGACTTCGAATCCGTAGATTCACAATTTTCCTGCAATGGAAAATTCGACTCTTCATTCTCTTCAATTAGAGAATCACTGTATTGGTCAAAAACATCATGTTTTTCCACAGAGTCATTTTCATTTGAAGTCACCGATTTCATATTTATTTCATCCACCACCACATCTCTAGTTGTCATAAATTTATTTAAGTTCTCATTCCACAACTTATAGCCATTTGGCTCATATCCGACAAGTATAGTTTTGATCGATTTCTCGTCAAATTTTCTCTTTCGCACTTTATTTAGTGCATATACTGTCGAGCAAAATATCTTTAGATGTTTCAATACTGGCTTCTTTTTATGCCACATCTCAAATGGTGTTTTTCTTATATTTTTTAAAGCTCTACTTGAGGACCTGTTAATTAAATATGTTGCTGTCAAAACAGCTTCACCCCAAAAACTTTTATTTAGTTTAGTACAGTTAATCATAGAGCGAGCTTTTTCAGTGATTGTTCTAATCATCCGTTCTGCAACACCATTCAGCTGTGGGGTATGAGGAACCGTTAAATGATAGCTGATACCTTTTTCGACACAAAATTCACGCATTTCATTAGAGAGATATTTCCATTATCAATATATAGATTAACCATTTTTAAATTGAAATGAGCCTCACTCTTTGCTACAAAATCTTTAAATACAAAGAACACGGCCGATTTATAAGTTATTAAATACGTCACATAATAATGTGTATATTGATCAATAAATACTACGTAGTAGTTTTTATTATCAATAGTTGAGGACGTAATCGGACCGCATACATCCTAATGAATTACAAATAGTGGGCGTTCAATATTTTCTTTATTTTTGTGTTTTTCAAATTTTAGTCTTGCTTTCCGTTAATAAACGCCTCACATAATTTACTACTATTTAACAGTCGGTACATTATACTCACATAGTCCCTCAAATACCAAATTACCGTTCTTGATTACTTTAATGCCATCCTTATTAAACTCGACGGACATTCCAGCATCTATCATCTTTTTTACGGATAGCAAATTGTGCGGGATTTCCTTACAATACAGCACGTTGTGTAATATAATGTTGTTTCCAGAATTGTTAAGTTTAACTTGTCCTTTTGCAGTAGCATAAACAAATTCTCCACGCTTTGCAATCTCAATAGCCACGTTTAAATTTAAATTCTCATACTCCGAAAATAAATTAATATCATTCACTAGGTGATCTGATGCCCCCGAATCTAATATAAAATTTACTTCGTCTGGCTTTTCAGTGTAATTTGCTAACTTCACCATAAATGCAAATGCGCATTTTTGCTGCGTTTCTAACTTCTTCTCTCTTCTCTTTCTAACTTCTGCATTCATCAGAAATGCAAACGAACGTACTGGCTGTGTTTCTGTCGCCATCTGAGCCTGTCTCTCTAACATTATTTCCATCGGGAACATTCTGGTTTCCTGCCTGCCTTTTTAATTGAAAGCAATCTTTCTTTATATGACCCAATTTCTTGCAATGAAAACATTTTAGTTTAGATTTATTCTTAAAAGGTTTCTTCATAGATTTCCTAGCTTTGTTTTTATATGTATTTTCCCTAGACTCTCGATCGCCTATAGCTTGCAGCACTTTAGCACTTGTGTCTTTGTTAATTCCTTTTAACTTAATTTCATGATCGAGTAGTCGTGTCTTAACAAAGTCTAATGTCAAATTGCTCTCAGTAAGAGTTTCTATAGCTGTTATTACTCCTTCATAGTTAGTCGAAAGTGTATTAAGTAGGTGAGCAATTTTGTCCATTTCGTCCAACTTGGCTCCGGCCGCAACTAACTCAGTTATCAAATCATCAAATAAATGAAAATGGTTTACTAGCAGAGTATCACCTTTTAGTTTTAAAGAGAATAATTGCTTGCGTAGTGACAGTTGAGATGCCAAGCTTTTACGTTCATAAATAGTATCAAATATTTCAAAAATCTGCTTTGCCGAATTTTCATTGTTGACAAAACTTAAAAAAGAGTCACTCAAATATTCTATTATGATCCCCTTTGCACTTTTTTCTGCCCGTTTTACTTCCTCGCTTACATCTGTTTGTTCTTTCTCAATTACATTTAACAAATCGTTCTCCTCTAACAGTGCCCTAACTCGAAACTTCCAAATTGAATATTTTTCCCCGTTAAACGGTTTTATATTCCTCTTTCCTTTATCCATGTTTTTTTTTTTCTTGCTTTTTGACCACGCGTCGTCGCTATGATAAAACTAACTGTTCTTTTTGCTTCTTTTGTTTCTCCGTCCGCTTAGCGCTTCTTAGAAACACTTCGTTGCTGTACTGTTTTTACAGTTTTACACAAATGAAAAAAATGTGCGTCGTTTTTCTGAATCGTT
Organism: Zaprionus ornatus; assembly: GCA_018904035.1. Taxonomy (NCBI): domain Eukaryota; kingdom Metazoa; phylum Arthropoda; class Insecta; order Diptera; family Drosophilidae; genus Zaprionus; species Zaprionus ornatus. Next base: position 642,220 of record JAEIFZ010000032.1, on the reverse strand, counting down.
ATATATATAGTATGTTAGATACTCTCTCTTCATTTGATGCTATTATAGGCTTCGACTTGCTAGCGCGAGCAGGAGTAGCATTAGATTTACAAGAGAACAAGCTCAGCTATCAGGACAAATCCGAGCAGTTACAATACCACACTTATGAAAGCGTAAATTTCACAGATGTTAACGATATTGTAGTACCGAGCATCGTCAAAAAGAAATTCAAGGCTATGATGTTGAAGAGGATAAGGGCATTTTCGACCTCTAACGAGGCGCTACCTTTTAACACCTGTGTCATTGCCACCATACGAACCATAGATAATGAGCCGGTATATTCAAAGCTATACCCGCATCCTATGGGAGTTTCAGATTTTGTAAGTAACGAAATCAGACAATTGCTAGATAATGTTATAATCAGGCCGTCCAGGTCACCATACAACAGCCCGTCCTGGGTTGTCGACAAGAAAGGATTCGACGCTAACGGCAACAAAAATAAGCGGTTAGTTATCGACTCAATGGTGGAAAGTATGAATTCTGCCGACTACCCTTCGGACTCAAAAACGCTGGAAGCATTTTTCAGAGGGCCATCGATGATGTCCTCAGAGAGCATATAGGGAAATTTTGTTATGTGTACATCGACGATGTAATAATTTATTCCACTAACGAAGCTGAACATGTTCGCCACATAGACACGGTATTGGAATGTTTCTGTAATGCCAACATGCTTGTGGCTCAGGAAAAGTCCCAATTTTTCAAAGAAAGCGTCGAATTTCTAGGCTTTGTAGTAACCAAAAACGGGGCCACAACTGACCCTGAAATGGTTAAAGCCATACAGAATTTTCCCGAACCCAAAAACTTATTCAGTTTGTGATCATTTCTTGGATTGGCTAATTATTACAGAAACTTCATGAAAGATTTTGCAGCAATAGCAAGACCGTTGACCAACATTCTCAAAGGAGAAAACGGCTCCGTGAGTAAACATATGTCCAAAAAAATCGTAGTTGAGTTTAATGAAACTCAGCGCAATGCCTTCGAGACACTGAGGAATATTTTAGCATCAGAAGATGTAATCCTCATGTACTCAGATTTCAAAAAGCCATTTGATCTGACAACTGACGCATCCATGGACGGCGTTGGTGCTGTTTTGTCTCAAGGAGGTAGACCGATAACTATGATTTCCAGAGCGTTGAAAGATAGTGAAACTCATTACGCTACGAATGAAACAGAGTTATTAGCTATAGTCTGGGCTTTAGGGAGGTTACAAAATTATTTATATGGAACAAAAGAAATAAATATATTCACTGACCATCAGCCTCTTACCTTCGCGGTCTCTGACAGAAACACGAATGCAAAAATTAAAAGGTGGAAAGCATTCATTAACGAACATAACGCCAAAGTGCTCTATAAGCCTGTTAAGGAAAACTTTGTAGCTGATGTCTTGTCCAGGCAAGTCATTAATGCTACCCAAAACGAACCCCCATCAGACGTTGCAACAATTCATAGTGAGACTTCACTAACCTACACGGTTGAGACAACCGACAAACCATTGAACTGTTTGAAAAACCAAATTGTCCTGGAAGAGGCACTTTTCCCACTGCAGAGAAAAATGATACTCTTCGGCAAGAAAATTCATTAATTTCGTAAACAAAAATTCTCTGTTTGACATATTGAAAGCACTCATCATCCCAGATGCAGTTAACGCAATTCATTGCGATTTCCCAACACTTGCTAGCTTTCAACACGAACTTGTATTAAACTTCCCAACCACCAAGCTAAACGAAACGTACGTGTCAGACATTACTGACAGAAACGAGCAAATAGAAATTATCACAGCAGAACATAACCGCGCGCACAGAGCCGCACAGGAAAACGTTAAACAAGTCCTTCGTGATGCTTGATTTATCAAGTGAAGTGGTCACCAATTGTAAAGTATGCACCAAATCAAAATATGATAGGTATCCACAGAAAAAAAAGCTGGCGAAATGCTGCATATTGATATTTTCTCCACCGACAAAAAATTTTTCCTCACCTGTTTAGAAAAATTTTTGAAATTTGCTGTAGTACAACCGGTTTCGTCCCGGACAATCGTAGAACTAAAAATACCTATCATTCAATTGGTCAATTTATTCCCAAAGACGAAGACAATATTCTGCGATAATGAGGCAGCATTTAATTCTGAAACAATGGTATCGCTGCTCAAAAATAGCTACGATATAGACATTGTTAATGCACCACCATTGCACAGCGTTTCCAACGGTCAAGTAGAAAGATTTCATAGCACGCTGGCAGGTATAGCCAGAAGCCTAAAAATGGACAAAAAAGCCAGCGACACTGTGGAGCTTATTATGAGAGCTACTGTAGAGTATAACAGATCAATTCACTCGGTCACCAACCAAAAACCGTTGGATGTTATACATGCCGCATCCCTCGAATTTAGACTAAATATACAGGAAAAAATCCAAAAAGCACAGCAAGCTGTGCTTGATAGGTGTAATGCAAACAGGCAGAACCGAATATTCGAAGTAGGCGAAAAGGTGTTCGTCAAGAATAACAAGAGGTTAGGCAACAAACTGACACCACTTTGTACGGAGGAAAAGATACAAGCAGACCTAGGAACGTCTGTTCTTATTAGAGGGAGGGTGGTCCATAAGGACAACCTGAAATAGTAATAAGAAAAACCAAGTAGGATTAACCGCACATGACTAACCGCACAAACTTGTTTCTCTATTACAGGATGCAAGTTGCAATTTTGTTAATGTTAGGGATGGTACAAAGTCGGATTATCGACTATTCACATTCCAAATATATTCCAATAATAGAAAGGAAAGGAATTGGTATGGGAACAAAGGGACTATTTAAGGCACTGGTATTGCAGACGAGACTGAAAAATTAATTGAATTATTTCCACAATCACATATGCGGAAGTTATTAGATGCAGATATAAATCACATTAGGAGTTTTTTGTCCGTTATTCAAATACACCATAGAATAGCTAGAAGCTTAGACTTCCTAGGCTCAGCACTGAAGGTCATAGCAGGCCACCAGATGCGTCTGACTTTGAAAAGGTGAGGTGGTCCGAATCGCAACTAATCGATGCAAGCAATAAGCAAATAGTTATCAACTCGGAAACGCAAGAACAGATCAACAAACTAACTGACGCAGTAAATGAAATAATTAAAGCGAAAAAGAATGACATAGTAGCTACTCCGCAAGTGTATGGAATACTGTTAGCAAGAAATAGAATTTTGATAAATCAAATATCAAACCTAATCCTCACAATCACATTGGCTAAACCCAACATAATCAATCCAACTATTTTCGAGCATAACGATTTGAAAGCTATCTTAAATGAACACCCGTTAGAAATTCCCATAGTTAGTCTCACAGAAGCATCCAAAATAAAAGTCCTCCAGTCCGAAAACATAATTCATATCTTAATAGCGTATCCCAGGGTGAAATTCAGTTGCAAAAAGGTCACCATATACCCTGTAACCCACCAACATGTCGCATTGCAACTATCAGACGACACCGTAGCCGAATGCAACGATGATATACTAGCAGTCACTGAGTGTGTAGCGACAACCTACGCCTCCGTGTGCAAATTTACCGCACAAGACTGATGCGCCCGAGTACTGCACGCTGGTAGCGCCGCCTCATGCCGAACACAACCGAGCCATCTCAATCCGATCACATTCGTGGACGACGGCGTCATCATAATCAATGAAAGTGCCGCTAAGATCAGCACAGACGACGGTCCAGAAGTCATCAAAAATGGAACCCACCTCGTCACCTTCCGATCCTCCGCCACCATCAACGGGACGAGATACGTGAACGAGCGTGGGATCATAGAGAAGGCCCCAGGCATCGCCGGGTCTCCTTTGCTCAACATCACCGGCCATGACCCCGTGTTAAGTATGCCCCAGCTCCACAGAATGAATAATCTCAATCTACAAGTCATCAAGAACTTTAAGGGAGAATTGGCGGCCACCAAGGCATCTAGGAACTTAGCATCGATCGGCATCATCCTCAGCATCATCTTCAGTAGTCTCATCTCCGTGTGGCTACTTATAAGGAAATGGCAAGCATCGAGGGAAGTGGAAAAGATCATCAACAGTTACAAGGTGACCGAGGTCGGCCAGCAACTTGAGGGGGGAGTAGTTAAAATATAAGCCTACACATTGTTGCTCCAAGTAAATTCCGCTGACGTATGAGTTCAGCGCCCCGGCCGTTCGGTCGGCAACAGTAACCTGACACTTGAAAATATTGCAAGTGGCTGCGTTATCGTTTATGCCGACTTTAGCTTGAAGCCTCAATACATCTCTTTGTATTTCTGAGTTTTTTAGTTCTGAATAAAGCGCACGAAAAGTAAGACGCATGTCACTATAACTCCGGCACAAGCCGTCATTTAATTATTCTTATAATTGATAGAGTCACTAGAGGCCAGAGAATAGTGAGCAAAGTAAGCTCCCACCTTAATCTTCCTAAATAGATAATACGACATACGTATACTCAGTATATAAGGAATCTGAATAGCAGCAATCATCACGACGATACAACTGGCTTCCTCGTGAGTAATGGTAAAGACTATGACTTGTTACGCAAACTAAATGCATTGGCTGACGATGTGCATTTGACACGAGCCGATGTATTGCAGTTGGCACGCGCCAAAGCAAAAGAGAAAGTAGCAAACACACATGATGATAACGCGCGAAGATATAATCTACGCAGGAGATCAGTTCAGCTTAAACCTGGTGATTCTGTTTACGTCAGAAATTTTGCACTGAGTAACGCTGGAACGAGATTTAATCATAAGTTAGCACCTCTCTTTCTGCAACGCAAAGTGTTGCGAAAGCATAGCAACGTATATTATTAATTACAAATATCATATCATATATCATTTAAAAGACATGAAACTCTGAAAATCAACTTTAAGTCCCTCATTTTTCTGTTAATGAACATAAATTCATAAGAGATGGATGTAGTGTGCCAAAGTTGATTGTCAACCGTTAGGCCTCCTCTGCACGCTTTCTGTTAAGAGTTAACAGAGAGCGAATTCAAAACAGCTGTTATGTAAAAACGGCGATCTCAATTCCTCTCGCGAAAGAATGGTCTCAAAAGAGAATCAAGAATATCACACCATTAAACAGTTAGTTAATGCAGTTAGAGTTTCTTCGAGAATTTTCGACAGCGTCACCTTTTGTCTATAAATAGATGCTGAGCGCACATTTCTGTATAATAATTGGGTCCGAAGCTGAAGCCCGCAGAACAGAAATATATAAAATTATTGAAAAACATAATACACGTACACGGCAAAATAAATTGTAAGTCCACATCGTCTTGTTAAATAACTTATACCCACACCGGCAATATAAAAACATATGTCAAAGGCGCCCTGGAATCGGAATCATATATTTATAATAGCCAGTGTATAAAATTACATACAAAAAAAAGGTGATATTTGTATCTGTTCACTTGCAATTTTGTAAACTAATTGTGGTGATTTTTATAGCGCCGACGATTTCTTTTGTTCAACACCACTCGTTGCCAGATACCCGTGAGATTGGTCAATTTAGAGTCCAATAAGCGGGGGTCTGCAATTGATTAGACGCAAACACACTTTCTGGAGTATTGCTATATTTCTTAACAGTGCGATTGCGCTAAAAATCGTTGCACAGTGAGACCACGCTGGATTCTTGCCCTGAGAGACGGCGCTAGACTTTTCGCACCGTGTGACTAACCTTTTTTTTGAAACAACAGTATTAATTAATTTGCATTTCCTATGGTATATACAGCTTTAACATTGTAAAAATGTGCGCATGAGGAACTCTCACATTTATCTATAATTTTCCTTACGCATCACACATGAATATACCATAATTATTTAAATAATTTTTGGACCGACAGCTCAACAGCTCCTGCATCGAAGGGCACTACAACAGCATGAAGCGGATTTTGTGAGTGAGTAAATCGAAACAGTATGTATAAACTAAAATGATTATGGACAGTCAATTACGTCCACGTACCGTCATGTGAGAGAGAGTAGATTTTGCGACTATATTGTCTTTTAAAAGGAAGATATGAATTAGTTCCCCGTGCGCATAGAAATATTCTTAATATCTGAAAGTTCCAAATATGTAGTGAAACCTAAATCATGTTTTATGTTGAAATCGAATTAAATCTCTGCAATAAATAAAGTCTGTAAGCATAATGAATCACACAACTCACGTCTAATCATCTCTTAATGCTTCGTCGCCGGAACAATAGGTATGCAGTAGTTCAGTAATATAGTCATACACAAGTTGAATTTCCTTTCGATGAAAAGCCCGAGTTTTTCTACGTAACACTCGGTCAAAGACGTTTCAACGCGCATACTACATATGGTCGTCTCGTATATCACCAATATAAGATTATTACCCTTGGACCATTGAAAATGGTCAAAAAAGGGTATACTAACTTTGTGCAAATGTATGTAACGGGCAGAAGGAGGCGTCGAAGTCCCCATAAAGTATATATATTCTTGCTCGCGATCACTAGCCGAGTCGATTGAGCCATGTCCATCTGTCTGTCTGTCTGGATGAACGCACCGATCTCAGCTATTACATAAGCTAGGGACACCAAATTTAGCATGAAGATTCCTGTATATCATACGCAGATCAAGTTTATTTTCAATTTGGAATAACACGCCTATCGCCCCCACAAATCGCCAATTTTGATTTACATGGCGATTTCTCATTTCTTAACGTTCTGCTTTAGTATATATATAGATAAATACTATATGAACTTATTCTCCAATATGCAATCCGATCGGACAATAAACACTGAAGTTATTAGATAAACCATTTCGACCAGCAAAGAAGTTGTCGATGACGTCAGAACTAAATTACTTGCGTAGGAAAGAAAAGGACAAACGATGCGAGCGCGAAGCGCAAGCTTTTCTCGACTCTTCTTTTCCATGCACATTTCAATTACCGAAGATAGATGTGCATAAATATTTACTAATACCAATACCAATACCAATACCAGGCGTGGTAAATGAATATGAATGTATGCAAGCATTTAAATGCTTGTGTACATATTCAAAATATTCATAATATGCTTACGTGCAAATATGATTATTATTTAATAATTCATATTTTAGGGTCAGTAAAACATACAAAACTATAAAATGCAATTAAATAAATATTAATTTGGATTACTCGATATATTGCAACTTATCGATATTGGCCAATTCAAAATTTATATAGAAATACATATATATATTGCTCACACTGCTTTTTGCAGTAGGATAAAATATTTATTTATTTATCAATATTTAAGTTGTCCCATTCAACTCAGATGTCTCAGATGCAATACACTTATGCCAACGGTTTCTCCAATCCTCAAAGCACTTCTCATAAGCACTTTACGGTATAGCCTTGAGCTCTTCCAGCGATGCACTCTTTAATTCCTCAATCATTGCAAATCTCAGTCCTTTCACAGGTCTTTAGTTTTGGGAACAAGAAAAAATCCAGTGAATATGGTGTCTGAGGCATGATTGTGGTGTTGTTTTTGGCCAAAAAATCTCACAGAAGCCAAGAGGAGTGAGCAGCGGCATTATCGTGATGCAAAAGCCATGAAATGTTTTTCCACAATTCTGGACGTTGTCTTCGTATTGCCTTTCCCAAACGGTGCAAAACTTCAAGATAACACTGTTTATTGACCGTGCGACCATATTGTAAAAACTCCTGATGCACCACGCCATGGTAATCGAAGAAAACAGCCAAAACTTTGACATTTGATCGGTCTTGGCTCACCTGGACTCTTCCATTGGGACGATTGGGCTTTGGTTTCGATATCATAACCATATACCCATGATTCGTCACCAGTTATGACCCTATTGAGTAAATCTGGGTGATCGTTGACGTCATTCAACAGCTATTGGGCGATGCTCATACGACAGTTCTTTTGGTCAAAATTTAGCAAAAAATCGCCGAGCACGCAAAACACTTATAACCTTTACGTCTCTCACAACCAAAAAAAAAATGCCATGCACTTGAATCTTGGAACAGATGTTCGGGAAGAGTGTACCAACATAACAAAACAAAACGAGAGCAACAGTCGAGCGCCACGCGACTGGGATACCCTTGGACGTATGTTGCCATAAAAAGTATCTAATTGTATTATACTAATCGCAAGCTACAAATTAATCATAACACTGCAGTGCGCTGCCACCTTGCATCAATTTCGATACGTTGTCAATAATTTATCGCCGCAATTTTCTTAGCGCAAGACTGCAAAAAGCGGTGTGACCAATATATATCGGTATTTCTTTATAAATTTTGAATTGGCTAATATCGATAACTTGCAATATATCGAGTAATCCAAATTAATATTTATTTAATTGCATTTTATAGTTTTGTATTTTTTACTGACCCTAAAATATGAATTATTAAATAATAATTGTTGAAGCGCTGCAGCATTTAATAATAAAATATAGAGATAACTAATATAGAAATTAAGATTACATTGAAATACATTGAAATTACATTGAAATACATACATAAATACATAGAAGCATTAAGTTGAATAACATTACATGTAAAACAAAAATAACTCTTATATTATGTTAATGCTCGTCTTTGCTGCGGCTGTTAAATCCGCTGCAAAGAAGCTGAAGAGAGCAACTAGAGTATGTTAATTTTAGTATTGTACTGATCTCGAACGATTGAACGTCGAAAGAATACACGCCAATAATATTTTAATACCGGGTCAATTTAATTTAGTTTTTTTTTTTATTAAATCGCATCTGAAAAACTATTCAGATTATTCATTGGCGCCCGAGCAGGGACATCGGTATTAATATTGTTGTTTTCGTTAAATTATTGGCTGTGTAAATTCGGTTTCGCGTTAAGTGCCAAGAGATGTCAAGCCGCCAAAGGGAAGTGTCTATGGAATCCACAAACAGCTACGAGGTAATCTGCACCATAAATTGAGGTCTTTCTGTCAACCCGCAATTGTGCGAGAGTATTAAATTATTGGCCAAACACAAATTATTGTGTAGTGTGATTGTGCACCTTAATACATATATGTACATCCATACATATATAAAAGTACATAAAGTTTTCAAGTCTCAATTATTGGTGTCAGTGAAACAAACAACTAACATAAATAACATACATACATACACACGAATGTGCATACTTGCATGTATAAATGCGCATACATATATATGTATATGTACATACAAACTAACTAAAGCCTTTGAAATAAACAAATAAAATAAAGCAACTAAATTCGTTGCATATTGGTACTATATTTGTGGAATTTGCTGGTTACATTTGTGGTATTAAAATTGTTGTACAAAAATTTATAGTTGTTCCTGCAGTTGTTGTACATAAAGGTCAAAGTCGCTTTCTCGGTTTGCCTGTTCCGTTATTTGCATGTTCCGCTTTGGCGCTTGCAGCTGTGGGATTACAGCTGTTTTTTCTGTCGCTTAGCAAAGAAGTCGACTGATCTTGGTGCATTGAGTGTTCCGTTATTTCGTGGAGCCGTTGGTCCGTCAATTGTTTGCCGCCAAGCTGATTATTTGCATCTTACGTAGCTTATACCCCGTACACATAGGTAAAAGCGGTATATAGGTCGAACGGTAACGTTGTACATTAAACATTAATTTTTCTTGTTGATTGCTGAATAGCATTTATTCACATAAAAGTTAATAAGCTTGTGAAGTTAAGTTACTAATCATGGGCATTGAAGAAGATTCCAAACCAGCAAGCAGCTCTAAGCTCATGGCAACAATGGTTCAAACATTAAATCGCTTGAAATTTGATATTGAGCGCATGAAAACTTCGTTTGAGCAAAAAACAATATCTTTCGAAAGAACACAGCTCGAGTGTCGTCTCGAGATCTTAGAAGGATATATTGAAAAGGCAATGGGCCTACAAACTCAATTAGAGAGTTATGATTCCAGTATCAACACAAGAGGGCCGCTTGAGGATTTGTGTGTTGCCACAAAAGCCTTGTTTTTAAATGCTGTTAAGCAAAACAGGCCTGAAGTGTACACTGTCACTGCTAGTACAAGTCATCATGCTCAATTGCCAAAAATGTCTCGTCCAAAATTTAGTGGCAAGCATTCGGCTTATAGAAACTTTAGGTGCCTTTTTAATACATTGATTGATGCCGATCAATCATTAGAAAAGGTAGAAAAATTTAATTACTTGCTATCATGTCTATCAGATGAAGCGTTAGGAGTGGTGAAACCATTTCAATTGTCAGAAAGTAATTATCAAAAGGCTTTGGAGAGTCTTGATGCTGCTTATAATAATAAATGTCTCATTTTTTTGATACGGTGTCTCAATTATTCGAATTTCCAAGCATGACGAAGGCATCGCCAGGAGGTCTGCGATCAATTATTGATACAGTTTCTGCCATTTATTCGTCGCTGTTGTCGCTGGCAACTAATAAGGACATTGCCAACGCTATGATTATCCATATGGTCATGTCTAAGGTGGACCAAACGACCAAGTCTAAATACGAAGAACAGCTTGATTACGACAAGCTGCCCTCCTGGTCTGATTGCGCCACTCATTTAAATAGGCGTTATCAATATTTAGCAGCAGAAGAGTCAACGAAGGCGAAAGGCAAGCCTAAAGATATTCCAAAGGGGCATAGTAAGCAAGAAAGCATCATGCAATTGTTGTCAGAGCCTCGAACACAAGATCGATTCGTGTCCTTCCTTTAGCTCTATGACTGTGACAGATCGTTTTGCATTCGTGAAGGCTAATAAACTATGCATAAATTGTTTAAATAGTGGCCATATGGTGTCAAATTGTAAAGCTGCAAAGTGTCGGGTGTGCACAAAGTCTCACCATGCACTTTATAGATATGAGCCAAGAGCTCAACAATTACCCAGTTCCGCATACACAGGTCACGTGCTTAGCACTGACCAGGTTATTTTAGCGACGGCAAGTGTTCAGATCAAGGACCGATTCGGCCAAGTTCATGTGGCCAGAGCCTTGTTGGATTCAGGGTCGCAAATTAATTTTATGTCTGAATCTTTGGCGCAACAATTAAGATTGCAACGAGAAAGGTCAGCACTAAGCGTCATAACAGTAGGTGAATCAACTACATCAATAAAACACAAAGTATCTGCTTATGTCCAGTCTCGTTTAAATTCTTATGGCCTTTCAACCGATTTTTGGGTATTAAAGAATATATCTTCGTGTCAGCCTGGGCAAATGCTGCCTTCTGATAAATGGAAAATACCTGCAAACATAGAGTTGGCAGATCTAGAGTTTTATAAACCTGCAAAGATTGATTTGTTTCTAGGAGCGGAAGCATTCTTTGATTTGCTGTGCGTCGGGCAAATTAAATTAAGTGCAGAGCTTCCGTCAATCCAAAAACCTTGTTCGGTTGGATTGTATCCGGCAAATATAGCGGTGAATTAAGATGAGTCGAAGGCTGTACATAGAACAGCTGAACAAAGATAGTGTGAAAATATTTTTATTCGCACTGTTCAACGATTGCCTTCGGGCCGATTTCAAGTCAGGCTCCCATTTAAAAAGGACCCTAGTATACTTGGCACGTCATTTCAAACGGCCGAAAGGCGTTATCTTCAGCTTGAACGCAAGTTAAGTAAAGACCATGCACTATCAGATATGTATCATACATTTATGAAAGAGTACAGAGATCTGGGTCATATGTCTATTATAGAATCTACTCCTCTAAGACAGCATTACTACATCCCCCATCAATGCGTCTTGAGACCTGAAAGCACCTCAACCAAACTTCGAGTCGTGTTTGATACTTCAAGCAAAACATCAACAGCTGTTTCATTAAATGAAACTCTAATGGTTGAGCCGACAATTCAGAGGGAGCTTTACTTAACATTGCTGAATTTTAGATTAAATAAATTCGCTGTAACAGCCGACATCTCCAAAATGTATCGCCAAGTTGACATTGCTGATGAAGATCGCAATTTACAGCTAATTTTTTGGAGAGAAAACTGCTCGCAGCCAGTGCAGACGTACAGTCTTAATACGGTAACATATGGCACAGCATCTGCACCATTTTTGGCAATTAGATGCCTATTTGAGTTAGCAGAAAACTGCGTAGAGTCGCATCCAGTAGCAGCAGCTGTCATAAAAGATTGTTTTTATGTAGATGACATGCTTGCTGGCGCTGACACATATGAAGGTTTACAAGAAATTTGCCAACAAATCAAAGAAGTTTTACTGTCAGGAGGTATTAAAGGTCGACGAGACAAGCTCAGTGAAGACTCTCGGCATACGGTGGGTACCGAGTGTGGATGAACTTAGATACAATCTCGAGGTTGATAAATTTAGATTAATGAAGCCGACGAAGCCCAACATTTTGTCAGTTGCTTCTCGACTTTTCGACCCCCTTGGATTGTTATGTCCACTTATCACAAAGGCAAAAATTCTGCTGCAAAAATTGTGGAAACAGAAACTAGATTGGGACGAGACGATTCCTGCTTATCTTCATACAGAGTGGATCCAGTTTATAGATACTCTGCGTGATCTCAGCAGAATAAAGCTGCCTCGATATGTCTGTAAGAGTCAATACAACCAAGTGCAAATTCATGGCTTTGCAGACGCTTCGAGTGACGCTTATGGATGTTGCATCTACGTATGTACACGGTATGAAGATGAAGTAGAGACAGTGTTGCTGACAGCAAAGTCTAGAGTCGCTCCATTGGCAACTAAGATTATTCCTCGTCTGGAGTTGTGCGCTGCGCATTTGCTGTCCACTGTGTGGAAAGAAATTGCCCCAGTTCTGTCCAAATTTGAAATAGAAAGCGTGAACTTCTGGTCTGACTCTCAAGCAACTCTTTATTGGTTAGAAAGAGAGCCAGCGTCATTATCTACCTTTGTAGCTAATAGAGTTGCTGAAATTCAAGAGCGCTCTAATCATATTATATGGCGACATGTACCGACTGAGTTTAATCCAGCAGATATTGCATCTAGAGGTGCTTGTGTAGATGAGCTTATTAAATCATTATGGTTTAAATCATTATGGTCCAAGCTTCTTAACTGAGAATTGGCCGCAACTCCATAAATTTGAGCTCTGCGCTGAAGTACAAAGTTCAGAGAACAAAAAATGTGTTTCAGTTCACAAAGTAGTTCATGAACAGACAGTGGTAAATAGAATTTTAGAGCTAATTGAGCGACGATCTTCCTTCTCTAAAGTCATTCGAATAGTAGCGTATGTCATGCGATTTTGCTATAGAAATGTGGGTGGTAGATTATTGCAGAGTAACATTCCTTACGATGCGAAATTTCCTTTGTTGTTGCCTCGAGACGAAACCTTTGTCAAGATATTTGTGCGCAATCTGCACATTAAAAATTATCACGCTGGCCCAAAAGTATTGATGGCGTGCACTGTTTCAGATATAAGCCAAAATTATTAGGCCAAATCATGGGCAACTTGCCTGCAGATCGGTTGAGAGAAGGTCGCCCATTCAGAGTTTGCGGTGTTGATTTTTGCGGACCTTTTTATGTTAGCTACAGATTGCGCGGTAGACCCCCAGTAAAGGCGTATGTCGCTGTATTTGTTTGTTTCACGTCAAAGGCTGTTCACCTTGAACTCGTAGTTGACTTGTCCACTGACTCCTTCTTAAATGTATTTAAAAGGTTCGCGGGCAGACGAGGACTGCCGGAGAAGATCTACAGCGACAATGCGACCAACTTCGTAGGAGCGAGCAACGTGTTGAAAGATCTCCAAACGGCGTTCGAGAAACAGAAGGACGAGCTTCAGGACTACGCCGCGGAGAGGGGAGTGGAGTGGATCTTCATTCCACCCAGGGCACCACACTTCGGAGGGCTGTGGGAGGCGGCAGTCAAGGCCGCGAAGCATCGGCTGGTGAGAGGGGCCGGCAACGCCAACCTCACACACGACGAGCTCAACACACACATAATCGACGTCGAAGCGCTGCGGAACTCCAGGCCACTGGCGGCCGAGGGCAGCAATCCCAACGACGGCGAGCCACTAACGCCAGACCATTTGCTGCTGGGTCAGGCTCTCACCACGCAGCCGCGCGAATACGCGCCAGGCATGCCTTGCAACATGGCAAGCAGTCCGTGTTTAAAGCGGTGGCGGCAGCTGTCGGAGCTCAAGCTGCGGTTTTGGCACAGCTGGTCGAGGGACTATCTGCTCAGCCTCCAGCAGCGCGCACAATGGACAACAGAGGCCAACAACCTGGAGGTGGGTCGCGTGGTGCTAATCCACGAAGACAACACACCGCCCCAGAAATGGCATCTAGGGCGCGTCACCAAAGTCATCGCGGGAGACGACCACAAGGTCCGAGTGGCAGAGGTGCAAACCGCAACCGGCATCATTAAGAGAGCGGTGCACAAGCTGGCTGCAATCCCATGGATCAAAGAACTGTAGTCCTTTAATGGTGGCGGAATGTTGGAGCGCTGCAGCATTTAATAATAAAATATAGAGATAACTAATATAGAAATTAAGATTACATTGAAATACATTGAAATTACATTGAAATACATACATAAATACATAGAAGCATTAAGTTGAATAACATTACATGTAAAACAAAAATAACTCTTATATTATGTTGCTGTTAAATCCGGTGCAAAGAGGCTGAAGAGAGCAACTAGAGTATGTTAATTTTAGTATTGTACTGATCTCGAACGATTGAACGTCGAAAGAATACACGCCAATAATATTTTAATACCGGGTCAATTTAATTTCGTTTTCTTTTTTATTAAATCGCATCTGAAAAACTATTCAGATTATTCATATGTGCACTTAAGCATATTATGAATAATTTGAATATGTACAATATATGTTAGGTACGGTCACACTTAAGTGCCTGCATGTCGTGTAAATTCTTATTATTAAAACAGTTGGAGCACAGCTTGTATGAATACACAACAAATTGGCGACGAGGATCAAAAAATGTAAAAAAGTGCAAAGGAAAGACAAAACGAAAACGAAAATTGAATTGGCAACAGATTAAAAGTAAATGAACGTAAAAGAAGAAAAATCAGCCAACATGACCGAATCAGCGTCTCTTCAAAAATTCTGCCAAATGATCAGCATTCCGGAATTCAATCCAGGAAGTGAACCATTTTTGATATGGAAAGAAATTTTCGATATCCATTTGTGCGAATTAAATATCAGTGAAGAAAACACGAAAAAGGCATCGTTATTAAAATCTATTGGATCAGTACCGTACACTGTTCTACATAGTTTGTGCAGTCCACACTCACCGTCATCTAAAACATACAAAGAACTTTGTGAAATATTGCTTATGCACTATACGCTGCCAAAACTTGTGTTTCGGGAAAGAAAAACATTTCACATGTCATGTCAATTGCGGAAAAAAGGGGCATTTGGCAAATGTTTGTAAATTAAAATCTGTAAACCATGTATCAAACCATGTAACAAAATTAAATCACTTAAATGATAACTCAAATACTAATGAAATTGTTCAAACCTTTTCAGTATTAAATGTGGCTTCAACTACTTCTATTTGTGATGCATATACGTTACCTGTAATTATTGATGGATGTCACATGAATGTTGTTTGTGACACTGGTGCACGTTGCACATTGATTCCAAAAGCAACATATGAAAAAGCAATTAAGAAGCGCACACTAAGAAAATGTAAAGTGCCGTTTGTAAATTATAATGGTGACAATATTGAAATTTTTGGTGAGTACGATGCAATGATTGAATATCGAGGCATAAAAAAACAAATGATAGTCGTAGTTACAAATACAACGAGTCCAGCTTTGCTTGGTAGGACATTTTTAAGAGCATTTAATTTTGATTTAGTACAGGTAAACAACATAAATGTGAACGAACAATACTCTGTAGTTACAGAACAAATTAAAAATGAATTTTCGGAAGTATTTAAAACCGATTTAGGTTCATTCAACGCTAGTAAAGTAACATTGCATTTAGAGAATGGCTCTAAACCAATATTTTTCAAGCCAAGGCAGTTAGCACTAGCATGGAAAGATAAAATTGAAGAAAAGCTAAGACATTAAATTGACTTAGGTGTTTTAGAGCACGTTGATAGTTCTGATTGGGGAACTCCATTAGTGCCAATTTTAAAACCCGATGGTGATATTAGAAAATGTGGTGATTATAAAGTCACATGTAAATTCTTGCATACATTCATATTCATTTACCACCTATTAGTTGAGTATTAGTATATATTTACGCACATGTATTTTCGGCAATTGACATGTGTATGGAAAACAAGAGTCGGGGAACAGCTCGCGCTTCGCGCTCGTATCGTTTGTTCTTCTCTTTCCTACGCAAGTAATTTAGTTCTGCCGTCATCGACAACTTCTTTGTTGGTCGAAGGGTCGAAATGGTTTATCTAATAACTTCAGTGTTTATTGTCCTATCGGATTTGGAGGATATCTATATATATACTAAAGCAGAACGTTAAGAAATGAGTAAATCTCTATGTAAATCAAAATTGGCGGTTTGCGGGGGCGGTAGGCGTGTTATTCCAAATTGAAAATAAACTTGATCTGCGTATGGTATACAGGAATCTTCATGCTAAATTGGTGTCCCTAGCTTTTGTAATAGCTGAGATCGGCGCGTTCATCCAGACAGACAGACAGACGGACATGGCTCGATCGAGTCGGCTAGTGATCCCGAGCAAGAATATATATACTTTATGGGGTCTCCGACGCTTCCTTCTATCCGTTACATACATTTGCACAAAATTAGTATACCCTTTTTTGGCCATTTTCAATGGTCCAAGGGTATAAAAATCGATAATCGAAAGTACATTGCCCGCGAAATTTTAAAAGTCACCTTACTTTTCTGTGGTTCCTTCGCGTATCAGTGACCTGTTCGAACATAATTGTTCGCGTCCAACTTGACGGAACCTCCCTCCACTACATGTCGACAACTGCTATGCCTGTGGACAACCGAGTATTATAGACATATTTGAATATTTGATAATATTCGCATCGAGCTGAGCAGCCCTCTCTCAGCACTTCACAGTTGTGTACTTCTATGCTGCTATACTATATCTGGAGTCACGCCCTTTTCTGTACATATGTTTGTATGTATGTCCGTAGCCATTTTTATGTATTGTATTACAGTGCTTCTTATTTAGAGCGGAATCTGCTTTTCATGTGTTCCTCGTGAAAATTGTTATTTTCATTCATTTTGTTAACTTTACTATTATTTTTCTTTTTATTATATTCAGTTTTTAATAATATATATATTATTATTTTTATATATATATTTTATTTTACTTTTAAGTGTTGTTAAGTAACTCTTGCATCTTTTAAAATATCACTCTACTCACAAATTCATACTTAAGAAGCATCGTTGGTTGTTTCCCCAGGGCTATGCAATCTGATTATCGGCTGCGGCAGTTATAGATGGGCCGTAGCTCTACGTAGTCACTTGGTTAATGGTATGTTGATGTTTAAATTCCGTAAGAGAGATTGGACAACAAATGTTTCTATATTGTTTTCTCGTTTATTCGGCAATTACATTTATGATATAGAGTTATTGTTCTTGAATAATTAAGTGTGGTCTTGACGCCGAATCTACATTCGGCGTCAGCTGCAACGCCTCGCTCTAACGGTCCTTACTAAGCTACACATGTAAAGCTGACCAATAACATCATATTTAGAGGCTGAAGCAACATTACCATTATGGTGAAATCTATTTCTAGAATTTTCGAGAGCATGTGCGCTCAAAGTGTGTTTGTCAACATGTGCATAGGTTTATTTCACAATATGTTGTTGTTCGTGTATGTTCCCTAGAATATGTGGACTGCTGAGCTGTTGTATGCTGTGGCCTTTGATGCCGTTGTCATTCTGCGGGGTCTGGACGGTTTCGTGGGGAATGGGGAAGACGTAGTGGTAACTAGCGCGTAACGCCAACTGTTTCTTCTTATCCATGCATGGAAGATCGGTATGAATGTATGCAAGTATTTCATGCATTTGTACATATTCATAATATTCATAATATGCGTACGTGCACATATGATTATTATTTAACTATTCATATTTTAGGGTCAGGAAAAAATGTAAAACCACACATGCAATTAAATAAATTTTATTTTTGATATATTGCGAGTTATCGATATTGGCCCATTTAACATTTATTAAGAAATATCGATATGTAATTCTCACACCATTTTTTGCAGTCTTGCAGCGATAAATTATTGGCAACGAAATTCATGCAAGATGGCAGTGATTAGGATCATACAATTATTGTAGATACTTTTTATGGCTACATAGGTCAATGGGTATCCCACTGTCGCGTGCTGCATGATTGTTGCTCTTGTTCCCCTTATTTTACTACTTAAGTAAATGTGTATAAATATATATTAATATATATACATATACATATATAAATATATATATATATATCAATGTTTGGTATATAATACCGTGGTGGTTGGACGTGTTTCACTTTTGCTCCCTGTGTTTTTTAAAATTTCTGTTTAAATGATTTGCTTATGTGCTTTTATTAATAGTGTGGTATCTTACTAGTGCTAACCCTGTGAGAAAAAACATACTAATCCTGCCTTATTAGTGAATTCGCTAACAAAAATTTTAATTCTTTTCACTTGCGCGTCTTGGCGTCAAGTTTTTTGTTTTTGTTTTTACTAGTATTCTCACACTTTCCTGCTCTCCCGCTCACGAAAGTAAATTTCGCTCTCTGAGTAAGTTGTGTAGTGCTTTTGTTGTAACGTAATAGCTGTTGTTGTTTTGTTTACCTCAAGTGCTCGCTATATTTGTTTTTTTATTTTCGTTCTCGCTTGCTTGCCTGTTTTCGGCGCTGTAACTGTTTCTTGCTCTCTAAAGACATTTGTCTTAGTATTCTATTGTTCTCTTCGTTGACCCCTACAATTCGAAGGCATATTTATTTTATTATCATGGTGTCGTGCTCTGCAGCAAATTGCAAATGCTCTTCAGATGCTAATGCGCACTACATTGGTTGCTGGCTCTGTGACAATTTTAGTCACTTAAAATGCTGTGGCCTAACTGTGCGGGTTAGAGATGCCGTCAACGCCAATGTAGACCTTAAATGGTCGTGTGAAGCGTGCCGTGTGGGTGAATCCGATCTACGGAAAATCCCCAATAAAACCAAACTCGGGTTTTATCGGATACGCAAAGCTTTCTCTAATCTCAAATCTGAATTTTTGGATATGGAGACCCAATTCAACGCCTTTACGGCTCTTAGTAAGCCACCTGCTCCTCTTAATATTCCTTTAGATTCAGTTACTACGAATCTAAAGTCCACCAATCTACCTTCTTCCAAGGCTTCTTCTTCTGATCTTCTAAGCCTAATTTCCCCTATACCGTCTTGCTCTTCTAGTTGCACAAAAAAAAAAACTAGCAGCTCTGTTACCGCACCGAAACCTCTTGCTGCCCCTCTTGTGCCTACTCCCATTACGAGCAATGATAACAACGTAAAGGGTAATGTTCCCGCAATCATGCCTGCTAGTCAGGCACCGAGTATAAAACCTCTGATTGCGATTAAGCCCAAAAAATTGGTGTTTATCTCTCGCTTGGCTCCAGACACTACCATAGAAGATGTAAAATCTTCTTTCTTTCAAAATTATTCTCCCTGCAGAACAGTTTAAAGACGTTTGCGCAGCTTCTTTCTGTCCGCCCGACCTTATTGTTAAGGAGTTCACTCCAAAACAAAAAAACCGAACGACCGTCACTCTTCCCACATTGGCCGTTACATCGCCAAGTGGACCTACAACAAGTGCAAAGTCCTCAAAAAACTAAAGTTCTCTTCTCTTCATGCTTCTGAAAATTCTAGGGGACACACAAATATTCTTTCTTCCTTAATTCTTTCCTATCAAAATGTTGGAGGCCTCCTTCCCAAATTATTGCCTTTTCCGAAACCTGGTTAAAACCCGAGATTCTAAGCTCTGAAATCTTTCCAGATAGGTATACAACATACAGGCTTGATCGACCTGACCGACGAGGTGGTGGAGTACTGACCGGACCTCTTACAGCCGGAGTTTCAATTCGACATTGAATTAATCTGTGTAAAACTACACTTTCCCGGTTTTTTCTTGTATATAACCTGCTCCTATATTCCGCCGTCATCGGAATTATCAGTCTACTTGCAACATTTGTCTGCAATTAAGACTATTTTTAACCTGTTATCAGACAGAGATCATTTCATAGTCCTGGGTGACTTTAATATCCCGGAATGTAATTGGACATCCATTGCGGAGGGAAACTTCCTTCTGCCCTCCCGGCAACATGATCTGTTTGACGGTTTGTTTGACATGTCTTTGTCGCAGGTTAATCATGTCAAAAACACTTTAAACAGATCGCTTGATCTATGTTTCGTCTTAGATTCTTCCAGGGTGATTTTAGACAGAGCACAACCTCTTTCCCTACCTGAAGATCCTTATCATCCCACTTTCGAAGTGAATCTCGACTTGGGTATTAGCTTTGTGGATAAAAGTGTAAAGCCGTGCAATCGCGTGCGCTGCTTTAAGAAAGCAGACTATGAATATTTAAATTATTTAATTTCATATTGTGATTGGTCTGACTTTTATCTATCAACTGATATGTCAGTGGCTATTAATATATTTTATAAAACCCTTAACTCTGCTTTTGATATCTGTGTTCCGTTTTTCTATCCGACAAGCTCAAGTAGGCCTCCTTGGTTTACACAAGAGTTGTCTGGCTTAAAAAACTTAAAGAGTAGCTTATTTAAGAAATACAAGCTGAAAAACTCACCGCTTGTCTTTTCCCGCTACCTAACTGCTCGGGCAAATTTTACCGTGCTTAACGCGAAGTGTTATAAAAACTATTTGACAAGATTCAGTTCTTCCAGAATCCTAAACAGTTTTATAGTTTTGTTAACATGAAGCGTAGGTCAGCGGGCTTTCCTTCTAAACTTATGTTCGATAACGCTGAGGCGGACACAGATTAGGCCATTGCCGATATGTTAGCCAAGTTTTTTCAAACAACTTATTCTTCTTCTACGCCAAACATTCACTCCTATCCATATAGCGTACCAAGCTCGAATGGCATCTTCACACCTTTACTGAATGACAGTTCACTTATTAGGGATCTTCGATTGGTTAAACCAGTCTTCTCACCAGGTCCCGATGGTATCCCCGCCTGTGTACTTCGATACTGTGCCAACTCCTTATGTAAGCCATGGCTCAAACTATTTTCGCTGTCCTTAGTAACTGCCTCGTTTCCATCCGTATGGAAGGAATCCTTTATCATCCCTTTACATAAAAAGGGCAGCAAGTCTGATGCAAGCAATTATAGAGGTATCTCTAAATTGTCGGCTATACCGAAACTCTTCGAGAATGTTATTACTCCTCACTTGCAGCATTTTAGTAGATCCGTTATATCCCCTTTTCAACATGGATTTTTGAAGCATCGTTCTACCACGACAAATTTGCTTGAGCTGACATCCTTTGTGGTAAAAGGATTTCAGGAAAATCTTCAAACTGATGTCATTTATACTGATTTCAGTAAGGCATTTGACTCAGTCAACCATTCCCTTCTTCCACATATACTGAATCTTCTCGGTTTCTCACCAAAACTTCTTAGTTGGATTGTGAGCTTTTTGGGTGACAGAACCCAACGAGTCCTCTTTAAAAATACTCGTTCCTATCCCGTTCATGCCACATCTGGTGTTCCTCAGGGAAGCCACTTATGTCCCCTGCTTTTTACACTTTTCATCAATGACCTCCCAACGGTAATACTTAACTCACGTACTCTCATGTACGCGGATGATGTCAATTTAGGGACGACTCCTGTCATTCTCGCCTTCAATCTGACCTAGATTGTTTCTTTTCTTGGTGTCGTGCAAATCTCCTTAATCTGAACAGCTCAAAATGCAAGCTGATGACATTCTCACGTGCCTGCCCAAAGTACGTATCATACTCTCTTTGTGGTTGTACCTTGGAAAGAATTTCCCTGGTTGATGATCTAGGTGTCCGTTTGGACCGAAAACTCAAGTTTTCCGAACATATATCATCAATGGTTAATAAAGCTATGGGTGTACTCGGCTTTATTAAGAGATGGTCCAAGGAGTTTGACGATCCTTAGCTAACTAAGACTCTCTTCACTTCGCTTGTTCGTCCTATTCTCGAGTACGGATCATGTGTCTGGAACCCTCAGTACACAGTTCATAGAGACCGCATTAAATCCGTACAGAAAAACTTCTTAATGTTTGCCTTGCGAGGCCTTAACTGGGATGTAAATTCAAGACTTCCTTCCTATCCTAGTAGACTTTTGTTAATTAATCTGCCTTCTGTAGCCAATCGTAGAACCATGCTTGGTGTTATATTCATTAACAACCTTATCCAAGGTGACATAGATAGTAGCGACTTACTTAGTAGACTACACTTTTCTGTCCCTGGTAGAATCACCCGTAATTACCTTCCTCTAAAACTTCCCAATTGTAGCTCGAACTATGCCCTGCATGAGCCATTCAGGGTATTATGTTCGGACTATAATAAACTATACTTCATTCTAGCTAAGCATAACAAGTTGATATCTAGCTTAAAATTACCACTCCTCGCCCACTTATCTAGAATTTAGTTAAATACATACTTATCTTCTTTCTATTCATAGTGGTACTTTCAACATACTGCATGCTTTAACACTCTACTCATAATTTTATTTGCATTTGGTTACTAACACTAACTCTCCTGATCTGATTGGGTTTTTCTGGGTTTTCCCCAATCCTCTGCAACAAATGTTGGATCGGCTTTTCTTTATCCCAGTTTGCACGTTTACACATTTGCACAATTTTTTTTTTCTTTTCATTACATTTGAGGTTTTACCCTTAATTTAAAATTACCTTTAGTTTTAAATTTCAACTTAAATAATTTAAATCTAATTTCAATTGTTTCTTTACTTTTAAAAAGCCGACTGATCATAGTTCGACTATAAACTAAACTAAATAAAAATAAAAATAAAATATGCATGGAGACAGGGCGAGAAGACACAATTTGAAGTATATGTAACGAATTTTGGAAAGTGCTAAAATGCATACAAATACTTATAGCTCTCTCGCTTAGTGATTCTACGCTTTCTTCTTATTCTGTTCGTCAATTAAATTTGTGCGTGTCGTTCGAACATATTATAACAACTCTACAATATTATAACAACGCGATATTTAAATCCAAATAAAGTCCAATTTTTATTTAATTACTTATAATTAAATATTTGCTGCGATTTGTGTTAACTTTTGTTAATAAACTTTTGTAAAAGTGTGCTTGCGGAATTCGTTATAGTAGTTATTTATATATAATAATATTAATAATAATAATATTCAACTTTATTTAATTGCTTTTTTAAATATAATAAATACAATTACAAACTTGTGTTTCGTTTATATATAGCATCCATGGCCTTATACAGTCAGCACGTGACTGTAGCGTTCGACTGGTTATTCGGGGTATAGCATAACTCTAAGTGAAGATTCACATTAAGTTAAAAAAAGGGGTGCTCAGGTGTCCTGCGGTACTGTCGCAAAGCGTTGCTACTCAGGATCTGAGCGGATGCCTCCTAGGGCACCTCTTCCAAGCGGCGCTGCCTTTCCATATCCCTCAGCGTTTTGATCGAGCCTTCTGCAAAGGAGAGTGGGTCCATCTTTCCTTCGAAGATGCATTACATCTGGTCTGCTTCATTTCAATTGATCGACATCTGGCTTGGTGCTTCCTTATGCGAGCTTCCGATTGCGAATCTTCTCTTGATTGACACCCTTAGATAAATATCTCCTGTGCTTCGCCTGTCAGCAGATCGATCGATTGATCTAGCAACGCCACACGTATGTGATCGCCCACTTCGATAAAATGGTAGCGCAATCACCTGTTTTATCTGCAGCAGAAAAAATTGCCAAAATTATATTTGCAATTTTTTGGATCTCTCTGTAAATTTTATCACGATTTAATGACGCGCAGAACTACGGCGAAAATCCGCCCAACAAGACTTCCGTATAACTCGGGAATACAACTCCGTCCCCGCGTGTGTTTTTTTTTATTCCAGGTATAGAATTACGATTAGCTTTAGTAAAAAGAAAAGAAGCGGTTCTCAGGTTTCCTGCGGTAAAGCAACAAAGCCGACATTATCAAGCATGCTCTTCACTAGCGTAGAGCGACTGAGAGGCCCTCCTCTTTTAGTGAAGACCAGCGCCCTGCTTTCTTGAAATTGAGGGCAGTGTAGGAGAATGTGCTCTTCGTCCAATGCACACAGGGGGGTCCTCTGACGAGGAATCATGTCCAAAGCGCTGCAGATAACTGAAAATTGTTAATATCTCATGTGCTTCGACTGTCAGCAGATCGATCGATATCATCCCCGTAATGACTAATGCGGCGTCGTCCGATACCGTTCTGAAGCCGCAGCAGACTCTTAGAGCACCAAGTCTGTAGGTAGACTCGAGACCCCGTCGGTAGCTTTTGCTCTCTGCCTTTGCCCAAATCTGAGCGCCATAATGCATAGTTGATTTCAGCGCTTCCATAAGGAGCCGCCTCCTTGCTTGCCTGGGGGCCATCTTATGAGCATTATCTTGCTTAGAGCTCTAGGTGGTCCGCTAACTGAAGCCCCGCTCTACCTAGCCAATCTCTAAACGTTATTAGCAAAGCCTACAACGGTAGTATCTACTGGAAGGGGCAACATCAATATACCGTCGTACATAGCGTTCCACAGTAAGGGTCCGAGGACTGAGCCCTGTGCAACATCCCCAGTACTTCGGTACCTCATTTCTCCTTCCAATGTGTGGTACTGCAGGATCCTGTCATTGAAATAGCTTCCGATAATGCGCCTTAGGTACTCTGTAATTTTGTAGAATTTTCACTCAGCTTGCCGCGTTGAACGCATTCTATATGTCTAGCATCAGCACCAAGCAGTATTGCTTGGAACCACCATCTGGTTCCCTCCAGACTGTTGAGATGGCGTCTATCGTAGATCGCTGTTTCCTGAACTCGAATTACATCGGAGCGAGGTCGCCAGCTTGCGTTATAGCCCATTCCAGCCTATTTGCCAGTAGTTTGTTGGGTTTTGGAAGCAACACCAATTTCTGAATTTTCCATCTGTCTGGAACTGTTCCTTCCTTCATGCACACGTTGAACAGGTCCATAAACGTTCATGGACTGAGCTGAATAAGATTGAGTCCTGGCGCCTTGTCGTCTCCGGTTTTAATTGCGATGGCTACTAGCTCCTTCACCGTCTGTTCATGACCAGGCGGTACAAGGATTTTGTCGGTTGCTGGTTTCAAAGAAATTGGTGGCATCGGTAGGGGCAAGGTCGTGACTATCGTCCGCATAACGTCAGCGTCCATCGGAGGGGCAGGATTGACGGTTGTTAGTTTCTTAACTCCCAGATGTCGTTTTCTGCAGCATCACACAGTGCCATGAAGCAGGATAATTTGCTGGTGCTGATTGCTTTCTTTAGCTCCCTTCGGCAGGTCGAGTATTCAACACGAAGCGCCGTGAATTCTGTCTTCGCCTTTGATCGCTGGTAAATTCTTCGGGCTGCGATACAAGCTCACCTAGCGTTTGCTAACTCGTCTGGATTATGGTGCCTCCTGTAACCTCTTTTTTGGCCATGCTGCAGATTCACGCACCGCTAAAGCACGCACAAGGATATTTGTTGCCAAGTTTGCATTGCAGGATATTTGAGGTGGGTTAAAGGCTGCGTCGAAGTCATTTGCCCTCAGTGTGTCGGGTTGTGTGTGGTGGTGGGTCCTTGGGTTCTGCATAGATCCTAATTCGATGACTATGGCTTTGTGATCGCTAGTAGTGTATACATCACTTAAAAGCCAATTGGCCTGCCTAGCAAGGTCGCTGGAAGTGAACACCAAATCAATAATGGATACATATCCTCCTCGACTAAATGTGTTGCTCGTTTAAGTGTTGAGCAGTACAAAATTTGAAGCTGCAAAGGCCTTAAGGAGTGATCTCCCCCCCGTGGGCCGCGGAGTACAGCCCCATTCCTAGGACCATGCGTTGAAGTCACCTGCTATCAATATGTTTTGCCTTCCACTCGCGCCCTGAGGTAGTCTGTTCAGGGTGTTTTCGAATCTCTGTATCGAAAGACTGGGAGAAAGGTATCAACTGTATATCCAGTCTTGCCTCGCCTTGGCTCTTCCATTGGGACGACTTGGCTTTGGTTTAGATATCGTAACCATATACCCATGATTCGTCACCAGTTATGACCCTTTTGAGTAAATCTGGGTCATCATTGACGTCATTCAACAGCTGTTGAGCGATGCCCATGCGAAGGTTCTTTTGGTCAAAATTTAGCAAAAAATCGACGAGCACGCAAAATCGGCGGCACGCGACAGTGGGATACCCTTGGACGTATGTTGCCATAAAAAGAATTTAATTGTATAATACAAATCGCAAGCTATAAATTAATAATAATACTACATTGCGTTGCCACCTTTCTTCAATTTCGATATTTTGCCAATAATTTATTGCCGCAATTTCCTAAAGCGGTGTGAGCAGTATATATTGTATCAGTATTTCTTTATAAATTTTAAATTGGCCAATATCGATAACAAGGTCCAAGGGTATTAAAATAATAAAAATGATAATTATCAAACCATTTTTCCATTCAATGGATATACTTAACTATTAGATAAATAGATAATAAATTAAAGTATTAATAAAATATGCCTACATACATATTTACATATATCCCGTCATTTAGATTTCTTAATTTCTAACCTATTCCAAATATTACAAACTCATGCTATCCTGAATACTAACAGATATCCCATTGTGATGGCTAAGCAAAACCTCAAAAGTCCTATCACTAATCTTTTCATTATCTAATATATATGAAAACGCCCAATCACGTATCCATATTGGTAGTGGACGTTTTCAAATCTAACAAACTCCTCAATCCTTTGCTAATCAAAGAAATATGAATACTCCTACACCTTTTAAAGGTTTTGAGGCACAAAATAAAGTCTCCTAAAACTAGCAAGCTATACCCCAAATCACATAAACGACAAAATTGCTGAATTATCTCCTTAAATTCTATTTTAAATGCGGACAGAGGAAAGTATCGACTTTTATATAATATAAGAAAACTTATGGCATCAAACCTAAATATGCCGAACTCAAAAACTACTGAGCCAAAAGTTTTTCTACTGCTAAAGGTATAGGAAACTCTATCTACTAGCTCGTTCTTTACATAAATTATGATGCCTGTTAAAGTTAAACCACAATAGTGTACCCAGGTATTTCTACAGTTCAAGCTCTGAGTATTATGGGAGAAAATGTTAAGGGCAGAACTGTTGATTAAATAATCGTAATGAGTACACAGTAGTTTTTCAGTCCGCAATTTCTTCAATTGGGCTTTCAATTTATCATTATTTTGGAGAGACTTAGGAGGAAAAAAGTTCCCAATAATGAATAATCCTAAAGCAGTAGTTGCTCTACTGCAAGCTATGTATAATGCAGCACGCTGCATTCTGAAATTAGCATGGACTACCACTTTGCCATACGTAGCTCCCTGACTCTTATGAATTGTGATGCCTTCAGCAGGCACAATTGGAAACTGCCTACGGTCAATGTTAATTTGTGCGTTATTTGAATATTGAAAACTGCGAACAATTTACTGAATAGGAGTCCATGAAGGATCTGTACGATGTGTACACTTCGAACGTGCAGATTCTCCTACAGTTTCCTCTGTAAATTTTATCCATAAAATGTTGGGAGTGTTGGATGTATTGAAATCTATTTGCATCAACACACCTGATGCCCCGTTTACCAATCCATCCCCTGTGTCCACATTAACCGTCATCATGTACTTGGCAGTATTTTTTAGGAGAAGAGACGTACAGAGTCCGTGTGTAATGGAAGTTTTAAAACCCTTCACTTCTTCTAATATTCTTTGTTTCCTAGCTGGTTCCAAAGGGCCTGCCTTAATAAAATCTTCAGCAGTAGTGAAAAATTGCTCAGTAGCAATTCAGTTAAGTTTCGTTACATTGAATAAATCTACCTCATTATTATAACTAAACAGATGAATTGCATCATCGGGCACTGCCGATGGCTCGCATATTCTAGATTGGAAAAGGACAATACCATCGGCTGTCATACAACCCGATTCCATATTATTTAAGGCAGAAGCGAAAAGCGAAAGATCGTCACGTTGACGGATTATCTCTGTGAGCTCAAAATACAAAAACAGGTCCCAGAGATACGTACCAAATATTTCATGGTAAGGGTCAGTACTATTTGGATCGAAAATCCAACTACCTCCTACCGCCTGTAACTGTCTAAGATCACCGAATACGATGATAGAAACAACACCAAAAGGAGAAGTATTTTTGAAAATTTGCTTCAAACGGGAATCTAAATATGAAAACATTAGAGAGCCAACCATTGATGAAGGGTATTAACTAAATCATGGCTTAAGGCCCTTAGAGGTGCTGAGCGAGATTGATTAACAGGAAGTGAAAACATGGAATACAGTGTCGAAACACTAATTCCGAATGATGCTTTTCCTGTTGGTGCACATAAGAGGATTTTAACAGATGTCGGATCAGCTCCTGGTATACTAATTCATAAAAGACTATATTGATTTTAGCATTATGCAAAGCATGTGTGAAATATAGCTTCTGCTTTAAATTAAGAGATCTAACTATATTAGCTAAGCTTTCCTGAGAAACTAAGGATGGATGCTTAATAAAACGGATCTGGAGTTTTATGAAATCACTTGATTTTAGTGAAGTATATAATTAATAACATAAAATAAATAATTAAATCGAACGCGAAAGAGACGCTATTGGCAATGTTAAATTGCTATCCTACAAAATTTTCAGTGTGTGGAATAATAAAGTAAAACTAAAAACAAATAGACAACGAACAAATCGATCGTTCTAAAATGAGCCAATGCGGATTGCGCGCTCAGCGGCAAAAAGACCAAGACGAGCGCCGACTCTCTTTGCAGCAGAACAATGCATACTTCACCGTCGTGTCTGACGCCCGCGAGTGCCAAATCATCTACCCGGTCAATGACTTAGCACCTGCGGAATGCAAACGATCGTGGTCTTGCTCACCAATGCTTATAACTGCACGAAGTAAACCCGAACGCACTGAGAGCGTCTCTCTCACGCTCTCCAAGCGGTGTCAAGTTCTTTAGCTACCAGTACAGTAATCTCGATATCTACTGCAACTGCACCTTTAGCAACAACAACTGCAACAATATCAACAGCAACTCTATGCTCAATACCGACAGCGGTGTACAATTCCGCTGAACCAACAACAACGAAAGCAAGAAAGCGAAAGCGGACAAGAACCAAAACAAAACAAAAAACTTTGTCAAACAGGGCTGGATCGCTACATCCAAATAAAGCGAAAGCTAAGCCCACAACACAAGCAGGCTGGTAATCAGCCGAAAATAAATCGCGCCAACGCTGCCAATGACTCAAGTTCAAATAGATTTGCCCTATTGGATGACTGCGAAGTGCAGGAACAGGAGCAGAAGAAGATAAAGCCGCCACCAATATATGTATATACGTGAGAAAATCTCAAGTGCGCTGGTTAACAAACTAGCTGCAATTATCGGAGAAAACAAGTTCCATGTTATACCTCTTACTAAGGGCAACATACAAGAAACGAAAGTGCAGCCTCAGGATGAGTCTAGCCACCGATCAGTGACCAAGTACCTGGACGAAGCTGGGAAGAGTTACTATACCTACCAGCGGAAAAGTGCAAAGGATTGCAGGTTGTCATTAAAGGAATAGAGTCATCAGTGACCTCATCCGAAATTATCGCGGCACTAAAGGAGAAGAACTTCAACGCCAAAACGGCGATCAACATTCTCAACAGGAACAAAGAGCCGCAACCACTCTTTAAAGTCGAACTGGAGCCATCGAGTCAGAAAAACAACAAAAATGAAATACATCTTATCTATAAGCTACAGTACCTACTGCATCGAAGAATAACCGTAGACGAGCCACACAAGCGCAGGAAACCTGTGCAGTGCACCAACTGCCAAGAATATGGCCACACCAAAGCGTACTTCATTCTAAAACCCATCTGCGTCGTTTGCAGCGATGCCCACAGAACTGTAAACTGTCCTAAGAATAAACACGACAGTTCAATTAAGTTATGCAGCAACTGTGGCGAAAAACACACAGCCAACTGGCGAGGATGCATAGTTTACAAGGAACTCAAGAGTCGCCTAAACAAACGAGTAGATTCAGCTCGAGATCGTATCATACCAACAATTCACAAAGTAATGGAACCGACTACAACCAACACCCTTCGTCTGCCACCCACCTAACAATGCCAAATTCTTCCTTTGCAAATGTACTAAAATCAGGGATCCAAGTACCAACAGCAGTCACCCCCAGCGTCCAGCATAAAATGCACCAAATAAACACAAATAAACAAATAAACACACAGAACATGCAATAGCAGTCACTTGGCGTTGAAGCGATTATGCTTTCGATGCAGCAAAGCATGAAAGACTTCATGACCTTCATGCAAGAAACTATGCAAGAGCTTATGCGGAACCAAAACATCCTTATTCAAATGCTCGTTTCTTCTAAAACAGGATAATGATTCCCTTAATAATAGTTACCTGGATCGCTATTGGCGTTTTGCGGCACAAGCTAGAACTTGCTCAGTTCTTAGCCGACAGAAAAATTGACGTTATGCTACTCTCAGAGAGTCACCTTACCGAATAGTACAACTTCCAAATACCAGGATATAAATTTTACTTTACGAATTACCCGGATGGCAAGGCCCATGGAGGCACTGGCATACTAATACTATTGCGAATTAAGCACCACTTTCTTGGTAATTGGCAAGAAGACTGCTTACAATGTACCTCTATAAACCTCCAATGCCATAACCGGTGCTCTTGTGCTATTGCCAACTTCGCTTCACAATCTCTCAGGAAAAATTCACAACACTTTTTGACTCGTTTGGTGAAAGTACATGTACTGGGGATCCCGGATAGCAAACCCTAAAGGAAAACAGCTGTACAACGCAATCATCAAACCGCAACGCAAACTTAAGGAATCATTTCATAAAATGATATTTAGTTAGTTTAGAATAAGATTTGAAAACTTATTGTTAGTTTCTTAAGTAAAAGGGTAGATTCAATAAATAAGCAAAACATGGAAAAAAAAGATGTGGATCTATTTCAGGCAATCCTAAAACTGTGAAGCCATCATCTACTACTTCCTGTTCTCCTACTTGATTATTCTCATTTTCTGCTTCCTCTCTTAAGTGGCTCAGAGCATCTTCTAGTTCCCTATCATCTAGTAAATTATATTTTCTGCGATTGTTCTCTACTAACTCCTGATTTTCCCTACAGAACAATTCACAGTCATGTGTGACTTAATCCAAATGCTCATCTCGCCATGGGGTGTAATGCATTTTTAGCTCTCTGAAATAGTGGTTTGTTTCTGTATTGACATAAAATCTCCTATACCTAATTATGCACGCAGTGAGCCTCTTTCTGATAAAGCCACTATTATCGCGAAGAGCGTAAACTATTGATTCAGAAGCCTTAGGCACATCATCGTCAAAGCCATCGTCATTTTCTGGGCGAGCTCCTCGTTCTGATTTGCCGTAGCTATAAAAATTTCTAAAATCGGCAAGGCATAAGCTCTAAAGCGTCTGGGCGCTGAATATATTGATCTAGAAGTCCTAAATAAATAATTTCCCTTCTGTCTTCGGGCAGATTTTGAAGTTGCTGTGTAGATTTCAGCATTCTGACCCGTTTTTCTGGAACGTGTGTATTAATATACACACTGGCACGACTGCTGGCGGACAAATGCATACCTAAACAGCAGTAGACGGCTTCCTGAGCAGATACATCAGTGCCAAATATAAATATAAATATAAATTGATTGCCTCACGCATCAACATTGAGATACCACTCTGCGACTTGTTTATATAATTAACGACATAGCTGCAGCAAGCATAGGGGTCTAAAATAAACTGAATATCGATATTTGCTCGCTGCAACAAAAGGAGGTGTTTGTTATAAGCGTTAAGCTTGATTGCTGAAAAAGATCGCTTCAAAAAAACTTATGGTTTCTTTATACTTGATCTTGCAGCATTAATGTAGCCCTCGTAACTAAAAAAAAAATTTTCTACGCTTTCACGATCAAATGGGTAGTTGAGCAGACTTTGAATTTGTTCGAAATTCCTACGATGATCGTCCAAATTTGGAGCATTTTCTTCTACCATAAAGGGAGGAGAATTTTTGTTTGAGGGATGTGAGGGTATGGGATACCAAATCTACAAATTTGTTTTGCCCTAATTTCTCGTATGCAAGAATGCCCGTGACTATGGAGATGATACTCCAAATATGGAGCAACGTCCGGGCAACTAGAATCAGCAGTAATAAACTGATCAATAAAGGACTTCACAGGCTAAAATGTGGACTCATTCTTTAGGTCGAGCTTGGGGGCGTCTTTCAGCCAGAACATGCCATGTATTGTACATGTGGAGAGCCTCTTTGCTGAAACTCCACTTGATACTTGGTGGATAAAACTTGATGACCTGGCGACAACAAAACACACCGCCTTCCTTTTTAATCAGTTTTAAAACCTGTCTATATCGAAAATCGAAATATCTGGCACAGGTCACTGGGTCTGCTCTATGTTAATGAGACGAGCTTTCTCATTAAACCCCAAATTTAACGCTTCTTCTTCGGATACTTCTAGCTTGTCTACATTTTTACATAGCAAGACTAAAAGCTCCGGCCACCTAGTTTCCGCTGTGGAAAATGTTATAAAAAACGTTGGAAGCATTACCTGCCTAATCATAGCCATCACTTTCTTTTCCTCGTCCTCCCAATGAGCAGGAGACGTGCGAATACCTTTTAAAAGCCTATAGCCATCATCATGAAGTATTAACCTATTTAAAGTTTCATCATTACGCACATAAGCAGCCGAAATGCCTTGAGTGGCAGAGTGCTTGCGTAAGCAAATTGATGTGCTATTCCTAATGCTAATCATTTCTAACTTTTTGAAGTTATGCAATAATTTATCAGTTCTACAACTTCTTCAATCAAAATTCCTAAGCTCTGATCTAACTTTAATTGTAAAACTTTCCTGACATTTCCTTTTAATGCCTGCAAATATTGTGGGAAAAGCCAGCTCCTCTGAATCACAATCGGTTATCATGTCAAGAGGTCGCTGACCCTCTCCTAGTGCTATAGCAATTCGAGGAATATCTATGTTTTCTTCTTCTACTACTCTATGCTCATTAGGTTGTGCTGCCTTTTCTAACATTTGCCACACAATGTCCCTATCGTCTGCTGACGCAACAAATGGTACAGTCTCAGCAGAGTAAGTAGACAACCACTGTTCATTGATAGTAGCCTGGTGCTTCTTATAAAGTTCTGTGTTTACAAAATACCGAATTGCATCAAATATCTTTGAGGGCCTTATGGTTTCAGCCATGAAATCATAATTATACTCCATTCTACGATTAAGATGAATCTGAACTACTTCGGCTTCATTAAATGCCCTGGGAAGGGAAGTTACAACATTTGCAACTGGAATTGGCACATTGATCACTGCTCCTTTAATGGCACTTTGACGTCCATATTCAAGAGACTTTATGATCATAAAAGAAAGACGGGGAGAAATCAGCCTTTCTTCTAGAGGCGTCAAGACTTTCAGGCATTCCGGAAGCTCCGGAAAATTTAGGGCATTTGTAATAGAAGCCTTTGGTTTTTTCCCTGACTTAATACTGCGGCTGCAGGTTTTGCAAAAGCTAAACCTATTATTATGGGATGGAAACATAGAGGAAAGATACAAAATATCTACACTATCTGCCTCACTACACTTTTCCTCTATGAAATTTTGTCCACTTGATGTGGAAACCACAAACCTTTGCATCATATGCAAACCTGATCGGGTGCCTGCTTGACTGTCTTATTAAAATTGGATATTAGGCGATCTAAACTAGTTTTAACCTGCGATATCCTATCATCTGGAAGTGTATTCGCACGTTCCACTCTGTTGCTGGACGCGTTTCTCCTGTTCTCTGCTATCCTATTGGTGCAACTACTCCTATAAAAGTCCTCACGTTGAGCTCGAATTCGAGCACTGCGGCGCGCACTAGTATTGCGTGCCTGCTCAACAATCCTGCGAATAGGGTTGTTTCTAACCTGAGACCTTTGACTTCTATCTATTGCCCAAGAAACTCAGCATCTTGCCTACGCCTGGAACGACGCGAAGTGTTGGAAAGTTGTTCTTATAATACGATTGGCGAAGAAGCCCGAAGAGTAGAGTGTCGAATTGTGTCCGGTAATTGCTCAACGGCCGTAAATGTTCTATTACTTCTGCGGACTCGATGTTGTTGACTATCTCTAACTCTTTCAGCTTCCCTAAATTCGAAATTTTTTCTACGTTCTCTATGTGCCTCTAGATTATTTACTCGTTCCTGCTCAGGAAAATCTATATCTGACCTATTCAAACGATTTCTTTTTCGCTGTGTTTGACTCCTATTGCAATCTGACTTTGTCTCAAGTCTAGGCATCTTCTAATATATAAGTTTTAAAATAATATATATGTTAAAAATAAAATTCTTATTAATTAATTTAATTTGAATATATTTTTATCAAAAATTAATATATAGTTATATATATAATATAAAGTTAGTATATTTATATATATATAAATATATTCATATATTTAAATAAATATTGTATATGTATATTATATATTATAATTATATTATAAATGAAAATAAATATCTAATGATAGTACAAAATTTAATAAAGAAAATAAAAATAAACAAAGTGTGGAAAAAACAAGAAATATAAATCAGAGAAATAATAAACCTGCGAGCAATTCCAGCGAAAATTCAAATTTTGAATCGCGGAAACAAACCGATACCGATATTCGTCCAAAGTATGCTTCGTATACTCTTTGTGGTTGTGCCTTGGATAGAATCACCTTAGTTGATGATTTGGGGGTTCTTTCGGACCGAAAACTTAAGTTTTCCAATCATATTTCTAATATGGTCAATAAAGCCATGGGTGTCTTAAGCTTTATTAAGAGATGGTCTAAGGAATTTGACGATCCTTATCTTACAAAGACCCTCTACATCTCACTTGTTCGTCCCATTCTCGAATACGGGTCATGCGTATGGTGTCCCCAGTACACTATTCATAAGGAACGCATCGAATCTGTACAGAAGAACTTTTTACTTTTTGCCTTACGTGGCCTTAACTGGGATGTAAATTTAAGACTGACTTCCTATACTAATAGACTTCTATTATTAAACCTGCCTTCCCTAACCAATCGCAGAACCATGCTAGGCGTCTTATTTATTAACAACCTTATGCAAGGTGACATTGACAGTGAGGCCCTGGTAAGGCAGCTACACTTCTCTGTCCCTTGCAGAACTACACGTAATTACCTTCCACTAACTCTTCCTTATTGTAGATCGAACTATGCACTGCACGATCCGTTCAGGGTATTATGTTCGGACTACAATAAACTTCAACACGTCATAGGTAGCACTAACTCTATCGCTGCTATGAAGTCATTAATTCTTGTCTATCTAGCACGTAATTAGTATTAGTATTAATTAGTAATAGTATCTTCCTCGTCATTCTATCTTCTTTTTCTTAATTTTCATTCTTCACTTGCATGTCGCGTGTATCCTCTATTCGACTTTTTATTCCCTATCGCGTTAATTTTCTTTCTCTCGCGTTTCTACTCGCATTTTTACCGCGTTTCCGTGTCGTTCGTTATGCGTCGGTGCCTCTCGGTCGGTCAGGCGGGAGGTGGACTTCGTCTGGGTTCCGCGCGCAACAAGCATCGGCTTGGTGTCATTTGGACCACTTGTTAATACGTTCTTTGTATTCAACGTCCAACTATCATGCACAAAAATACGTTACGCTGTGTACCGCACAGTATATAAAATGTTAGTAAATTTTTTTCAAACATAGACTTAATAGACGTGGGGAGATAATATAATTTATATGCAAAACATATAAAATATAGGTCGATATATATATTAAAAGGTATCGGTATGATAGCTCATAATATATCGTGAAATCTAAATTAATATTTATTTTATAAATAGTGAATATATAAATTATTAAATAATAATAATTATGTCTATATTATAAAGCTTGTAAATACCTGCATTCATGCATCAACCACGCTGTGGGTTGTATATTTTATTTTTTTTTACATATGTGTGTGTGGACACAAATTAAGTATGTATAAGTGTTTGCATGTATGCACATGTATTTTCGGTAATTGACATGTGCATGGAAAACAAGAGCAACAGTCGAGTTGCACACGACAGTAGGATACCCTTGGACGTATGTTGCCATAAAAAGTATTTAATTGTATAATACTAATTGCAAGCTATAAATTAATAATAATACTGGAGTGCGCTGCCACCTTGCTTCAATTTCGATATTTTGCCAATAATTTATCGCCGCAATTCCCTAAAGCGGTGTGAGCAGTAGATATCGGTATTTCTTTATAAATTTTAAATTGGTTAATATCGATAACAAGGTCCAAGGGTATAAAAATAAAAAAAATAATAATAATTATCAAACCAATTTTCCATTCAATGGTTATACTTAACTATTAGATAATTAAATTTAAATTATTAAAATATGCCTACATACATATTTACATATATCCTGTCATTTAGATTTCTTAATTTCTAACCTATTCCAAACATTACAAACTCATGCCTGAATACTAACAGATATCCCATTGTGATGGCTATGCAAAACCTCAAAAGTCCTAGCACTAATCTTTTCATTATCTAGTATATCAATATGTGTATCCATATTGGTAGTGGACGTTTTCAAATCTAACAAACTCCTTAATCCTTTGCTAATCAAAAAATTATAAATACTCTTACACCTGTTAAAGGTTTTGAGGCACAAATTAAAATATCCTAAAACTAGCAAGCTATCCCCTAAATCACCTAAACGAGAAAATTGATGAATTATCTCCTCAAATTCTATTTTAAATGTGGACAGAGGAAAGTCTGGACTTTTATATAATATAAGAAAACTTATGGCATCAAACCTAAATATGCCGAACTCAAAAACTACTGAGCCAAAAGTTTTTCTACTGCTAAAGGTATGGGAAACTCTATCTACTAGCTCGTTCTTTACATAAATTATGATGCCTGTTAAAGGCCTAATTGATTCAAGTTGAACCACAATAGTGAACCCAGGTATTTCTACAGTTTCATTGCTTATGGAAGTTTCCACGAAACATAATATTGATGACTGAAGCATCAGCTTGTCCGATCGAATATCTTCAAGATGGCAATTCAAGCTCTGAGTATTACGGAAGAAAATGTTAAAGGCAGAACTGTTAATTAAATAATCGTAATGAGTACACAGTAGTTTTTCAGTCCGCAATTTCTTCAATTGGGCTTTCACTTTATCATTATTTTGGGGAGACTTAGGAGGAACAAAATTCCCAATAATGAATAATCCTAAAGCAGTAGTTGCTCTACTGCAAGCTACGTATAATGCAGCACGCTGCATTCTGGAATTAGCATGGACTACCACTTTGCCATACGTAGCTCCCTGACTCTTATGAATTGTGATGCCTTCAGCAGGCACAATTGGAAACTGCCTACGGTCAATGTTAATTTGTGCGTTATTTGAATATTGAAAACTGCGAACAATTTTCTGAATAGGAGTCCATGAAGGATCTGTACGATGTGTACACTTCGAACGCGCAGATTCTCCTACAGTTTCCTCTGTAAATTTCATCCATAAAATGTTGGGAGTGTTGGATGTATTGAAATCTATTTGCATCAACACACCTGATGCCCCGTTTACTAATCCATCTCCTGTGTCTACATTGACCGTCATCATGTACTTGGCAGTATTTTTTAGGAGAAGAGACGTACAGAGTCCCTGTGTAGCGGAAGTTTTAAAACCCTTCACTTCTTCTAATATTCTTTGTTTCCTAGCTGGTTCCAAATGGCCCGCCTTAATAAAATCTTCAGCAGTAGAGAAAAATTGCTCAGTAGCAATTCAGTTAAGTTTCGTTACATTAAATAAATCAACCTCATTATTATTACTAAACAGATGAATTGCATCATCGGGCACTGCCGATGGTTCGCATATTCTAGATTGGAAAAGGACAATATCATCGGCTGTCATACAACCCGATGCCATATTATTTAAGGCAGAAGCGAAAAGCTGATCGTCACGTTGACGCATTATCTCTGTGAGCTCAAAATACAAAAAAAGGTCCCAGAGATACGTACCAAATATTTCATGGTAAGGGTCAGTGGTATTTGGATCGAAAATCCAACTACCTCCTACCGGCTGTAACTGTCTAAGATCACCGAATACGATGATAGAAACACCACCAAAAGGAGAAGTATTTTTGAAAATTTGCTTCAAACGAGAATCTAAATAAGAAAACATTAGAGAGCTAACCATTGATATTTCATCAATAATAATTAATTTAAGATCGATTAACCTTGAATGAAGGGTATTAACTAAATCATGGCTTAAGGCCCTTAGAGGTGCTGAGCGAGATTGATTAACAGGAAGTGAAAACATGGAATGCAGTGTCGAACCACTAATTCCGAATGCTGCTTTTCCTGTTGGTGCACATAAGAGGATTTTAACAGATGTCGGATCAGCTCCTGGTATACTGTTATACATTACGGATAATGACTGAAAAATTGCTGATATAAGTCGACTCTTTCCGACTCCGGCGCCGCCTCCAACAAATTCATAAAAGACTGTATTGATTTTGGCATTATGCAAAGCATGTGTAAAATATAGCTTCTGCTTTAAATTAAGAGATCTAACTATATTAGCTAAGCTTTCCTGAGAAACTAAGGCTGGAAGCTTGATAAAACGAACATTACTATCTTCATCATTCATATCAATATTTCCATCCACATTTAAAACATTTAGATGTGGATCTATTTCAGGCAATCCTAAAACTGTGAAGCCATCATCTACCACTTCCTGTTCTCCAACTTGATTATTCTCATTTTCTGCTTCCTCTGTTAAGTGGCTCAGAGCATCTTCTAGTTCCCTTTCATCTAGTAAATTATATTTTCTGCGATTGTTCTTTACTAACTCCGAATTTTCCCTACAGAACAATTCACAGTCATGTGTGACTAAATCCAAATGCTCATCTCGCCATGGGGCGTAAAGCATTTTTAGCTCTCTGAAATAGTCACTTGTTTCTGTATTGACATTAAATCTCCTATACCTAATTATGCACGCAGTGGTCCTCTTTCTGATGAAGCCACTATTATCGCGAAGAGCGTAAACTATTGATTCAGAAGCCCTAGGCACATCATCGTCAAAGTCATCTGCATTTTCTTGGCGAGCTCCTCGTTCTGATTTGCAGTAGCTATAAAAAGCGGATATCTCAGTGCCAAATATAAATTTGTTACCTAAATGTTGTAACTTTTGCTTAATAGTTACATTGTTATTGTCTTTAATCTCATTGATTGCCTCACGCATCAACATTGAGATACCTCTCTGAGACTTGTTAATATAATTAACGACGTAGCTGCAGCAAGCATAGGGGTCTAAAATAAACTGAATATCTATATTTGCTCGCTGCAACAAAAGGAGGTGCTTGTTATAAGCGTTAAGCTTGATTGCTGCAAAAGATCGCTTCAAAAAAACTTGGTTTCTTTATACTTGATCTTACAGCATTAATGTAGCCCTCATAACTAAGGTTAAGTTGATCGTGGGACAAAAAGTTGTCAAAATCGTTAAAATTTTCTACGCTTTCACGATCAAATGGGAAGTCGAGCAGACTTTGAATTTTTTCGAAATTCCTACGATGCTCGGCCAAATTTGGAGCATTTTCTTCTAAAGGGAGAAGAATTTCTGTTTGAGGCATGGGAAGGTATGGGATACCAAATCTACAAATTTGTTTTGACCTAATTTCTCGCCTGCAAGAGTGCCCGTGACTATGGAGTTGATACTCCAAATATGGAGCAACGTCCGGGCAACTAGAATCAGCAGTAATAAACTGATCAATAAAGGACTTCACAGGCATAAATGTGGACTCATTCTTTAGGTCGAGCTTTGGGGCGTCTTTCAGCCAGAACATGCCATGTATATGTGGAGAGCCTCTTTGCTGAAACTCCACTCGCCAATAAAACTTGATGACCTGGTGACAACCAAAGACACCGCCTTCCTTTTTCATCAGTTTTAAAACCTGTCTATATCGAAAATCGAAATATCTGGCACAGGTCACTGAGTCTGCTCTAATGAGACGAGCTTTCTCATTAAACCCCAAATTTAACGCTTCTTCTTCGGATACTTCTAGCTTGTCTACATTTTTACATAGCAAGACTAAAAGCTCCGGCCACCTAGTTTCCGCTGCGGAAAATGTTATAAAAAAAGTTGGAAGCCCTACCTGCCTAATCATAGCCATCACTTTCTTTTTCTCGTCCTCCCAATGAGCAGGAGACGTGCGAATACCTTTTAAAAGCCTATAGCCATCATCATGAAGTATTAACCTATTTAAAGATTCATCATTACGCACATCAGCAGCCGAAATGCCTTGAGTGGCAGAGTGCTTACGTAAGCAAATTGATGTGCTATTCCTAATGCTAATCATTTCTAACTTTTTGAAGTTATGAAATAATTTATCAGTTTTACAACCTCTTCTATCAAAATTCCTAAGCTCTGATGTAACTATAGTTGTAAAACTTTCCTGACATTTCCTTTTAATGCCTGCAAATATTGTGGGAAAAGCCAGTTCCTCTAAATCACAATCGGTTATCATGTCAAGAGGTCGCTGACCCTCTCCTGGTGCTATAGCAATTCGAGGAATATCTATGTTTTCAACAGGGACATTTTCCATGAAGGTTTCTTGACCTCCTGGATTCAACTCTACCTCTTCTTCTACTACTCTATGCTCATTAGGTTGTGCTGCCTTTTCTAACATTTGACACACAATGTCCCTGTCGTCTGCTGACGCAACAAATGGTACAGTCTCAGCAGAGTAAGTAGACAACCACTGTTCATTGATAGTAACCTGGTGCTTCTTATAAAGTTCTGTGTTCACTAAATACCGAATTGCATCAACTATCTTTGAGGGCCTTATGGTTTCAGCCATGAAATCATGGTTATACTACATTCTACGCTTAAGATGAATCTGAACTACTTCGGCTTCATTAAATGCCCTGGGAAGGGAAGTTACAACATTTGCAACTGGAATTGGCACATTGATCACTGCTCCTTTAATGGCACTTTGACGTCCATATCCAAGAGACTTTATGATCATAAAAGGAAGACGGGGAGAAATCAGCCTTTCTTCTAGAGGCGTCAAGCCTTTCAGGCATTTCGGAAGCTCCGGAAAATTTAGGCCATTTGTAATAGAAGCCTTTGGTTTTTTCCCTGACTTAATACTGCGGCTGCAGGTTTTGCAAAAGCTAAACCTATTATTATGGGATGGAAACATAGAGGAAAGATACAAAATATCAACACTATCTGCCTCACTACACTTTTCCTCTATGACCTCACGCGAAATTTTGTCCACTTGATGTGGAAACCACAAACCTTTGCAACATATGCAAACCTGATCGGGTCCCTGCTTGACTGTCTTATTAAAATTGGCTATTAGGCAATCTAAACTAGTTTTAACCTGCGATATCCTATCATCTGGAAGGGTATTCGCACGGTCCACTCTATTGCGGGACGCGTTTCTCCTATTCTCTGCTATCCTATTGGTGCAAATACTCCTATATAGACTCACTCTTTGCGACATATTCCTATGGGCTTCAAAGGCCTCACGTTGAGCTCGAATTCGAGCACTGCGGCGTGCACTAGTATTACGTGCCTGCTCAACAATCCTACGAATAGGATCGTTTCTAACCTGAGACCTTTGACTTCTATCTATTGCCCTTTCTAAAATTCGCGTCTCCTGATTTTGTCGCTGAATCGCCCTTCTAACAGCATCTCGTCCGCTTTCGTTGGACCTGAATTGTGGACATTGCCTGCGCCTCGATCGACGCAAGGTATTGGCAAGTTGTTCGGCATTTCTAGTTGAATGATCAGTTCGTCGAACACGGCGACGAACTGCATCCTGCTCTCTTTCCTGAGATCGAAACTCAGCATCTTGCCTGCGACTCGAACGACGCGAAGTGTTGGCAAGTTGTTCATCTGTTTTAATTGCAGAATCACTGCGACGTACACGGCGACGAACTGCATCCTGCTCTCTTTCCT
This sequence comes from Zaprionus ornatus, assembly GCA_018904035.1. Classification (NCBI taxonomy): domain Eukaryota; kingdom Metazoa; phylum Arthropoda; class Insecta; order Diptera; family Drosophilidae; genus Zaprionus; species Zaprionus ornatus. Next base: position 600,077 of record JAEIFZ010000032.1, on the reverse strand, counting down.
GAGATCGAAACTCAGCATCTTGCCTGCGACTCGAACGACGCGAAGTGTCAGCAAGTTGTTCTTGTAATCTGATTGGCGAAGAAGCCCGAAGAGTAGTGTGACGAATTGTGTCCGGTAATTTCTCAACGGCCCTAAATGTTCTATTACTTCTGCGGACTCGATGCTGTTGACTATCTCTAACCCTTTCAGCTTCCCTAAATTCGAAATTTTGCCTACGTTCTCTATGTGCCTCTAGATTATTTACGCGTTCCTGCTCAGAAAAGTCTATATCTGACCTATTCAAACGATTTCTTTTTCGCTGTGTTTGACTCCTATTGCAAGCTGACTTTCTCTTAAGTCTAGGCATCTTCTAATATATAAGTTTTAAAATAATATATAGGTATGTTAAAAATAAAATTCTTATAAATTAATTTAATTTGAATATATATTTATCAAAAATTAATATATAGTTATATATATAAAATAAAGTTAGTATATTTATTTATATATATAAATATATTCATATATTTAAATAGATATATATATATTATAATTATATTCATATATTTAAATAAATATATGTATATTATTTAAAATAATTATATTATAAATGAAAATAAATATCTAATGAAAGAACAAATAATAATAAAATTTAATAAGGAAAATAAAAATAAACAAAATGTGGAAAAAAGAATAAATATAAATCAAAGAAATAATAAATTAAACCTGCAAGAAATTCCAGCGAAAATTCCAATTTGAATCGCGGAAACGAACCGATACCGATGTTCACGTACAATCACACACACTTCAGAAGAGTCTATACACATATATGTATGCATGCACAAAAATACGTTACGCTGAGTACCGCACTTTTCTAAAATTGCGCGCCACGTTCCGGGCAGGGCGCAATCATTCACACGCATAAAAAATGTTCCGTTAACGCATAACAATCACACACGAGGATTTACTTATTATATACTCGACTTATATTAATTTGCATTAAATGTTAAATGTATCACGAACACGCGAATTAATTATATATTATTTTATATTTAATATCGAAAATACAAATGATAATCGACAATCGACGACGACACCGAACACGCCAATCGCAAACTACAAATTAACATAACACTGAAGCGCGCTGCCACCTTGCAACAATTTTGATACGTTCCCAATAATTTATCGCCGCAATTAAAAAGTGCGCGAAATCTTAAATTTATAATAATGATATATAGACAAAACAAAGTAGAAGAAATGTTAGTACATTTTTTTCAAACATAGTTTCAATAGACGTGGGGATATAATATAATTTACACATATTAATATAATTTATATGCAAAACATATGAAATATATATCGATATGTTTAATATATATTAAAAGCTATCGATATGATGGCTCATAATATATCGTGAAATCTAAATTAATATTTATTTAATAAAAAGTCAATATATAAATTATTAAATAATAATAATAATATGTCTATATTAGAAATCTAGTAAATACCTGCATTCATGCATGCCGATCAACCACGCTATTGGTTGTATATAATTTTACATATGTATGTGTGAACACAAATTAAGTATGTATAAGTGTTTGCATTTATGCACATGTATTTTGGGTAATTGACATGTGCATGAAAAAGAAGAGTCGAGAAACAGCTCGCGCTTCGCGCTCGCATCGTTTATCCTTTTCTTTCATGCACAAGTAATTTAGTTCTGACGTCATCGACAACTTCTTTGCTTTCTTCATATTCATATATACGCCACCTATTGGTTGAGTGTTAGCATATATTTATGCACATGTATTTTCGGTAATTGACATGTGCATGGAAAAGAAGAGTCGAGAAACAGCTCGCGCTTCGCGCTCGCATCGTTGTCCTTTTCTTTCATGCATAAGGAATTTAGTTCTGACGTCATCGACAAGTTCTTTGCTGGTCGAAGTGTCGAAATGGTTTATCTAATAACTTCAGTGTTTATTGTCTGATCGGATTGCAATTTGGAGGATAAGTTCATATATTATTTATCTATATATATGCTAAAGCAGAACGTTAAGAAATGAGTTCTTCGAATGTAAATAGCAATGTAAACCAAAATTGGCGGTTTGCGGGGGCGGTAGGCGTGTTATTCCAAATTGAAAATAAACTTGATCTGCGTATGGTATACAGGAATCTTCATGCTAAATTTGGTGTCCGTAGCTTTTGTAATAGCTGAGATCGGCGCGTTCATCCAGACAGACAGACAGACGGACAGACGGACAGACAGACGGACATGGCTCAATCGACTCGGCTATTGATCCTGAGCAAGAATATATATACTTTATGGGGTCTCCGACGCCTCCTTCTGCCTGTTACATACATTTGCACAAAGTTAGTATATATATTTTATATATATTAGTATATTTATTTTTTTATTATTCAGTTCTTAATAATATATTTATTATTATTTTTATATATATATTTTATTTTAAGTGTAGTTAAGTAACTCTTGCATCTTTTAAAATATCACTCTACTCACAAATTTATACTTAAGAAGCATCGTTGGTTGTTTCCCCAGGACTATGCAATCTGCTCCTGATTATCGGCTGCGCCAGTTATAGATGGGCCGTAGCTCCACTTAGTCACTTGGTTAATGGTATGTTGATGTTTAAATTCCGTAAGAGAGATTGGACAACAAATATTTCTATTCTGTTTTCTCGTTTTTTCGGCAATTACATTTATGATATGGAGTTAATGAGCGTGATTAATTATCTGTGGTCTTACGCACGATCAAAATGCAACTGAAGGGCGTCGCAAAAACTTCTTTGTGCTTGTTGTTGTCAGCAACAACGCCTCGCTATAACGGTCCTTTCTAAGCTACAAATGTAAAGTTGACCAATCACATCATATTTATAGGCTGAGCAACATGAAATCTATTTCTAGAATTTCGAGAGCTTGTGCGCTCATAATGTATTTGTCAACATGTGCATAGGTTTATTTCACAATATGTTGTTGTTCGTGTATGTTCCCTAGAATATGTGGACTGCTGAGCTGTTATTGCTGTGACCCTTGATGCCGTTGTCATTCAGCGGGGTCTGGACGGTTTCGGTGGGAATGGGGAAGGCGTAGTGGTAACTAGCGCGTAGCGCCAACTGTTTCTCGACTGCACATGTGAATTACCGAAAAGAGATGTGCATATATGCTAACATTCTCATATATACTTAATTTGTATACAACCAATAGCATGGTAGATCGGTATGAATGTATGCAAGTATTTCATGCATTTGTACATATTCATAATATTCATAATATGCGTACGTGCACATATGATTATTATTTAATTATTCATATTTTAGGGTCAGGAAAAAATGTAAAACCATTCATGCAATTAAATAAATATTAGTTTTGATAACTCGTTATATTGCGAGTTATCGATATTGGCCCATTTAACATTTATTAAGAAATACCGATATGTAATGCTCACACCATTTTTTGCAGTCTTTCACGCGCTAGGAAATTGCAACGATAAATTATTGGCAACGAAATTCATGCAAGACGGCAGCGGACTGTAGTGTTATGATTAATTTTTAGCTTGCGATTAGGCTACATAGGTCAATGGGTATCCCACTGTCGCGTGCTGCATGACTGTTTTTCTCCTTCCCTTTATTTTACTACTTAAGTAAATTTGTATAAATATATATGAAAAAGTGCGCTAAGCATTTTTAGCAAAGTAAAATAAATTGTTAAAAAAAAAAAGTGTAAGACGCGGTGGTTCGGTTCACAATGTACAACTTTAATTGCTGCTGGCTTCACAGAATATTCACTACTGACACGAGCGGTGACCACAGCTTGGCCACGCACTCTCAAATTTGCCGTCGGCAATTGCCGATCGGCTTACTATAAAAATATAAGAGAAACTTACACTAAACAATTCATATGCATTCTCTTAAACTAGCTTAACTCTATCAATTCAAGGTGCTTTGTAACATTATAATAATAACAATTTAACTATAATACTATTTATAATATTTAATATTATTAATAATATTTATAATAAGATGCTGCTCCGACAATATACATATATATATATATATGCGTGGAGACAGGGCGAGAAGACACAATTTGAAGCATATGTATGTAACGAATTTTTGGAAAGCGCTAAAATGCATACAAATACTTATTGCTCTATCGCTTAGTCTAATGCTTACGACACTTGTTTATTCGCTTATGCATTGTCTACACTTTCTTCTTCTTCTGTTCGTCAATTAAATTTGTGCGTGTCGTTGGAACATATTATAACAACGCGATATTTAAATCCAAATAAAGCGCAATTTTTATTGCGACTATAATTAATTACTTATAGTTAAATAGTTGTTGCGATTTGTGTTAACTTTTGTTAATAAACTTTTGTAAAAGTGTGCTTGCGGAATTCGTTATAGTAGTTATTTATATATAATAATATTAATAATAATAATATTCAACTTTATTTAATTGCTTTTTTTAAATATAATAAATACAATTACAAACTTGTATTTCGTTTATATGTAGTACTATAATCCATGGCATTATACAGTCAGCACGTGACTGTAGCGTTCGACTGGTTATTCCGGGTATAGCATAACTCTTAGTGAAGAATCATTAAGTTAAAGCTAAGATTAAGTATAGATGTGACAGAAGAATTAAATAAAAAAGTAAAAAAAGTGGTCCTGCGGTACTGTCACGAAGCGTTGCTACTCAGGATCTGAGCGGATGCCTCCTAGGGCACCTCCCCCGTGCGGCGCTACCATCAGCGTTTTGGTCGTGCCTTCTGCAAAGGAGAGTGGGTCCATCTTTCCTTCGTAGATGCATTCCATCTGGCTTGGTGCTTCCTTATGCGAGCGTCCGATTGCGAATCTTGTCTTGATTGAGGCCTTTGGATAAATATCTCCTGTGCTTCGACTGTCAGCAGATCGATCGACTGATTTAGGAACAGAACACGTATGTGATTTTTTTTTATTCCAGGTATAGCATAAGTCACATCACAGTCACAGAATAACATAAACTTAAAGCTACGATTGGCTTTAGTAAAAAGAAAAGAAGCGGTTCTCAGGTTTCCTGCGTAAAGCAGCAAAGCCGACATTATTAAGCATGCTCTTCACTAGCGTAGAGCGACTGAGAGGCCTCCTCCTCTTTTAGTGAAGACCAGCGCCCTCGGTAGGTAGACTCGAGAACCCGTCGGTAGCTTTTGCTCTCTGCCTTTGCCCAAATCTGAGCGCCATAATGCATAGTTGATTTCAGCGCTTCCGTAAGGAGCCGCCTCCTTGCTTGCCTGGGGGCCATCTTTTGAGCATTATCTTGCTTAGAGCTCTCCCAGGTTCAACTGCTCTTGCGCTTTCATGGTTAGGTGGTCCGCTAACTGAAGCCCCGCTCTACCTAGCCAATCTCTAAACGTTATCAGCAAAGCCTACAACGGTAGTGTCTACTGGAAGGGGCAACATCAATATACCGTCGTACATAGCGTTCCACAGTAAGGGTCCGAGGACTGAGCCCTGTGGAACATCCCCAGTACTTCGGTACCTCATTTCTCCTTCCAATGTGTGGTACTGCAGGATCCTGTCATTGAAATAGCTTCCGATAATGCGCCTTAGGTACTCTGTAATTTTGTAGAATTTTCACTCAGCTTGCCGCGTTGAACGCATTCTATATGTCTAGCATCAGCACCAAGCAGTATTGCTTGGAACCACCATCTGGTTCCCTCCAGACTGTTGAGATGGCGTCTATCGTAGATCGCTGCTTCCTGAACTCGAATTACATCGGAGCGAGGTCGCCAGCTTGCATTATAGGCCATTCCAGCCTATTTGCCAGTAGTTTTTCCAATATTTTTCCTGGCGTATCTATAAAGCAGATAGGCCTATAGGATGATGGCTCTGCAGTTAGTTTGTTGGGTTTTGGAAGCAACACCAACTTCTGAACTTTCCCATCCTTCATGCACACGACTGAGCTGAATAAGATTGGAATAAGATTGAGTCCAGGCGCCTTGTCTTCTCCGGTTTTGTTTGCGATGGATACTAGCTCCATCACCGTCACCTCATGACGAGGGCGTACAAGGATTTTGTCGGTTGCTGGATCCCTAGAAATTGGTGACATCGGTGGGGGCAAGGTCATGACTATCGTCCGCATAACGTCAGCCTCCATCGGAGGGGCAGGATTGACGGCTGTTAGTTTCTTAACTGTCACTTTGTAAGCCATTCCCCAGATATCGTTTTCCGCAGCAACATACTGTGCCATGAAGCAGGATAATTTGCTGGTACGGATTGCTTGTTCCGGAACGGAACGCCAGATCGATAATAGATCCAATTCTTCCTTTGCTGAATGTGTTGCTCGTTCAAGTGTTGAGTAGTACAATATTTAAAACTGCAAAGGGCTCAAGCAGACCAATTCCTCGGACCATGCGTTGAAGTCCTGACCTGCTATCAATTTGTTTTGCCTTCCCCTCGCGTCCTGAGCATGTCTGTCCAGGGTGTTTCGAATCTCTGTAGCGAAAGGCTGGGAGCAAGGTAGCAGCTGTATATCCAGTACGCTCCAATTTTTGCTCTTAGGAACCAATCTTTCTTGCATGTAGCTGAAGAATGTGTTCTTCGCATGTCCATAAGACAGCGCATCCCGCGCTTGCTAGCTCGTGGCTGGATTTCCCTCACTTATATTAGGATCACATTAAATGCAGACATCGATCTTGAGCTCCCGTAATGTTTGGGCTAGGTACACTCTACAGTGGTTAAAGTTAACTTGGAGGAACCTTCAGTAAGTCGGCATATGTACATCCTTTGCCAGTCAGTATGATTGCATCCTCTCGGACCATCCTGGACCCTGGTTTTGCACTTTTGTCCATTCCTTCTCTTTGGATTTCACTTGCGCAGTATCGCTGGGAATAGTGGTTGCACGAGGAAGTATAGCCCCAGTTTCCTGGAAGCCCTTTTGGGAAGTGTTTGTCAGTTCGTGTCAGTTAGTGAATCCCTGGGTCTTTGAGGAGTGTTCTTACGAGAATCAATTTGGGTGGTGTTGAATTCTCCAATTTTGGTATTTGTCTGGGTGAACTTGCTGGTAGCTTCCACTTGAATAAGCTGAGCAGAATTTTGGTTGCTTGTCGCACGGGCACAAAGTATTTCAGCCCTCTTTTGAATGCTCACCACGTTGGTGATTTCATCATTCATAAGCTGATTTATGTGACGCTGGCCCTTGAGAAAAATGATGTCCAAGAATCCTTCCAGGATACTTCCCATTTGGGCGATTGCATCGCTTACAGATTTTGCTCGTAATTTCTAGCTGTCAATTTATTCTATTTATTTTCGCCTTTATTCTTTTTGTCTGGTCCACTCCAAACATTTCAAAATTATTCAAATTTGAATTCAAATGAACTTAAAATTAATTAAATTCGAATTTTAACGCTCCGCGCTTAAGTGTAAGAAACATCTGGCAACGCTATCTACCGTAATAGATGGTATGCACTATTAATACCCTTACTATACAGGTAAGGTTATGCCTACGTACTAAAAAAACTTCGGTGAGCAGGATGTGATGCCGTGTCGAATTCTTACTTAGAATACGTTAGCATGTAGTCCCTTCCTTAACTCTTTAGTCGCCTTTTACAACAAGCCGAACCCGCTGAGGTAGTATTCTAGCCCCGCCACCAAGCAGGGATTAGTCTCCCTAATTAATTATTATCTACCAACCGGCTCTATTGGTCAACTCATCGGCCCGGACCCTCTTCGTAATGTTAATGATGATGCCATGCCCCACCTCCCATGAATCTTTGTTCCCAACATAGCAAAGAACAAGCCTCTTGGACTGAGCGGCACCCCAGACAGAGACCCTAGCTTATCTGTCTCCAATGAAAACCGGGAACAATGCATAAGGACATGCTCCGCTGTTTCCACAGCGTTGGAGCAGTAGAGGCACTGGGTTGAATTTACATGGGAAAACCGAAATAGATAAGCCCGGAGGCAGGAACTGGGTCAGGTGGTAGTCCACTACTTTTTGTTGAGACTCTGCCCATTCCGTTACCACTGGGATGAGCTGGTAGGTCCATCTCCCACGGTGCGACGTTTGCCATCTGGCCTGCCACTCTCTCGTCAGCCACTCTTGAGTCTCTAGCCGAGAAACGCCATCTCGAATTAAGCTCAGTTCCTTGATCTCGAGGTCGATGGGCGGCATGCCTGTCAGAGCAAGTGGGGCCTTTAAGGTACGACACTTATTGGTGTCTTTGCTCCAGATAGGCGCAGCATATAGAAGCATCGCTTTTGCTACCGCCACCATCACCATCACCAGCTGATGCTTCATAGCCGGCTTCCTGGGTGCACCCACGTTTGGTATGAGCCTTGCTTTCTGCTAGTATAAATTGCGTGATCCTTTAAAGAGAGCCTGTGGTCTATAATGACACCCAGGTATTAGTGATCCCCCTGAAGCCACCTGGATCCCATTAACTATTAACATTAGTCAATGGTCGATCTAATCGTCGCATTGCACTTTACCTTGTTCTTAGATATTTCTACAACATCCGAGAGGGCATCAAGGGTACTTTTTCCCTTTCGGATGCCGTACTGCTGCCTACTCAGGCCATTGGAGCTCTCTGTTGTTTCTGTTGTTGCGAGCTTACCTACTATGTCCAGCAAACATAGTGGGCGGTTGTTACCTGCACCATGTGCTTTCCCCTTACCTTTCGGCAGTAACACAAGCTTTTGATTTATCCATCACTTGAGAAAGACCCCATCCACGAAACACTGCTGAAAAGTGTCCTTGATCACCACTCTCGGAATTCCATAGAGGCCAGGAGATTTGTTAGCCTTTATACGCATAGCTGCCTCGACTACTTCACTTACTGATACGCAAGGGATGGGAGACGCAGGGGTATCCGCTAGTGGCTGCCATATCGTGACCGCTTCAGGGAACAGCTTCGCCACAATATTATTCATCTTATTGGGTTCCGACGGAGTACCTTCTGTCTTCCTAAGCTTATTGCTTACGAGTTTGTAGGCGAGGCCCCAAGGGTCGTCGTCTACGCTCTCTAGCAGATCCTTTGGCAGCCGATATACCTTTTTTGAGCTCTGAACGCTTGGCTCAGAAAACCTGAAGAAGTTCCGCGTGGCTAGGGTCTCCTCTGGTTCGTTGCGCTCGTTTCATAGTCCTGTGGCACTCTGACCGAAGCTGGTGTAAGGAGTCATTCCACCAGCAGACAGGAACTTACGCTTTACCTTGCTTTTCCTAAGCATCATAGCATCGCAGGTTGATACCAGTAGCTTCATATGGTCAGCCGCCATTGTCTCCGCATGACCGATTGAGATGTTAGCGAGTCGATTTAATATGACAGCATATCATTATCGATCTTCCGAGCATACCAAGCTTGAGTGTGTTCCTCCGCCAACTGCGCACCGGTCACACGTATAAGGCGATTAGAGCATGGTCGCTCAGCGTTACCTCATCGGAGACTATTAAATTTGCGTTGGCTACTAAGCCTCTGCTGACGAAGGTGATATCAATGTATCACGTGCTCCAGTCGTTGTTGAAGGTCGGCTTGCGTCCGTTATTCAGCAGTACCAAGACGAGCATTTTAAACTGTCAATGGTGAAGTTGATTTAATCATTTCTGTTTTGTAAATAATAAATAATTATGTCGCTTAAGAAAAAACTAATAAATACATTTATTTATTTTATTACTTATTTATATATTTAAATAAATAAAAGCACTTCAAGTGATTAATCCGATGGAACTGTTAAAGCTTTTTGAATGTATTATATTGTTGTAATATTATTATTATTGTTTGCGCTGAAATAGGGAAAAAAGGGTATTTTTAATTAATTTTTGTTTTGTTAGAAATGAGCTGAAAGAAGTGAATTGAATCATCTGTTAAAATGTAAATAATATTGATAAAAGCTGAATGCTATAATTCAATTGTAATGTAATCGATATGAACATAGGTTACATACTATATGTCAGATAAACATCGAATGGTCTATGATCACTATATATAATAAGAAATATAGAATTGAAACCGAAGTTGCTTGCACCAGACGTATTCATTTTATTTACGTGATCTCGAGAATATTCCGAGCGGGAAAAGGACTGGCGGAAACATTGCGCCCGAGCAGGGACTACTTGGAGAAGGTTCAAGACACATTGGCATAATTGGAGCCCATCGTTGGAGCAACATTTACATTGACACATCGTTGGAGCTACTATTCGTCTTATTCGAGCTCATCGTTGGAGCTGAATTTGCAGTTGGAGCAGACACCAGAAGGAGGCTTGGAGCTGCTTGTAATATTGAAGAAGTGTCGGCTCCATCATCTTACTGTGAGTAGAATATAGCTTGGTGCTCCCAGAGTGGATTGCACGGCATATAGGGTTATAGTTTGGTGTGTGTGCTACAATAAGTGTTAAAGTCAACAAATATAAAATAAAAAGTTGCATTTGGCAAAAGTGTGTGGTTATCTGAATCGCTATCATAGTCAGTGAACGGCTAGGTTATATTGGCAGGTTAAATTACATATGTATGTAAATATATGTGCAGTTGTTGTTGTACCTAGTTGCATACATAAGTAGAAGAACCCGTGTGATCTTTAAATGATCGTCAGCCAAAAACAGTAACACATAGAAGTTGAGGAGAACGACAGAAAGAGAAAAGTTACCTCTTAAATTTTTTGCGCAAGTTAATCTCTCTATTTTATGCGTTCACATGTTAAGAAGTACTGCAAAAACGCAATCAATGAAAACAACGAAAAGAAAAATTTACTGTTGCATATTTTGAGTGATTTAGTTTCGTTGTTCTTTGCGTTAACATTGCAATCGAACTTGCAATTTAGTGGTGCGAAATGATTGAGTGCGGATTTGAGTTCTTATAAATTCTAACTGCTAGTGCAATTTTGAGCACAGTAGTTATTGAATAATAAAACATTAATAGTATTCAAATTATCTGTGAATAAAAAAGTATAATGGCACCAAAAAGAGGAAATAAAGAGGAGTTCCACTTATCTCGTGAAAGTTTATTGTCGTCATTGAATCGCACTAAAATTTATATTGAAAATAATGGCGTGTCAATGGATGCCTCAGAGTTGAAAGCACGTTTAAGTTTGGTTGAATCAGTTTTTACTCAGCTGTGCAGTGTACAACAGCAAATTAAAATGAACACGGATGATGTTAGTGAATTTGAGAATCGAAACGAAATAGAAGATATTTATTGTGAAGTAAAATCACGAATATTATCTCAATTGACTCTTAGAGGACGTCGCTCAATAACTGCAACAAGTCCATTTCAAAATGCATCATTGTCCACTGTAGAATCTCGGGTTTCGAAGCCAAAAATTAAAGCTACCAGAATTTAATGGGAATTTCACAGAGTGGACAAGCTGGTTCAATACTCTTTGTACTTTAATCGACGCAGATGGAGAAGTAGATGACCTTTCTAAATTTGTGCTTAGGGCCAATTCCATTAGAAACTATTGAGTGCTTAGAGCTTTCGACCGACAAGTATAGAAGGGCTTTGCAACTGTTAAAGATAGATTTGAGAACAAGTCTATAATAGTTCAAGCTCATGTACACGAGCAATATCAATAAGCTTTAGCAGCCAACTTCTGAAGATTTGAGATTGTTGGTCGATAGAGTTAATGCGCAATTGGAGGCTCTTCGGTCATTGAATAAAGACAGCGAGATTTTAGAAGCATTGTTATTCCAATTAATTCAAGATAAGCTCGATGATGAAACGCTAGAGAAATGGGTAAATGAATTCGATAATTCTCAGTTACCTTCTTGGAATTTGCTTGCACAGTTTGCAATAAATAGGAGCATAAACATGGCTCATCGAGAAGTTAGAAGACGCGAGTTCCCTAAGAAAATAAATAGTTGAAAAAGAGCAAGTTTGTCAACTGTTGTGGAAGCATGCCTAAACTCCTGCTATTGTTGTTCAGGATCGCATAATGTAAAGGTGTGTCTGAAATTCGCATCGTTAAACTCTTTGCAAAGATATTTTGAAATAAAGAAACATGGGTTGTGTGTTCGCTGTTTTAGTAAGCGACACCAAACAAAGTATTGTAAGGCCCAAGCATGTACTATTTGCAATAAGCCACAATTATTATACAGAGACTCAGGAAACGCAAGAGCTCAATCGGTAGGTGATCCAGCCAACTCAACAGCCATGCAGAGTGCTTTGTTGACCAATAGAGGGTCTGGTTATTTAGCTACTGCAGTTGTGTTGGTTGAAGATGCATACGTTTCGTAAATGTAGATGCGTATTAGACTTCGGTAGTCAAATTAACCTGGTGACTGCTCAATTTGCCTCAGAATTAGGTTTGCGTATGTATGATTGAAGCTCAATACTCCCTTAATGGTGTAGGAAATTTCAATTCTGTCATTGGTGAAGTTGTAAGTACCATCAAATCCAGAGTAACTAATTTTATAGCAGTCGGGAGCTTTAGTATCTTGCCAAAAATGACGCAGCATAATCCTGCAACTACAGATTCATTGAGGTCGCTTATCCCTAGCAGTATAAAACTTGCTGACCCATCGTTTGATATGCCAGATAAAAAAAAAACATGCTCATTGGAGTATATTTATTCTTTAAATTAATCGTGGCAAGCCAAATCAAAATGGGCCTAAACAAACTAATTCTTTAAAAATCCCTCTTAGGTTGGATAGTGGTAGGAGAATACATTCCAGATGAGAGTGTTGCTTTGCTAACAACAAGACACAGAGCAGTTTCAAAATTTGGTGCAAAACTTTTGGCTCTGTGAAGGAGTTGCTCATTCTTCAAAACAATTTACTGAAGCAGAGCAGCTTTGTGACGATAAATTCGTGAGTACTGTAAAAAGGACAGATGAAAATCGCATTGTAGTTCGTCTGCCGTTCAAGCAGCCACGAGAAAAGCTGGGAAAATCTTATACGAGGGTCGTTTGATAAGTCCGTGACTTTTTGAATAAAATATATTTTTTTCGTCAAAGAAGCGTTTTATTTCTCAACATAATCTCCTTTTAGCTCTATACATTTAGTCCAGCGTTTTTCCAATTTTTTTATTCCTTCCAAATAATAGGTTTTCTCAAGGCCCTCAAAATAGTCGTTTGTTTCTGTGATGACCTCTTCATTTGACCCGAATCTCTTACCGCCGAGCCATTTCTTCATGTTTGGAAACAAAAAATAGTCACAGGGGGCTAAATCTGGAGAATATGCTGGATGGGGTAGCAGTTCGTAGCCCAATTTATGAAATTTTGCCATGCTGACTACACACGTGTGCACCCGTGCATTGTCCTGATGGAACAGCACTTTTTTTCGCCAAATGCGGTCGTTTCTGCTTCAAATCAATATCGAATCTGTCCAAAAGCTCTGAATAATATTCGCCGGTGATCGTTTTACCCTTTTCAAGGTAATCGATGTGAATGATACCTTGTGCATCCCAAAAAACTGTGGCCATGACCTTGTTGGCCGACAGACCCACCTTGGCCTTCTTTGGTGCACGTTCACCCGGAGAAACCCACTGTCTTGATTGTTCTTTGGTCTCTGGTGTGGTGTGGTGGATCCATGTTTCGTCTACGGTAACGAAACGGCGCAAAAATTCGTTTGGATTGCGGTTGAACATCGCCAAACACTCCTTTGAAATGGTCACACGGTTGCGCTTATGGTCGTGTGTGAGCAATCGCGGCACCCATCGCGCGGAAAGCTTTTTCATGTCCAAATATTCATGTAAAATGTGATGTACCCGTTCAGTTGAGATGCCTACAGCCTCAGCTACCTCACGCACTTTCATTCTCCGATCATCCAATATCATTCCATGGATTTTGTCGACGATTTCTGGCATGACGACCTCTTTTGGGCGACCTGAACGTTCGGCATCACTTGTACTGGTACGACCACAACGGAACTCAGTAAACCATTTCTTAACCATTGAAATTGATGGTGCAGAGTCCCCATAATATTTATCAAGTCTTTCCTTGGTTTCGGTGATGGATTTTTTACGCAAAAAATAATGCTTAATTAGCACACGAAATTCACTTTTTTCCATTTTCGTTAAAATTCACGAGATCGTCTGCTTTCAATGCCTATAAAACGCAAACTAAGAAACGCAGCTTTCTCAAAATTTTACAGTCAGCTGTTAATCGATAACTGCTGACAGGAGCAGTGTTGTATTTAGAGCAGGTGCGCGGCAAATACAAAAAGTCACGGACTTATCAAACGACCCTCGTAATATTGCCTTAAATAGGTTTCTAAATTTGGAAAGAAAACTTAACAGGCATCCTGAGCTAAAGAAAGAGTATGTGGCGTTTATAGATGATTACAAGGAATTAAATCACTTGGAGGAGCTACCTAATGTTGAAGTACGACAAGTGAAATATTTTATTCCGCATCATCCAGTAATTCGCCCAGAAAGTTTAACAACAAAATTGAGGGTTGTGTTTGATGCATCTTGTAAAACAAGCAATGGGTTAGCTTTGAATGATACGATGTTGGTAGGACCCACTCTGCAAGCAGATTTATTTGATACTTTAGTTCGCTTTCATTTTTGTAGGTACGCGCTCACTGCGGATATATTTAAAATGTATCGTCAGATTTTGGACGATCCCTCTGATTGTGACTATCAATGTATTTTATGGCGTGTATGCAGCACTGAATAAAGTGCTGCACCTTAAAACTGTTACCTATGGCACGAACTCAGCACCTTTTTTGCGGGTGCGATGTTTGTACTATTTGGCAGCTCAGTTTGGTAGTCAATATCCATTAGCAGATGAAGCAGTGAGGCGTAATTTTTATATGGACGAAATGCTATCTGGTGTAGATTCGTTGGTACAAATACTCCGTTGTTGCTCTGTTGCCTCCAAACTATCTGATAGAGATTATCTGCTAGTTTTTGGTGATTTCAACTTACCAGAAGTAACTTGGTCATCTCAATCCGATATATTGGTACCCTCTGTATTTAACTCTTTTTTAAATGGCCTCTTGGCGCTGTCTCTTTATCAAATAAAACCTGTTCCTAATTGTAGTGGCAGAATGCTTGATTTAATTTTCTATTCTGACATTTTACTAAATACTATCTATATAATGAATCCCTTAGTTCTTCCTGAAGATCCCTATCATCCTATATTGGACCTGGTTCTAACTCTGCCAACTTCTATGCAAACTGCAATTGTTTCCCCTATAGTAAAATCACGTTGTTTCCGTAGGACCGATTTTCAAAAATTGAATTGTTTAATTTTGGAAGTTGTTTGGTCATTTCTTTATTCATGTTCTGATCTAAATACATGCATTTCATTTTTTTATTCCTCTATGAACTCATTTTTGACCAATGTGTTCCTGTTACTTTTCCCGTAAAGTCCAATAGGCCTCCTTGCTCCTTGCTCTGAATGCAAATTGTTACAAAAAGTATTTGTGTCGCTGCCGTTTGCAGTTTGCTCAGGACCCAAAGCAGTTTTATAACTTTGTCAATTTAAAACGTAAATCAAGTGGATTTCCTCCGACTCTATCATACGAAAATAAGGAAGCAACTGATGATCAGGCAGCCGCCGATTTGTTTGTAGACTTTTTTCAATCAACTTATTCAACTGAACCTTATAGTTCCCCTTTACATCCATGCCCTTATAGTATACAAAATTTTAACAATGTCTTCTGTCTTTCTATTGACATAACCTCTTTACTTAATGATCTTAAATCGATAAAACCCGTTTTCTCTCCTGGCCCTGACGGAGTTCCAGCATACGTACTTAGATTATGTGCTGATTCGATCTTGAAGCCAATTCATTAGCTACTTGACTTGTCACTATCCAATAGTTATTTCCCACCTATTTGGAAAAACTCTTTTTCCATTCCTCTTCACAAAAGTGGTTCTAACCGTTATGTGAAGAGCTATAGATGTATGTATTTCCAAATTGTCCGCAATTCCTAAGATTTTTGAATCAAATTTTACGGCTCAGTTAACTTTTATGTGTAAATCCATAATTTCACCCCATCAATATAGGTTTATAAAGGCAAGATCAACAGCTAAAAGATTACTTTTAGAATTTTCATCTCACATTATTATAGGATTTCGAAACAAAATGCAAACTGATGTGGTCTATACTGACTTCAGTAAAGCATTTGACTCCGTCATTCTATCTTCTTTTTCTTAATTTTCATTCTTCACTTGCATGTCGCGTGTATCCTCTATTCGACTTTTTATTCCCTATCGCGTTAATTTTCTTTCTCTCGCGTTTCTACTCGCATTTTTACCGCGTTTCCGTGTCGTTCGTTATGCGTCGGTGCCTCTCGGTCGGTCAGGCGGGAGGTGGACTTCGTCTGGGTTCCGCGCGCAACAAGCATCGGCTTGGTGTCATTTGGACCACTTGTTAATACATTCTTTGTATTCAACGTCCAACTATCATGCACAAAAATACGTTAGGTTATAAAATGTTAGTACAGTATATAAAATGTTAGTAAATTTTTTTCAAACATAGACTCAATAGACCGAAAAGAGATGTGCATATATGCTAACATTCTCATATATACTTAATTTGTATACAACCAATAGCATGGTAGATCGGTATGAATGTATGCAAGTATTTCATGCATTTGTACATATTCATAATATTCATAATATGCGTACGTGCACATATGATTATTATTTAATTATTCATATTTTAGGGTCAGGAAAAAATGTAAAACCATTCATGCAATTAAATAAATATTAGTTTTGATAACTCGTTATATTGCGAGTTATCGATATTGGCCCATTTAACATTTATTAAGAAATACCGATATGTAATGCTCACACCATTTTTTGCAGTCTTTCACGCGCTAGGAAATTGCAACGATAAATTATTGGCAACGAAATTCATGCAAGACGGCAGCGGACTGTAGTGTTATGATTAATTTTTAGCTTGCGATTAGGCTACATAGGTCAATGGGTATCCCACTGTCGCGTGCTGCATGACAGTTTTTCTCCTTCCCTTTATTTTACTACTTAAGTAAATTTGTATAAATATATATGAAAAAGTTCGCTAAGCATTTTTAGCGAAGTAAAATAAATTGTTAAAAAAAAAAAGTGTAAGACGCGGTGGTTCGGTTCACAATGTACAACTTTAATTGCTGCTGGCTTCACAGAATATTCACTACTGACACGAGCGGTGACCACAGCTTGGCCACGCACTCTCAAATTTGCCGTCGGCAATTGCCGATCGGCTTACTATAAAAATATAAGAGAAACTTACACTAAACAATTCATATGCATTCTCTTAAACTAGCTTAACTCTATCAATTCAAGGTGCTTTGTAACATTATAATAATAACAATTTAACTATAATACTATTTATAATATTTAATATTATTAATAATATTTATAATAAGATGCTGCTCCGACAATATACATATATATATATATATGCGTGGAGACAGGGCGAGAAGACACAATTTGAAGCATATGTATGTAACGAATTTTGGAAAGCGCTAAAATGCATACAAATACTTATTGCTCTATCGCTTAGTCTAATGCTTACGACACTTGTTTATTCGCTTATGCATTGTCTACACTTTCTTCTTCTTCTGTTCGTCAATTAAATTTGTGCGTGTCGTTGGAACATATTATAACAACGCGATATTTAAATCCAAATAAAGCGCAATTTTTATTGCGACTATAATTAATTACTTATAGTTAAATAGTTGTTGCGATTTGTGTTAACTTTTGTTAATAAACTTTTGTAAAAGTGTGCTTGCGGAATTCGTTATAGTAGTTATTTATATATAATAATATTAATAATAATAATATTCAACTTTATTTAATTGCTTTTTTTAAATATAATAAATACAATTACAAACTTGTATTTCGTTTATATGTAGTACTATAATCCATGGCATTATACAGTCAGCACGTGACTGTAGCGTTCGACTGGTTATTCCGGGTATAGCATAACTCTTAGTGAAGAATCATTAAGTTAAAGCTAAGATTAAGTATAGATGTGACAGAAGAATTAAATAAAAAAGTAAAAAAAAGTGGTCCTGCGGTACTGTCACGAAGCGTTGCTACTCAGGATCTGAGCGGATGCCTCCTAGGGCACCTCCCCCGTGCGGCGCTACCATCAGCGTTTTGGTCGTGCCTTCTGCAAAGGAGAGTGGGTCCATCTTTCCTTCGTAGATGCATTCCATCTGGCTTGGTGCTTCCTTATGCGAGCGTCCGATTGCGAATCTTCTCTTGATTGAGGCCTTTGGATAAATATCTCCTGTGCTTCGACTGTCAGCAGATCGATCGATTGATCTAGGAACAGAACACGTATGTGATTTTTTTTTATTCCAGGTATATCATAAGTCACATCACAGTCACAGAATAACATTAACTTAAAGCTACGATTGGCTTTAGTAAAAAGAAAAGAAGCGGTTCTCAGGTTTCCTGCGTAAAGCAGCAAAGCCGACATTATTAAGCATGCTCTTCACTAGCGTAGAGCGACTGAGAGGCCTCCTCCTCTTTTAGTGAAGACCAGCGCCCTCGGTAGGTAGACTCGAGAACCCGTCGGTAGCTTTTGCTCTCTGCCTTTGCCCAAATCTGAGCGCCATAATGCATAGTTGATTTCAGCGCTTCCGTAAGGAGCCGCCTCCTTGCTTGCCTGGGGGCCATCTTTTGAGCATTATCTTGCTTAGAGCTCTCCCAAGTTCAACTGCTCTTGCGCTTTCATGGTTAGGTGGTCCGCTAACTGAAGCCCCGCTCTACCTAGCCAATCTCTAAACGTTATCAGCAAAGCCTACAACGGTAGTGTCTACTGGAAGGGGCAACATCAATATACCGTCGTACATAGCGTTCCACAGTAAGGGTCCGAGGACTGAGCCCTGTGGAACATCCCCAGTACTTCGGTACCTCATTTCTCCTTCCAATGTGTGGTACTGCAGGATCCTGTCATTGAAATAGCTTCCGATAATGCGCCTTAGGTACTCTGTAATTTTGTAGAATTTTCACTCAGCTTGCCGCGTTGAACGCATTCTATATGTCTAGCATCAGCACCAAGCAGTATTGCTTGGAACCACCATCTGGTTCCCTCCAGACTGTTGAGATGGCGTCTATCGTAGATCGCTGCTTCCTGAACTCGAATTACATCGGAGCGAAGTCGCCAGCTTGCATTATAGGCCATTCCAGCCTATTTGCCAGTAGTTTTTCCAATATTTTTCCTGGCGTATCTATAAAGCAGATAGGCCTATAGGATGATGGCTCTGCAGTTAGTTTGTTGGGTTTTGGAAGCAACACCAACTTCTGAACTTTCCACCTGTCTGGAACTGTTCCTTCCTTCATGCACACGACTGAGCTGAATAAGATTGGAATAAGATTGAGTCCAGGCGCCTTGTCTTCTCCGGTTTTGTTTGCGATGGATACTAGCTCCATCACCGTCACCTCATGACCAGGACGTACAAGGATTTTGTCGGTTGCTGGATCCCTAGAAATTGGTGACATCGGTGGGGGCAAGGTCATGACTATCGTCCGCATAACGTCAGCCTCCATCGGAGGGGCAGGATTGACGGCTGTTAGTTTCTTAACTGTCACTTTGTAAGCCATTCCCCAGATATCGTTTTCCGCAGCAACATACTGTGCCATGAAGCAGGATAATTTGCTGGTGCGGATTGCTTGTTCCGGAACGGAACGCCAGATCGATAATAGATCCAATTCATCCTTTGCTGAATGTGTTGCTCGTTCAAGTGTTGAGTAGTACAATATTTAAAACTGCAAAGGGCTCAAGCAGACCAATTCCTCGGACCATGCGTTGAAGTCCTGACCTGCTATCAATTTGTTTTGCCTTCCCCTCGCGTCCTGAGCATGTCTGTCCAGGGTGTTTCGAATCTCTGTAGCGAAAGGCTGGGAGCAAGGTAGCAGCTGTATATCCAGTACGCTCCAATTTTTGCTCTTAGGAACCAATCTTTCTTGCATGTAGCTGAAGAATGTGTTCTTCGCATGTCCATAAGACAGCGCATCCCGCGCTTGCTGGCTCGTGGCTGGATTTCCCTCACTTATATTAGGATCACATTAAATGCAGACATCGATCTTGAGCTCCCGTAATGTTTGGGCTAGGTACACTCTACAGTGGTTAAAGTTAACTTGGAGGAACCTTCAGTAAGTCGGCATATGTACATCCTTTGCCAGTCAGTATGATTGCATCCTCTCGGACCATCCTGGACCCTGGTTTTGCACTTTTGTCCATTCTTTCTCTTTGGATTTCACTTGCGCAGTATCGCTGGGAATAGTGGTTGCACGAGGAAGTATAGCCCCAGTTTCCTGGAAGCCCTTTTGGGAAGTGTTTGTCAGTTCGTGTCAGTTAGTGACTCCCTGGGTCTTTGAGGAGTGTTCTTACGAGAATCAATTTGGGTGGTGTTGAATTCTCCAATTTTGGTATTTGTCTGGGTGAACTTGCTGGTAGCTTCCACTTGAATAAGCTGAGCAGAATTTTGGTTGCTTGTCGCACGGGCACAAAGTATTTCAGCCCTCTTTTGAATGCTCACCACGTTGGTGATTTCATCATTCATAAGCTGATTTATGTGACGCTGGTCCTTGAGAAAAATGATGTCCAAGAATCCTTCCAGGATACTTCCCATTTGGGCGATTGCATCGCTTACAGATTTTGCTCGTAATTTCTAGCTGTCAATTTATTCTATTTATTTTCGCCTTTATTCTTTTTGTCTGGTCCACTCCAAACATTTCAAAATTATTCAAATTTGAATTCAAATGAACTTAAAATTAATTAAATTCGAATTTTAACGCTCCGCGCTTAAGTGTAAGAAACATCTGGCAACGCTATCTACCGTAATAGATGGTATGCACTATTAATACCCTTACTATACAGGTAAGGTTATGCCTACGTACTAAAAAAACTTCGGTGAGCAGGATGTGATGCCGTGTCGAATTCTTACTTAGAATACGTTAGCATGTAGTCCCTTCCTTAACTCTTTAGTCGCCTTTTACAACAAGCCGAACCCGCTGAGGTAGTATTCTAGCCCCGCCACCAAGCAGGGATTAGTCTCCCTAATTAATTATTATCTACCAACCGGCTCTATTGGTCAACTCATCGGCCCGGACCCTCTTCGTAATGTTAATGATGATGCCATGCCCCACCTCCCATGAATCTTTGTTCCCAACATAGCAAAGAACAAGCCTCTTGGACTGAGCGGCACCCCAGACAGAGACCCTAGCTTATCTGTCTCCAATGAAAACCGGGAACAATGCATAAGGACATGCTCCGCTGTTTCCACAGCGTTGGAGCAGTAGAGGCACTGGGTTGAATTTACATGGGAAAACCGAAATAGATAAGCCCGGAGGCAGGAACTGGGTCAGGTGGTAGTCCACTACTTTTTGTTGAGACTCTGCCCATTCCGTTACCACTGGGATGAGCTGGTAGGTCCATCTCCCACGGTGCGACGTTTGCCATCTGGCCTGCCACTCTCTCGTCAGCCACTCTTGAGTCTCTAGCCGAGAAACGCCATCTCGAATTAAGCTCAGTTCCTTGATCTCGAGGTCGATGGGCGGCATGCCTGTCAGAGCAAGTGGGGCGTCCTCTGATATGATCCTGAATCCCCAATCGCGCGCCTTTAAGGTACGACCCTCATTGGTGTCTTTGCTCCAGATAGGCGCAGCATATAGAAGCATCGCTTTTGCTACCGCCACCATCACCATCATCAGCTGATGCTTCATAGCCGGCTTCCTGGGTGCACCCACGTTTGGTATGAGCCTTGCTTTCTGCTAGTATAAATTGCGTGATCCTTTAAAGAGAGCCTGTGGTCTATAATGACACCCAGGTATTAGTGATCCCCCTGAAGCCACCTGGATCCCATTAACTATTAACATTAGTCAATGGTCGATCTAATCGTCGCATTGCACTTTACCTTGTTCTTAGATATTTCTACAACATCCGAGAGGGCATCAAGGGTACTTTTTCCCTTTCGGATGCCGTACTGCTGCCTACTCAGGCCATTGGAGCTCTCTGTTGTTTCTGTTGTTGCGAGCTTACCTACTATGTCCAGCAAACATAGTGGGCGGTTGTTACCTGCACCATGTGCTTTCCCCTTACCTTTCGGCAGTAACACAAGCTTTTGATTTATCCATCACTTGAGAAAGACCCCATCCACGAAACACTGCTGAAAAGTGTCCTTGATCACCACTCTCGGAATTCCATAGAGGCCAGGAGATTTGTTAGCCTTTATACGCATAGCTGCCTCGACTACTTCACTTACTGATACGCAAGGGATGGGAGACGCAGGGGTATCCGCTAGTGGCTGCCATATCGTGACCGCTTCAGGGAACAGCTTCGCCACAATATTATTCATCTTATTGGGTTCCGACGGAGTACCTTCTGTCTTCCTAAGCTTATTGCTTACGAGTTTGTAGGCGAGGCCCCAAGGGTCGTCGTCTACGCTCTCTAGCAGATCCTTTGGCAGCCGATATACCTTTTTTGAGCTCTGAACGCTTGGCTCAGAAAACCTGAAGAAGTTCCGCGTGGCTAGGGTCTCCTCTGGCTCGTTGCGCTCGTTTCATAGTCCTGTGGCACTCTGACCGAAGCTGGTGTAAGGAGTCATTCAACCAGCAGACAGGAACTTACGCTTTACCTTGCTTTTCCTAAGCATCATAGCATCGCAGGTTGATACCAGTAGCTTCATATGGTCAGCCGCCATTGTCCATGACCGATTGAGATGTTAGCGAGTCGATTTAATATGACAGCATATCATTATCGATCTTCCGAGCATACCAAGCTTGAGTGTGTTCCTCCGCCAACTGCGCACCGGTCACACGTATAAGGCGATTAGAGCATGGTCGCTCAGCGTTACCTCATCGGAGACTATTAAATTTGCGTTGGCTACTAAGCCTCTGCTGACGAAGGTGATATCAATGTATCACGTGCTCCAGTCGTTGTTGAAGGTCGGCTTGCGTCCGTTATTCAGCAGTACCAAGACGAGCATTTTAAACTGTCAATGGTGAAGTTGATTTAATCATTTCTGTTTTGTAAATAATAAATAATTATGTCGCTTAAGAAAAAACTAATAAATACATTTATTTATTTTATTACTTATTTATATATTTAAATAAATAAAAGCACTTCAAGTGATTAATCCGATGGAACTGTTAAAGCTTTTTGAATGTTTTATATTGTTGTAATATTATTATTATTGTTTGCGCTGAAATAGGGAAAAAAAGGGTATTTTTAATTAATTTTTGTTTTGTTAGAAATGAGCTGAAAGAAGTGAATTGAATCATCTGTTAAAATGTAAATAATATTGATAAAAGCTGAATTCTATAATTCAATTGTAATGTAATCGATATGAACATAGGTTACATACTATATGTCAGATAAACATCGAATGGTCTATGATCACTATATATAATAAGAAATATAGAATTGAAACCGAAGTTGCTTGCACCAGACGTATTCATTTTATTTACGTGATCTCGAGAATATTCCGAGCGGGAAAAGGACTGGCGGAAACATTGCGCCCGAGCAGGGACTACTTGGAGAAGGTTCAAGACCCATTGGCATAATTGGAGCCCATCGTTGGAGCAACATTTACATTGACTCATCGTTGGAGCTACTATTCGTCTTATTCGAGCTCATCGTTGGAGCTGAATTTGCAGTTGGAGCAGACACCAGAAGGAGGCTTGGAGCTGCTTGTAATATTGAAGAAGTGTCGGCTCCATCATCTTACTGTGAGTAGAATATAGCTTGGTGCTCCCAGAGTGGATTGCACGGCATATAGGGTTATAGTTTGGTGTGTGTGAACGGCTAGGTTATATTGGCAGGTTAAATTACATATGTATGTACATATATGTGCAGTTGTTGTTGTACCTAGTTGCATACATAAGTAGAAGAACCCGTGTGATCGTCAGCCAAAAACAGTAACACATAGAAGTTGAGGAGAACGACAGAAAGAGAAAAGTTACCTCTTAAATTTTTTGCGCAAGTTAATCTCTCTATTTTATGCGTTCACATGTTAAGAAGTACTGCAAAAACGCAATCAATGAAAACAACGAAAAGAAAAATTTACTGTTGCATATTTTGAGTGATTTAGTTTCGTTGTTCTTTGCGTAAACATTGCAATCGAACTTGCAATTTAGTGGTGCGAAATGATTGAGTGCGGATTTGAGTTCTTATAAATTCTAACTGCTAGTGCAATTTTGAGCACAGTAGTTATTGAATAATAAAACATTAATAGTATTCAAATTATCTGTGAATAAAAAAGTATAATGGCACCAAAAAGAGGAAATAAATAGGAGTTCCACTTATCTCGTGAAAGTTTATTGTCGTCATTGAATCGCACTAAAATTTATATTGAAAATAATGGCGTGTCAATGGTTGCCTCAGAGTTGAAAGCACGTTTAAGTTTGGTTGAATCAGTTTTTACTCAGCTGTGCAGTGTACAACAGCAAATTAAAATGAACACGGATGATGTTAGTGAATTTGAGAATCGAAACGAAATAGAAGATATTTATTGTGAAGTAAAATCACGAATATTATCTCAATTGACTCTTAGAGGACGTCGCTCAATAACTGCAACAAGTCCATTTCAAAATGCATCATTGTCCACTGTAGAATCTCGGGTTTCGAGGCCAAAAATTAAAGCTACCAGAATTTAATGGGAATTTCACAGAGTGGACAAGCTGGTTCAATACTCTTTGTACTTTAATCGACGCAGATGGAGAAGTAGATGACCTTTCTAAATTTGTGCTTAGGGCCAATTCCATTAGAAGCTATTGAGTGCTTAGAGCTTTCGACCGACAAGTATAGAAGGGCTTTGCAACTGTTAAAGATAGATTTGAGAACAAGTCTATAATAGTTCAAGCTCATGTACACGAGCAATATCAATAAGCTTTAGCAGTCAACTTCTGAAGATTTGAGATTGTTGGTCGATAGAGTTAATGCGCAATTGGAGGCTCTTCGGTCATTGAATAAAGACAGCGAGATTTTAGAAGCATTGTTATTCCAATTAATTCAAGATAAGCTCGATGATGAAACGCTAGAGAAATGGGTAAATGAATTCGATAATTCTCAGTTACCTTCTTGGAATTTGCTTGCACAGTTTGCAATAAATAGGAGCATAAACATGGCTCATCGAGAAGTTAGAAGACGCGAGTTCCCTAAGAAAATAAATAGTTGAAAAAGAGCAAGTTTGTCAACTGTTGTGGAAGCATGCCTAAACTCCTGCTATTGTTGTTCAGGATCGCATAATGTAAAGGTGTGTCTGAAATTCGCATCGTTAAACTCTTTGCAAAGATATTTTGAAATAAAGAAACATGGGTTGTGTGTTCGCTGTTTTAGTAAGCGACACCAAACAAAGTATTGTAAGGCCCAAGCATGTACTATTTGCAATAAGCCACAATTATTATACAGAGACTCAGGAAACGCAAGAGCTCAATCGGTAGGTGATCCAGCCAACTCAACAGCCATGCAGAGTGCTTTGTTGACCAATAGAGGGTCTGGTTATTTAGCTACTGCAGTTGTGTTGGTTGAAGATGCATACGTTTCGTAAATGTAGATGCGTATTAGACTTCGGTAGTCAAATTAACCTGGTGACTGCTCAATTTGCCTCAGAATTAGGTTTGCGTATGTATGATTGAAGCTCAATACTCCCTTAATGGTGTAGGAAATTTCAATTCTGTCATTGGTGAAGTTGTAAGTACCATCAAATCCAGAGTAACTAATTTTATAGCAGTCGGGAGCTTTAGTATCTTGCCAAAAATGACGCAGCATAATCCTGCAACTACAGATTCATTGAGGTCGCTTATCCCTAGCAGTATAAAACTTGCTGACCCATCGTTTGATATGCCAGATAAAAAAAAAACATGCTCATTGGAGTATATTTATTCTTTAAATTAATCGTGGCAAGCCAAATCAAAATGGGCCTAAACAAACTAATTCTTTAAAAATCCCTCTTAGGTTGGATAGTGGTAGGAGAATACATTCCAGATGAGAGTGTTGCTTTGCTAACAACAAGACACAGAGCAGTTTCAAAATTTGGTGCAAAACTTTTGGCTCTGTGAAGGAGTTGCTCATTCTTCAAAACAATTTACTGAAGCAGAGCAGCTTTGTGACGATAAATTCGTGAGTACTGTAAAAAGGACAGATGAAAATCGCATTGTAGTTCGTCTGCCGTTCAAGCAGCCACGAGAAAAGCTGGGAAAATCTTATAATATTGCCTTAAATAGGTTTCTAAATTTGGAAAGAAAACTTAACAGGCATCCTGAGCTAAAGAAAGAGTATGTGGCGTTTATAGATGAATACAAGGAATTAAATCACTTGGAGGAGCTACCTAATGTTGAAGTACGACAAGTGAAATATTTTATTCCGCATCATCCAGTAATTCGCCCAGAAAGTTTAACAACAAAATTGAGGGTTGTGTTTGATGCATCTTGTAAAACAAGCAATGGGTTAGCTTTGAATGATACGATGTTGGTAGGACCCACTCTGCAAGCAGATTTATTTGATACTTTAGTTCGCTTTCATTTTTGTAGGTACGCGCTCACTGCGGATATATTTAAAATGTATCGTCAGATTTTGGACGATCCCTCTGATTGTGACTATCAATGTATTTTATGGCGTGTATGCAGCACTGAATAAAGTGCTGCACCTTAAAACTGTTACCTATGGCACGAACTCAGCACCTTTTTTGCGGGTGCGATGTTTGTACTATTTGGCAGCTCAGTTTGGTAGTCAATATCCATTAGCAGATGAAGCAGTGAGGCGTAATTTTTATATGGACGAAATGCTATCTGGTGTAGATTCGTTGGTACAAATACTCCGTTGTTGCTCTGTTGCCTCCAAACTATCTGATAGAGATTATCTGCTAGTTTTTGGTGATTTCAACTTACCAGAAGTAACTTGGTCATCCCAATCCGATATATTGGTACCCTCTGTATTTAACTTTTTTTTAAATGGCCTCTTGGCGCTGTCTCTTTATCAAATAAAACCTGTTCCTAATTGTAGTGGCAGAATGCTTGATTTAATTTTCTATTCTGACATTTTAGTAAATACTATCTATATAATGAATCCCTTAGTTCTTCCTGAAGATCCCTATCATCCTATATTGGACCTGGTTCTAACTCTGCCAACTTCTATGCAAACTGCAATTGTTTCCCCTATAGTAAAATCACGTTGTTTCCGTAGGACCGATTTTCAAAAATTGAATTGTTTAATTTTGGAAGTTGTTTGGTCATTTCTTTATTCATGTTCTGATCTAAATACATGCATTTCATTTTTTTATTCCTCTATGAACTCATTTTTGACCAATGTGTTCCTGTTACTTTTCCCGTAAAGTCCAATAGGCCTCCTTGCTCCTTGCTCTGAATGCAAATTGTTACAAAAAGTATTTGTGTCGCTGCCGTTTGCAGTTTGCTCAGGACCCAAAGCAGTTTTATAGCTTTGTCAATTTAAAACGTAAATCAAGTGGATTTCCTCCGACTCTATCATACGAAAATAAGGAAGCAACTGATGATCAGGCAGCCGCCGATTTGTTTGTAGACTTTTTTCAATCAACTTATTCAACTGAACCTTATAGTTCCCCTTTACATCCATGCCCTTATAGTATACAAAATTTTAACAATGTCTTCTGTCTTTCTATTGACATAACCTCTTTACTTAATGATCTTAAATCGATAAAACCCATTTTCTCTCCTGGCCCTGACGGAGTTCCAGCATACGTACTTAGATTATGTGCTGATTCGATCTTGAAGCCAATTCATTAGCTACTTGACTTGTCACTATCCAATAGTTATTTCCCACCTGTTTGGAAAAAGTCTTTTTCCATTCCTCTTCACAAAAGTGGTTGTAACCGTTATGTGAAGAGCTATAGATGTATGTATTTCCAAATTGTCCGCAATTCCTAAGATTTTTGAATAAAATTTTACGGCTCAGTTAACTTTTATGTGTAAATCCATAATTTCACCCCATCAATATAGGTTTATAAAGGCAAGATCAACAGCTAAAAGATTACTTTTAGAATTTTCATCTCACATTATTATAGGATTTCGAAACAAAATGCAAACTGATGTGGTCTATACTGACTTCAGTAAAGCATTTGACTCCGTAAATCATAATCTCTTTATTCATAAGTTAAATTTGACTTCTTTTCCTTAAAAGCTCCTTTTGTGGATATCTGATTATTCAACTAACAGGTCTCAACGAGTTTTTTTTAAAGACCGTTTTTCTAAGCCGATCTTAGTTACTTCTGGTGTTCCTCAGGGCAGCCACCTTGGACCATTGCTATTTAACCTTTTTATTAACCATCTTCCTTCAATACTCCTTCACTCTAACACTCTTATGTATGCTGATGATGTGAAACTCTGTTTGACACACAACGCTCCTTTAAATAACCTTCTTTAAACAGATTTTGATTTGTTTTTTGAATGGTGCCATAATCTGCTGCATCTTAACTGTTTGAAGTGCAAGGTTATGTCATTTTACAGATGTAACTATCATGTCATCAATTACAATCGTAACTTAACCCCACTCTTAAGAATATCTGAAGTAGCTGATTTAGGTACCCTCTTTGATCATAAATTGAAATTTGATCGTCACATTACACAAATTGTCAATAAGGTATTTCGACTACTCGGGTTCATCAAAAGACTCTTGAATATGGGTCTTGCGTGTGGTCGCCGCAATACCATATTCACCAAGATAGAATTGAGTCTGTTCAAAAGCAGTTTCTACTCTTTGCCTTGTGCAATTTTAATTTAGTTCCGGATGTAGACTTACCACCATACTCTAGTACAGTCTTTCTAATTAACCTATCTTCTTTAATTAACCATCGTATTATGTTAGGCGTTATGTTTATTGTAAAGCTAATAAAGTACAATATAGATTCCCCTACTCTGCTTACTGAAATTAATTTCTGTATTTCTTCTAGAGTATCTCGTAATTTTATTGACTCTACCCTTGGCCTTTTGTAATACTAACTACAGCTTGCATGACTCTTTCGAGTTCTCTGTGCTGACTACAACCGACTGTCCAGAGTTTTCAACTCCGAGTCCTCCCTTTACTCTGTTAAACTGTCTATCCTTAATCAATTAACTCTACATCCTAACAACCAATAGTAATCTACCGATTTGATTGGGTTTTACTGGGTTTTCCCCAATTCTTTGCAGCAAATGTTGGATCGGGAATTCTTGTTTTGTTATCCCCAGCCTAATTTTAATAATATACATATATTTTTAATTAATATTTTTAATTAACTTTAAATTTAATTTTAAAATCTAAATCGGAAGCTTTTATTATATTCCTTTTCATATTTCCAATTTTAATTTCAAAAATATCTAATTTTACTTTTAAGTTGACTGATTTAGTTGACGTTAAATAAATAAATAAATAAATAAATAAATAAATAAATAAATAAATAAATAAATAAATAAATAAATAAATAAATAAATAAATAAATAAATATATAAATAAATAAATAAATAAATAAATAAATAAATAAATAAATAAATAAATAATAAGAAATATAGAATTGAAACCGAAGTTTCTTGCACCTGACGTATTCATTTTTTTTACGTGATCTCGAGAATATTCCGAGCGGAAAAAGGACTGGAAGAAATAATAATAAAACGATTGTTATAATAATACAGAGATACAAATAGCACAAAACCTTTCCACACATTAAAACATTTTTATAATAATACTAAGTCCAAAATAGATCCACAAGACAAAAACAATGTTATTATAAAATTCCTTGCAGTGGCAATAGTACGGAAACATGCAATGGTGTATACGTAGGAACGACAAAACTAAAATTGAAAACAAGATTAACATGTAGTATGTGCGTTGAAACGTCTTTGACCGAGTATTACGTATAAACACTTGGGCTTTTCATCGAAAGGAAATTCAACTTGTGTAGGACTGACTGGGCTTCGTGCACTTCTTGCTCCGGGCTTTCTGCTCGCCGGATGGGGCGGGGTTCTTTCCTAATCTTGTCCTACGGGCTCAAAAAAACAAAGATTAAGTGCACTTCTACTTCTCTGACTAAATGATAACAAAAAAGGAAAGGTGTTTGAAGTGGGTGGTGTGATTCATTTTGCTTACTGACTTCATTTATTACAAAGATCCAATTCAATTTCAAGGTAAAACATGATTAGGTTTCACAACGTATTTAGGGCTTTAAGATATTAAGAAAATTTCTATGCGCACGGGGAACTAATTCATATCATTCTTTTAAAAGATAACTTAGTCGCAAAATCTACTCTCTCTCACATGACGGTACGTGGACGTTATTGACTGTCCATAATCATCTTAATTTATGCATACTGTTTCGATAGTTACTCACTCACAAAATCCGCTTCATGCTGTCGTAGGGCCCTCCGATGCAGGAGCTGTTGAGCTGTCGGTCCAAGAATTACTTAAATGATTATGGTAGATTCATGCGTGAGCGAAAGGAAAATTATAGATGACTGTGATAGTTCCTCATGCGCACATTTTTACAATGTTCAAGCTTTATGTAGGAAATACAAATTAATTAATACTATTGTTTAAAGGTAACTTTTAGAAATTATATCAACTGGGCGAACGATACTAAATTTTTTGGCATTGCCATGTCACCTGGGCGTGCATTGCACGTTGATCAAAATTGAGTTGAGCGCTACGACACTACACGCAAAAAGGTTAGGTACAGCCACACGGTGCGAAAAGTCTAGCGCCGTCTCTCAAGGCAATAACCGAGCGTGGTCTCACTGTGCAATGATTTTAGCGCAATCGTACTGTGAAGAAATATAGCAATACTCCAGAAAGTGTGTTTGCGTTTAACCAGTTGCAGATCTCCGTTTATTGGACACCAAGTTGACCAATCTCACGGAAATCTGGCAACGAGTGGTGTTGACCCAAAGAAATCGTCGTCGCTGTAAAAAAAAATCACCGCAATTAGCTTACAAAATTGCAAGTGAAAAGACACAAATATCACCTTTTTGTTTTGTATCGAATTTCATACACTGGCTATTATGACTATCTGATTCCGATTCCTTGACGCCTTTGGCATATATTTTTATATTGTCGGCGTGGGTATAAGTTGTTTAACAAGACAATGTGGACTTACAATTTATTTTGCCACGTGTATTTTTCAATAATTTTATATATTTCTGCTGTGCGAGCTTCACTATCGGAGCCAATTATTATACAGAAATGCGCACTCAGCATCTATTTATAGACAGAAGGTGGCGCTGTCGAAAATTCTCGAAGCAACTCTAACTGCATCAACTAACTGTTTAATGGTGTGATATTCTTGATTCTCTTTTGAGACCATTCTTTCGCGAGAGGAATTGAGAGCGCCTTTTTACATAACAGTTGTTTTGAATTCGCTCTCTGTTAACTCTTAACAGAAAGCGTGCAGAGGAGTCCTAACGGCTGACCATCAACTTTGGCACACTACAAACACAACACAAATCTGCAGTGTTTGAAAAGCTGCAGTCGAATTAGCAGAAGTCGCAATATTTTTGCTTTTCACTGCTTCTGCTGCGAGCGATATCAGAAAGTGAACAATTGCTTCTGCTTCTGCTTCTGAAAAATCAGAAGTCGCAGTCAAAGCATAAGTAAAAATCACGCAGCGACGAATGTCAAAAATCAGCAGCAGTCGCCGTTTTTCGTTTTTTCGCTTTCTGCTTTGCTGTTGCTTTTAATCGTAGACGTAAGTCGCTGCTACAGCTACCGACGACTTTCGGAAGTCGTCGGCAGTCGCAGTACCATAAGTCGGTGCTGTCGACTGTTTGCTGCTTTTGATTTTTGCTGCTATTGCTGCTGATGAACAGTCGCAGCAGCCTAAGTCGGTGCTGTCGACTGTTTGCTGCTTTTGATTTTTGCTGCTATTGCTGCTGATGAACAGTCGCAGCAGCATAAGTCGGTGCTGTCGACTGTTTGCTGCTTTTGATTTTTGAGGCGACAATTTCCTTATATTAAATTTTAGAAACAAAATTAGTAAAAATAAAAATATAATAGTATATGAATTTTGATGAATGATACATAAATAAATTTTCATTGATTTCTGTTTTAACTATTATTTTATTTATTTTATTATTATTATTATTATTATTTCCAATTAAAACTTTGCATCAAGTAAGTTTCTCATATTTTGTGAATTTAAAACATTAAATGGAATGCTATCTTCGGTTACCAATCCTATATGATCTTATTAATTGTTTTTTATTTACTTCAATTTTAATTTTTTTTTTTCTTATTATTTTACAACAAGAACTTGTTGATGAAGTTTCAAGGTTTTCTAAATTAATCACATTAACATCAATTTTGAGTTGTTTTTTTAAACGTGCTTTTAAATTTGATATTCTATTATTTTTGAGAGAGCTTTTACATATATTACATACAGCTAAGCCCTCGACTGCCTTATTTTCAAAATATTTCCAAACTTCACTTGGTGCCATGGTTTTCAGAAATATGCAAGTGAGTGGTGGTGTGAATCAAGCAGCAAACGTTTTACAAGTAAAATTAATATAAGGAAATTGTCGCCTCAAAAATCAAAAGCAGCAAACAGTCGACAGCACCGACTTAGGCTGCTGCGACTGTTCATCAGCAGCAATAGCAGCAAAAATCAAAAGCAACAAACAGTCGACAGCACCGACTTATGGTACTGCGACTGCCGACGACTTCCGAAAGTCGTCGGTAGCTGTAGCAGCGACTTACGTCTACGATTAAAAGCAACAGCAAAGCAGAAAGCGAAAAAACGAAAAACGGCGACTGCTGCTGATTTTTGACATTCGTCGCTGCGTGATTTTTACTTATGCTTTGACTGCGACTTCTGATTTTTCAGAAGCAGAAGCAGAAGCAAAATCATGTGAAATGAAACTTACGGCAGTTTTTTAAACGCTGCAAATCTGATTTTAAATTACGACACAAAAAACAGCTCTTATGACCCACTGTGCAAACAAACATCAGTCTCCGAATTTTGACGCAACAACAATATTACAACAAGAACAAACCTATGCTAAACGTTACACTCTCGAAATGCTACACATAATAAACACACCAACACAAGATAGATTAAACTACAAAACGAATACAGAAAACTTCGTTCACATATACATATATTTACTTATTAAGCCAGTTAGGAACTTCGCGACCGCAAGAGCAGACGTGAAATTTATATGTATGTATTGTTCAATTTAGTTTTAAAGAAATATTGTTAATTTTGAATTAACAATTTTTGAAATTTAGTGTTTTAGCTCTGAAGACGGTTACCAAAGTGTAACCGAAATATATCGGAATAAAAAGAAAATATTTATTTTATTTATTGTGTTTGGCAAAAATATAAAATAAAAAAAAAAAAAACCTTGAGTCAGCTAAAATATTTTTAACAAATTCAGGTCGTAAGCCACGCTTATTACAAATAACGGTAGACACGCCGGACAATGCTCTACACCAATAGAGCTTTATGCACCTTTTAACTAAGTGCAACTGCAATCAGGAATTCTCGCAGATGAATTCAATGCAGTATTAAGTCCAAACACAACAAAGAGACAAGCTTGGTTTATTGAATTGGTTTCCACCTCGGCACCACTAGAATTCCCAACGAGTTCTAGCAGTGTGGAGATGAAACTGTCTTCGATCACTAAGTTAGTCAGCGATGAATGCTGATGATCGAAGTTGGCTACTTCGTGAAACAATTGTACATTCAAGATCGCTCTTTGTCTTTTTGACAAATGTTCTTGTTGTGTTTGGAAAAAACATAAAAAAAAAAAAAAAAAATATCGACTAGATAAGCTATGATGTAGAAATCGAACCAATATTGACCTTGAGTCAGCTAAAATATTTTTAACAAATTCAGGTCGTCAGGCACGCTTATTATTTTATTTAACTTGATCTTGACCTCGAGCCAGCCACCAAAATGATTACAAATAAAGGTTGCCAAAACTCTATAATTACGAGATATTTTTATTAATGATGTTTATTTTTATTATCTAGATCATTATTTATATCATTATTAATTTTATTATTTATCGTCTTTGTTTTCTTTCCTTCAAAGTGTATGAACGTCTAGATCTCAGATACTATGTAAGCTAGATCCAAAAAAAAGTAAGGAGTAAGAATTTCCAATTTAAACTTCGCGGGCCTAACATTTCGGGCTAGTTCTTTTTTCTTGAGTTGATAGGACTGCTAATAACATCTGGGACAAATTTCATGTCAATGTCATCATCAGTAATATATTTACGCTTGTATTTACCAAACGACCACGAGTGCATGTTTCGATTTTTACAATGTCTGATTTAATTGAGCAAAGAAGTGCCATCAAATTTTGTTTGCGGAATGAAATTTCGGCTGCGGAAAAGTTGAGGATGTTGCGGAAGGCCTTTGGTGATTCTACCATGTCGCAGAAAAATGTTTATAAGTGGTACAAAGACTTCAAAGAGGGTCGAGAACGTGTTGATGACTTGAAGCGCTCCGGACGACCATCGTCGTCAACAGCTGACCAACACGTCAATAAAGTGAAGGAATTAGTGCTCGAAAATCGTCGGTTGACTGTTAGAGACCTTACTGATACGAGGGTCGTTTGATAAGTCCGTGACTTTTTGTATTTGCCGCGCACCTGCTCTAAATACAACACTGCTCCTGTCAGCAGTTATCGATTAACAGCTGACTGTAAAATTTTGAGAAAGCTGCGTTTCTTAGTTTGCGTTTTATAGGCATTGAAAGCAGACGATCTCGTGAATTTTAACGAAAATGGAAAAAAGTGAATTTCGTGTGCTAATTAAGCATTATTTTTTGCGTAAAAAATCCATCACCGAAACCAAGGAAAGACTTGATAAATATTATGGGGACTCTGCACCATCAATTTCAATGGTTAAGAAATGGTTTACTGAGTTCCGTTGTGGTCGTACCAGTACAAGTGATGCCGAACGTTCAGGTCGCCCAAAAGAGGTCGTCATGCCAGAAATCGTCGACAAAATCCATGGAATGATATTGGATGATCGGAGAATGAAAGTGCGTGAGGTAGCTGAGGCTGTAGGCATCTCAACTGAACGGGTACATCACATTTTACATGAATATTTGGACATGAAAAAGCTTTCCGCGCGATGGGTGCCGCGATTGCTCACACACGACCATAAGCGCAACCGTGTGACCATTTCAAAGGAGTGTTTGGCGATGTTCAACCGCAATCCAAACGAATTTTTGCGCCGTTTCGTTACCGTAGACGAAACATGGATCCACCACACCACACCAGAGACCAAAGAACAATCAAGACAGTGGGTTTCTCCGGGTGAACGTGCACCAAAGAAGGCCAAGGTGGGTCTGTCGGCCAACAAGGTCATGGCCACAGTTTTTTGGGATGCACAAGGTATCATTCACATCGATTACCTTGAAAAGGGTAAAACGATCACCGGCGAATATTATTCAGAGCTTTTGGACAGATTCGATATTGATTTGAAGCAGAAACGACCGCATTTGGCGAAAAAAAGTGCTGTTCCATCAGGACAATGCACGGGTGCACACGTGTGTAGTCAGCATGGCAAAATTTCATAAATTGGGCTACGAACTGCTACCCCATCCAGCATATTCTCCAGATTTAGCCCCCTGTGACTATTTTTTGTTTCCAAACATGAAGAAATGGCTCGGCGGTAAGAGATTCGGGTCAAATGAAGAGGTCATCACAGAAACAAACGACTATTTTGAGGGCCTTGAGAAAACCTATTATTTGGAAGGAATAAAAAAATTGGAAAAACGCTGGACTAAATGTATAGAGCTAAAAGGAGATTATGTTGAGAAATAAAACGCTTCTTTGACGAAAAAAATATATTTTATTCAAAAAGTCACGGACTTATCAAACGACCCTCGTATGATCGGGATATCAGAAGGATCTGAGAAAACAATTTTGAAAGACCATTTGGGCCTGCGAAAAGTCAAATCTCGTTTGGTACCAAAAACGCTCAATTTCTTGCAAAAAAGTCGCCGCGTTGATGTGTGTGAAACAATGCTTTCTGAATATCAGGACAAGCTCAAATGCATGATTACGGGAGATGAGACTTGGATTTATGCTTACGACCCTGAAACAACCGACCAATCAAGCGAATATCGTGCTAAAGGCGAGGCCAGACCGAAAAAAGCACGTCAAAGTCGTTCAAAAATCAAGGTCATGATGACAGTGTTCTTCGATTTTCGTGGTGTGGTGCACTATGAATTCCTTCCACCCGGCCAAACTGTTAATAAGGAATATTATTTGAGCGTTATGCGTCGTTTGCGTGAAGCAATTCGTCTAAGAAGACCAGAATTATGGGCCAACAACTCTTGGTTTTTGCATCACGATAATGCACCATCTCACACTGCACTCGTTCTTCGTGACCATTTCGCCAGAAATTCGAAGCATATCGTTCCGCAACCACCTTATTCGCCTGATTTGGCTCCATGTGACTTCTGGCTATTCCCAAAACTCAAGAGACCACTCCGGGGAACGCGTTTCGAGTCGATTGAGGAAGTAAGAGCTGAATCGAAGAAGGCGCTCATGGCTATACCGGAAAGGGACTATTTGGCATGTTTCGAGGTTTGGAAAAAACGTTGGCATAAGTGTATTTTATCGGGAGGGGATTACTTCGAAGGGGATGAAATTGATGTAGAAGAATAAATAAAAATTTTTCATTTTACAAACAAATTCACCTTACTTTTTGCCCACAGTAGTAAAAAATACAGAAACCTGACCAAACACTTTCATAAGGCATTTCGTCGTTATTTCGCTCGAACCGTGTATCGAGCTTACGGTGAAAGGGTTTTCGACAGGAACTACGCCATTTAATTCCTTTAAAGGCTTGACGTAATTTTTTGCCGCCTCTGTGTC
Source organism: Zaprionus ornatus (assembly GCA_018904035.1). NCBI lineage: Eukaryota > Metazoa > Arthropoda > Insecta > Diptera > Drosophilidae > Zaprionus > Zaprionus ornatus. The sequence continues at coordinate 563,369 of JAEIFZ010000032.1, read as the reverse complement.
TATAAGTATTTTTATTGTCCTCCAACCCAACTGCCGCTTGATGAATGGCAGCCGGGAGCGTTCCCTAAAAAATTGACAGAATCGCTTTCGAAACCTGTCTCACTATCTTCTTCAGTTTGCGTTACAGCGGCCTCTGCCACGTCTGCTTAACTGGGGTCCTGCTCTTGAGAGGCATTCTGAACAATGTTATTGAACCGTTGGCGTCTTTGGCCTGTGGCTCTATCGGAAGTATTTGATCTTTTTTGTGCTTGTTCTACTTCCTGTTGGGTTTTTCCGTAATAAGTACGCTGCCTAAATTTGGAAGAGGAGTCGACCTCCATTGGTTCTGGCTTTTGATTTGTTTCCTCCCTTTTATTTTTCTCCTGGGAATTGTTACTATTGTTGGTCTGTGGTTTTTTAGTGTAATGTGGAATTTGTGTGTGAATTTGTTGTTGTCCACGTTCGGGCTTATTGTATTTTCCCTGTTTTGAATTTTGTGGGCGGTTTCTATTCTCTTCCCTTGCTTGATCCCTTTCTGTCATAGCCTTAGCATATGTAGCAGAAAATATGCTTCGTTCTATGCTTGCTTCAGCTTCTCTGGCCAGTTCCAAAGCTGATGGCAAGTCCCTCGGCTGTACCGGTAAAACTACTGCTTTAATGGATTTCTTCATACCCGAAATAAACGCGTGTAGCGCGTCTGATCTAACTTCTTCGTTGAGCAGTGCGGCTTGCTCGGTTTCGTGGGTCATGACTATTTTGTTTGTGACAAGTGTTAACTTTTTCTCAACCTCGTCATAGTAGTCCATGAGGCTCAAGTCGCCTTGTCTGACCATTTCTAGTCCTTGCCTTAACAACCGTAGTCATGTCTTGTCGGCATAAGAGCAATCTAATCTAGCTATTATAGCGTCGAAATTAAGCACTGTATTGTGTGATACCAGAACGGCTCTTGCGGCCCCTCTGATTTTGTTCCTAATTATGGTTACAGCTTGGTAGTGAGCGCAGCTACCATTAAAAGGTTTGAATAATTCGTAAGCATCGCAGGCTTATTGCCTCCATGCTACGTACTCGTCAGAGCCCCCCTCGAATGCGGGAACGGACTTTATTATATCTAAAGGGATGTCGCATCTAACATCTGGCTGAACAACAATTCGCTTGAAGCTCTCCACTTGAGGAGCTTGGACGCGCAAACTGTTCAGTTCGACTGTCACTGCGTTCAGCTGTGACTGAAACCTCTCTTCTTGCTGGGCCGAAGCTTGGCTAACAGCGTTCTGTATCAAGGCCTGTACCTGGTTCGCGTCCATTGCTTGGCTAAAGTTATGGTTTGGCACTTCAGTAAGGTTTTGGTTTGGTGCTTGGCTAGAATACGACTCTGGGTTTTGGACTTGGGAATCGTTATGGTTCTGTCCGTAGCTAATACGGCTGCATCGCTGCATACAGATATCACAATATAGGTAAAAACCATCTACATTGCTTGTCGCCCACACCCATGCAAGTCCATTTTTTTCAGTTCTTCGCGTATAAAGAGATCCCTGTTGAGCCGGTGCAACAACGTTGTCTGGCCAGCGCCGTGCTCAGGGCATAGCTTCGCAATTTCGCATCGCATTGCTGAAGCTCAACGGCGCTGCGTGACCTCTGCACGGTATTGCGTGACCTCTACGCAGCCGTGCCCCCCTTTTTTTCTGCAAAGAATCCATTGCGATCTTGCCTGCTTTTGGAAGGCATTGCCTATTCACCTCTTGGAGTTGCACCGTGGGATACAATTGCTCCCACCCTGTCATCATCTGGCGCTGCTTTTTACAATTCACTTAGCCACAGATCAAGGAGCTAGCTTGTTTTTTTTTTTGTCTTTGAGTCTTTGTTTAAACTGCACGAGTGCAAATTAAATTTTGAAAATTAACTTAAATTGTTGAGTGTGTGCTAGGGATAAAACAAAAGTAAAAAAAAAAATATATATATATGAAAGAAAACAATTGTACATGAAAAAAAAAAACAAGTTAGATTGCTAAACAATGTAAAGTCCTTCAAGTTCCAATAACGATCTGCTTCACCATTACGCTGGAAGGCCTTTTAACGCTGGAGAAATTCAATTGTGAGTACTAAACAACAACTGTGCATGTCCTAGGCTTGTAATATATGTGATTTTGTTTTATTCTCTTGAATGCTTTGCTGATCCTTTTGATCACGAAAACCCTCTTTTTAAAAAGACAAAAAAAAAAAAAAAATAATAACAAACAAATTAAAAGAAGAATTAAAAATTAAACAAAGAACGACACCAACAATAAAATAATGTTAACAAGCTATTGGTAAACCGTAAAAAAAGGTGTCAGGATCAATAAAAAAATTATTTTGTACTTTCACGATCCTTAAGCGCACTCTTCAACAATATTATCTTGTAATAATAATCATATATATTAAACATACAAAAACAAAAAAAGCCTCATTTTTTTTTTAATTCCTTTCAACAAAAAGTTGAAAGAAATGAATGCAACATGGGCTGGCACAAATCCTCTAACTGAACCCTCCACGAGGGTGCCGGCTGGGCAATGGGCTGTGTATTGACTCAAACCTCAGAGTCAGGCACTGTCCTGTTGCTTGGGCCAATACACGGTCCAGCTAAGGCAAGGACACAACAACATGCGGACAATCAAAGTCTGGTGCTGCTGTGTCCGGAGCCATGGTCAGAGGTGCCTGGCAGATAGGCCTAAAATGCTATGGGGTGGTTCCCAAGAACAAAATTAACCAAAAACCTGAAGAAGTAGATGGAGCCAATGACAGGGTCAACTCGGGCTGGGATGTCAGCCCAAACGTCGGTGGAAGGCGTGACTGCTACCACCGGCGGGCACGGGGGGTGGAAACCCCTCTACGTGTCGCCAGCGGTCACACCTCTGTACTGGTGGGAGCAGGCCAGGACAGTTGCACTACGACTGCCACAACAACAACAACAACAACATCAAAGAACGCCAGGATGCGGCGCAGTACCAAAGTCCATGCAGACTCGGACAGCGACCCACAAGGCAATGAGATAAGCGCTGAGATGGAAGAGAGCCTCCTGCGCTCCCCTGTCAAGGGTTCCAACTCCCCTAGTAGGGAAGGGCCCAAAAAGACAAAGGAGGGCTTGAGAGCCAAAGCTCAATACAAGGCAGCCCTAAAAATCAAATCTCGGCTCGCTGGCAGCAGCAAACTCACCCCTGAGGAGAGGAAAAAGCTGGAGTGGGCCGAAGAGAAGATCGAAGAGGGACGAAAACACTTCGAAGGCAAATCGGCGATGAAGGCAACTTCAAGCCAATATGCCAACAAGGTCGAGGAGCTGCTGCTCACCAAAAGGCAGCGGTCCGAAGACCAAGACAAGGCGGATGTGCCCGCAAGCAAGCGGCCGCGCCAAAAGGTGGAGAAAGCCCCCAGGAAGCCACTGCCGAAAAGGGAGACTGCTAGCGATGTGGCGCGACGGCACCTAGTCGTCGCGCTCATCGACCGCAGTAACCCCAACGGCAAAATGACACCCGAGAAGTGGAAGATGGTAGAGCTGAGGCTGTTGGACGCCCTATTCAAAAGAATGGAGGAGCCAGAGTCTCAGCCTACCACCTTTGACGGAGCGGGGTGGCTCAACGGGGTAAAGATACTGAGCTGCAAGGATGACCTCACCCTGAAGTGGGTCACCGAGACTGTATCCAAGATGGACGCTCCCTGGGAAGGTGCTAAGCTGGAGGTAGTTGACAGAACCTGTATTCCGTCAGTACCAAAAGCGAAGGTACTCTTCCCAAGGGTCGTACCTAAGGAACAGGCGCTCAAACTGCTCCGATGGCAGAATCCGGACGTGCCTACCGCCGACTGGAAGGTACTACACGTTGGCAAGCCGGAAGGCAACGGCCAACAGATGGTCCTCCAGATCAATAAGGAGGCCGAGGATCTGTTGTACCCAAGGTTCGGGAAGATGGCGTGGGGAGTAGGCAATGTATACCTACGACTCAAGAAGCGCCACCCGAACGATGCCAACGCCAACACGCTGGAGGCCGGCGAGGTGGAAAAGGACCTTGAAGCCTTGACCGACGCGGCCAACAGCCTCGATATCGATGATGAAACGGAGGAGGATGGTGACCTGACTATCATAGCCAACCCATCCAAGCAGAAGGAATCTGAAAATAGCCATGAAGCTACAGATCCTTCAGTTAAACCTCCATAAGAGCAAGTTGGCGTCGGCGGAGCTCCTTCTAACCCTGGAGGAGGAGTCCGTCGACGTGGCCCTAGTCCAGGAGCCCTGGATCGCGTCGGGCAACAAGATCGCTGGGCTAGGGTCTAGCAACTACTCCATCTTCTACCCGACCACCGTAAGTAGAGCTAGAACTGCAATTCTTGTAAGAAAAGGCATCTACGCTTATCTTATGTCCAATTACAGCACTGACGACATCACGGTGATAGCGCTAGAGGGTTGCAGGGACGAACCACTCCTAATGGCGTCCTGCTATCTAGCGCATGACAGGGAATCACCGACGGAGGAGACGGAGCGTCTGATACAGGAGGTGAGCCAGAAGAGGCAACCCCTGGTGATAGGCGCCGACGCCAACGCCCATCACACCCTTTGGGGCTGCAAGGACGCAAACAATAGGGGTGAGTCGCTTCTAGACTTTATTCTTAAACATAATCTTAAGATCGCGAACAGGGGGGAGGAACCCACCTACGTGGGTCCCACCTCATCAAGCGTTATAGATTTAACACTCGCGTCTGGAACAAATACCGAAGTCACTGAGTGGAGGGTTCTCAGCAAACCCTCCTTCTCTGATCACAGGTATATCCAGTTCAAAGTTCAACTCGAGTGCAAAGTGACAAAAAGTCTTTACAAGAATCCCAGGAATACCAACTGGGATATGTTTAAGACCAAAGTGACAAGGACACTCCCAGCACCATCACCGATCACATCAACGACAGACACTGAGAAGTCCGTGAAGACTCTCTGTCACCACCTAACCTCGGCCTTCAACGCAGCGTGCAAAACCTCAAGTGTAAGAAGGAAGCACAGGCCACCCTGGTGGAACCCAGAATTGAAGGCACAACGCACAGACCTACAAGAAATCTTCAAACTGGCCAAACAAGCGGATGAAGATCTTGTATGGGAAGAATACAGAATAAGGCTCCGCGACTTTAAGAAAAAGGTCCAGACAGCCAAAAGGAACTCCTGGAGATCCTTCTGCTCCGGCATAGAGAAGGTCACAGAAACCGCTAGGCTTAGGAAGCTTCTGTCGAGCCAACCGGCAATCCAGAGCCAACTAAGAACCAGCGATGGCCAATGGACGAGTAGCAGCAGGGAAGCGACTAACGCCCTTCTAAGCGAGCACTTCCCCGGATGCACAGATGTACTCGATCCGCAACAACAAATGCACACGAACCCAGTATCCGACGTACCTGGGAACATAATCACACCACATAAAATCCAGTGGGCCATAGACTCGTTTGAAAGTTATAAATCCCCTGGCTTGGATGGCATAATACCAGCCATGCTACAGAAGACCAAAGAAAAGGTCACTCCATGGCTGGAATCGATATTCAAAGCATGTCTGAGGCAGGGATATGTACCGGTACCCTGGAGGACAGCACGTGTTGTGTTCCTGCCAAAAGCAGGAAAATGCAGTCACATGCAGCCGAAAGATTACAGACCGATAAGTCTCACCTCCTTCCTGCTAAAAACCTTCGAGAAACTTCTGGATCTACACATAAGAGGAGGCATGGACCGACTCGTAGAATCCAACCAACACGCATACACAAAAGGGAAATCGGTGGAAACGGCGCTACACTCCCTAGTAGCCACCATCGAAAAAGCCCTACACCACAAGGAATTTGCCTTAGGAGCGTTCCTGGATATCTCAGGTGCATTCAACAATGTATCTACGGAAGCGATCATGCGGAGCTTGAGAGCCGCAGAAACCCATGAAGCTGTTAACTCTTGGATATGCAATCTATTGAGCTGCAGAAGAGTAAGAGCCGAATGGGGAACCACGACCATAACTAAAGCAGCACACAGAGGCACGCCACAAGGCGGAGTGCTGTCGCCGCTGTTGTGGAATCTAGTGGTAAACGACGTCTTAAGGAAATTTAAACGGAAAGCCCCCAAGATAACCGCCTATGCAGACGACATAGCCATAATTATCGTGGGCAAATGTCCAATGACAATCAGCTCTGTCATGGACAATACACTAAAAGAAATACTGAAGTGGGCGATGGAAGTCGGACTCAGTATCAATGCGGACAAGACGGATCTAATTCTCTTTACCAAGAGATACAAGATACCGCAATGGACTCCGCCATCTATAAACGGTGCCATGCTCGAGCCAAAAAGAGCGTAAAATATCTAGGAATAGTATTGGACAGCAAACTGAGCTGGAAACCCAATGTCGAGGAAAGGGTTAAGAAAGCCACAAATGCACTTTACGCATCGCAAAAGATGCTAAGTAGCACGTGGGGCTTGTCTCCCAGACTAATGCACTGGATCTTCATCTCAATTGTTCGTCCAATACTACTCTACGGTATCCTAGTATGGTGGAGGGCCACTAAGAAATCCACATACCTCCTAACAATGGAAAGGGTACAAAGACGTGCATTGATGTGCATTACTGGGGCACTGAGATCTACTCCAACAAAGGCCTTGGAAGTGATACTCGGAGTTCTCCCAATTGACATACAGGCCAAACTACTAGCACAGAAGACCGCGCAACGCCTTCGTGCTACGGGACACATGGCCTTCGCAAACTATGGGCATAGCGAAGTGGGAGGAGAGTCATTCAATAGCACGGACTATATGACCCCAATAAACAACTTCTCAAGAACGCCCACTCTAATGGGTCATGATGATTGGAAAATTGGCATGGACGAAAACGCAACAAAGCTATTTACGGACGGATCTAAAATGGAAGCCGGCGTGGGCGCCGCGGTCTACTGTGAGGATCCGCTCATTCAAGTGTCGTACAAGTTGCCGGATTACTGTAGCATCTTCCAGGCGGAGGTCTTTGCTATAAGGAAGGCGGCAGAACTTGCGACAAATCTCAACAAAAATCGGGTCAACATCCTAGTCGACAGTCAGGCGGCTATCAAATCTTTGCAGTCCTACGTCGTCAGCTCCAAAAGTGTAATGGCAAGCAGGGAAGCATTAGATGCACTAAGCACCCGATCGAAGGTGCGCATCTTCTGGGTTCCCAGCCACCAGGGCATTGACGGAAACGAGATGGCAGACAGGCTAGCGAAAGAGGGTGCCGAGTCTAGACAGCTGACAGTTGAAGATCTGAAGCCACCTCTGCGATCAATAAGCCACAGCCTAGAACAAGGCGCTGCGGTAATAGCAGGAAGAAGATGGCACAACACAAAAAACTGCAAAATAACCCGCACTATGTGCAACAACGCAAACGCGAAATTAGCCCATTATGTCATTCAGCTCCCGAGAAGAGACTGTAGAACAATGATGGGCATACTCACGGGCCACTGCCTGACCGCAACTCATGCTAAAAAGCTGGGCATCACCGACAATGACGAATGCAGGAAATGCAGGGAACCAGATGTAAGAGAAACTCTGGAGCACCTCATCTGCGACTGCCCCGCTCTCATGACCTCGAGAGCGAAGTACCTGGGACGCCCCCTGCTTGCATCACTAGAAGAAGCAGCGGGCCTGGCACCCCAAAAACTCCTGGCTTTCGCCAAACTTACCAGCATACCAGACTGGGATAATTAAACTAAGAAATTAACAGCCTCCATCACTTATCGGCCGCACTAAGGATCATACTGATCTATGTGAGGCCCCCATTAGGGGGCCTGCCGATACAACCTAACCTAACCTAATGCAACATGGAAATTTAAATTATATAAATTGAAGGCCTCATTTTTGTAAAAAATCATTTCCACAAAAAGCTGTCAGCAATGAATGATATCTGTACCCTTAGCCTATATAAATTGTAAGCCTTATTGAAAAATCATTTGCACACCAAAACTGTAATCAATGAGTGCCACATAAGAAAAGCAAAAAAATTAAATTATCAAACTACGAGAAGCAAATTCAGTTGCATAATGTTATACGAACATCCCCCTTTGATTTCGAAACAAACATAAGAAATTAGAAAACACATATACATAAATTTGTAACCAATCTAAACATGTTCTCTTTACGAAGAGTTATGAAACTTATTGTACACGGTGAAATATCTACCAGGATAATATTATTATAGATTATTATGTCAATCCAATTTCTGCCTCTTTACGTTAGGAATAAAAAATGAACATCGCAATGAATACAATGATGTGCTAAATTTTTCTTTTCTCTGGATAGACATGGCAACATAAGTTAATAGTCGGACTGTTATAGGGTATCTTCGGATACAATAATTTTTTTTGGAAGATTGTGGTAGGGTGGGTAAAGACAGCGAGGTCGCACAACACCTTTGAACCTCGCAAACTTTATATCTTGCAGTCCGAATTTTTTTTATTTATTTAACCTTCAACCGTTTTCGTTAGTTACACCCGCTGGTTTTGTATTTTTCTTGGAGAACGCCTCCCTTTTTAGTTTCTGTTAGGAATCCTAAATAATAAAGTTGTGTAGATGTGGAGAAGGAATATGGCAAAAACCCACCCCACGCCGAAGAGCTAAGGCACAATAGGATTCCGTCCGCTATCATTCCTGATCCGACTGTTGGATATTGAAGATGTTGGTTCAGCACTATTTCATTATTCGCACCTTGACCATTACAGATTGCTGCTATCCAGATTCCTTATAAACTGAGAATACGTGTGTCGTATTATCTATTTAGGAAAATTAAGGTCGGAGCTTACTTTGCTCACTAGTTTCTGGCCTTGTGGCTCACTGACTCTATCAATTATAAGAGTAATTAAATGACGGCTTGTGCCGGAGTTATAGTGACATGCGTCTTACTTTTCGTGCGCTTTATTCAGAACTAAAAAACTCAGAAATACAAAGAGATGTATTGAGGCTCCAAGGGAATTTACTTGGAGCAACAATGTGTAGTTATTTATGTTTCTTACGCTAGGCTTATGTGTTAACTTGTTTATGCTCGAATTGCTTCAAGTACTGAGCGATTGAGACGCTCGCTGGCGTTTGCCTGCGGAGAATAGATTGCAGTGCAAATTTGCGTAATGTAAATGATTTAAATTCTCCTGATTTGAATTGGGAACCATCGTCAGACAGAATTACTTCTGGAACTCCAAATGTATAGAAGACTGAAGTTTTCGAGAATTCACATATCTTGATGGCCGTAAATTTCATTAAAGGTTGAAATTGAAATGAAATTTTCTAAAATGGTCAACTATTATAAGTAATCCTGTTTCCTTTTTTGGACCTTGGGTATGGGCCTAGTAAGTCAATATACAATTTTTGGAACGGTCTATCCGACGTCATGGGTTTTCACATAGGCGGTCTTAAAATTGTATTGGGGTTTTTGGTCATTCGGCAGGATGAACGCTGTGCAACGTTCTTTCGAATCGCAGTTACCAGGCCAAAATATATATCTTTTTAATTTTTCTTTCATCTTGCTGGTACCACATGGCGCTCCGTCTGGCGGGTCGTGTACTCGACTCAACACTTCTGCTTGTAGTCCCTTCGGTATCCAGAGTTTCCATGATTCGGATTTTTGTATAAAGTCTCCTGTTGAATACTCGGTACGTTTATAAATAAGTGTTGAAAATACAAAAGTCACACTTATGCATAGTTGTGAATTAAGAGGACCATGTCAATGTTTGTCATTCACATGGCATGGTTTACCATTCACATGCACTCACATGTTATAGAGTAATCGTTCTATTCGCTTGCAGACAACGAGACAGTGCGGTTGATTCAATCGGTTGGTTAAATAAAATAATTATTGAAGTGTCAAACAACAATAAAAGTGTTTCACTATTTGGTTGATGCCCTGGGTTATAATATACAATACTTAATCGTATATTATTATATCAAATTCAATAGGTTATGGGCCCAGTCACATTTGCAGCCAAGTGGTGAAATATTTTTGAATTTGCAAATAAGAATATTTAAACTTAAAAGTGAATTACATGGTTAAGTATATATATATGTAAACCAGTGCATATAAGTTTGACGAAATACATACATATGTATTAGTTAGTAGTTTTTTTAATAACCGACATTCTTCTTCCCGCATCTGTAAATCATTAAAACCTATTTAGAAGCCTAAATATAAACGCAACAACCAAAGATGAATATCACACAGGACAAATACCCTGCCGCGAACGTTTTGTGAATATTATTTAAATCGGACTATAGATAATTAGGTTAGTCATTCGAATCAAACCATCGGTCGGTGGTAACAGAAATGGTTCACCATGCATGTGACGACTAATCAACAAAAGAGCATCTTTTCATTTTATTTATTATTAATCGTATTTATTTATTTTATTCTAATTAACTAAAATAAAAGCAGCAGCCGAGGGGGCTGTGATATACATATCCGCTACTTTTCATGTTAAATTAAATTTAAATTAAAAATAGTTTTTTCTCAACTTGATTTCATTGATTTTGATTTATTTATTATGCTATATTCAAGAAATTAAAGAAAATTATAATAATTATTTTATATTTTTAAATTTTAATAAATATATTTTGACCGTTTAAATTTTATTAAATGTTGCCCGCTGAAGGTGTATTGTGTTGGGAGTTAGCGTTCGACGGGTTTCTTTTGGGCAAGCATTTCTTTCTCTTGTGCTCACTTTACCTCCCTACTCTTGCTAGTTATTGTTGCAGTTTGTTGCAGCTCTAATACTAGCTTTCGTAGCACTCCCTCTCACGACATTGCTCTCTACTAGTTTGGTGCGAGCATTTATTTCTCTCTCCCACTATCTTCTCTTCCTTATTAAGTATTTGGAACGTCTTTATAATTCCAGGTATTGTCTGTTTTAAGCAATCCTGCAAAAAGCAGGTAACCTTCGCTGAGCAAAATGTTTATATCCTTCAACCATTAAAGATGATCCAAAAAATATGCAAATGAAGGTAACAGGCAGAAGGAGGTGTAAGAAACCTTATAAAGTATACGAGGTGTGTTCAAAAAGTAAGGTGACTTTTCAATTTTCGCGAGCAGTGTACTTTCGATTATCGATTTTTTGTTTTCTTATGTTGGTACAGTCTTCTCGAACATCTGTTCCAAGATTAAAGTGAATGGCATTTTTTGTTTGGTTGTGAGAGGCGTAAAGGTTATAAGTGTTATGCGTGCTCGGCGATTTTTTGCTAAATTTTGACCAAAAGAACCGTCGCATGAGCATTGCCCAAGAGCTGTTGAATGACGTCAACGGTGACCCAGATTTACTCAAAAAGGTCATAACTGGTGACGAATCATGGGTATATGGCTATGATATCGAAACCAAAGCCCAATCGTCCAAGATGAACCAAGACCGAAAACAGCACGCCAAGTTCGATCAAATGTCAAAGTTTTGGCTCTTTTCTTCGATTACCATGGCGTGGTGCATCAGGAGTTCTTACAATATGGTCGTACGGTCAATAGACAGTATTATCTTGAAGTTATGCGCCGTTTGCGAGAAGCAATACGAAGAAAACGTCCAGAATTGTGGAAAAACAATTCATGGCTTTTGCATCACGATAATGCCGCTGCTCACTCATCTTTGCTTTTGAGAGATTTTTTGGCCAAAAAGAACACCACAATCATGCCTTAGCCACCATATTCACTGGATTTGGCCCAATGTGACTTTTTCTTGTTCCCAAAACTAAGGAGACCTATGAAAGGACGGAGATTTGCAACGATTGAGGAGATAAGGACTGCATCACTGGAAGAGCTCAAGGCTATACCGACAAGTGCTTATGAGAAATGCTTTGAGGATTGGATAAACCGTTGGTATAAGTGTATTGTATCTGGAGGGATTACTTTGAAGGGGACAACATAAATGTTGATAAATAAATAAATATTTTTTCTGAAAAATATAAAGTCGCCTTACTTTTTGAACACACTGTCGGAGCAGCATATTAGGATAAATATTATTAATAATATTAAATATTATATAAATATTATTAGAGTTAAATTGTTATTATTATAATATAAGCACATAGAATTGATAGATTTAAGCTAGTTTAAGAGAAAGCATATGAATTGTTTAGTGTAAGTTTCTCTTATATTTGTATAAGCCGATCGGCAATTGCCGACGACAAATTTGAGAGTGCGTGGCCAAGCTGTGGTCACCGCTCGAATTTAGTATTGAAAATTCTGTGAAGCCAGCAGCAATTAAAGTTGTATATTATAAATCGAACCACCGCGTCTGACATTTTTTGTTTTGTTAATAACTTATTGTAGTTCGCTAAAAACGCTTAGCGAATTTTTCATTGGCGCCCGAGCAGGGACTTCGGTGTGTTTCAGTGTTATAATTGTTGTTGACAATTTTAATTGTTGCCTGGCCTTTACAGTCGTTTGTACGTACGGGAAAAAGAAAACTTTAAACAAAGTTTATCGTGTTAAATCGAGTGCGAGAAAAGTGCTGATCTTCTTCGTCGCCGCCACACCAGTGTTTGCTGCTACTGGACTAGGAATATCTGGACTGGGAATATTGCCGATGGATAAGTCAAATCGATCAATGTCTATTGAAACCCTAGACTGCCTTCAGGTAATTAGTGCCACAAATTGAGCGTGCGTTGAATAATATTGTTGCAAATCGATGCGTAAGCAGTTTAAAATTATTGAACAGCTCAATTTCTGGCACATATATAACTAACACTTGCATGCAAAGTATTCTTGTCTATATGTAGTTGTATGTACATATGTTCATACATTATTAACTGCTATTAATACATAAATCGCCTAACAAGCCGCCAAAATATTCTGCGAACAGCAGAAAACGGTACAACATTGCACATATGTATATACATAGAATAACATAAAACATACATACATACATATATTGGTTTTTGTATATACTAACAAGTAATATTCGTTTGCATGATTTTGATAAAACATAAATAAAACAAACAATACGGCAATATTCAATTACATTTGTTATTTAAACATAATATTTCTGGTGGTTAAATTGTTTTTAATTGAGTGTGTTATTGTGCCAACGCAAAAATATCGCGATCTTTACATATTTACATATATTCGCGAATTTCGAACATCTGTTGATACATAAAGGGATACGCACATACATATTTACGTTTGCACATACACACACGTCACAACATTGAAGGGTGCTCGTATCCCTGCCCTAGGAGTTGTGAGGGTAGAAACGGACCCTCATCCGACGGCGGCGATACCCTGCAATCGCGATGCCGTTCAGGCGACTAACTTGGCCTCTGCAGCATCTACTTCTGCTGGGCAGAAGAAGTTGGCTGATCTTATCAGCGTGCCGACGCAAAAAAGTGCGTCTAAATCCCCATCCGTGTCTCCAACTCGGACACTTGACCTGTCGGGTTTGGAGAACGAGGGATTAAGGAGCATTTTGGCCTTGATGAGTGCCAAAATTGATGGTGCTTTCCGCATTCGAGACGCAGCGTCACGTCACGAAGGAAACTAAAGGCGCTATCTCCGACCTGGCTGCCCTCAATTCTAGAGCGATCCAGCTGGAAGGGGGTCTACCAAAGGAGGGTTCGTTCAGGGAATCAGGCACTCAAACAGAGCGACAGACGAAACTGGACCGCCCATCTGCGACTAGCGCAAAAAGGAAGCTAATGAAGGACCCTCCAGTGAAGCCTTCCATAGCGAAGCTTCCTGCAGAGAAGCCTCCGTTGAGCAAGACCTCAAAACGGGAGACACCCACTCCAGAGGAGCCGAAGGAGGCGAACTCACTTAGCTATGCGGCTGTTGCCAAGGTCGCTAGCAAAGAGGAGTGGTCCAGGGTGAAGCCTAAGCACTTGCGCAAGAAGCCAGAGGCTCTCATCCTGAAGAAGACTGGGGAAGCGTCTTACGCTGATATGCTCCGCAAGTTGAAAGCGGACCCAAATCTTAATGATTTTGGGAAGCATGTCAAAAAGATCAGGAGAACGCAACAGGGAGAGCTACTGCTCGAGGTAGAGGGTAAAGCTGCAGACAACGTACCCAAATTTAGAGGGGCTATAGAGGATTCGCTGAAAGAAATGGCAGCGGTCCGCACGGGGGCGCAGAGGATGGCTCTCTCCATCAGCGGAATGGATGAGGCTACGACAGCAGAGGAACTCCTCGGCTGTCTAGTCTCCCAGTTCCAGGGCATCGCGGTTAATCCAGATGCAGTGCGCGGTCTGCGTAAAATGCGGGATGGAACCCAAATAGCGACGGTGATGCTTAGCATAAATGATGCGATCACTGTCTTGAAAGCGGGCACGGTCACCGTAGGCTGGTCACGTTGCCGCATCATCCAGGATGTACGACCGACGAGATGCTTTAGGTGCCTATGCTATGGCCACCGAGCGTCCAGTTGCAAGGCGACCGATCGGTCTGACTGCTGCTTGCGTTGCGGCGAACGCGGGCATAAGGCAAAGGGTTGCAATGCTCCACCAAAATGCATGATATGCAGCAGTGAGGTGGACAGGAACCACACGACGGGCGGTTTCGCGTGCCCGACCTTTAAGGCGAGCCTAAAAGGAGCTAAGAGCCACTATAATGTTTAATCAAATAAACATTATTCAGCTCAATGTCAATCACTGCGCTGCTGCTCAGAGTCTTCTTGCTCAGACAGCGGTGGAGCGCAATGTTGACATCATGCTCCTTAGCGAACCATATATCTATGGCAGCACTAACTCGGACATGATCCTTGATGAGTCGGGTAAGGCGGCTATCAAGCTTTGCAGCCCAGTTCATATCCAGGATCGGCCGGCCGATGCAATGCGTGGCATTGCATACGCGCTGATTAAAGGCGTGCATATCTACAGCTGCTATGCGCCACCTAGCGACAGCCCTGACCAATTTGAAGAGATGATCGATATTCTCGTAAGCCACGCGAGAGGGCGCAGGCCGACGATCATTGCAGGAGACTTCAATGCCTGGGCGACCGAATGGGGCAGCCGTGTCTCCAACTCCAGAGGGCGAACTGTAACCGACGCCATGTTCCTGCTAGACCTGGTACTGCTGAATGATGGCCGCAAGCCGACATTCAACAACGACAGGGGTACATCGTACATTGATGTCACCTTCGTTAGCAGAGGCTTAGTAGCCAACGCAAACTGGATGGTCTCCGATGAGGTAACGCTGAGCGACCATGCTCTGATTACCTTTTGCGTGCGTCCAATGGGAACGGTGCGCAGTTTGCAGAGTAGGAAGACATTCGGTCAAGCCTGGGATGCTAGAAAGATTGATAATGATATGCTGGCATATCAAATCGAGTCTCTATCAATCTCAAGCAGTCGTGCGGAAACAATGGCGGCTGATCTTATGAAGCTACTGGTATCAACTTGCGATGCTACGATGCCTAGGAAAAGCAAGGTAAAGCGCAAGAGTCCTGTCCACTGGTGGAACGACTCCTTACACCAGCTTCGGCAGGAATGCCACAGGTCTAGGAGACTTGCGCAACGAACCAGAGGAGGCCCTAGCCACGCAGAACATCTTCTGGTCTACAAGGCCAAGCGAGCAGAGTTCAAAAAAGGAATATCGGCTGCCAAAGCGCGCTCTTTCAAGGACCTGCTAGATAGTGTAGACGATGATCCCTGGGGACTCGCCTACAAACTCGTTAGCAATAAGTTAAGGAAAAGGGAGGGTGTTCCATCGGAGCCAACTGAGATGGCCAATATCGTGGCGGAGCTGTTCCCAGTGCAGACCACGCTATGGCAGCCACCAGAAAATGCCCCTGCGTCTCCCTTCCCTTGCGTTTCAGTAAGGGAAGTAGTCGAGGCAGCTAGGCGCATAAAAGCTAACAAAGCTTCTGGCCTGGATGGGATTCCGGGAGCAGTGATTAAGGCTGTGGCGCTGGCCAGACCCAAAATCTTCAGGGACACTTTCCAGCAGTGTCTCATTGACGGGATCTTTCCCAAGCGTTGGAAAAGCCAAAAACTGGTGTTACTGCCGAAAGGTAAGAGGCAAGCACATGGTGCATGCAACTTCCGCCCACTATGTCTGTTGGATATAGTAGGTAAGCTATTCGAGCGTATCCTGTACGCTCGCATAGAAGTAATAACAGAGAGCCCCAACGGCCTGAGTAGTCAGCAGTACGGCTTTCGGAAGGGGAAAAGTACCCTTGATGCCCTCTCGGCTGTTGTAGACATCGCTAAAAACGCTCTCGACGGTGACAGATCGCTTGGCGGTAGGAAGGAGTACTGCGCTATAGTCACGCTGGACGTCAAAAACGCCTTTAACACTGCAAGATGGCCCACGATCTTAGGGGCTATGCACAACATGGGCATCCCAGAGTATCTGAGGATCGCTGTAGGTAGTTACTTCAGGGACCGTGTCCTTTGGTTCGACACGGAAGCCGGCCCGAGAAGCTACCGAGTTTCGTCAGGTGTTCCCCAAGAATCGGTACTTGGTCCGATGGAAGGCTGGGATAACATCTGCTTCCCTGGCTAGACTCATGCCCAACGTAGGTGGTCCCAGGATGCCGGCTCGCAAGCTGCTAGTGGCGGTGGCAAAAGCCACTTTTCTTTATGCTGCTCCTATTTGGAGCAAAGTCACCTATAAAGGGTCATACCTTAAAGGCGCTCGATCGGTGATGCGGACTATGGCCCTAAGGCTCATTAGAGGATTTAGGACCATATCCGAAGACGCATCACTTGCTCTGGCAGGCACGCCGCCTATAGACCTGGAGATCAAGGCACTGGGCTTAATCCGAGATGGCGTTCCTCGGGTTGAGTCCCAAGAGTGGTTGATGAGAGAGTGGCAAGCTAGATGGCAAGCGTCGCACCTGGGGCGATGGACCTACCAGCTCATCCCAGTACTAGCGGAATGGGCAGAGTGCCAACACAAAGTAGTGGACTACCACCTGACCCAGTTCCTCACCGACCACGGCTGTTTCCGGGCCTACCTATTTCGGTTTCGCCATGTAGACTCAGCCCAGTGCCTTTACTGCACCGACGCTGCTGAAACAGCGGAACATGTCCTTATGCATTGTTCCCGTTTCTCACTGGAGAGAGAACAGCTAGAATCTCTGTCTGGAGTGCCGCTCAGCCCTAGGGCCCTGCTCTTTGCCATGTTGGCGGACAAAGCCGCATGGGAGCTGGGGCATGGCATCATCATTAAAATGATGAAGAGGGTTCGAGCCGACGAAGAGCTGAACAGATCAGCTAGGTAAATAGGTAGTTAATAAGTTAGGAGCTTAAACCCTGTGTGGTGGCGGGGTTAGAATTCCACCTCAGCGAGCTCGGCTTGTCGTAAAAGGCGACTAAAGAGTTCAAAGAGTTAATGAGTTAAGAATAACTAATACTCGTCAAGGGGCGCGCTTTATGCTACGCATTCTAAGTGGGAGTGCGACCTGGCATCACATCCTGCTCACCGAAGTATTACCTTAACTGGCAGTTCCGGTGAGCGCTTTAGGGACTGTCGAGCGTACGGAGGTTTTTCTTTTTAGTACGTAGGCGTAACCCTATCTGTATTACCAGTAGGGCTATGAATCGTGCATGCCATCTAGGTGGTATCTTACGAAGATTTTTTAATAGTTTCCTCCAATTATGTATAAAAAAAATAAAAAAAAAAAAAAAAATACACACACGTCCGCTGAGCTCGGACGCTTGCGCTCTCAATTGTTGTTTTGTTTCGCTTTCGATCTCGCTTGCATTCGGCGGCGCTTGCATTTTGTTACCCCGCACCCCGCAGATTTTACAGCTGTCTACAAACGTAGCGTCAGCGAACTTTTGATTTGATACTCTTTTCGCTTGTTTCGTTTGTTTGATATACATACCACTTAGAGTGCGTGTGTATATATTCTTTCGTTAGCACTGCTTACCCCGCACCCCGCATTTTACATTGCTGCCTACAAACGTAGTTACAGTAAACGTTTAGCTTGCCTTACTTTGGATCGCTTGGATCACTTTCGTTGTTTGCTCACACAACGCATAGGTTGCGTGTGTGTGTGTATTAGGCAAGCTAGATTTACATAGTCGGCGTCGTTGCGAGGGTAGCTCACAAAGTTGTGAGATTATTTTCTTTGTTGAGTTATTGATATTTTCTTTTAAAGCAACATGTTTGAGTCTGAAAAGACTAGTGAAAAGCCACAAGTCAGCAAAACAGCTGCAAAATTATCGCTATGTTTGCAAAGATTTGATAAGGTTAGCGCTGACATCTCCCGTATGCAAACAGCAATTAAATCAAAGACCATTTCGTCTGATAAAACAGAGTTAGCGTGCCGTTTAGAACTTTTAGACGGTTACATCGAAAAGGCAATGGATTTACAGGCTGAGTTGGATAATTTAAACCCTCAGAATGATTCTAGAGGGCCGTTAGAAGATTTGTGTGTCATCACAAAGGCATTATATATAAATGCATCCAAGGCAACGTCAGAGCCAATAGTTGAGTACAATTGCTCCATAGTTTCGAGCCAGCGATCCCAACTGCCGAAAATACGTTTGCCCAGATTTGGTGGCAAACATTCGGAATACAAAAATTTTATCTGCCTGTTTGAAAGTTTGGTCGACAATGACAATTCCTTGTCAAACGTCGAGAAGGTCAATTATTTAGTTTCGTGTTTGTCCGATGAAGCATTGAGGATAGTTAAGCCGTATCAATTAACGGATTGTAACTATCCAAAGGCCCTCGCTTGTCTCAAGGCAGTATATGACAACAAATGTCTTATATTCTTTGATACTGTTTCGCAATTGTTTGACATACCTAGCATGCCAAAACCATCTGCATCAAGTTTGAGATCGATCATAGATACGGTGTCTGCTATTTATGTTTCGTTGTCGTCGTTAGGTAACGACAGAGACATTGCTAATGCAATGATAATTCACATGGTCATGGCAAAGGTAGACCATGGTACCAAATCTCGTTTTGAAGAGCAGCTTGATTATGATACGCTGCCATCCTGGGAAGATTGTGCTAGACAACTGAATAAAAGATATCAGTATTTGTCAACAGAGGAGTCAACTCGTGACAAAACAAAGTCGCGAATTGACGCCAAGAAGCCCCATCAAGGTAAGTCGTCCTTTGCTATTTCTGATGGAGGGCGTCCATCAACGTCTGTGTGTGTTTTTTGCAAGTCAGAAACGCACAATATCTCTTCGTGTCCATCGTTTTCTGCAATTTCAGTTATGCAGCGTTTTGAATATGTCAAAGCACAAAAGTTGTGCCTAAATTGTTTGGTTGTTGGGCATACAGTCTCTAAGTGTAAGGCGCCAAAGTGTAGAGTTTGTTTAAGGCCTCACCATTCCTTGCTTCACAGGTATACTACTCCTGATCAAGGTGAGGTATATACACATCAAGCAACTGTGGCAGACGTGCATTTGGGCCATGTGTCAAATAATGCACAAATTGTTCTCGCCACTGCTGTCGTTAATGTTAAAGACAGATTTGGTCAGTCGCATTCTGCACGAGCCTTGCTTGACAGTGGTTCCCAAATCAATTTGATATCAGAGAGTATGGCCCAGATGTTACGGCTCAAGCGGGAGCCAACATCTTTAGCTATTTCGATGGTTGGAGGTGCAACAATAGATAGCAAAAGCAAGATATGTGCTTCTATTCAGTCGCGCATAAATTCCCACAATTTTTCGGCTGACTGTTGGGTGTTGAAATCCATTTCAACAACACAGCCAGGACAGTCCATGAGTATTTTAAATTGGAAAATACCCAAAAATATAAAGCTGGCAGATCCAGAATTTTATAGGCCAGCTAAGGTGGACATTCTTTTGGGAGCAGAATTATTTTATGAATTGTTGTGCGTTGGGCAAATAAAACTGGGTTCTGAACTTCCAACAATGCAAAAAACGCTGCTAGGATGGATAGTAGCAGGCAAATATACTGGACAAGTGCCTAGGCATCAGTTCAGTGGGTGTTTAGTAGCCTAAACTAATTGTTCTCTCGACTCGTTAGTTAACCGTTTCTGAGAATTGGAACAATGTCCGTTCGAGTCGAAGGCTGGTCGCCAAACAGCTGAACAACAAGCTTGTGAACTGTTCTTCAAGAAAACTGTAAAGTTATCTTCTGGTCGTTTCCAAGTGGATCCCCTTTCAAGACCGATCCTAAAGTTCTTGGCTTGTCCTTTCAAACTGCTGAAAGGCGTTTTTTGCAACTTGAGCGTAAATTATCGAAGGATGCAGTTCTAAAAAGCATGTACCATGACTTCATGAAAGAATATTTGGATTTGGGACATATGTCCATTCTGAAGACAACTCCTCTAGGACAGCATTATTATATTCCTCATCAATGCGTTCTTAGGCCTGAAAGTTCCTCCACTAAGCTTCGTGTAGTTTTCGACGCTTCTAGTAAGACGTCAACAGCTGTTTCTCTAAACGAAACACTGATGGTGGGGCCGACAATTCAGAGGGAGCTATATTCAACCCTGATTAACTTCCGGTTGAATAAGTATGCCGTAACTGCTGACATTTCAAAAATGTATAGGCAGATCAATATTCCTGAAAAGACAGAAATTTCCAACTAATTTTGTGGAGAGAAAATACTTCACAAAATATTCAAGCATACCGACTTAATACAGTCGCATATGGTACAGCTTCTGCACCCTTTCTGGCGATACGCTGCTTATTTGAGCTGGCCAACATGCACGCCCAATCACATCCTATTGGATCAGATGTGATTAAAACGTGTTTCTATGTTGACGATATGTTGGCAGGTGCAGATAGTGTTAAAGAACTTAACGCTATTTGCAATCAAGTTCAGACAATATTGGAATCAGGAGGTTTTCCACTTGCCAAGTGGGCAACCAACTCTATTGATCTGTCGTTTAAAAGAAAAGCTGGTGACGAAGTGACTCTGAAGATTGATGAGCAGAGTTCCGTCAAAACTCTTGGGATGCGCTGGGCACCTCAAGAGGATATATTTAAATATTATCTCGACGTGGACAGCTTTGTTTCGGATAGGCCAACGAAACGCAACATATTGTCTGCAGCGTCTCGTTTATTTGATCCTCTTGGGCTGCTATGTCCAATTGTTACCAAGGCCAAAATGTTGTTGCAGGAATTGTGGAGACTTAAAATAGATTGGGATGAAGCCATTCCAATGAGCCTTCACACGACATGGAATAGGTTCACCATGACGTTGTGCGATTTACACAAAATTCGCATTCCTCGATACGTATGTCTTAATACGTATCAAAAGGTTCAAATACATGGCTTTGCTGATGCATCCAGTCATGCGTACGGTTGTTGCATCTACGTGCGAACGTGCAGCAACCGAGACGTTGGCACTACATTGCTCACTGCAAAGTCTAGGGTATCTCCACTAAACGTGAAGACAATACCCCGATTAGAATTATGCGCAGCACTCTTGTTGGTTAAGCTGTGGCACCAAATTGCGACAACTCTAACCAAATTTAGCATTGAAAGTTTGAATTTCTGGTTGGATTCACATGTTGTGTTATACTGGCTTAAACGCGATTCTTGCACATTGGGCACATTTGTGGCAAATAGAGTTGCAGAAATTCAGGAGTTGTCGAATGGTATTGTGTGGCGTCATGTTCCAACAGATGCTAATCCGGCGGATTTAGTATCGAGAGGAACCGATATAGATGAGATTGTTAGCTCGTTATGGTTTGATGGGCCAGGTTTCTTGAAGTTGGAGGAAGACCAATGGCCTCAGCTTCATCAGATTGATTTTGTCACAAGGGACTCAGGACAGATTCGCTCGTGGTGTCGGCATCAGAAAGAAATATTTCATTTCTAAAACTGATCGCCATAGTCCAACGCACCTCGTTCGAGAGCGAATTCAAATTACTGAAAAAATCAGCAGTTCTAGCACCAATGTTGCAGTCATTGAAACCATTTATTGAAAAATTTGAGAAAAATGGAATACAATTTGAGCTCATTAGAGTAGGAGGACGTTTGTTACACGGACCTCTCTCTTACGACGCTAAGTTTCCGTTTCTAATGACAAAGAGTTCAGAATTTACTCAACTTTTTGTCAGATATTTACACCGTAGGCACTACCACGCTGGTCCAAAAGTTCTAGTTGGGCTTTTGAGGCAGCAAATTTGGGTGTTAAATGCTCGAAGTTTATGCACTGCAGTTGTGCGAAATTGCATACACTGTTTTCGGTATAAACCAAAATTGTTGGGGTAAATAATGGGACATTTGCCTGCTGATCGCCTTCGAGAAGGTCGGCCATTTAGAGTATGAGGAGTAGACTTCTGTGAGCCGTTCTATGTCAGCTATAGGATAAGGGGTAGACCACCTGTGAAAATGTATGTTGCCGCTTTTGTTTGTTTTGCCTCAAAAGCAGTCCATTTAGAACTTGTAACCGACTTGACAGCGATCCCAGCGATGGAGAGGAGCTGACGCCAGGCCACCTGCTTCTCGGACAGCCTTTGTTAGCGCTGCCGTCAGAGTGCGAGCCAGACGAGACCAGCAAGAAGCCAGGACCCCGATATTTGAAGCGCGGCCCCCGCTTGTGCTCACGCCTTTACAGACACTGCCATCGACGTCAAACAACTATAACTCTTTTCCATTTCTTTTCTTTTTATTTACTTTATAATTTTTATCTTATTCTAAGTCCCTACCTAGCACCATAGCCGTTTGACAGGAATTAACTATGCTAATGCTGCGTCGCAGCCCTGAGTTCCAACACCAAGAATATTGAACCTCGCTCACCAGAAACTCAGTCCCACTGGGGTCGTCGCTGTCGCTGTCGTTGTGCTTGTTGTCGCTGCCGTCTGTGCTCAGGGGATGCTGCCGTTGAGTTTTCTGCCGTATTGCCGTTCCGCACGTTGCCGCTGTTGTTGTTGTTGTTGCTGTTGGGTTGCGGCGGTTATTGTTCCTGTTGTTGTTGTTGACACTTGCACTCGCGCTCGGACTTTTTTTACACTTGACCTACTTTGGCCCTGATCGTCAACTGACTGCCCTCTGTGCTCTGAGTCGTTGACCCGTTGCGATTTTTGGCGCCGGCGACACACTTGTCGCCTGCATCTCTCTCTACTGCATCTTTCGGTGCGTGTGCGTTGGCTGTGTGAGTGTGTGCGTGTGTTGACGTCGGCATGCGCGTGCGCTCTTTGTTGCGCTCTCGATGTGCGTGCGCTCTCGGTTTTGACGTCGGCGTGCGCGTGCGCTCTTTGTTGCGCTCTCGATGTGCGTGCGCTCTCGGTTTTGACGTCGGCATGCGCGAGCGCTCTTTGTGGTGCTCTGAAAGTGCGTGCGCTCTTGGTTTGACGTCGGCATGTGCTCTCGATGTGTGCTCGCTCTTGCCTGCGCTCTCGAAGTGTGGTGAGTTTCGGTGGCGTTCGCTCTCTCCCTGCTACGTGCCCTATTGCCAATTGGCTTGCTTGTTAAACTTCATGGTAATCTAACTTATAACTAATACCTTCTAATACTATTCTAATACTAATGTTAACCTTAAGTTTTGTGGGACTCGAAATACGAGTCCTCACACAAGGTTAGAAAAAAATTAGAAAAAAGCTGTCAATTTGAAATAAGCACAATGGAGAGGGAAATGCTTGAAATTAATGTATTGTAATAGATGACTCAATTGAATACAAAATAGGTGATCAGGATCATAATATGGGATGTCAATTCACTGGTTTGGTAGAAAATTGTTATGTTAATAAAGAAAGACCGAATGAACAGAAGATTCGGTGGGAGATACAATTAAGATTAGAGGACTCGAAACCGTTTAGTTGTTCTCCAAGAAGATTAGCATATACCGAAAAAGAAAAGTTGCAGATTATTTTAGATGAGTATTTAGAAAACGAAATCATTAAACCTAGTGAATCAGAGTATGCATCTCCAATAGTGTTAATGAAAAAGAAAACAGAAGATCTAAGGTTATGTGTTGATTACAGAAAACTTAAAACAATGGTAAAAGATAATTATCCTTTACCGTTGATTGATGATTTTTTTGATAGGTTAGTAAATAAAACGATATTCTCGAAGTTAGATCTTAAACAATTAAATACACATCTTTTATGACACCTTTACGACAGTTTGAAATTTTTAAGGGTCCCAATTATTATATTAATAGAATTAATTATTAATAATATTAATATTGAGGATTTTTAATAACAAGAAAGGGAATACAGGCCAATGACAAGGGAATAGAAGCAAGGGAGCAAGAGAATAGGGATTTTCCAGTACCAGATAAGGTATGTTCATATTTAAGAAGATTCATTAAGAGTTTTTCAACGATTGCTAAACCTTTATATGGCTTATGGAAAAATGATAAGGAATTTTCGTTTGAGGAAAAAGAGTTAAAATGTTTTGAGACACTTAAGAAAAAGCTATTGGAAGCTCCAGTGTTAGGGTTATATTATTATAAGGATGAAATAGAGTTACATAAAGATGCAAGTGCACAAGGTTTTGGTGCAGTGTTATTGCAAAGAAAAGACGATATGAAATGGCACCATATATTTTCTTATATCTATATTTTGACAACAAAGGATGAGGCCAAATATCATATTGTGCATCCTGTATGCATTAAGATTTAGAATATATGTACAAGGAAAGAGATTTAAAATTGTTACGGACTGCAACGCATTAACGTTAACGTTAAATAGAGTAGAAATTAACCTTCGAATTGCGAGATGGGCATTAGAACTATTAGAGTACGATTTTGAGGTAGTTCATAAAGCAGGAAAGCATTTGCACATGGATGCATTTAGCAGAAATTCGAACATATTGGTGATAGAAACTAATAGTTTTGAAGAAAATTTAGTTATTTCTCAAGTTACAGATGAAAAGTTGAAAGATATTAGGAAAAAGTTAGAGAAAACGGAAGATAAAATTTATGAAATGAGAAATGGTGTACTTTATAGGAAGGCAAATGATGGAAGATTGTTGTTTTATGTACCATAAGAAATGGAGCATAAACATCACAATGAATTAAGTCACTTAGGGAGAGATAAGGTTATATATGCTATAGTTAAGACTTATTGGTTTTCGAATATGAAAGAAAAAGTTGTTAGATATATAGGAAATTGTTTGAGATGTGTGGCATTTTCACCAAAGTCGGAAAAAGAAAAAGGAATGCTCCAAAGGGGAACATGCCGTTTGAGATAATACACATCGATTATTACGGACCAGTAGATAACGGTAGGGCAAAGAAACATCTGTTTGTAATAATAGACGGATTCACTAAATATGATTGGTTATGTGCAACAAAGACAACGAACACAAAAGAAGTGATTCTAGTGATTCAGGCCGAAATTTATAGTGTCAGATAGGGGGACCTGTTTAACATCCGCAATTTCCGAGCAAGATGTTGTTTGGAATTGAGCAAAAGGATAAGGTTATTAATGAATTAAGACCAAAATTAGAAGAGTTAGATAATGTTAGTGAAATTAGAGATGAAAGAAATTAGGAGAAAAAGATCGAAATCGCAATTAGAAGCACAGAGTGATAATGAAAAAAAATATAATACTAAGAAGCATAAAAGTACGCAGTACAAAATAGGAGATTATATTATGTTTAAGAATTTCGATAGTAAAGGAGTAGTTGCTAGAAAACTAATACCTAAAAATGTTAGGTTTTTAATTAAAGATGATGAAGGTTTTCAATTGGCGCGTAATCCATATTAAGTATTTGTATAATTAAGTATAAGAAAATTATAAAAATTAAACAAATGGCGACTAAGAACAATGTAATAGTTATAAGTTGAAAATTTCGACAAGATCAGGTGATCTTAAATGTCAGGATGGCCGAATTTTAGTAGGCTAAAGAGTATGCATTGTATATAAGTTTGGCATATCAAAATTGTATATAAACATTATGCTTAAGTCATTGTTCGCTTTCGGGTGGCATTCTGTCTGTTTCGCAACATCGGCTCTCTAGCAATATGCGTAGAGGCAAATTGCAAACGGAGAGAGAGTCAGTCAAATGCTAACGCTTAAAACGTCGAGTACAAATAAACGAAGAGAGAGAGACTAATTCGTGCGTTTGCGTTTTACTAAAGACGGGGATACATATTCCATTAGACCATGGTTCTTCCTTAGAATTTTTATGTGTTAAAATGACGATGTGTCAAATTTCAATTTACATTACCTGCTCCTATATTCCTCCCTCTTCTGATATATCTGTCTACCTAGACCATCTTTCATCTATCCAATCAGTTGCCTCTAAACTATCTGATAGAGATTATCTGCTAGTTTTTGGTGATTTCAACTTACCAGAAGTTACTTGGTCATCTCAATCAGATATATTGGTGCCCTCTGTATTTAACTCTTTCTTAAATGGCCTTTCGGAGCTATCTCTTTATCAAATAAATACTGTTCCTAATTGTAGCGGTAGAATGCTTGATTTAATTTTCTCTTCTGACATTCTACTAAACACTATCTCTAGAATGAATCCCTTAGTTCTTCCTGAAGATCCCTATCATTCTACATTGGACCTGGTTCTAACTCTGCCAACCTCTATGCAAACTGCAACTGTTTCCCCTATAATAAAATCACGTTGGACCGATTTCCAAAAATTGAATTGTTTCATTTTGGAACATGATTGGTCAATTCTTTATTCATGTTCTGATCTAACTGAATGCATTTCATTTTTTTATTCCTCTATGAACTCATTTTTTGATCAATGTGTTCCTGTTACTTTTCCCGTAAAGTCAAATAGGCCTCCTTGGTTTTCACGTGAGGTAGTAAGGCTAAAAAATTTGAAATCGCGATACTTTAAAAAGTTTAAATTAACTCGTAATCCTTCCGATTTTACACGTTATATTGCTGCAAGAGCAAACTTTATTGCTCTGAACGCAAATTGTTACAAAAAGTATTTGCGTCGCTGCCGTTTGCAGTTTGCTCAGGACCCAAAGCAGTTTTATAACTTTGTTAACTTAAAACGTAAATCAAGTAGATTTCCTCCCTCTCTATCATACGAAAATAAGGAAGCAACTAATGATCAGGCAGCTGCCGATTTGTTTGCAGACTTTTTTCAATGAACTTATTTAACAGAACCTTATAGTTCCCCTTTACATCCATACCCTTATAGTATAGAAAATTTTAACACTGTCTTCTGTCCTTCTATCGACAAAACCTCTCTACTAATTGATCTTAAATCGATAAAACCCGTTTTTTCTCCTGGCCCTGACGGAATTCCAGCATGCGTACTTAGATTTTGTGCTGATTCGATTTTGAATCCAATTCATAAGCTATTTGACTTGTCACTATCCAATAGTTATTTCCCACCTATTTGGAAAAACTCTTTTTCCATTCCTCTTCACAAAAGTGGTTCTAACCATGATGTGAAGAACTATAGATGTATTTCCAAGTTGTCCGCAATTCCTAAGATTTTTGAAAAAAATTTTACGGCCCAGTTAACTTATATGTGTAAATCTATAATTTCACCCCATCAACATGGGTTTATAAAGGCAAGATCAACAGCTACTAATTTTTTAGAATTCTCATCTCACATAAATCTAGGATTTCGGAACAAAATGCAAACTGATGTGGTCTATACTGACTTCAGTAAAGCATTTGACTCCGTAAATCATAATCTCCTAATTCATAAGTTAAATTTGATTGGTTTTCCTCAAAAGCTCCTTCTGTGGATATCCGATTATTTAACTAACAGGTCTCAACGAGTTCTTTTTAAAGAATGTCTCTCTAAGCCGATCTTAGTTACTTCTGGTGTTCCTCAGGGCAGCCACCTTGGACCATTGCTATTTAACCTTTTTATTAACGATCTTCCTTCAATACTCCTTCACTCTAACATTCTTATGTATGCTGATGATGTGAAACTCTGTTTGACACACAATGATCCAGCAAATAACCTTCTTCAAACAGATCTTGATTTGTTTTTTGAATGGTGCAGCCATAATCTGCTGCATCTTAACTGTTTGAAGTGCAAGGTTATGTCATTTTACAGATGTAACTATCATGTCATCGATTACAATCTTAACCTAACCCCACTCTTAAGAATATCTGAAGTAGCTGATTTAGGTATCCTCTTTGATCATAAATTGAAATTTGATCGTCACATTACACAAATTGTCAATAAGGCATTTTGACTACTCGGGTTCATCAAAAGATGGGCCAAAGAATTCGAGGATCCTTACACGACAAAGTTGCTTTACACTTCTCTTGTTCGTCCAACTTTTGAATATGGGTCTTGCGTGTGGTCGCCGCAATACCATATTCACCAAGATAGAATTGAGTCTGTTCAAAAGCAGTTTCTACTCTTTGCCTTGCGCAGTTTTAATTGGGTTCCGGGTGTAGACTTACCACCATACTCTAGTAGACTCCTTCTAATTAACCTACCTTCCTTAACTAACCGTCGTATTATGTTAGGCGTTATGTTTATTGTAAAGCTAATAAAGTACAATATAGATTCCCCTACTCTGCTTACTCAACTTAATTTCTGTATTCCTTCTAGAGTTACTCGTAATTTTAGGCCTCTATCCTTGGCCTTTTGTAATACTTACTATAGCTTGCATGATCCCTTCCGAGTCCTTACTTTACTCTGTTAAACTGTATATCCTCAATCAATTAACACTACATGCTAACAACTATTTTAATATTAATCTACCGATCTGATTGGGTTTTACTGGGTTTCCCCAATCCTTTGCAGCAAATGTTGGATCGAGAATTCTTGTTTTGTTATCCCCAGCTTAAATTTAAAAATATATACTCTTAATTAATTTTAATTCTAAACTTATTGCAAAATTTTAATTTCAAATTCTAAATTATTTTCTTTTTTTTTAAAAAAAATTTTCATTTTTAAATTCGATGTAATCTAATTTTTAATTTTAATTTTAAGTCGACTGTTTTAGTTGACGTTAAATAAATAAATAAAAATAAATAAAAAAAGGATGAACGATGCGAGCGCGAGCTATTTTTGGACTCTTTCTTATTATGCACATGTCAATTACCGAAAATACATGTGGATATATGCAAACACTCTACATACTTAATTTGTGTATAAGTTATTAAGTTGTTCAGATTAAGGTTCCAAATAAAAAGACTTTGTCCCTTTACGATACCGAACTCTTTAATTGTCAAAATCAAACTAAAAACTAAGTACAAAATATACTTAACGCGAAGCTGTCGCCTAAAAAGTGTTGCCAAACGGCTCAAATGTCGGGTGGCCGGCAAACGTGGGAACGTTACGGACAGTGTCGTTGTACAACTATGTTACGGAAACAGCATGCGGAACTGTCGCAAAGAATGCTGATCATGCATTGGGGTGATTGTTATATGATCAGCGGGCATTGAACTATTGGATAGCTCATAAGTTAAGTCCTCCCTCACTAAGATGAAGGCCGTCCTCTGACTTCCTTAAGTTGTCGATGCCAATTCGCAAGGAAGCTGATTTTCTGGCTCTTCCGCGTTTCTGATAAGCATAGTTACTCTGAATGTTGCAGGTTTTGTAACGAGTTGTTTTTCGATGTCGCCTATGTACCTCAGATTTTGGATGTTCAATCGTTGTAGATATGGGAGGCTCAAAACCTCTTGATGTCCAGTGATATGCCGCCGAACCTGGGTGGCGTTGAACCATTTATTTTAACTTGATCTTCGAACGTTAAAAGGAATGTGCCGTGGATAGTCTTCTCCGTGCCACTAGACATGGTAACGGTTGCCATTCCATTGTTGATAATTATGACACCATCATCCACGACTTCAACTTGTTCGAGGTGGCTGGGACGAGTAGTGCAATGTGTGGTATTGCCGGCGTGCAGCTGTTGTGCGCAATTTGTAAAAGGGAGTTCTCTGCAGAATGTTGATGGGAGGGTAGTACTGCAGTTTCCAATCGCCAGAATATGATTATCGCCATCCGCTACGCTGTTATATCTGGCAAAATTTATTATTGTGCCATTGTGTTGGACAGGAAATAGAGGGACCTTTTTACAAACTAAGCTAGGGCTTGGGAATTTAATAATAAAATGTAAAAAATTATCGTCTAACAAAACTTTGATGTAAGCTACTTCCATTAAATCAGTAATTATAATATCTGTAGAGTGCTCATTTAATAAATTTTCTAAATCTTTAGAATCGAGAATGGTGGGGTTTGCAAGGGTTACTGACAATATTAATGCTTCGAGTTCTACAATAAAATCAAAATTCGATCTCTTGCGAGAAGTGTTTCATAGAGGTGGCCGGTGTCGATTTGTTTTGTTTTTTCATTATTGATTATTATGTTTATTGTGTCCGTTAGTTTATTGATTTTTCTTGCATTCTTGTACTTATAGCAACTTGCTTGTCTATTGATTCAATTAAAGATTGCTGCTTGTATTTTAGCTTGTCAAGCTTGTCAGTACCAAGAATGTTAATACTCCTAGCATGTCTATGATGAATTTTCACTGAATCTAATAATGTTTCTATATGACCTATATCAGATTCTATAATCTTTTTAATGTGTGATTGGGGAAAATGATTCATTAATGCTTTAGTTTCCTCGGCTATTTCCGAGTACAGACTGAGATTAGACGAGTGTCTGAGGTACTCAAAATTTTTTCAGATGACTACATTTTCATCCACAAGTGGGATATAGTCCGAGCTTGAGTAATCAGTTAATTTGGCGGTAGTTGTGGTTATGAGAAATAGCACGATCAAAATCCTGAATAAAAATATTAATAAAGCAAAAATAAGAAAAATAGGAAAAAAGTTATTATTTCAAATTGTCCTTATGGACCACCCTCCCCCTAATGAGAACTGTTGTTCCCATGTCGGCTTCTATTACCTCTTCTTCATACAAGGAAGTCAATTTATTATCTTCTATTTGATTTTAAAAGAACTTTTTCACCTACTTGAAAAATTCTGTTTGTTCTAGATTCATTTAACCTTTTCATATGTGTTTCCTGAGCTTTAATCATTTTGTCTTTTATACCTGCTTCAAAATCTGGCGCAGAGTAATGTATTATCTCGATTGGTTTTTTGTTGGTAACAGAGCGTATTGTTTTATTGTATTCAATTGTTGACTGAAGAATCAGTTCAACTGTGTCATTCAGGTGTTTTTCTATTTTCAAGCACCGCGCTATTTCTGCAAGAGTGCTATGAAATCTTTCTACTTGGCCATTCGATGAGCTGTGTAGGGGTGGAGCGTTGGAGATTTGGACATTAAAACGGTTATTTAATAGTGATTTTATTGTTTCGAAATTTAGAGAAGGTTCGTTGTCGCAGTAAATGGTTTTGGTGTTTGGGAAAAAATTCATAAGTTGTAGTATTGGCGGTTCTATGTCGATAATGGTTCTGGTTCTGGTTGCACAATGGCGAATTTTGAAAATTTATCTATGCAAGTTAAAAAGTACTTTTTGTCCGTTGAGAAAATGTCAATGTGTAGTATTTCTCCTACTTGGGAAGGAATGGGTGTTACACCAATAACTTGCTTTTGTGGATGCCGGTCGTATTTGGCACTGTTACAAACTTTGCAGTTGACTACAGTTTCGTTTACTAAGCGAGTTATTTTCGGAAAAAAAAATAATCTTGCATTATTTGTTTTACATTTTCTTGAGCTGCTCTGTGTGCTCTATTATGTTCTGCAATAACTATTTCTTTCTGTTCATTCTTATCAAGAACATCAATGACCATTCGCTTAGTATGCCAGAATTTTGTGGATGGGAATGTTTCCAAAAGTTTGTTCTGAACAAATGCGAGGACAAATGGTTGGTCACATGCAATTGCGTTCACTACATCTTTGTTAACCGCATCAAGTCCATTAGTTGTTGTTTATCGTTAAAATGTATGATGTGCCTTGTTTTCTGACCAAACATAATTATAGTACGTGTTGAAGCTACCGCATTTTCTTCTAAAATAATTTGATTCCTAAAACAGTTTATAGGCATATCAGAAGAGTCGATAGTGTAAGTGAGTGATTCTTCGCTGTTTATGGTTGCTACATCCGATGATGCATCTTCTTCAAGGGCAAAAACGCTTTGTCGGGACAAAGCATCGGCTACATTATTCTCTTTCCCTGGCTTATAAAAAATTTTTGCGTTATGGTCGTCAATGAAAGCCTTCCACCTTTTAATCTTTGCATTAGGAATTTTATCCGAGACCGCAAAGGTAAGGGGTTGGTGATCAGTGTAGATGTTCAAATTCTGTACGTCATAAAGATAAGCTCTTAGGTTTTTAAGAGCCCACACTATTGCGAGTAATTCGCGCTCGTTTTTTGCGAAATGTAACTCGTGGTCCTTAAGAGTTCTGGATATCATAGTAATCGGCTTCCCATCTTGAGATAGGACTGCTCCTAGGCCGGTGGACGAGACTTCGGTTGTCAAGTGAAATGGTTTCCGATAGTCAGGGTAAAGTAGCATAACATCTTCCTCGAAATCAGAACATTTTTCAATTTCTCAAATGTTTGACATTGCTTTTCGTCAAAGTTCACCGGTATTTTCTTGGATCGACCAGCACTAACCTTGCCATTGTCTCCTTTCAGAATATACGTAAGCGGTCTAGCTAACGAGGCGTAGTCCTTTATAAAACACCTAAAGTAACCTGCTAGACCCAAGAATGATCTAACATGAAGAAAGGTTGTCGGTTTTAGAAACTTGCTTATTGCCTCAACTTTGCTAGGGTTTGTTGAAATGCCTCGCCGAGAGACCATAAATCCGAGATAATCTACCTTTACTCTGAAAAATTGTGACTTTTCCCATGAAACTCTCGTATTTGCCTCATACAAATGGTCTAGTAGCCATGCGATGTGCTGCACGTGCTCTTCCATGCTTTCTGAAAAAATGATTACGTCATCAACGTAAACATAGCATGATTTTCCGATCTTCTTTCTAAGCACATCGTCAATAGCCCTTTGGAAAATACTAGGAGCATTTTTCAGTCCAAACGGCAGTCTACAAAACTCATAATTCCCGTTTCCTACAGAAAAATCTGTTTTTTCTCTATATTTTTCTGCAAGAAGGATTTGGTGAAATCCTGATTTTAGGTCAAGCGTTGTAAAATACCTTGCTTTACCAAGATTTGACAGTATGGCTACAATATTGGGTATGGGGTATTTGTCAACAATAGTTTTAGAGTTCAATTTTCTGAAGTCAATTATAAGTCTTTTCTTTTTGTTTCCTATTTCAACTGTTCCTTTTTTGTCTACTACCCACACAGGATTATTATAGGGGGATCGTGATGTTTGTGAGGTAGCGTCTGAAGGCTGGGGTGAGCTCAGTCGCGCCAGGGCCACTTTACAGGAATAATTTGTAAAATTTGCTGAAACCCGAGCCGAAACAAAGAGGGTGACCTTCTGGGGTTTTGGGGTCATCGCAGAGACGAACACGTGGTGTCCCGCCGAGCCTGCATGGCCGACTTTGCAGCTTGTGTGTGTCGTTGAAAATCGTGCGCAACGGCCAACAAATGGGTCCAGTGGCCGCCCCCCCCCGCTTCGCTAATGGTCTCGGAGCCGGGTATTTACCTCAAGCCTCTGGGACCATCGACTAGCGGCTGCTCCAGAGGTTCCACTGTACGTGCTGGGTATTTACCGGCTTGCACGTCAGTGGAGCCACGGAGCAGTGCGAGGCCACGTGGACGCCTGCCCGCCTTCGCGCACGCCCACACTGTGTGGCGACGCCTGACTAGTGGCCGCCCGCGAGATTGGGTTTATCTCGGAACCGGGTATTTACCTCGTGTTCCGGGATTCACCGGTTCGCGGTTGTTCTCGAGGTTCCACTGTATGTGCTGGGTATTTACCGGCTTGCACACCAGTGGAACTCCGGAACAGTTTGGTCACGCCATCTGGCGCCCCCTTCGCCCTCGCACACGCGCTCTGCCTGTCGACGTCAGACCAGTGGCCACCATCCGTGACTCGGTTAATCTCGGAACCGGGTATTTACCTCGTGTTCCGGGATTCACCGGCTCGCGGTTGTTCTCGAGGTTTCACTGTATGTGCTGGGTATTTACCGGCTTGCACATCAGTGGAGCCCTGGAACAGCTTGGGCCACGTGGTCTCGCGTTCGCCGCCTGCGCCGACACATGCACACACTTACACACTCACACACTCACACATTCACGCGCCCTTTTGTTCCCTTTGGCAGACATGCGCACTTTCATTTGCAAACATCATCTTTATTTTATTAACTTAGCCTGAAAAAAACTAACTAATACCTATGCCTACCCTTGCCCTACCTAAGCACCGTCTCCTCTGCCCGGGAACCCAGGCCCTGCCTAAAGATCGG
Organism: Zaprionus ornatus; assembly: GCA_018904035.1. NCBI lineage: Eukaryota > Metazoa > Arthropoda > Insecta > Diptera > Drosophilidae > Zaprionus > Zaprionus ornatus. The sequence goes on along the minus strand of JAEIFZ010000032.1, from coordinate 529,305 downwards.
CCATGTAGCGGCTCGCTCACCTTGGTCCACGCGTCTTTTTTTATATGTTTCTGCTTGTCCCACTTTTTGCTTCCGCACGGTCTAAATTCGCCACTTCGAGTGTCAAAATTAACGCGTGCCGCAATTAATTTCCCCCTCCATGTGCCGGCTTTAATCCCAGCAGCGCAGTCGCCAATCTATCCACGCATTCTGCCGCGCTCTCTCGGCTGCTGTGACTGCAGCGCTCTTTCGGCTGCTGTGACTGCAGCGCTCTCTAGGCTGCGGTGATCCTCGATCGTGTATTCGCTGGTGTCTGTCACGTGCCTTCCCCTTTTCCCCTTCGCCTTTCCAACTTATAACTATGTTTCCCTTTTTTCCTTTTAATTAACATTTTGGCTTATTGCACGTGTAAGGAGGAATGGCTTTAGGAGTGGTGAGGCAATGAGATTGAGCAAATATAAGTTTATTAAATGAAATTAGATATGTACATGAAATATTAAATGAATTAAGTATGATCACGCGTTCAGACGCTGCGCGACGGCTTGCTCTTCGACGACGACTGAGCGAGCACACATTAGCGTGTCCATCTGTTCTCCCGGGTTACCACCGTACTTGACAGGCAAGGTTGCCATATGCTTACAGTCGGCTTCCTGACATATCGTAGCGACCTCGCACGAATCGTTAAGATAGTTATCTGCTGGGTTGTCTTCATCATCGGTGTCATCTAATGGTATCTGGCACCACGGCTTGAGTTTATCGGACGCATACACGGATTTGTAGTGTCGCTGAGTTCGTTGGGCATTCGGCAAATCTTCGACCAAATATCGATCACGTGGTAGTTTCTTTGCGATGATAAACGGGCCTTTATAACGAGGCTCGAGTTTACGTGAGGTGCCTGTACTAGCTGGTTCGTTTTCGGCCAAAACTAAATCTCCTACGCTGTAAACCGTCGGCTTGGCGTGTTTGGCATCGTAACGTTTCTTAGCTTCTGCTCGATGTTCGTCAATTCGTGTTGCAGTATCGGTACGAAGCTGTTGCAACTCTTCGGTAGTCAGCACTTGGTCATCAGTACATTGCAACGCTTGTACTAAGGAGTTCTTCAATGTGTCTCGTGGCTCATAAAAATATAATAGCTGAAATGGAGAACGATTAGTAGTCTTGTTGGTCATCGTGTTAATGCTCAACTGGATTTGGTACAGTTTCTCATCCCAGCGCTTCTCATTCTCAACAGTAGGCAATAGCATTGATAGGATTATGCGGTTAGTGCGTTCGGCATGTCCATTTGCTCGCGGGGTGCGAACAGCATTAAGAACATGCTTGACATTATGTTCTCGACAGAATTTTTCGAAATCTTTTGACGTAAAAGCAGTTCCTCGGTCGGCCACGATTCTTTCAGGCATTCCAACGTAGCTGCAAACGTCTCGGAGAATTTCAGTAACGTGTCGGGTTGCGGTGCTTTAAACGGCTCGTATGATCGTAAACTTTGTAAATGCATCAACGATTACCAGGATATGCTCATTACGCTTGGAACTTCTCGGAAAAGGTCCTAGATGATCGATGTGTACCGTAGCGAACGGTACTGGCTTGATGCTATCGTAATGGTATTGACCCTCTTGGCGACCTCCTCGTTGCTTATACAGGGAACAACCTACACATGAATTAATGTATCCTTTAACATAATTTCGCATACGAGGGAATCAGAATTGATTTATAATTCGGCTGATTGTTTTGTCGGTGCTCATATGTCCTGCGTTGTCGTGACATTCTACAAGAATGCGATAGCGTAACTGCTTGGGTACAACCCAAAAGTGCTTGTTGTTATGTTTGCGATATAAGCGACCAAGTTCAAGGACATACTCATCGTTCTCAGTGATCTTCTTAGCGATCATTTCGCTAGCAATTCGTTTTATTTTCTCGTCCTGCAATTGTACAGCAAACAACCAATCGGCTTCATCAATGACGGTCTTGAATATCTTTAGGTCAGCTTCTTCCATTTCACGCGAATCTTCATATGGTGCTCGGCTTAAGGCATCGACGTGTTCCATACGCGTACCTGAGCGATGCAGTATCTCGATATCGAATTCTTGGATGCGTAGCCTCCATCTGGCAATTCGGGGTATCAGCTCTCGTTTCTCCATCGTCGTTCTTAGCGCATTACAATCAGTGATGACTCGAATTTGTTTCCCGTAGACATAATACTTGAAACGTTCCGGTGACTCGACAACAGCCAAAGCTTCTAGCTCGTAGCAGTGGAACTTCATTTCGCTGTATGTCGTCGATCGGCTATAATAGGCTACTGGCTTTAACTGATCATGTTCCTTTTGCAATAGAACTCCGGCTAAACCAACAGAACTAGCATCAGTATGTATTTTGTGTTCTGCGCTGACGTCGTAGCTAACAAGAACAGGCTTCGAAATAAGGCGTTGTTTAAGTTCATTGAATGCGTCATCCTGCTGTGGTTCCCATTTAAACGGCTGGTCTTTGCGTAGTAGCTTGCGTAAGGGCTCGGAAATAATGGCGTATCCGGGGATAAACTTTCGAAAGTATCCGCTAAGCCCTAGGAATTTAAGTGTATCCGAAACGTTCCTTAGATGTGGAAACTCTGCAATGGCATTGGTTTTGACTTCACCTGGACTTATCCCGGTTGCGTGCAGCTGGTGCCCCAAGAATGAAATTGTCTGCTTGTACAATTCGCACTTGTCAACGTTCAGGGTGAGGCCAAATTCTCGTAGCACTTGTAGTATACGTTGAAGTTTCTCATACATCTCGGTAAACGAATGGCTGCCAATTAATATGTCGTCCATATAATGCAGCATATCTCCCCTTCGGACACGTTTCTGTATCTCAGCCATCAATCGATTAAAAGCCGCTGGTGCGTTCTTTAACCCAAATGGCATACGTTTGAATTCATACAATCCGTCGGTTGTAATGAATGCGGTAAATTTGCGACTCTCAGGTGATACTACGATCTGATAATATCCAACGTAGAAAAGAATTTGAATCGTTTCGCTTCTTGTAAACGTTCTTCAATGTTTGGCACAGGAAAGGAACACACAGTCGATCGCCTCCGTTCTTCTTTTTAATCAAAACTACTGGGCTCGCATACTCAGATGTTGATTTGGCAATAATATCGTGTTGGAGGAGTTCGTCAATCATAGCGTTCACAACGTCACGCTTAGGTTCAGGAATTCAATATGGCGCTTGGGCCACTGCCTGTTTATCTTCTACTTCAATTAGTTTTTCCAATTCCTTTAAGGCCAGAGGAAAAGACATCGGCATAATCTTCTAGTAGGTTCTGCATGCGTGTCTTATCGTCATTACTGTCGATATTAGAAAGAAGATTAGTAATTTTCTTGAAGTGAGATACTTGCTGTGTTGCTCGTTTGCTCTCAAAAGTCATCATTCCGTTCTCAAACTTCAGCGTAAGATTTGGGTTAACAAGGATATCCTGGCCGATAAGAAAATCTTGCTGTACGATTTTGTCTTCGGCTATATACATCAGTGCTTCGGTGACAGTATTATCGATGATCAGCTCGATGATGATTGCTTCTTTTAGAATGCGAACTCCACCACAAATACCATGAATTTGCATTGCACACTTGCATCGATTGGCGTCGAGTTGTTGTGCTACAGTCTCACGAACCATGCTAGCTTGGCTACCGGTGTCAATGAAAGCAGTATACGGTTTCGATTGGACGATGATGGTTTTGTAGAAGAACTTATCTTGATTCGTTGCCCCAAGGCGTCGTGTACTCGCTTCGGGTTTAACGCAGTTACCATTGTTGGGGTGTACTTTATTACACGTAGTACATCGGTGTCGTTTCGGTGGTTGTGTGCATTTGTTCGAAAAATGACCTGGTTCGCCGCAATTAAAGCATTTTAATTTATCGTTGGTTGTTGCAGACTCGTGTTGTTTAGATTTCGGTTCATCGTTTTTCGATACTGGATCGTATTTTGGCAGTTGAAGCCTACCTCGGTTGACAAAATACTCGTCAATGACGTCACGCATCTGTTTCATCGTTGCAAATTTTGTGGTCACAATGCTCTGTTGTAGCTCTCGGTGCTTTAACCCAGTTCGGGCATATCGAATAGTAGCAGACTCGCTTAAATTGTAACGATTTCCAAGGGCTGACATGCGGAAGCAGTACTCCTTGATAGTTTCCTTCTGTCGACGAACAGCATTTGACATTATGTAGTGAATCTCGGCTTCGTCGGGTGTCGAACCGAACTCATCTCTAATAGCATTCGAAAATTCGCTCCAGGTGGTGTGTAAAACTGGAGACGCATCGAGCCACATTCTGGCAGCGCCCTTTAGTCGAGTATAAATGGCAAGCAAGATAAGTTTTTCGTCCCAGTGATAGGCATCTATCACTCGATTAATGCGATCGATAAATTGATCCACAGAGATACCATTCTCATCCGTTGGATCATACTCTGGCAGGGTATTAGCGATTTCCTTGATCGATGCATGTCGTGTAGTCGTGCTAGTGTGTACGACTTCAGCTGTTGGACTCGGTGGTACAGGTATTACGTTGGCTGCAGCCGCCTGTGCACCTTGCGTTGCATTTGTCGCAGCAATTTGCGAACTAATAAAATTTGCCATCATCTCACGAAGTTTGCTCATCTCGGCCTGAAGTTGTGCTACCAGCGGCATTTCGTCAGTATTTTCATTCGCGAAAGAAACACAAAACTCGATTTCGTCAGACTCTTCGTGGGTCATCAAACGTTGAACTAATTGATCTCGCGATCCAGCTGTGGGCAACTCTCGTTCCCGCAACAGGAACTTTAACTGATCGACTTTCAGTTCTGTAATTTTCATTTTTTTTACCATATGTCTTATTTAACGTCGCGTAATTGTGTTTGTATATACCGAATTGGCGTACGTGTTTACGTTTCGTTGCGGAAATATTTTCGCACGCTTACGTTAGCGTTGCGTTTCCGTGATTGTTTTTGCACGGTTACGTTGCGATTCGTTCGTTCTTGCGTTGCGTTACGTTGTCTATATGCCCGCCGTTTGTATGCCTATACCGTTTGTATGAAATACCGCTTGTATATTCACACCGTTTGTATATTCACACCGCTTGCAGACAAATACAAATATATTCGTATCAACACACTGATAGATACAACGCTTTGCATCTACGTATGTTTCAATCGTAACTAAGTTCCGTTATTCTTTGCCAACGCGTTCGCTACTGTCTGTCTTTGCTCATGATCATCCCACTTCTGAACTGTAAGGAGGAATGGCTTTAGGAGTGGTGAGGCAATGAGATTGAGCAAATATAAGTTTATTAAATGAAATTAGATATGTACATGAAATATTAAATGAATTAAGTATGATCACGCGTTCAGACGCTGCGCGACGGCTTGCTCTTCGACGACGACTGAGCGAGCACACATTAGCGTGGCCATCTGTTCTCCCGGGTTACCACCGTACTTGACAGGCAAGGTTGCCATATGCTTACACACGTGATACACTTAACTTTTTTTTTCATAAAAAATATGCGAGAACTTAAAAAACAGAATCGAGACAAAAGAGAAACAAAACATGCAAGAAAATAAAACCAGCCGCGTGTCTACGTGTTCTGCCTCTCCTCAGTCGGTCTCGTGGTTCTTTAGGCCACAGCCTCTCCTAGTTTCGTCCTTTTCGTCTCAGGGTCCCTGCTCGGGCGCCACCTGTAAGGTAGCGTCTGAAGGCTGGGGTGAGCTCAGTCGCGCCAGGGCCACTTTACAGGAATATTTTCTAAAATTTGCTGAGACCCGAGCCGAAACAAAGAGGGTGACCTTCTGGGGTTTTGGGGTCATCGCAGAGACGAACACGTGGTGTCCCGCCGAGCCTGCATGGCCGACTTTGCAGCGTGTGTGTGTCGTTGAAAATCGTGCGCAACGGCCAACAAATGGGTCCAGTGGCCGCCCCCCCCGCTTCGCTAATGGTCTCGGAGCCGGGTATTTCCCTCAAGCCTCTGGGACCATTGACTAGCGGCTGCTCCAGAGGTTCCACTGTACGTGCTGGGTATTTACCGGCTTGCACGTCAGTGGAGCCACGGAGCAGTGCGAGGCCACGTGGACGCCTGCCCGCCTTCGCGCACGCCCACACTGTGTGGCTACGCCTGACTAGTGGCCGCCCGCGAGATTGGGTTTATCTCGGAACCGGGTATTTACCTCGTGTTCCGGGATTCACCGACTCGCGGCTGTTCTCGAGGTTCCACTGTATGTGCTGGGTATTTACCGGCTTGCACACCAGTGGAACTCCGGAACAGTTTGGCCACGCCGTCTGGCGCCCCCTTCGCCCTCGCGCACGCGCGCTCTGCCTGTCGACGTCAGTCCAGTGGCCACCATCCGTGACTCGGTTAATCTCGGAACCGGGTATTTACCTCGTGTTCCGGGATTCACCGGCTCGCGGTTGTTCTCGAGGTTCCACTGTATGTGCTGGGTATTTACCGGCTTGCACATCAGTGGAGCCCTGGAACAGCTTGGGCCACGTGGTCTCGCGTTCGCCGCCTGCGCCGACACATGCACACACTTACACACTCACACATTCACGCGCCCTTTTGTTCCCTTTGGCAGACATGCGCACTTTCATTTGCAAACATCATCTTTATTTTATTAACTTAGCCTGAAAAAAACTAATTAATACCTATGCCTACTCTTGCCCTACCTAAACACCGTCTCCTCTGCCCGGGAACCCAGCCTCTGCCTAAAGATCGGCCATGTAGCGGCTCGCTCACCTTGGTCCACGCGTCTTTTCTTATATGTTTCTGCTTGGCCCACTTTTTGCTTCCGCACGGTCTAAATTCGCCACTTCGAGTGTCAAAATTAACGCGTGCCGCAATTAATTTCCCCCTCCATGTGCCGGCGTTAATCCCAGCAGCGCAGTCGCCAAGCTTAAGCTATCCACGCATTCTGCCGCGCTCTCTCGGCTGCTGTGACTGCAGCGCTCTCTCGGCTGCGGTGACTGCAGCGCTCTCTCGGCTGCGCTGACTGCAGCGCTCTCTCGTTTGGCTGCGCTGACTGCAGCGCTCTCTCGTTTGGCTGCGCTCGCTCTGTCGTTCCGCTCGCTCTACTGCGGCGCTCGCTCTGTCGTTCGGCTGCGCTCGCTCTGTCGTTCGGCTGCGCTCGCTCTGTCGTTCGGCTGCGCTTGCTCTGTCGTTCCGCTCGCTCTGCTGCGGCGCTCGCTCTGTCGTTTGGCTGCGCTTGCTTTTTCCCATTGCCTGACTGTACTCGCTCTCTCCGTTGTTTTCGGCTGCACCTGTTGTTTTCCCGTTGCTTTCGAGCTGCGCTTGCTCTCTCTGCTGGTGTTCGACGTTCGCGTGGTGAGCGAGCCTATACCCTGTAACCTCTTACACCTACTCTTGGGGTAGTCTGACTCGGCTAAAACGCCGGTTTTAGTTTTTAAAGGGAAAGTAGCCCTTCATTGGGAAAAATAAACTTAAAACTATTCAATACTTACATCTAATTACATGCTAATAATAAGGGAAAGAAAGATAATATATACATATAAAAATAACAAAAAATGTGGGGGCTCAAATTTGAGTCTTCACATGGTCTTATTATACCATCTTTTAGCAGACTTTCTGTTTCTGCGTTTACAAAATCAGACACTCCCATCGGATAGGGGTATAAATTTGAATATATCGGGTCCTCGTTTTCAGTTCTTATAGTCGCTACAATGTTAGTGTTGTATGGACACATTTTTTCTAGCTTTTAGCCTTTCCTGAAATTCTTTTTTTATTTTTTCTGGGACCTCTATGTTTTAGGAACTGAATTTCCTCAGATCCAGATTCGGTATGCAATATCTTATTTTTGAAATTTAGTGTAGCGTTGACTCTGTTAAGTAGGTCTAGTTCTATTATGCCGTCAAATGTTGAAAAGTTCGGCAAAATGGTAAATCTTGTTGTAGTGTTAAACAGATGCATAAAACATTTTTTGAACAGGGTTAAAACCGTGAAGGGATTTTACCAAAAAGGGTTTGTTTACCGGTGTTATGTTTTTAAGATTCCCTAGAGGTTTTATATAGTTTTTCGAGGCCCCTGTATCGATCAGTAATTTTATTCTGCTTCCTGCAATCGTTCGCTCTACAAACGGTAACAGGGAGTCATTTCTAAAAAATTGAGCTCTTCAGTTTGTGCAGTTTCATCTTCAAAATCAGATACCTCGGACTCGGCGATAGTATCGTATTCTTGTTCACTTGGGTCATATTGGTGATCTTCTTGTGAGATGTTATTTATTCTCTGCTGTTTTGGTCCTGTAAACCTAGTTATTCCACTATTGGGTCTATTTTGGATTTCATTTTGAAAGGGGGAGTGTTTGCCTGGTGTTGTGTGGATTGCCTAAATCTAGACGAACTGTCTATGTCCATTGGCTGTGGTGCCTCTTGCCTTTGAGGCGGGCCATTATTATATACTCGTGGTTTAAGACAATATGGGCTTTTACCTTGCTGCGAGCTTTCTGTAGTCTGTTGTTTTTAATAACATTGCTCATTTTGCTGAGCCCTGTCTTCCAGACTTCTGGCATAATTATTTGCAAAATTAAAGCGTTCGTGATTTGACTCGACCTCTTGAGCTAATGCTAAGGCCGATGGCAAATCCTTTGGTCGCGCTGAGAAGAGTATGTCGCTTAGCTGTTTCTCAGTTCCAGAGATAAATTCTATTAAAGCATCTGTTCTGTATTTCTCTTTAGAGAAGCAGCCAAGTAAGCGTCATATGTCATGATAGTTTTATTTATGAGGAGCGTAAGTTTTCGCTCAACTTCATCATAATATTCTATCAATGTCAAGTTTCCTTGACGAAGTGTTGACAGCTCTTGTTCTATTAAAGAGATTGGCCGCTTATCAGCGTACGTAAAGTCTAATCTATTTATAAAGGCTTTGAAATTCAGTGGTGTGTCATATGAGGAGAGCCACTGGCTCAAGACAGCACGGGCTTGAGTCGGGCTAGGCGCCCTGCGACATCAATCGGATAAATTTTGTAATACTGACATATTAGTCAGTTATGTATACATTGGGTACGGTGACGCTGCACTCTGCACGAGGTGTGCAAGAGCGCCACACATACACATAACCTCCTTGTTAAGCGGCATTGATTACTAATCGTGAGTAACAATATACTTGTATATGCAATCTGTGCATATAATAATTTTATGTTACAAATTCTTAGGTTGTCCCCGGAAAAAAAATTGGTTTTTTTTCTGCAAGTACACACAAGCGTACATTGTTGGCCGGCTGAAATGCCACTCATCTTTAATCCATCATCTGTAACGACATCGACACCTTTGGGGCGTGCAATAGTGACAGTGAATAGTGACAATTAAGTTTTAAAAGAAAGAAAATGTAAACACATGACACACACACATCAAATCATGTAAAAAAATCAGTCACGCACACACACATTTGCAATCAATTTAAAACATTATTAATTAATCAATTCACTGGCCCAAAGTTATATGACTTAAATCTATAAAAAAGAAAAAAAAAAAGAGAATACTGAAATCGTAAAACTAAAAGAAAAGAAAAACCCATGAAGAGAAAATGCACTATTATAAATTTATAACCCTATTTTTGAAACTTTATATTTAGAAATGAGAAAAAGAAATTTTGGAAATTTCATATCTGAATTGAATTGAAAGAAAGAAAAATAATTGGTTGCAGCACTATTGCACCACCCCCTCGTAGCATCATGCTAAAAGAATTAACTCTATTTATCATAGTTGTAAATAAATGAATTATTTTTATAATTTTTAACTAAATCAAATAATATGTTTCTTTGGATGAAAATGGGCTGAGCTTGCATATCAGCCGATTTGTTTAGGGATTTCCTATTAACTTCGCCGAACGGAAATCATGGTAGGGCGGGTAAAGAAGGCGGGCTGCACCAACACCTATTGCAGCCTCGTCATCATTTGAATGACGTCAGTAAATTTATAGCTTGTATCATCAATCTGAAAAAGGCAACGGGACTACAAAATTTTTTTTTTTAAGCTACCAATGTTTCTTTATATATCTTAACACCTTTTCTAGTCATCGAACCACACCAACCGAATAATAATTAGCCGCATCCAGGGTCCCCTCTAACTATAGAAAGAGGCACTAGCGGTTGCATAGCAGATTATTTACGTATGTATAACACTCATGTAAACATATTAACTGTTTGTTTGTATTTAAACATTAAATACAACCATTATTTCAATTTAGAATTCTGAATTAAAATTATGCAACTTGTTTAGTACTAAAGCATAAAACCAATTTTTAATTACAAAAATGGCGCCCAACGTGGGGCCGCTATGCGTGTAAAAACATAAAATCTTTAATTGCGCATGCAATTATATTTTATTACAAAATAGCTCCTCAACAGAAGGTTTAGAGACGTCGATCTTCGCAATAATTCCATCAGTGGCGAAAAGGCTCAATCTAAGCTTAAAAATACTCTGAGTGACAGCGATATATGCAAGCTTCGGTCTGTGACTTTCACACGAGTTATGAGGGTTTCTGATTGGAATATGGCTGTAGACGAAATGAGCTTTCAGTCATCTATCAGAAGTCTTTCAAAATCATAAAGCATGTTCGATTTTACTGTGTGATAAACTTGGATCTCACTACAAAAAGACTCAAAGGAAGAGTCAGGGGATATATAAGAATATTAAAAGATCCTCGTATGTCTCATAAGTATTAACACCTAGAATCTATATTGTTGTTGCTATATTAATCCCTTATAGCCGAGTTTGGAGAATCCATAGCAGGCAGCCGATGTCTCAATTTAAGGAAGCTGATTGGAAAATGAGTTTTGGAAAAAAAAATAGCCAGCACTCATCCTTCATGCGAACGAGAAAAGCTAGAATCGGTGAAGAAAATACATAAGGTATGGGATTTATGGAAATAACTGAGAGGAATTGTATTTCCTTTGGCAAGTCCGAAGAATAACCCTCAGCAGCTTTCATAAGATTCGTATGCTCCTATATGTGCACATATTAACGTAGTTTCTTGAAATAGCAACACCTACTGGCAACTCCATAGTACCAGCGGGAATTCAATGCGTGAAAGTCGCATATGACCTAAAAGGAAAAGGAGATATGCTAATTAAAAGGTTCAATTTTATAGATATCCTGATAGTTCGTGGGTTCAGGTTTGGATGGAGAATGAATCATTGCGATATTTTTCTTCTGCCATTCAGAGCCTTGAATAACTCAGCGACAGTCAGTCTTGACATCTTCTGCAAAAGGAATTATGATTGCGATCTTAGACATTGTGCATCTACAATGGGAAATTGGAATATGTGAGTGTTGAGATGCGGGACTACATCCTTTCCTTTCTTATTAACACGTGTACATAATTCAAAACCAATCACTTATACAGAAAAAAAAAAAAAACCAAAGACAAACTGGTCCGTATAGTTAGGCCCATGAGTAGTCCAAAGAAACTAAATAACTTATGAAATCTTAAGAAATTTAAACAATTTAATAACTAAACCAATCATAACATAAATCCAAAAATTACATAAATAAATAACATTTTGTTCACTGATCTCTTGTGTGACCCAATTTGATTTTCTTTTGTAACTGACTTATGTCTCAACCAAACATGCCACTTGCACACAGCCCTAGAACCGATTTATTGGTGCATGAACCACAGGAACCAATAGACTCCTGTCTTCTATGCGATGAACACTTGACAGGAGCCTCAAATGTTGTAACAACTGAATGTGGTCATGTGTTTCAACGGGATTGCCTACACAATCATCTTAGAGACACCCCGAAGTGTCCTAGTTGTGAATCCAGGGGAGGTATACTGATTTTAGACGAAATGGCAGGTCCTTCACCAACAGTCGCAGCTGAGGAGGCGAGAGTGCATGATACTAGGTATAGAGGCCATCGTAGGCCTGTGTCTCATTCTAGATCAACACAACTGAACAAGTCAATTGCTTCAAGTGGAGACAATTTATCCAATCATACCAACCAAGCGTCCTACTCGAGGTAGAAGAGGAAGGGGAGGTACAACACGACCTCAAAATAATGTACAAAATTCTCAAGTGACAGATACACAATCAAAGCCACAAGTACAAATCGATTACGATAGAATTTTCGAAAGAATGGAAAGGATCATTCAAGCGGAATTATCTAATGCGCATCCTCAACCTAATGTAACCCCACTCAGGGTTTCGAACAATGCTGTTCAGTCCCGCTCGCCTCAAGCAAACTCATTCTCGTAAAGCGAAACGCGCTCTGTTACGACGCTGAGTCCTGAAAAGGTAACCCAACTTATCCAAGGGTGGGATTGTCTTAGCGGAGATTTTCCCATGCTGTGCAAAAATTTGCAAGTCCTTCTCACTGGAAAGGCCAAAGAATGGTAATGGCGCTTTCGTATAGAAAATAGGGTGATCACATGGGAAGAATTATGCTTGTCCTTGAAAAGCCAATATCAGGATTTCAAAGATGATGACATCCTCATGGAAGAAATCCGTGCGCGTAAACAGCGAGAAGGAGTGTCCTTTGAACTGTATAACGAATCAATTATGAAAATTGCTTCTCGTCTCGCAGAACCGTTTGATGAATATCGATTAACACAGCAATTGCTGCGTAACTTATTGACAGATGTTTGGCAAGCTTTACTTTTTGTGCCTGTATCTTCAGTCGCTCATCTCAGACAGTTGATTTATAAACGAGAAAACCTTTAGGGAGACGTTGAATTTCGTCGATTTGCTAAAAACGCAGTTAGTCCTAAAGAAGAGCTGTAGCGGCATCAGAAGCCGAAGAAGAGTTGTCTCAATCTGATTCAGAAGAGAATGCAGCTGTAGAAGCAGTACAGTTGGCAAGAAAACCTTTGACTTGTTGGAATTGGAACACACCAGGTCACACATGGGATATGTGTTTAGCAGAGCGCCGCATATTTTGTTATGGGTGCGGAGCCAAGGACCTTTATAAGCCCCAGTGTCCGACCTGCATTAAAAGGGCGGAAAACCCGAAAGTGGGTCCCGTTGTCGACAGCCGATGAAGGGCCCGTTAATAAAGCCCGCTGTCATAGGGAAATCTGTCGAGTCATATGTCATTCCATCCATTAGTAAACGTGTTATTTTAGGCATAAACTTCTGGAGAATTTTCGACCTTGCTCGAAATTTCTGCCATTGGCCCCCCGAGCTTATTAACAGAGGTTAATAAGGAAGATGAGAAGCAATAACCTTCGACTGAATCTCAAAAAGCTCGTCTTGCTGCAGTCATCAATTTGTTTCCAAATTATGCTGAGCAAGGGCTGGGAAAACGTCACTTTTGAGTCTTGACATTGATGTCGGCACTTCAAAGCCCATCAAACAGCGTTTTTATCCAGTTTCACCTGGAGTAGAGAAGCTTATGTATCAAGAGATCGATAGAATGCTGGCATATGGTGTCATTGAACCGTCACAGAGCCCATGGAGCTCACCAATGCGATTAGTCATAAAACCTGGGAAGGTGCGACTGTGTCTTGATGCACGTCGTATAAATGACTGCACCCGAAAAGACGCATATCCTTTGCCAAACATAGACGGCATATTTTCGAGGTTACCTAAGGCGGCTAACATTATCACCAAGTGAGACCTTAAAGTTGCTTTTTGGCAGATACCTCTCACAGAGGAAGCCAAAGCTATCACAGCATTTACCGTCCCTGGTAGGCCGTTGTACCAATTTACCGTTATGCCTTTCGGTTTGTGCAACGCGCCTCAAACGATGTGTCGATTAGTGGATCAATTGATTCCACCGGATCTTAAGACGTGCGTTTTCGGATATTTAGACGATATTTGCATAGTCTCTGAAGACTTCGATACCCATTTAACAGTTCTGATTCGTTTGTGTGACGAATTTCGCCGAGCTAATCTAACGTTGAACGTTTCGAAGAGTCACTTTTGCGTAACACAGGTGGGGTACATGAGATATTTTATAGGTCACGGCGGCATTGCCACAGATCCAAATAAAGTAGAAGCCATCAACTCCTGGCCACCCCCAAAGACGCTAAAGCATGCTCGGAGTTTTCTAGGTCTTGTAGGGTGGTATAGGCGATTTATCAAGAACTTTGCTGAGCTGGTATTTCCCATAACAGAGCTTCTATATTCAAAAAGGAAGTTTGTGTGGACGGATGCAGCTCATGTCGCTTTTACAAACTTGAGGGAAGTTATAATATTACGTCCGCACCCGTCCTACAAAATCCTGACTTTGAAAAAGAAATTTTATGTTCATTGCGACGCTAGCGATTGTGGCGTGGGAGCAGTATTGGTTCAGTTGTCAGATGAAAATGAAGAGCGCCCTGTTGACTTCATGTCAAAAAAGCTCAACTCTGCGCAACGCAACTACAGTGTCACAGAACGGAAATGCTTGGCTGCGGTGCTGGCCATCGAAAAATTTCGTTATTACCTCGAGTTGCAGGAGTTTAAGATAATTACAGACCATGCGAGTCTCCTCTGGCTGATGAGTCAACCAAACCTCAAGGGTAGATTAGCCAGGTGGGCCATGCGCATGCAAGGTTACAGATTCAGTCTTAGTCATCGTAGAGGGAAGGATAATGTAGTACCTGATGCACTATCCCGAATTCACCAAGATGAGGTAGAAGCATTAGAAGTGATTAAGCCAGTCATCGACTTAGACTCTCCCCATTTTGAGGATTCGGAGTATCGTCAATTACGCGAAGAGGCTTTAAGCCCTAATGGCAATTATCCTGACTTGAAAGTCAAGGACCAATATTTGTACATACGTACAAAACACACCGACGGCACAGCGCTTGGTGAGCAGCTTGCATGGAAACTTTGGGCTCCGCAAGCGTTAACCGAGTATGTGATCAATAGTTTACATGACACGGTGACCAGTGGCTAACCAGGCATGGCTAAAACTCTGGAGCTCAATAGGCGTAATTTCTTTTGGCCCGGAATGGTCACTCAGGTGAGGGATTACGTACGCAATTGTGACGTGTGTAAGGCCACAAAAGCTCCGAATGTCATGTTGAGACCTCCGATGGGTAAGGCTGCCACGACAGATAGACCCTTCGAGCGTCTATACATCGACATCCTCGGCCCGTATCCGCGCAGTAAAAATGGAAACATAGGCCTTCTTATAGTCTTGGACCATTTTTCAAAGTTCCATTGGCTGTGTCCTCTTAAAAAGTTTACTACTGCACCTATACAGGAATTTCTCCAGAATCAAATTTTTTTGACTTATGGCATTCTTTCATGCGTTGCTAGTGACAATGGCGTTCAATTCAAAAGCAAAGAGTTTAATGATTGGCTAACGTCCTTGGGGGTTCATCACATGTACACGGCTGTATATTCACCATAATCGAATGCATCCGAGCGCGTCAATCGTTCTTTGATTGCGGGTATTCGTGCGTTTCTATCAGATAATCACAGTGAGTGGGATAGACATATCCACGCGATTAGTTGCGCGCTGAGAAATGCGCACCACAAAAGCATAGGTTGCTCTCCATATTTCGCGCTATATGGCTTTAACATGGTAACACATGGCAGATCCTATAAACTCCTCAACAAGTTTCATCTTTTGGGAGAGGCTGAAGACATATTGTCGCGAGAAGTTCAGCTTGTAGCATTAAGGAAGCAGCTAAAGCGTTCGAAATGAACGAAAGACAGTATAACTTGCGCTCACGCAAAGTGTCCTACCGTGTGGGGAAAAAAATCTTCCGAAGAAATTTCGCGCAAAGCAATTTCGCTAAGAAAATTAATGCTAAGTTGAATCTTCAGTGGATAAAAGCGAAATTGGGCTCAGGATCTAAAGCAGTAAAAGCGTCGGGATGTCCTCTTTGAATCTTCTTCAAGTAATTTCCTTGGCTTCATGGAAGCTTTGAAATGACTTGTGGCTGTAGTGTACATCCCTGGTCTTTTGTTAATAAATCGATATTTGTGTTGGTTAAGTCTCTAAGTCTCTACCGAACCATAAATATCGATCAAAGAAAAAGTTGCGCTTTACTATATCTAAGCCCTTGGTCCATCTCTTTTCTCGACTGACGCCGAGCCATCGTGACCTACCTCTACACATTTCAAAGTGCGAAAGTTTACATCCTTAACTTTTGAAGGTCATCATACACGGCAATTAAACAAGTATTGCTGGTTTTAGTACCGAGTAAGTACTTTGTTAACAGCAGATACTTATTGTTGGGCAAGTCCTAATAATTTCCCGGTTTTCTTTAGGCACTTGTTTGAATAGCCCTACGGAGCACCCTAGTGGCATTCTGTCCATTTTTAACGCAGCCACTGGCTCAAGACAGCACGGGCTTGAGTCGGGCTAGGCGCCCTGCGACATCAATTATATATACATCGGGTACGGTGACGCTGCACTCTGCACGAGGTGTGCAAGCGCGCCACACATACAAATAATCTCCTTGTTAAGCGGCATTGATTACTAATCGTGAGTAACAATATACTTGTATATGCAATCTGTGCATATAATAATTTTATGTTACAAATTCTTAGGTTGTCCCCCGGAAAAAAAAATTGGTTTTTTTTCTGCAAGTACACACAAGCGTACATTGTTGGCCGGCTGAAATGCCACTCATCTTTAATCCATCATCTGTAACGACATCGACACCTTTGGGGCGTGCAATAGTGACAGTGAATAGTGACAATTACGTTTTAAAAGAAAGAAAATATAAACACATGACACACACACATCAAATTATGTAAAAAAATCAGTCGCACACACACACATCTGCAATTAATTTAAAACATTATAAAATTAGTGTAAAGACACACCCACACACACACATCAAATCATATAAAAAAAATCAGTCACGCACACACACATTTTCAATCAATTTAAAACATTATAAAATCAGTGTAAATACACACACACACACACACACCTCACACTCACGCTATTAAACTCATTCATACATCTTTATTGAATACTTAAAAAAAAAAAATCAAATTCAATTTACTATAAATACTTAAAAAAAAAAAAAAGAAAAATTAAAAGTACAATGAGTGCTTAAAAGGTAAAAACTAAATTTAATATGAGTGCTTAAAAGGTAAAAACTAAATTTGATATAAGTACTAAAAAGAATTCAATTTGGTTTTTGCTTTGTGAGCATTCACATTACATATGAATACTTAAAAGGATCTTAAGATTAATTTTGAAAATAGGTTGAATAATTTGTTTTCTTCTTCATTTTTTTTTATAAATCTGCTCAAACACATTTGTAGTCAATGCGGTCAAGGCAGTGTGCTTAACTGATCAAGCAAAAAGAAATACAAGTATAGAAAAAAATTATATATATCCTTCACAGTGAATTGATAATTATGTGTGTGCCATAAAAATTATTACTTTCTAACAAAACAGCAGCACACACCGTACATCAACTTGGTACCAAGGATCTTGTCAGGGTAAGTGGAAGAAAATTTTATTGCACACGATATGGTTTGCTAAATTAATTAATCAATTGACTGGCCCAAAGTTAAATGACTAAAATCTATTAAAAAAGAAAAAAAAAAGAGAATACTGAAATCGTAAAACTAAAAGAAAAGAAAAACCCATGAAGAGAAAATGCACTATTATAAATTTATAACCCTATTTTTGAAACTTTATATTTAGAAATGAGAAAAAGAAATTTTGGAAATTTCATATATGAATTGAATTGAAAGAAAGAAAAATAATTGGTTGCAGCACTATTGCACCACCCCCTCGTAGCATCATGCTAAAAGAATTAACTCTATTTATCATAGTTGTAAATAAATGAATTATTTTTATAATTTTTAACTAAATCAAATAATATGTTTCTTTGGATGAAAATGGGCTGAGCTTGCATATCAGCCGATTTGTTTAGGGATTTCCTATTAACTTCGCCGAACGGAAATCATGGTAGGGCGGGTAAAGAAGGCGGGCTGCACCAACACCTATTGCAGCCTCGTCTTCATTTGAATGACGTCAGTAAATTTATAGCTTGTATCATCAATCTGAAAAAGGCAACGGGACTACAAAATTTTTTTTTGTTAAGCTACCAATTGTTCTCTATATATCTTAACACCTTTTCTAGTCATCGAACCACACCAACCGAATAATAACTAGCCGCATCCAGGGTCCCCTCTAACTAGAGAAAGAGGCACTAGCGGTTGCATTACAGATGTGTGTATGAAGATTGTACATACGTATATTATATACGTATGTATAACACTCATGTAAACATACTAACTGTTTGTTTGTATTTAAACATTAAATACAACCATTATTTCAATTTAGAATTCTGAATTAAAATTATGCAACTTGTTTAGTATTAAAGCTTAAAATAGCATAACACAATTTGAATAACACGGTGTTATATCTTTTTATTTTATTTATTATTAATCTTATTTATAAACGAAAGCAGAAGCCGAGGCGGCTATGATTTCTAAATTCACTGCTTCACATGTTCAATGAAATTTCAATTAAAAATAGTTTTTCTTCAATTTGATTTCATTGATTGATTGATAAAAAAAAAACAAATTATAAAAAAATTTTTAATTCAATTTTTGGCATTTTATCTGTACTTACAGCTATTTGCATTGGATGGATTCGCTTCAGGTGTTCCGACAAATTTGAAGTATTTCCAGACGTTTTGTAACTGTTTCCGCACAGTCGACATTTGGCGAACATTTTATCCGCTTTGTCAAAATATTGCCAAACATCAGATGTAGACTTCTTGTGTTTGCAAGGGGGCTCTGCAGATGAGGGTGCAGCTTTATCTTTAGCTGAAATACAATACAATTATTACAAAATAAGACTACAACTGCGATTGCGGAGACTTATGTACTTTGCAAAAACTTGTCCATACTGTTTAGAAACCGCTAAGCAAGTAATAGTGTCACAGCACACAGCTTTTGTTTAATATATCGATTATAAAAACAACCATCGATGGTTTCACAAATTCTCAACCATCGATTATATCGATGGCACCATCGATGCTTTTGCAGCTCTAATGCTAACACAGAATATGCTAACACTCAACCAATAGGTGGCGTGGTAGATCGATATGAATGTATGCAAGTATTTACATGCATGTGTACATATTCATAATATGCTTAAGTGCACATATGATTATTGTTTAATAATTCATATTTTATGTTGCCATTAGTGTCAGTAAAAATACAAAATCCATAAAATGCAATTAAATAAATATTTAATTTTCGATATATTGCGAGTTATCGATATTGGCCAATTTAAAATTTTTTGGCAACGTATCGAAATTTATGCAAGGTTGCAGTGTACTGCAGTGTTATGAATAATTTGTAGCTTGCGATTAGTATTATAAAAAACAATTAACTCTATTTATCATAGTTGTAAATAAATGAAAGAAAAGGGCAATATATCGAGTAATCAAAATTAATATTTATTTAATTGCATTTTATGCTTTTGTATTTTTTACTGACCCTAAAATAGGAATTATTAAATAATAATCATATTTGCACGTACGCATATTATTAATATTATGAATATGTACACATACATGTGGGACTTGGATTAAGTTTAGTCCCAGTTATTGTGTAAAATACACGTTGGTTTTAAAGTATTAAATTTCATAGTTTTATTTGTAATACTTCAATGCATGTTTCTAATAATTAGTTAGTTACGAGGGTCGTTTGATAAGTCCGTGACTTTTTGTATTTGCCGCGCACCTGCTCTAAATACAACACTGCTCCTGTCAGCAGTTATCGATTAACAGCTGACTGTAAAATTTTGAGAAAGCTGCGTTTCTTAGTTTGCGTTTTATAGGCATTGAAAGCAGACGATCTCGTGAATTTTAACGAAAATGGAAAAAAGTGAATTTCGTGTGCTAATTAAGCATTATTTTTTGCGTAAAAAATCCATCACCGAAACCAAGGAAAGACTTGATAAATATTATGGGGACTCTGCACCATCAATTTCAATGGTTAAGAAATGGTTTACTGAGTTCCGTTGTGGTCGTACCAGTACAAGTGATGCCGAACGTTCAGGTCGCCCAAAAGAGGTCGTCATGCCAGAAATCGTCGACAAAATCCATGGAATGATATTGGATGATCGGAGAATGAAAGTGCGTGAGGTAGCTGAGGCTGTAGGCATCTCAACTGAACGGGTACATCACATTTTACATGAATATTTGGACATGAAAAAGCTTTCCGCGCGATGGGTGCCGCGATTGCTCACACACGACCATAAGCGCAACCGTGTGACCATTTCAAAGGAGTGTTTGGCGATGTTCAACCGCAATCCAAACGAATTTTTGCGCCGTTTCGTTACCGTAGACGAAACATGGATCCACCACACCACACCAGAGACCAAAGAACAATCAAGACAGTGGGTTTCTCCGGGTGAACGTGCACCAAAGAAGGCCAAGGTGGGTCTGTCGGCCAACAAGGTCATGGCCACAGTTTTTTGGGATGCACAAGGTATCATTCACATCGATTACCTTGAAAAGGGTAAAACGATCACCGGCGAATATTATTCAGAGCTTTTGGACAGATTCGATATTGATTTGAAGCAGAAACGACCGCATTTGGCGAAAAAAAAGTGCTGTTCCATCAGGACAATGCACGGGTGCACACGTGTGTAGTCAGCATGGCAAAATTTCATAAATTGGGCTACGAACTGCTACCCCATCCAGCATATTCTCCAGATTTAGCCCCCTGTGACTATTTTTTGTTTCCAAACATGAAGAAATGGCTCGGCGGTAAGAGATTCGGGTCAAATGAAGAGGTCATCACAGAAACAAACGACTATTTTGAGGGCCTTGAGAAAACCTATTATTTGGAAGGAATAAAAAAATTGGAAAAACGCTGGACTAAATGTATAGAGCTAAAAGGAGATTATGTTGAGAAATAAAACGCTTCTTTGACGAAAAAAATATATTTTATTCAAAAAGTCACGGACTTATCAAACGACCCTCGTATAGTAATTGTAGTTAATCGTATTATTCATTAATATCGTCGTTATTTAATAATTGATTGAGCGTCAGCCTTGCTCTTTTTCGTCTCTACTCGTCACGTCTTTACTCTTCGCGTCTTCCTCAAGAACTCCTCGCTCTTCTTCTTCTACATCTACGTCGTTGCCAGTCCGTCGACTGTTGCTTAGGCCATCTGACTCGGCGTTGCCAGATCATTCCCACAACTCGGCCATCCTACACTGCATTCGCCTCGAATGTGTCTTCGTTCATGCTCATCCAGGGCTTCATATATTCAGCACACGTCGTCGTCTTCCTTGGTCCATCGCAAAATGCTGCATCTTTAATTACGTCATAGGTGTTGTTCGTCTTTACATTGATGATTTTATACGGGCCTAGGTATTTGGGCTTCAGCTTAAGTCCACCACCTAGTTGTGTACGCTTGATCGCAACTAGCTCTCCTAGGTTGTATGTGTTGGCCGTCTTGCGTCGTAAATTATATGAATGTTTATTTTCGTTCTGCATTTTGATTATTTGCTGTTTTGCTTGTCGTCGGATTTCTTCTCGGTTGTCATCAAATATCTGGATCATCTCGGCGTGTATTATTTTTTGTATATCCACATCAGCTTTTGTCCGCATTTTGGTACCAATAAGGAGTTCGAACGGCGTCTTTTGGGTACTTCGACAAAATGTTGAATTTATATTTTGCTGTACCTTATCAACAAACTTGTACCATTTACAGGGGTCGTCTATAGCAAGCTTAGCTAAAACAGGTACAATAATCGCATTGAGTCTCTCCACTTGTCCGTTAGCACGTGGTAATCCTGTTGTAACTACGTGATGTTTGATTCCTTCATCTTCGCAGTATTGTTTAAACTCTTCTGAAGTGAAAGCAGCTCCTCGGTCGGAAATTATAAGCGTTGGATTCCCTGCGTTTTAAGAATCGTCGTAACTTCAATCGCTGCCGTCGTCTTTGTAGGATACAACCAACAGAACTTGGTAAATCCATCTATTATCGCAAGTATGTGCTTATACTGCTTGTGCGTAGATTCCAAAGGTCCAAGAAAGTCTATACGTCTATACGTCTGAAGTGACTGCTCGTCTATTAAGTTCACCTTCCTTCTTGCCTTGTTTCCTATTAGACACAATACAGGGTATACAATGACTAATATGCTTTTGGATTTTTTCGTCATGTCTGCGAATATAAAAGTCTTTGGTTAACAGCTCTTTTGTTTTTTTTAACAGAAAAATGTCCTCTTTCATGCGCTTGCTTTATGATTTCGTTTTGCATCCCAAAAGGCACTACAATTAGCTCGTCGTCGTTGACCACCTTGTGCAAAATACCAAATTTCATTAAATATCCGTTGTGTGATGTCTTCTCTGTAAGGATGTCCATAATCGCACGTAATTCGTCATCTTGATTTTACACATATTTTATTTTTATATGTACAGTGTCGTCCTTTATAATCATGATCGGGTGACGTCTTAAAGCATCGACGTGTCGTATTCGTGTTCTGTGTCCTGTGTTCAATGTCGTTATTAAATTCCTGTAGCAAAAGAACCCATCGAGCAACTCGTGTAGATAAAAGATTCTTTTTGTCCAACGTTTTGGCAAAGGCGTTACAGTCTGTTATAAGTTTGAAACGAATACCTAGAAGATAAACACGAAATCTGTTTAGTGCTTCTACAACTGCAAGAATCTCCAAATGATAACTAGACAGCTTTTTATCAGCTTCGGACGTTTTTTTGCTCATATAATATACAGGGTGCATCAGGTCATCGTCAGGTGATTTTTGTAAAAGGACCGCTCCATATCCTTCCATCGAAGCATCTGTGTGCAATTCCGTCTCGTGTTGTTGGTGATAAATATTTAAATATTAAATAAATATAATTTTAATATGAATCTTCGAAAATAACCAACAAGTCCTAGAAAACTCAACAATTCTTTATTATTTCAATGAAATTAGTAACAGCTTTTGTTTTTTCGGAAAGACTTATTTTTTGGTTTTCGATTATATAGCCAAGAAATTCTATTTTACTCTTTAGGAAATGACTCTTTTTTATTTTTAGCATCAGACCATATTCTGCGCATCTTTGAATAACTATTTCCAGGTTTTTAATCGCTTCGTCTTCGTCTTTCGCTGGTATAATGACATCATCAATATATGGTAAAGCTATACCTTGACTTGTCAGATCTCTAAATACTGCATTAACGTGTCGTTGAAAAACACTCGGAGAATTGGTTAAACCAAACGGAACTCTCTTGAACTCAAACTGACCATTGTGAGTTACAAATGAAGTAAACTTACGACTGTTCTTTTCTACGTCAACATGAAAAAATCCGTTTTTGAGATCAATTGTGCTAAAAATTTTAGCGTCTTGTAGTCGATCCAGCTGATTTTCGATAAGCGGCAAAAGGAAATGGTCTCGTATAATCACTTTATTGATGCGTCTGTAATCTATGCAGAGTCGTGGTGATCCATCGCGTTTTCGCACCAATACTACTGGGCTGCTGTATTCTGATTCCGATGTCTGAATAATATCGTCTTTGAGCCATTCTTCAATCTGGTTGTCCACAATGCGTCTCTCGGAGTAGGGCAATCGATGAGGTCGTGAAAATATCGGCGTGTCTTCGTTTAATGTTATGCGCATTTGGATTTGAGTTGTTTTAGTTTTAATCGGTTTATAATTGTTTATTAGGTTAACGACTTTACTTTTTATTTGTGGACTTGCCCTTTCGTCGATATTAAGTTCAATCTCTTCACTATTATCTATTTTCATTAGAAAGTTTTCTTCTTCTTTTTCGTCTTTAATCTTTTTAATCGTTATTCTATTACGCGTTATTTTGATTTCTGCTTGTTTGCAAAACTGTTCACCGAGAATTATATCAATGTGTAGAAGCTCTGTGCTTACTACCAAAAAATTACTGATAAATTCTTCATTGTCTATTATAAAAGATTGTTCAAATTCACCAAAAGGTTTCACTCTGTCTTTATTATTCTTATTCCCAAATCCAATAAGATATACGTTAGTTTTAGCAAGTTTAACATTTAAGTTTTTATAAGTTTCCACCGTCATTATATTATGTTTACTTCCCGTATCAATAAGCGCTTTAAATTCATTTTCTTTAATTTTCACAGTCTTACACATCATTGAATCATCAGCTATCTTGTTCATATTTGCAACGTTAGAATTGTTTTTTGAACTTTGACATTCTTTGGAAATGTGCCCGAAATTGTTGCACTTGAAACACTTTTTTCCTTTTAGTTTATCGGCGCAGTTATTAGATGTGTGTCCTTTCTCACCACAATTAAAACATTTTATTTCATGATCATTTTTATTTACTGTATTTTCTTTTTCATTGTCAATTTTATTTTTATCGTAACGGCGGTTCGACTGATATTTCTTACGCATTGTTTCGTAGCACTTGAGTTTTTGTTTAAATTCTTTTAGATTATTTGCATCATATAAAATTGTTTTATTAACACTTAAATCGTTTATGCCATCAATCACATCACCGCGAGATGATAGTTCTTTCATTATCAAAAAATATTCTTGAAGGCTTTCACCTTTCTTTATTTTACGATCACTCATTAGTTTATGTAGTTGAGCACTGTTTGTTGTTGTTTTAAATTCGTTTAACAAGGCTTTTCTTAAATTGTGTCATAAATTGTCCCATTGCATTACTTGGGCAGTGTCTTCAAAATCTTCTAACCACACTTCAATCGAAAGTGTTTCATCACCACCGAATTTACGAATCGAGTCTTCAATGTTACGAAAGTTTAAAGCGAACCTCGGAGTCGCTAAACTATTTTGTATACCAGCATCACCATTTTGTGCCATCACTGTAGAGTTCACTCGTTCTCCTTTGTTTCTGACATTCGCTTGTTCCAATTCCACCGTTTCGCACTGATTGTCACAGCCTACCAGCCAACTTTGTGCGTGCTCGTAGTCTTCGCTTTGATCGTCTTCGTAATCATCGTATTCGTTTTCGTCTTCATCTTCATCATCGTTGGCATTGAAATTGGCGTCCCTCAGTAAATTTCCTTTTTTCAAATTGCAAAAAATATGCAAGGCAACGTTACTTTTATTATGTGGAATGTTTAATAAATGACATATTAACACCAGATCTGCTTCTTTTAAATTATCGTTTATGTAATCATTTTTTTTAATAAATTTTTCATTTATTTCGTCATATTCAAATCCTTCAAACTCGCGTAGCCGATTTCGATTTTGTCTGTCACCATTTTTTTCGAATACAAATTTATGAAGAAGTTCGACATTCTCTTTTCTTTCTTTCCTTAGCATCTGCTTTATTACGTCGTATTCTGCAAGTCGCGACATTTTTCACTTTTCTCGTTTCTTAGTTCTTATTTTTTATTTCGCGCGCGACGCCCAATGTACATGCGTTTTTCGTTTCTCTTTAAACCGTTATTCTTGACGTCGTTGCAAACGCAATATGATGAAATTATTCTTGAAACTTGGGCTTGTTATACAATTTATATTTTTATACCACCGGTTTTGAATTATTGCTTTTCTTAACGTTGAGTCTTTAACTTATTGTGTTTTTTAGGTTGAGCCTTTAACTTATTGTGTTTTTTAGGTTGAGCCCCCAAATTTGTGGGACTTGGGTTAAGTTTAGTCCCAGTTGTTGTGTAAAATACACTTTGGTTTTAAAGTATTAAATTTCATGGTTTTATTTGTAATACTTCAATGCATGTTTCTAATAATTAGTTAGTTATAGTAATTGTAGTTAATCGTATTATTCATTAATCAAGAACTCCTCGCTCTTCTTCTTTTACATCTACGTCGTTGCCAGTCCGTCGACTGTTGCTTAGGCCATCTGAGTCGGCGTTGCCAGATCATTCCCATATGCATGTAAATACTTGCATAAATTAATATCGATCTATCACTCCATCATTGGTTGAGTGTTAGCATATATGCACATGTATTTTCGGTAATTATCATATATAAAAAAAAGCGGAAGAGACAACAAAAACGACAATTTCTAATAAAACCCAGAGCAACAATCGAGCGTAACTAAATACCCTTTGATCTAGTCTACATAGTTTCTGAGATCTAGGAGTTAATTCAGACAGACAGTCGGAAAGACGGACATACAGACATAGCTCGTGGACTTGTCTATTGATGCTGATTCAGAATATACTCATTTTATAGGGTCGGAGATGGCTCCTTCTGCCTGTTGCGCACAATTTCCTTCCGACAAACACAATAGACCATGAATTGTTTTAAAATCAATGACCTTATTAACAATAAGAAATTAGAATTAAATCAAGGTATCTGTATAGATTTTAATTTAAACTGAGGTGCACAAGAAGTTACCTGATCTAAAATTTGTTGCGGGGATTGGGGAAACCTCAGAAAAACCCATTCAGATCAGAACTGTTAATTATTCATAAGGTTTAATAATTGTTCAACAAAAATTTTAAATATATCCCTATATCCGGCATGAAAACGGATTTCGACGCGTTTTTTTTTCATCGGAGAGATATCCAAAAATAAAAAATACACTTTTTTTTAGATTTTTAAATATTTTGATTTTTAAGGGTTTTATCAAGGATAATATATTTGTTGCACATATGCATCAAATGTGCTATGGGGGAAAAATAGATTGGATATAACGTAAAAGTATGATAACAATTTGTTTTGTATTTGTGATGTTTTAAGAAAGTTTAATGACTAAGATATATTTAAAAAAAATTATATGAATTCATTATATGAAAATTATGAGCTTATATGAAATTAAACCAAAAAATCATTAAAAATGTATGTAAAGGAGATCAAATTATGGTATTAATGATAACAAATTAATTAAAATGAAAATTTTAAAGCATTTGTTTCTTTTGTTAAAGCATAATGCTACTCCACATTTGTTGCACATAACTTGCGAAAATCCAGTAGAGTTTGGTTTCCTGCACCTGATTCGCTTGTCTGTCCAAAGTGGCCAATGTCCACTTTGGTCTTGCCGTACCATTTGGTTTGGAATGCGTTGCGTTGGACCCTTGAGTTTTTTTTCTTGATATTCATTTTCAATGATAGAGCTTCGCTTCCCCAACTGACATTTTGTTTGCTTCTCAGTAGAATTTTGTATCTGCCGATTATACTATCGATCAGATCAACGCCTCCCATATAGCTATTATATTGCGCTACTGCGAATGGACGATCGATTTCAATATATTCTTTTTTTGCTTTGTTGTATCTACGTGCAGTGTCCTTGGGAACTATGCCCGCATAGTTGGATGCCAATGTAACAATTTTGTTGTCAACCCATGTTGTTATAGATATATCCACTCCACCTACGTCAGCAACATATTCTGTAGATGCACCGCGAGGATTTTTCTTAAGGCTCATGTTTTCGGTGATTTTTAAATTTGGAATTCTGTTCCTCCTTATGGTGCCCAATGCCAGAATTCCGCCGTCTGCCAAGTGCTTTAAAAGAGGCAATGAGTTGAAATAGTTGTCAAAGTAAAGGCGAAAATTTTGATGACTGGGCACTCCTCTAACCAATCTGACTACAGAATTTGATGCTGCGACTAAATCTAGCTCGTTAGGAAGTACAACATTTTCTTTGCCAGTGTCTATCTCAAACTTATTACAGAAACCGGAAATTCTACTCAGGTCATAAATTTTATATTCCCATTTATGAGGATTGTTAGGATTCTACCGCTTCAAGGAGTTTCGAGCTTTTGTTGAGCAAATCTACTTATCCCCACTAAAGAACTGCTCCTTTGGCACTTTAGCAAATCTATTATTTAGTTCATTTACAAAAGGTCGTATTTTGAAAAGCCTATCGTGGCGTGGACAATAAGAAAGAAATTATAATTAAATCAATGTATCTGTATAGATTTTAATTTAATCTGAGGTGCACAAGAAGTTACCTGATCTAAAATTTGTTGCGGGGATTGGCGAAACCTCAGAAAAACCCAATCAGATCAGAACTGTTAATTATTAATGTGGGACTTGGGTTAAGTTTAGTCCCAGTTGTTGTGTAAAATACACGTTGGTTTTTAAGTATTAAAATTTATGGTTTTATTTGTAATACTTCAATGTATGTTTCTTATAATTAGTTAGTTATAGTAATTGTAGTTAATCGTTTTATTCTTTAGTGTCGTCGTTATTTAATAATTGTTTGAGCGTCAGCCTTGCTCTTTTTCGTCTGTACTCGTCACGTCTTTTCTCTTCGCGTCTTCCTCAAGAACTCCTCGCTCTTCTTCTTCTACATCTACGTCGTTGCCAGTCCGTCGACTGTTGCTTAGGCCATCTGACTCGGCGTTGCCAGATCATTCCCACATTAATATGGTTTAATAATTGTTAAACAAAAATTTTAAATTTATTAAAAAGATATGCCCAAAATATGGCGAAAGAAATGACGCAAACGAAGTGAAGTGAATGAAGTGGAACGAAATGTTTAGAGTATAAATTTAATAGAGGTGATTCGAGGAAAGTTCGATTAATTACTAGATAACTGAGACAGAGTTAATGGTTTCAAAGATTCTGGAAATGAAACAGTACAGTTGGTTGTAGTCCGAACACAATACCCATCCCCATTGAATGAAGTAAGTTTCTTCATTAGCTTGTGAAGGTTCTCCTCGCCATCGGAATACATACACGTGTACGTCTTGAACGAATTTGCTGGATGCTAGAATAGTTGCGAGGTTCTATCGCTTTTTTGTCTGTCTGTAAACTACGGGGGCTAAGTCGAGCATGTCGGATAGAAAAACGGAACACAGATATCAAGGAAAGACTATATTTATCGCAACATACATGTCAGTGGATAAATAGAAACCAGACCAATCAAATTGTGAAATTAAAGTAGTTAACTTTACGAAGTCCGCTTTTCTAAAGCAGCGTATTCGTTTACACATATTTTCATATCTAACGATACAAGTGCCAAAACCAAAATTTATTTCGAAAGTGGGGTGGTAAGTATCTTCTGGTAGAGAAAGTGGTTTGCTCCTAAGTATATTTACCCAAGACGGATCAGGGGCAAAGCATAGATCCAGAAATCAGTTTAAAGAATTTTTACATGATTAACCTGCAACAATGACATTTAAAACAGACCGTCAAATACATAGGTCATGCTGCATTGAAGACAACATAAAATTTTTCTCAGCACAAGAAGTCCAATTACTTTCAGGAATATTAAAGTCCCCAAAGACGACAATCTAATCCCTGTCTGATAACAGGTTAAAGACGGTTTTAATTGCAGATAGATGCTTCACGTAGTCAGAGAATTCCAATGACGACGGAATATAGGAGCAGCTTACATAAAAGTAAAACACAGGTAAGTGTAATTCTACACAAAGGAATGCAATTTCGTATTGAATATCCGGTTATAAAAGTTCACATGAAATGGTGTAAATTAAATGAGTACTCCACCACCACGTCAGTTAGGTCGATCAATCTTGTAAGTTGCGTACATACTTGGGAAAACTTCAGAGCCTAAAATATCCTGTTTTAACCTAGTCTCAGTTAACATCAGAATATGAGAAGCAAATGAAAGACTTTTATATTGGACATACC
Source organism: Zaprionus ornatus (assembly GCA_018904035.1). Classification (NCBI taxonomy): domain Eukaryota; kingdom Metazoa; phylum Arthropoda; class Insecta; order Diptera; family Drosophilidae; genus Zaprionus; species Zaprionus ornatus. The sequence goes on along the minus strand of JAEIFZ010000032.1, from coordinate 499,934 downwards.
CCCGCATCGCTACTTCATCCTCAGATGCAATATAAATGCGAGAGAGAACACATATTAACCCTTAGCGACATACACGGGTCTGATAAACCAATGCATATAACTCAAAGACAATATATATATTCTATGCGGTAAGAATGGTATGTTTGGGTACAAGTATACAAGATGGTTTTGCAAATAACATCAGGTATCTACAGTCGATGGGGACCCTTGTGACGGCTAGCTGAAGTCGGGTGGGGGGGTCGACGACCATAAAAACCGATGAACGAAATGCCCTAGACGAATACCGCATTATGTACATAAAACTTTAATTTTATTTAGTCCCTGTGCCGAATTAGGATGGATATAAAAAAATTCTGTTATATTACATAAAAGAAACACGGTTGGAAAGAATTGTTGATGATCATAGAAACTTTTAATGTTATCGAGACTGGTAGATGTAATCGCAGCTCGTTCTATACCCGCCCTACCTTGATTCCAAAAGATGTTGATAAAGGAATCCCAAGTTTATGTTTTATCTCGGCATGTCATTACACTATTTCGCCTCAAGGAAAAATTCAGTTCGGTTATTTACACATTATAATTTATAATTTTATTTAAAAAAAAAAAAAAAATTTTAAGAATAGAGAATAAACATATTTGTTGCAGTTTACGCTCTCACAGGAGTAGGAATAAAAATTTAAAATATTTAAATCCTCATGTTGAGGTAGATCTTGATTTGTATTTGAAAGTATTCCCTGAGTGTCGAATCATTGATTTTAATTAATTTTAATTATTTTTTTTTTATTTATATTTATATTAACTCAGTTTCAGTAGTTTAAATTCATGTTTTAGTTTTACGTTTGCTTGGCGTTAAATATTTAAATTCAATAAAGAATATCAATTTTTCTTCTTTGTATATGTATATATAATTTAATTCATAGTTTTGCTCTTCTTTGCTAAATGTTTAATTATATACATTTGTAGAAAAATGATTTTTGTTTTATACTATTATTATAGTAAAGGTCGCATCTTAAAGTGTAGATGCCAATCAAAGATAGTTAATTTAAATCAAAAGAACTGGTAGAAAGGTATATTTATCAGTGCATATGCTTAATATTCATTTTGCTTTGCATAAAGTTTAACAACAATTTATATATATATATATATATATATATAAATATAAATATATGTGCATAAATTTTTTGAGATTGGGCAAAATTTAAAAATTTATTATAGCGTGTGTGTTTTTTTTTTTTTTTTTTTTTTTTTTTGTAGCGCCTTACGGTAGGAAAATTAAAATCTTCGAAAGATACCACCTACCGTCCGAAGGTGGCTTGCACGATTCATAACTCTCCGAGGAGAGTTATGCCTACGTACTAAAACAAAAACCTCCGTATGCTCTTCAGTCCTTTACACGCTCACCGGGACTGCCAATTAGGGTAAGACTTCGATGAGCAGGATGTGAAGTCACTTGCACTCCCTTTCCTAAATGCTGGCCATGAGGCGCACGTCCTTCCTTCTTCCACCCTTTAGTCGCCTATTACGACAAGCCGGGTACGCTGAGGTAGTATTCTTCTCCCGCCACCACACAGGAACACGTATGATTCTTTAGTCTCCAGCTCTGTTGGCCGTCTCGTCGGCTCGAACCCGTTTCATCATGATGGTGATGATCCTGTGTCCCCGCTCCCATGCATCACTATTCGCCATCATAGCCGCGAACAGGCCACTTGGGTTCAGCGGATCTCCTGTCAGCGCTCTTAGCTGCTCTCTCTCCGCCGTAAACCTGGAACAGTCCATTAGTACGTGTTCCGCTGTTTCCACCGCATCGGGGCAGTAGAGGCATTGGGCTGACTCTACGTGACGGAACCGAAGTAGGTATGACCGAAAACAGCCATGTTCCGTCACTGCCACTCACCCATCAGCTGCTCGTGAGCCTCTATCCGGGTGGCGCCTTCACGAATTTGGCAGAGAGCCTTAATCTCAAGGTCAATTGGAGGCATTCCTGCCAGTGCTAGGGCTGCGTCCTCGGAGATTGTCCTGAAACCTCTGATTAGTCTTAGGGTCATAGAACGTAGTACGGAGCGCGCTCCTTTCATATATGTATGTAGCTTGGCTGGTTGCGTTGTTCCAAATTGGTGCAGCATATAGTAACGTCGACTTTGCTACCGCCACCAGAAGTTTCCTGGCCGGATTTCTGGGACCTCCCAAGTTGGGCATAAGTATAGATAAGGCAGCAGCTGATATTGCTGCCTTCCCGCATGCGTATCTAGCGTGGTCCTTGAATAATAGCCTGTGGTCTATCAGCACGCCCAAATACTTCAAGAAATCTTGAGAGGCCACCTGTGTCCCGTTGACAGTGACCAGTATTCTCTACACCTTTTTTCTACTGCTTAGCAGTACAGCCTCGGTCTTGTGAGCCGCAATTGTTAACCCGGCGTCCTCGAGCCAGCCGATGGCCGCAGTAATTGTCGCGTTGCATTTGCCTTGAAGTTCTGTTATAGTTTTTGCGATTGCTGTTATAGCTACATCGTCCGCAAAGCAATGCAGTTCAGCTTCAAAGGGTCTTTTGATGCACAGGATCCCGTCGTACATGATGTTCCACGGTATCGGTCCAAGCGTGAGCCTTTGAGATTGCCAGGGAGTCTATTTGGTATGCTAGCATATCCTCATCGATTTTTCAGGTGTCCCATGCTTGCCCGACTGTTCTTTTCCACAGGTAGGAGGCTGAAGGAGATCATTGCATGGTCGTCACCATCTCATGTACCATCCAACTAGAGTTAGTGTTCGCCACGAGCCCTCTGCTAACGAACGTTATGTCGATAAAGGACGTGCCCCTGTCATTATTGAACGTAGGCTTGATGCCGTCGTTCAGCAGTATTAGGTCCAGCATGTCCATAGCGTCTATTACAGCTCGGCATCTGGGATTGGATACGCGGCTTCCCCATTCTACTGCCCAGGCATTAAAATCTCCAGCAATGATTTTAGAACTGCGCCCTCTCGCATGGCTCACCATCAGCTCTAACATCTCCTCGAACTGGTCCGGGCTGTCACTAGGCGGAGCATAGCAGCTGTACATATGCACGCCTTTTATCCTTGCATATGCAATTCCGAGCATCGGCGCGGCTGCCAGTTCCTGCACGTGTAGGGGGCTGCAACATTTGATCGCTGCTTTCCCTGTCTCGTCCGTGATCATTGAATTTCCCCCAGCAGTAGAGTAGGGTTCGCTCAGGAGCATGATGTCAACATTGCGCTCCGCCGCAATTTGAGCCAGAAGACTCTGAGTAGCTGCGCAATGGTTCACATTGAGCTGGATGAACTTAATTGCGTCCTGCATTATGGTGGCTCTTAGCTTCCTTTAGGCACGCTCTGTAGGTCGGGCACGCAAAGCTACCCGTCGGGTGATTTCTATCTACCTCGCTGCTGCAAATTAGGCAATTTGGTGGTGCAACACAGCCCTTTGCCTTGTGCACTCGCTCTCCGCATCGCAAACAGCTGCCCTGTCGATCGCCTTGCAGGTCGTTGCTTGGTGTCCATAGCCCAGGCACCTGTAGCATCTCGTGGGGCGGACGTCCTCAGTGATGCGGCACCTTGACCATCCAACGGTTCAGTAATATTGTCGCAATCTGGGTCCCATCCCGCATTCTGCGTAGAATCTTGACATCTTCTGGATTAAGCTGTATGCCCTGGAATTGATTGACCATACAGCTGTGGAGTTCCGCTGCTGTCGTGGCCTCGTCTATTCCACTGCACGATAGCGCAATTTTGTGTGCACCCGTACGCACCGCAGCCATAATATAGCAGGTGTGTGAATGAGTGTGTGTGTGTATGTGTTTTGCCGTAACAATTCTCAATAGAACTGCGCCGGGCGCCAAATAAGAATATCGGTTGGCAGGGTGGTGCTCCGCTGGCCAACGCGATCTTTATTCTGTAACACTTTAAATTTATAAGTAAGTAATATACTGAAATACGTTGATGTGCGGTTTCAGACAAACTTACATGATGTTATTTATTACAAATATTATTAATAAATGGCCGGATGCTTTAAGTTTTATACTGATTTTAAAATTTTTACTTTTTCGAACGTTATACGTCTTGTACTCACGACGTTTCAAGCTTGTACAGCGGAAGCTACGTACGTGATAGTGATGGGATGAGTACTAGTATTTTACTCGTTTTGCAACATTAAAGATCAAAGATATCGATTTCGATAAAACATATGATATTTACTTGATATCACATATTTTTAATTAGGGATGTACATTACACTTTTAAGAAAAAGACGAGACAGTTTACTCTGACATTTTGGTAAATAATAAGAAGGAAAAGGCCAGTTAGTTTTGATGCTATTCAACCACTGAAAATTGTCAACAACAGGTAAACTAACTTTGTGCAAATGTATGTAAAAGGGCAAAAGGAGACCGCATAAACTATATATATTCTTGCTCAGGATCACTAACCGAGACGATTGAGCCATGTCCGTCCCTCCGTCTGTCTGGATGAATGCGCTATTACAAAACATAGGTACATAAAATTTAGCATAAAGATTCCTGTATACCTTACGGAGACCAAGTTCATTTTCAATTTGGGATACCACGCCTACCGCCCCCGCAAACTGACAATTTCTTATCGGTATGCATGTATGCAAGTATTTACAAGAGTGTGTACAATTGTATATTTATAAATACGCGGACTAAATACGCGGTATAAATTATTATAATTTAATAATTAATATTTTACGGCCAGTACACTTCAGGGTCAATAAGGAACCATAAATTGCAATTATAAATATCAAATATTAATTTCGATTCCTGGATATATTACGAGTTATCGATATTGGCCAATTTATAATTTACCGATGAGCATGAAGACTAAATTGTCACTGCATATATATCAAGCGTATATATGGTAAGTACGTATGTATAGGTGTGTTTGCATTGCTTTGATTTAAATCATACGTTCTCATGATTTTACAGACATAAATAAGTCTAAATATTGTGGAAGTTAATTAATTAAACATATATGTCACTAATCGCAACCTACAAAGTAATCATAGCACTGCAGTGCGCTGCCACCTTGTATCAATTTCGATACGTCGCCAATAATTTATCACCGCAATTTCCTAGCTTGCGAAAAGCTGCAAAGAGCAGTGTGAGCATTATATATCATTAGCATTATATTTCTTTATAAAATTTATTGGCTATATCGATAGCTCGAAATATATTGAGTAATCAAAATTAATATTTATTCAATAATTGCATTTGATGGTTTTGTATTTTTTACTGAAAATAAAATATGAATTATTAAATAATAATTAGTGGCGCACGTAAGCATATTATGAATATTATGAATATGTACACATGCATGTAAATACTTGCATACATTTATACCGATCTACCACGCTATTGGTTGTATACAAATTTACATATGTATGTGCGTAAAAATATTAAGTATGAATGAGTTTTAACATACATATATGCACAAGTTTTTTCGGTAATTGACATGTGCTTAGAAAAGGAAAGTCGAGTATTCTAAATCAGCATAAACAGACGAGTCGATTGAGCTAGGTCTGTCTATCCGTCTGTCTGCCTGTCTATCTTTATGAACGCCTAGATCTCAGAAACTATGTAATCTAGAGCCACCAAATTTTGTATTAACTTTCGTATATTTTGCAGTATTTCCAAGCTTTTTAAAATTTCTGATACGCCTCTTCCCGCTTCTGTAAGCCAGTAATAATTATTTACAAGCAACAATATAAACTCAACAACCAAATTTTAATTATACACATGAAAAATATCTTGCCATGGGCGCTTTGTGAAAATTTTATTTAAATCGGACTATAAATAAGTAAGATATGATACGAATTAAACTCGTTTTGAAAGTATGTTTATACAGAAAAATAAATGGTAACAGAAATGGTTCACCATGCAACCGTGATGACCAATCGAGAGATGAGCCAATATCTGAGTGGTTAGAGTGGCGGACGGGAATATTAAATGCTTGTGTGAATTGTGTTCTTATGTGCAACGGTGTTGCATTTTTGCATTTTATTTATTATTAATCTTATTTATTTCGTTTATTCTAAAAAACTAAAACGAAAGGAGCAGCCGACGAGGTTGTGATATATAATTCCTTTAATTCTCATGTTAAATTTCAATTACAATAAAAATAGCTTTTCCTCAATTTGATTTCATTGATGTTGATTTTATAAAAATAATTATTTTTAAATCAATTTTAATAAATATTTATTGACCGTTTAAATATTATTTAATGAAAATCAATAAAAAATTCCACATCTCGAGCGCGGCAGCAAGTCAACATCATTTGTATTAGAGTCCGAGACTTAGCCACTGTTCAACTCTCGCGGCAGTTGGAGATGGGTGTTCGATTTCCCGGTTGAGTAGGTTAACATTTTGTGTTTTCATATATATTTATAATTATTTTATATATTTTGATATATTTAATTTTATATAATTTATAATTATTTTATTACATTAGTAAATGAACAAATACAAATACACATTCATACGTTCTTCATCTTCTGTTCGTCAATTAAATTTATGCGTGTAGAACCACCGAAACTTAAATCAAAATAAAGCGCAATTTTCAATTAATAATCGATCATTTTTATTAATAAACGTTTATAAAAGTTACCCGCTGAAGGTATATTGTGTTGGGAATGCTTGCGGAGTTCGTTTACTACTGTACACCAACCCATTTCTTTATTGACATAAGCATAGTTATTTTTATTTTTGGTAATCGGTAGCATATTCGACCGAAAATTCTATTCCGTTATTAAGAAGAGTTTATTACGGTATATAGTACTACAATCCATGACCTTTTACAGTTAGCACCTGACTGTATCGTTCGAATGATTTATGTTAGCTTTGTGACAACGTAGCGCACATTAAATGTGCCACAGATAACACAGTTACAGAAGGCAAGTCCATGTTCTGGACCACCGGATGTGAACAAGCCCACAGAACTTGTGTTTGGGTTGTCTAAAAAAGTTTTAGGAGTTCCACGCTTATGACGAAACAGCCTTTATTCAAGGCAAAATCCAAGCCCTTAATTTGAAAGGGGAAAAATTAAACAAAAGAACATGTTTTTATTTAAAACCAGTCGAACTTTTTCGTATTATATGCTCTCCAAAGTTTTGGCCAGACAATGTAATTGTTAAAGAGTTCGAAGCAAAGAAAAACGAGAGCAACAGTCGAGCGGCGCGTGACGTTGAGATACCCTTCGACCTAGGAGGTGTGTTCAAAAAGTATCGCGAAAATTTTGCAAACAATTTTCTTCGTTTGCAGGGGCTTGGTGCATCAGGAGTTCTTACCATATGCTCGTACCTTCAATAAACAGTATTATCTTGAAGTTATGCGCCGTTTGCGAAAAGCAATTCGAAGAAAACGTCCAGAATTGTGGAAAAACAATTCATTGGTTTTGCATCACGATAATGTCCTTGCTCACTCATCTTTGCTTGTGCGTGAGTTTTTGGCCAAGAACAACATACTAATGATGCTGCTGCCACCGTATCAGCAGATCTGGCCCCTGTGACTTTTTCTTGTTCCCTAAACTGAAGAAGCCCATGAAAGGACGACGTTACGCTACGATTGACGAGATAAAGACGGCATCGAAGGAGGAGCTTAAGGCTATATCGAAAAGTGCTTATAAGAAAATAGATACTCATGAATAAATAACTAATTTTTGAAAAAACGAAAAAATTCGCATTTTTTTTGAACTTAAAAAGTACCTAATTTTATGATACTTATCGCAAGCAACAAATTCATGCTGCCACCTTGGATGAATTTCGATACGTTGGCAATAATTTATCGCTGCAATTTCCGAGCTACGAAAGACTACAAAATGCGGTGTTAGCAATATCGGTATTTCTTTATACATTTAAAATTGGCTAATATCGATAACTTGCAATATATCGAGTAATCAAAATTAATATTTATTTAATTGCATTTTATTATTTTGTGTTTTTACTGACCCTAAAATAAGAATTATTAAATAATAATCATATTTGCACGTACGCATATTATGAATATTTACACATGCATGTAAATACTTGCATCAATTCATCCACCATATCACTCCACCTATTGTTTTAGTGTTAGCATATATGCACATGTATTTTCGGTAATTATCATATATAAAAAGAAGCGGAAGAGACAACAACAACGACAATTTCTAATAAAACCCAGAGCAACAATCGAGCGTAACTCAATACCCTTTGATCTAGTCAACATAGTTTCTGAGATCTAGGGATTAATACAGACAGACAGACGGAAAGACGGACATATAGATATAGCTCGTGGATTTGTCTATTGATGCTGATTCAGAATATATTCATTTTATATATCGGAGATGCCTCCTTCTGCCTGTTACGCACAATTTCCTTCCGACAAACACAATAGACCATGAATTGTTTTAAAATCCATGACATAATTAACAATAAGAAATAATAATTAAATCAAGGTATCTGTACAGATTTTTTATCAGATCAGAACTGTTAATTATTAATAAGGTTTAATAATTGTTAAACAAAAATTTTAAATTTATTAAAAAGATATGCCCAAACCTGGCGAGAGAAATGACGTAAACGAGTGAAGTGGAACGAGTATAAATTTAATAGAGGTGATTCGAGGAAAGTTCGATTAATTACTAGATAACTGAGACAGAGTTAATGGTTTCAAAGATTCTGGAAATGAAACAGTACAGTTGGTTGTAGTCCGAACACAATACCCATCCCCATTGAATGAAGTAAGTTTCTTCATTAGCTTGTGAAGGTTCTCCTCGCCATCGGAATACATACACGTGTACGTCTTGAACGAATTTGCTGGATGCTAGAATAGTTGCGAGGTTCTATCACTTTTTTGTCTGTCTGTAAACTACGGGGGCTAAGTCGAGCATGTCGGATAGAAAAACGGAACACAGATGTCAAGGAAAGACTATATTTATCGCAACATACATGTCAGTGGATAAATAGAAACCAGACCAATCAAATTGTGAAATTAAAGTAGTTAACTTTACAAAGTTCGCTTTTCTAAAGCAGCGTATTCGTTTACACATATTTTCATATCTAACGATACAACATAAAATTTTTCTCAGCACAAGAAGTCCAATTACTTTCAGGAATATTAAAGTCCCCAAGGACGACAATCTAATCCCTGTCTGATAACAGGTTAAAGACGGTTTTAATTGCAGATAGATGCTGCACGTAGTCAGAGAATTCCAATGACGACGGAATATAGGAGCAGCTTACATAAAAGTAAAACACAGGTAAGTGTAATTCTACACATAGGAATGCAATTTCGTATTGAATCTCCGGTTATAAAAGTTCACATGAAATGGTGTAAATGAAATGAGTACTCCACCCCCACGTCGGTTAGGTCGATCAAGCTTGTAAGTTGCGTACTTACTGGGAAAATTTCAGAGCTTAAAATATCCGGTTTTAACCTAGTCTCAGTTAACATCAGAATATGAGAAGCAAATGAAAGACTTTTAAGAAAAAGACGAGACAGTTTACTCTGACATTTTGGTAAATAATAAGAAGGAAATGGCCAGTTAGTTTTGATACCATTCAACCATTGAAAATTGTCAAAAACAGGTAAACTAACTTTGTGCAAATGTATGTAACAGGCAGAAGGAGGCGTCAGAGACCGCATAAACTATATATATTCTTGCTCAGGATCACTAACCGAGACGATTGAGCCATGTCCGTCCCTCCGTCTGTCTGGATGAACGCACTATTACAAAACCTACTTAAAATTTAGCATAAAGATTCCTGTATACCTTACGGAGACCAAGTTCATTTTCAATTTGGGATACCACGCCTATCGCCCCCGCAAACTGACAATTTCTTATTGGTATGCATGTATGCAAATATTTACAAGAGTGTGTACAATTGTATATTTATAAATAAGCGGACTTGCATAAATTATTATAATTTAATAATTAATATTTTAGAGCCAGTACACGTCAGGGTTTATAAGGAACCATAAATTGCAATTATTAATATCAAATATTAATTTCGATTCCTGGATATATTGAAAATTATAATTTACCGATGGGCGTGAAGACTAAATGGTCACTGCATATATATCACACGTATATAAGTATGTATGTACAGGTGTGTTTGCATTGCTTTGTTTTAAGTCATACGGTCCCATGATTGTACAGACATAAATAAGTCTAAATATTGTGGAAGTTAATAAATTAAACATATATGTCAGTATATACAAATAGGTACAATAGTTATCAATAAGGAACCATAAATTGCAATTATTAATATCAAATATTAATTTCGATTCCTGGATATATTGCGAATCATGGATATTGGCCAATTTATAATTTACCGATGAGCGTGAAGACTAAATGGGCACTGCATATATATCACACGTATATAAGTATGTATGTATAGGTGTGTTTGAATTGCTTTGTTTTAAATCATACGTTCCCATGATTGTACAGACATAAACATATATGTCAGTATATGTATACAAATAGTTACAATAGATATATATATATGTATATATATATATATTTAATACATTATGCAAATAAATACTAATATGTGTATATATAATATATAATCTGATCATTTCCTATAAGTCTCTGCATAATAAAATTTAATATAATAACAGTCGAGCGGCACGCGACCGTGGGACCCTTTCGACCTATGTTGCCATAAAAAGTATCTAATGGTATGATACTAATCGTAAGCTACAAATTAATCATAGCACTGTTGAACTTGGACTCATCAGCGAAATCAACTGTGTTCCAAAGAGCTGAATCCTTGTTAAAATGCTCTTTAGTAAAGTTTGTCTTCATGTTTTTAGCACTAATAAATGGTATTTTCCGTGCAATTCTGCCATTTCAATCATGCTCACAGAGCACACGCCGAGTTTCCTAAGTCGGCTTCTATTTCGGGGTTGCATCAGACACATTGATATTGTGAGACAGTACAGATGTACCCCCTAATCCTTTCGTTGCAAATGACGGAAATAAAGGTGATTCAAATTATTGCCGTTGTTTATACTATAATCATCCTGGGTATCTATTGCCCAAAATAGCCTAATACTAGACACCAGGCACCAATTTGGAACGCTCGTTCCGGCGAATCCGGATATATTGTCTGCGACGGAGACCTGATCTTGAGGCTTGAAGAATTAATATTCCTTACAAAATGTTCATATATTCAATAAAGCAATATAAAATTTTGTTATATTTTTTTAAACAGAGACTTAAAAGAAATGATCAGATTATGTAATATATACACATAGTTATATAATTTAGTTGCATAATGTGTTAAATACATATTAAAACCAACTAAACTTTATTCAAACGTAAGTTACATTCATTTGTATGCACAAAACTTATTTAAGTCTGTACATACAGTTACTTGGCCCCTAAGATTGAAGTTAACCGTGTCAATCCATAGGATATACGCGGTCTGCGAAAATGCGCGACGGAACACAGGTGGCGATGGTGACTCTAAGCGTGAACGATGCGATTGCCGTTTTAAAAAAGCGCTCAGTAACCGTAGGCTGGTCACGTTGTCGTATCATCCAAGATGTAAGCCTTTCGAGATGCTTTAGGTGCCTGAGATAATTACGGAGAGTCCCATTGGCCAACTACACACCAGTTCGGCTTCCGAAAAGGAAAAACAAAATCGACGCTCTCATGGGCGTAAGAAATATTTTTTGTGCAATGCGCACCATCAGTATAGCTATTGGCACCTACGTACGTTACAGAAACTGGGCCAAGAAGATAATACGTCTCCGCAGGTGTCCCACAAGGGTCGGTACTTGGACCAATCCTGTGGAGCAAAATGTACGACGGGATACAATCCATCAGCAACCTCAGAGGAGTAGAGCTACACTGCTTTGCTAACGATGTGGCTGTAACAGCTGTTACCAATGCAGCAATGCCGGGATTAGTACAAGCATTAACTGGCTTTAGAAAATCTTCCTAAGACAACATAAAATTTTTTTTTTTTTTTTTAAATTTTGGACGAGTAGCAGCAGGGAAGCGACTAATGCCCTTCTAAGCGAGCACTTCCCCGGATTCACAGATGTACTCGATCCGCAACAACAAATGCACACGAACCCAGTGTCCGACGTACCTGGGAACATAATCACACCACATAAAATCCAGTGGGCCATAGACTCGTTTGAAAGTTATAAATCCCCTGGCTTGGATGGCATAATACCAGCCATGCTACAGAAGACCAAAGAAAAGGTCACTCCATGGCTGGAATCGATATTCAAAGCATGTCTGAGGCAGGGATATGTACCGGTACCCTGGAGGACAGCACGTGTTGTGTTCCTGCCAAAAGCAGGAAAATGCAGTCACATGCAGCCGAAAGATTACAGACCGATAAGTCTCACCTCCTTCCTGCTAAAAACCTTCGAGAAACTTCTGGATCTACACATAAGAGGAGGCATGGACCGACTCGTAGAATCCAACCAACACGCATACACAAAAGGGAAATCGGTGGAAACGGCGCTACACTCCCTAGTAGCCGCCATCGAAAAAGCCCTACACCACAAGGAATTTGCCTTAGGAGCGTTCCTGGATATCTCAGGTGCATTCAACAATGTATCTACGGAAGCGATCATGCGGAGCTTGAGAGCCGCAGAAACCCACGAAGCTGTTAACTCTTGGATATGCAATCTATTGAGCTGCAGAAGAGTAAGAGCCGAATGGGGAACCACGACCATAACTAAAGCAGCACACAGAGGCACGCCACAAGGCGTAGTGCTGTCGCCGCTGTTGTGGAATTTAGTGGTAAACGACGTCTTAAGGAAATTTAAACGGAAAGCCCCCAAGATAACCGCCTATGCAGACGACATAGCCATAATTATCGTGGGCAAATGTCCAATGACAATCAGCTCTGTCATGGACAATACACTAAAAGAAATACTGAAGTGGGCGATGGAGGTCGGACTCAGTATCAATGCGGACAAGACGGATCTAATTCTCTTTACCAAGAGATACAAGATACCGCAATGGACTCCGCCATCTATAAACGGTGCCATGCTCGAGCCAAAAAAGAGCGTAAAATATCTAGGAATAGTATTGGACAGCAAACTGAGCTGGAAACCCAATGTCGAGGAAAGGGTTAAGAAAGCCACAAATGCACTTTATGCATCGCAAAAGATGCTAAGTAGCACGTGGGGCTTGTCTCCCAGACTAATGCACTGGATCTTCATCTCAATTGTTCGTCCAATATGGTGGAGGGCCACTAAGAAATCCACATACCTCCTAACAATGGAAAGGGTACAAAGACGTGCATTGATGTGCATTACTGGGGCACTGAGATCTACTCCAACAAAGGCCTTGGAAGTGATACTCGGAGTTCTCCCAATTGACATACAGGCCAAACTACTAGCACAGAAGACCGCGCAACGCCTTCGTGCTACGGGACACATGGCCTTCGCAAACTATGGGCATAGCGAAGTGGGAGGAGAGTCATTCAATAGCACGGACTATATGACCCCAATAAACAACTTCTCCAGAACGCCCACTCTAATGGGTCATGAAGATTGGAAAATCGGCATGGACGAAAACGCAACAAAGCTATTTACGGACGGATCTAAAATGGAAGCCGGCGTGGGCGCCGCGGTCTACTGTGAGGATCCGCTCATTCAAGTGTCGTACAAGTTGCCGGATTACTGTAGCATCTTCCAGGCGGAGGTCTTTGCTATAAGGAAGGCGGCAGAACTTGCGACAAATCTCAACAAAAATCGGGTCAACATCCTAGTCGACAGTCAGGCGGCTATCAAATCTTTGCAGTCCTACGTCATCAGCTCCGAAAGTGTACTGGCAAGCAGGGAAGCATTAGATGCATTAAGCACCCGATCGAAGGTGCGCATCTTCTGGGTTCCCAGCCACCAGGGCATTGACGGAAACGAGTTGGCAGACAGGCTAGCGAAAGAGGGTGCCGAATCTAGACAGCTGACAGTTGAAGATCTGAAGCCACCTCTGCGATCAATAAGCCACAGCCTAGAACAAGGCGCTGCGGTAATAGCAGGAAGAAGATGGCACAACACAAAAAACTGCAAAATAACCCGCACTATGTGCAACAACGCAAACGCGAAATTAGCCCATTATGTCATTCAGCTCCCGAGAAGAGACTGTAGAACAATGATGGGCATACTCTGGGCCACTGCCTGACCGCAACTCATGCCAAAAAGCTGGGCATCACCGACAATGACGAATGCAGGAAATGCAGGGAACCAGATGTAAGAGAAACTCTGGAGCACCTCATCTGCGACTGCCCCGCTCTCATGACCTCGAGAGCGAAGTACCTGGGACGCCCCCTGCTTGCATCACTAGAAGAAGCAGCGGGCCTGGCACCCCAAAAACTCCTGGCTTTCGCCAAACTTACCAGCATACCAGACTGGGATAATTAAACTAAGAAATTAACAGCCTCCATCACTTATCGGCCGCACTAAGGATCATACTGATCTATGTGAGGCCCCCATTAGGGGGCCTGCCGATATAACCTAACCTAACATAAAATTTTCCTCAGCACAAGAAGTCTAATTACTGTCAGGAATATTAAAGTCCCCAAGGACAATAATCTAATCCCTGTCTGATAACAGATTAAAGACGGTTTTAATTGCAGATAGATGCTGCACGTAGTCAGAGAATTCCAATGACGACGGAATATAGGAGGAGCTTACATAAAAGTAAAATCCAGGTAAGTGTAATTCTACACATAGGAATGCAATTTCGTATTGAATCTCCTATTATAAAAGTTCACATGAAATGGTGTAAATGAAATGAGTACTCCTCCACCACGTCGGTTAGGTCGATCAAGCTTGTAAGTTGCGTACTTACTTGGGAAAACTTGAGAGATTAAAATATCCGGTTTTAACCTAGTCTCAGTTAACACCAGAATATTTGAAGCAAATGAAAGACTTTTAAGAAAAAGACGAGACAGTTTACTCTGACATTTTGGTAAATAATAAGAAGGAAAAGGCCAGTTAGTTTTAATACCATTCAACCATTGAAAATTGTCAAAAACAGGTAAACTAACTTTGTGCAAATGTATGTAACAGGCAGAAGGAGGCGTCAGAGACCGCATAAACTATATATATATTCTTGCTGAGGATCACTATAAATGATCTACTAATAAATGATCAGATTATATAATCTATAATCTGCGCTGGAGTTATTCAATCGATTATTTTCGACATAGTTTGCGACGCCTTACAGAGATTAAATTGCATTACAGTGAACTGATATAGTGGTCGGCCTAGAACAATAAATGCAGTCTTTTCCCTAGACTTGGGATCAAGTGGAATTTGCCAAAAAGCATTTTTCAAATCAATACTTCAGATATATTCCACTTTGAAAAGTCTGCTCAAAATCCCGTCTATAAACGGCATAGAACGTCTTTGATTGCGACTACGCTTACTTTTCTGCTATCTAAACAGAGCCTGACTTTTCCTGGCTTGCGAACTAACGCAACAGGAGAAGACCACGCACTACTCGTGTCTTCAATATCACCTAGATCCAGCATTCGTCTAGTTCCTCGTACATTAGCTTTCCAATTGCTGAAGAAACCGGAAAACTCCTTTGTTTGTTGGGCTTGCATCAGACACATTGATACTGTGAGACAGTACAGAGGTACGCCCTAATCCTCTCGTTGCAAATGACGGAAATAAAGCTGATTCAAATTATTGCCGTTGTTTGTCCGATAATGATCGTATCATAGAATCATCTAAGGACGACAATTCAGCCTACTTACAACAAGGAGGGAGGAAGTAAAATGCTTTCCAGAAGTTTATACCTAAGTAAAGATTTTGCGATAGCGAAGTTACTATGCACAAGAAAAGTTTTGTTTTAAAGATTACTATAGTATTTAATCTACCAACTATACTCTCCGACTTCCCATTGGCTGTTTTAACGGAGCAATAAAATGGCTTAAAATTTATTGGAGAATGTTTCCCTAGGGAACTAATTTAATTCAAGTATCTAACAATCCTATGTATCTATTGCCCAAAATAGCCTACTACTAGACACTAGACACCAATTTGGAACGCTCGTTCCGGCGAATCCGGATATATTGTCTGCGACGGAGACCTGATCTTGAGGCTTGAAGAATTAATATTCCTTACAAAATGTTCATATATTCAACAAAGCAAAATAGAATTTTGTTATATTTTTTTAAACAGAGACTTAAAAGAAATGATCAGATTATGTAATATATACACATAGTTATATAATTTAGTTGCATAATGTGTTAAATACATATTAAAACCAACTAAACTTTATTCAAACGTAAGTTACATTCATTTGTATGCACAAAACTTAGACATATTTATGTCTGTACATACAGTTATTTGGCCCCTCAGGTTGAAGTTAACCGTGTTAATCCATAGGATGTACGCGGTCTGAGCAAAATGCGCGACGGATCACATGTAGCGATGGTGACTCTGAGCATGAACGATGCGATTAAAAAGCGCTCAGTAACCGTAGGCTGGTCACGTTGGCGCATCATCCAAGATGTACGCCCCTCGAGATGCTTTAGGTGCCTGGGTTACGGTCACAGGGTAACCAACAGTAAGGATCGCGAAGGGTTGCGATGCATGATCTATAGCAGCAATGCGAATAGAAACCACCCGTCATGTAGCTTTATATGCCCTACAAAGTTGAAGGGCCTTCATCTCTAAAGTTGCTATGCTCCACCAAGTGACAGTTTGGACTCTTTCCAACACGGTGGAAAAGCAGATTCTATGTCGGAAAGCTCTTCGAAAGCATCTTGTACACCCGCATCGAGATAATTACGGAGAGTCCCATTGGCCAACATGCATTGGCTTCCGAAAAGGAAAAACAAAATCGACGCTCTCACGGCCGTAAGAAATTTTTTTTGTGCAATGCGCACAATCAGTATAGCTATTGGCACCTACGTATGATACAGAAACTGGGCCAAGAAGATAATACGTCTCCGCCGGTACTTGGACCAATCCTGTGGATCAAAATGTACGACGGGATACAATCCATCAGCAACCTCAGAGGAGTAGAGCTACACTGCTTTGCTAACGATGTGGCGGTAACAGCTGTTACCAATGCAGCAATGCCGGGATTAGTACAAGCAATAAGAATTACTGCGTACAACTCGTACAACTTAAGTAGCAGAAAGTCTGTCGAAGCTGTCATTTAAGGAGCATGCGAGATACGCCAGCGAGAAACAGCGATAGCAGTGCTGGCAAGACTCATGCCCAATGTTGGAGGACCTAGGATGCCGGCGAGGCGGCTGCTTGTGGCGGTTACGAAAGCAACGCTTCTATATACTGCCACCATCTGGAAGACTATGACTAATAAAGTGTCCTACCTGGAAAACGCACGTGCAGTATCACGGACCCTGGCCCGAAGACTCATTAGAGGCTTTATGACGACATCGGAAGACGCAGCGCATGTACTTGCGGGTATGGCGGGGATCGACTTGGAGATTGAGGCTCAATACCTAACTTGAGAAGCTGTCATCCGGGTGGAGTGGCTCCAAGGAGTGTGCTCCAAGGGCAGGATGTGAGCACAAAATGGTACACACCTCGTTCAAAAAGTAAGGTGGCTTTTTATATTTCACGGGCAATGTACTTTTGATTGTCGATTTTTTTATTTTGTTATGTTGGTACACTCTTCCCAAACATCTGTTCCAAGATTAAAGTGAATGGCATTTTTTGTTTGGTTGAGAGAGGCGTAAAGGTTATAAGTGTTTCGCGTGCTCTGCGATTTTTTGCTAAATTTTGACCAAAGGAACCGTCGCATGACCATCGCTCAAGAGCTGTTGAATGACGTCAATGATGACCCAGATTTACCAAAAGGGTCATAACTGGTGACGAATCATGGGTATATGGCTATGATATCAAAACCTAAGCCCAATCGTCCCAATGGAAGAGCCCAGGTGAACCAAGACCAAAAAAAGCACGCCAAGTTCGATCAAATGTCAAAGTTTTGCTTACTGTTTTCTTCGATTACCATGGCGTGGTGCATCAGGAGTTCTTAGCATATGGTCGTATGGTCAATAGACAGTATTATCTTGAAGTAATGCGCCGTTTGCGAGAAACAATACGACGGAAACGTCCAGAATTATGGAAAAACAATTCATGGCTTATGCATCATGATAATACCCCTGTTCTAAACTAACTAAATATCATTTCATAATGTGCTGGGTGGCCTAACAAATTTAACGCTGGGCTGGTTGATCGTTCCGGTGCAGTCGGCTTTGGCTGCATACTCGAATAAGTTTTCTTGCAAGAGGATTTGGATGTGAGGCTAGTTTTTCATTGTATTTTACTTTTTTCTCTGCTATTGTCTCAATGAAAAGTTTTATTTGTAAGTCTCTGTGTATATTCTCGTTCCGAAGATACCATGGAGCTCCAGTAATGATTCTCAAAATCCTAGACTGTGCTCGCTGTACTATGTCGATGTTGCTTCTCGATGCGTTGCCCCATAGCTCGGAGCCATAGGTCCATATGGGCTTTAAAACGGAGTTATATAAGAGGATTTTGTACTCCAAGCTTAGGGGAGAGCGAACGTTTATAAGCCAGTGTAGATCCCTTGCTTTTAGTCTGAGGTGCGTCGTCTTGGCCTCTATGTGTTTCCGCCAGGTGAGCCGCTTGTCCAGATGAATACCTAAGTATGTTACGTTATCGGCTTGTGGGATGCGCGTGTGGTTCATTAACAAGGGCGGGCAGCTTTGTTTGTTTAGGGTAAATGTTACCTGTTTGCACTTTTCTTCGTTTACTCGTATGCGCCAATCTGCAAGCCAATGTTCTACGCAAGTTAAATGGCGTGCTAGTTGCATCGTAGCTATTACTGAGCATCTGGATCGACTTAGTATTGCAGTGTCATCAGCGTATGTGGATATCGTTAGCTGGTAGTTTGTTGGCATGTCCGCCGAGTATAGGGTGTATAGAATTGGGCCCAGAACACTTCCTTGAGGCACTCCGGCTTCTATAGTACAATCGCTTGAAGTGCTTGAACTGCATCTAACCGCGAACTCTCTTTTATATAGGTAAGACTTTAGAAGCTTATGTATGTTTTGAGGCAGCAGTTTGATTATTTTAAACATAAGTCCATCCAGCCATACTCTATCGAATGCTTGTGCAACGTCTAAGAATCGAGCTGTGCAATATTCACGATGTTCAAAGGCAGTGCGAATTTCCGTTATGATGCGGTTAACCTGTTCAATGGCTCCATGTTTTGCCCGAAAACCAAATTGATGCGATGGGAGTGTGTTGTGTGTTTTGAGGTGGGGGCTGCAGCAGCACTGTTTCAAATAACTTGGAGAGACAAGTAAGTAAGCTTATTGGCCTGTATGATGATGGCTGTGTTTTGTTTCCCAGGCTTAGGGATCATAATTATAACTGATTTCTTCCACTTTTGAGGGAAGTATCCAATTTTAGTAATTGCGTTGAAGAGCAAGCAGATTGGTAGAACTGCACACATTGGGAGCTCGATGATCATTTTCGGGGTTATCAAGTCGTAGCCAGGCGATTTTCCAGTCTTCAGTTGCTCTTTAATGACTTCCGTTATCTCGCTTGCCCGAGTTTCTACAGGATCTAAGTCAGATGCAGTTAAAGGCGGGAGAGTAAATGAGTTAGTGGCTGGATTTGGTTGAAATACTTTTTTAAGATGTTCAGCGAAGACTCTTGCTCTGTCCGTGTCACTGCGACACCAGTTTCCGGTAGAGTTACGGAGAGGTACAACCGTTTCTGTTGGTGCCTGTAGGCTGGTGGTCTTTGCACAACGAGTTCTTTGTGCCTGTGGGCGTGAGATTCTCGATGTACCTTAGTTGTGTGTATGCTTCTTCTTTCTTAAGCGCTTTGGTAAGTCTGCGATAAGCTGCTTTTAATCTACTCTTTGCACCAGGTGATCTGTGCTCCTGCCACTCCCTTTGGAGTCGTCGTATTTCAAGCACAAGCAGTTCAGTATCTCTACTTGTCATGTTAAACTTTATACTGCATACATGGTTGTCTTGTGGGGTTGACGCTTTTGCTGCTGCAACAAGTATTGATTCTATATCACCAGCAAATGTCAATGTCTTGCTCGGTTTCCAAGGGGCTAGAAAAGCCGGTATAGGAACAAACATATTTTTTGTACTTCGCCCAGTTGGTCCTATTGCTTGTAAGCCTATACGGTCTCTCGATGTGTTGTAGCTGGTACTAAAGATGAAAGAGCACCGGACAGTGATCAGATGAGAGTTCTGGAAGTCCCTCAGCTGTAATCATTGATTGGGATATTCTTTTTGTGATGGCAAAGTCAATCAAATCTGGAAGCTTCATGGGATCTGCTGGCCAGTATGTAGGCGCTCCCGGGGAAACATAGTTAAGTTTGCGTTGCGGTTTGATGATTGCGTTGTACAGCTGTTTTCCTTTAGGGTTCGCTATCCGAGATCCCCAGTACATGTGCTTGGCATTCCAATCGCCAGCTGCAACAAACCTTTCACCAAACGAGTCGAAAAGTGTTGTGAATTTTTCTTCAGAGATCGTGAAGCGAGGTGGGCAATAGACAGCAGCCAGAGTGAGAGCACCGTTATGGCATTGGAGGTTTATAGAGGTACATTGTAAGCAGTCTTCTTGCCAATTACCAAGAAAGTGGTGCTTAATTCGCAATCGTATTAGTATGCAAGTGCCTCCATGGGCCTTGCCATCCGGGTGATTCGTAAAGTAAAATTTATATCCTGGTATTTGGAAGTTGTACTTTTCGGTAAGGTGAGTCTCTGAGAGTAGCATAACATCAATGTTTCTGTCGGCTAAGAACTGAGCAAGTTCTAGCTTGTGCCGCGAAACGACTTGACTGTTGCATGTTCTGTGTGTTTATTTGTTTATTTGTGTTTATTTGGTGCATTTTATGCTGGACGCTGGAGGTGACTTCTGTTGGTACTTGGATCCCTGATTTTAGTACACTTGCATAGGAAGAATTTGGCATTGTTAGGTGGCTGGCAGACGAAGGGATGTTAGTTGTAGTCGGTTCCATTACTTTGTGAATTGTTGGTGTGATACGATCTCGAGCTGAATCCACTCGTTTGTTTATGCGACTCTTGAGTTCCTTTCGCCACAGTTGCTGCATAACTTAATTGAACTGTCGTTTTTATTATGAGGACAGTTTACAGTTCTGTGGGCATCGCTGCAAACGACGCAGATGGATTTTAGGATGCAGTACGCTTTGGTGTGGCCATATTCTTGGCAGTTGGTGCACTGCACAGGTTTCCTGCGCTTGTGTGGCTCTTCTACGGTTATTCTTCGATGCAGTAGATACTGTAGCTTATGTATAGGATGTATTTTCATTTTCAAAAAAGCACGCCAAGTTCGATCAAATGTCAAAGTTTTGCTTACTGTTTTCTTCGATTACCATGGCGTGGTGCATCAGGAGTTCTTAGTATATGGTCGTATGGTCAATAGACAGTATTATCTTGAAGTTATGCGCCGTTTGCGAGAAACAATACGACGAAAACGTCCAGAATTATGGAAAAACAATTCATGGCTTATGCATCATGATAATACCCCTGTTCACTCATTATTGCTTGTGACAGATTTTTTGGCCAAAAACAACACAACGATCATGCCTCAGCCACCATATTCACCGGATTTTGCCCCATGTGACTTTTTCTTGTTCCCAAAACTAAAGAGACCTATGAAAGGACGGAGATTTGCAATGATTGAGGAGATAAGGACTGCATCGCTGGAAGAGCTCAAGGGTATACCGAAAAGTGCTTATGAGAAGTGCTTTGAGGATTGAAAAGAACCGTTGGCTTAAGTTTATTATACCTTTTTTTTTTCAATGTTTTGTTTATTTATTGAATCTTCCCTTTTGCTTAAGAGACTAACATTAAGTTTTCTAATCATATTCTAAACTAACTAAATATCATTTCATAATGTGCTGGGTGGCCTAACAAATTTAACGCTGGGCTGGTTGGTCGTTGCAGTCGGCTTTGGCTGCATACTCGAATAAGTTTTCTTGCAAGAGGATTTGGATGTAAGGCTAGTTTTTCATTGTATTTTACTTTTTTCTCTGCTATTGTCTCAATGACAAGTTTTATTTGTAAGTCTCTGTGTATATTCTCGTTCCGAAGATACCATGGAGCTCCAGTAATGATTCTCAAAATCCTAGACTGTGCTCGCTGTACTATGTCGATGTTGCTTCTCGATGCGTTGCCCCATAGCTCGGAGCCATAGGTCCATATGGGCTTTAAAACGGAGTTATATAAGAGGATTTTGTACTCCAAGCTTAGGGGAGAGCGAACGTTTATAAGCCAGTGTAGATCCCTTGCTTTTAGTCTGAGGTGCGTCGTCTTGGCCTCTATGTGTTTCCGCCAGGTGAGCCGCTTGTCCAGATGAATACCTAAGTATGTTACGTTATCGGCTTGTGGGATGCGCGTGTGGTTCATTAACAAGGGCGGGCAGCTTTGTTTGTTTAAGGTAAATGTTACCTGTTTGCACTTTTCTTCGTTTACTCGTATGCGCCAATCTGCAAGCCAATGTTCTACCCAAGTTAAATGGCGTGCTAGTTGCATCGTAGCTATTACTGAGCATCTGGATCGACTTAGTATTGCAGTGTCATCAGCGTATGTGGATATCGTTAGCTGGTAGTTTGTTGGGATGTCCGCCGTGTATAGGGTGTATAGAATTGGGCCCAGAACACTTCCTTGAGGCACTCCGGCTTCTATAGTACAATCGCTTGAAGTGCTTGAACTGCATCTAACCGCGAACTCTCTTTTATATAGGTAAGACTTTAGCAGCTTATGTATGTTTTGAGGCAGCAGTTTGATTATTTTAAACATAAGTCCATCCAGCCATACTCTATCGAATGCTTGTGCAACGTCTAAGAATCGAGCTGTGCAATATTCACGATGTTCAAAGGCAGTGCGAATTTCCGTTATGATGCGGTTAACCTGTTCAATGGCTCCATGTTTTGCCCGAAAACCAAATTGGTGCGATGGGAGTGTGTTGTGTGTTTTGAGGTGGGGGCTGCAGCAGCACTGTTTCAAATAACTTGGAGAGACAAGTAAGTAAGCTTATTGGCCTGTATAATGATGGCTGTGTTTTGTCTTTCCCAGGCTTAGGGATCATAATTATACAATAACTGATTTCTTCCACTTTTGAGGGAAGTATCCAATTTTAGTAATTGCGTTGAAGAGCAAGCAGATTGGTAGAACTGCACACATTGGGAGCTCGATGATCATTTTCGGGGTTATCAAGTCGTAGCCAGGCGATTTTCCAGTCTTCAGTTGCTCTTTAATGACTTCCGTTATCTCGCTTGCCCGAGTTTCTACAGGATCTAAGTCAGATGCAGTTAAAGGCGGGAGAGTAAATGAGTTAGTGGCTGGATTTGGTTGAAATACTTTTTTAAGATGTTCAGCGAAGACTCTTGCTCTGTCCGTGTCACTGCGACACCAGTTTCCGGTAGAGTTACGGAGAGGTACAACCGTTTCTGTTGGTGCCTGTAGGCTGGTGGTCTTTGCACAACGAGTTCTTTGTGCCTGTGGGCGTGAGATTCTCGATGTACATTAGTTGTGTGTATGCTTCTTCTTTCTTAAGCGCTTTGGTAAGTCTGCGATAAGCTGCTTTTAATCTACTCTTTGCACCAGGTGATCTGTGCTCCTGCCACTCCCTTTGGAGTCGTCGTATTTTAAGCACAAGCAGTTCAGTATCTCTACTTGTCATGTTAAACTTTATACTGCATACATGGTTGTCTTGTGGGGTTGACGCTTTTGCTGCTGCAACAAGTATTGATTCTATATCACCAGCAAATGTCAATGTCTTGCTCGGTTTCCAGGGGGCTAGAAAAGCCGGTATAGGAACAAAAATATTTTTTGTACTTCGCCCAGTTGGTCCTATTGCTTGTAAGCCTATACGGTCTCTCGATGTGTTGTAGCTGGTACTAAAGATGAAAGAGCACCGGACAGTGATCAGATGAGAGTTCTGGAAGTGCCTCAGCTGTAATCATTGATTGGGATATTCTTTTTGTGATGGCAAAGTCAATCAAATCTGGAAGCTTCATGGGATCTGCTGGCCAGTATGTAGGCGCTCCCGGGGAAACATAGTTAAGTTTGCGTTGCGGTTTGATGATTGCGTTGTACAGCTGTTTTCCTTTAGGGTTCGCTATCCGAGATCCCCAGTACATGTGCTTGGCATTCCAATCGCCAGCTGCAACAAACCTTTCACCAAACGAGTCGAAAAGTGTTGTGAATTTTTCTTCAGAGATCGTGAAGCGAGGTGGGCAATAGACAGCAGCCAGAGTGAGAGCACCGTTATGGCATTGGAGGTTTATAGAGGTACATTGTAAGCAGTCTTCTTGCCAATTACCAAGAAAGTGGTGCTTAATTCGCAATCGTATTAGTATGCAAGTGCCTCCATGGGCCTTGCCATCCGGGTGATTCGTAAAGTAAATTTTATATCCTGGTATTTGGAAGTTGTACTTTTCGGTAAGGTGAGTCTCTGAGAGTAGCATAACATCAATGTTTCTGTCGGCTAAGAACTGAGCAAGTTCTAGCTTGTGCCGCGAAACGACTTGACTGTTGCATGTTCTGTGTGTTTATTTGTTTATTAGTGTTTATTTGGTGCATTTTATGCTGGACGCTGGAGGTGACTTCTGTTGGTACTTGGATCCCTGATTTTAGTACACTTGCATAGGAAGAATTTGGCATTGTTAGGTGGCTGGCAGACGAAGGGATGTTAGTTGTAGTTGGTTCCATTACTTTGTGAATTGTTGGTGTGATACGATCTCGAGCTGAATCCACTCGTTTGTTTATGCGACTCTTGAGTTCCTTGTAAACAATGCATCCTCGCCAGTTGGCTGTGTGTTTTTCGCCACAGTTGCTGCATAACTTAATTGAACTGTCGTTTTTATTATTAGGACAGTTTCTGTGGTTCTGTGGGCACCGCTGCAAACGACGCAGATGGATTTTAGGATGCAGTACGCTGGTAGGTATAGTAACTCTTCCCAGCTTCGTCCAGGTACTTGGTCACTGATCGGTGGCTAGACTCATCCTGAGTCTGCAATTTCGTTTCTTTTATGTTGCCCTTAGTAAAAGGTATAAAATGGAGCTTGTTTTCTCCGATAATTGCAGCTAGTTTGTTAACCAGCGCACTTGAGGTTTTCTCACGTATATATATTGGTGGCTGCTTTATCTTCTTCTGCTCCTGTTCCTGCACTTCGCAGTCATCCAATAGGGCAAACCTATTTGAACTTGAGTCATTGGCAGCGTTGGCGCGATTTATTTTCGGCTGATTACCAGCCTGCTTGTGTTGTGGGCTTAGCTTTCGCTTTATTTGGAAGTAGCGATCCAGCCCTGTTTGACAAAGTTTTTTGTTTGGTTTTGGTTCTTGTCCGCTTTCGCTTTCAAGAGTCGGTGTGAGTGCTCTTGCTTTCGTTGTTGTTGGTTGCTCTTTTTGCTGCTGAGCGCGCAATTCGCGTTGGCTCATTTTAGAACGATCGATTTGTTCGTTGTCTATTTGTTTTTTAGTTTTACTTTATTATTCCACACACAGAAAGTTTTGTAGGATAGCAATTTAACATTGCCAATAGCGTCTCTTTCGCTTTCGATTTATTTATTTATTTTATGTTATTAACTATTTACTTCACTAAAATCAAGTGATTTTATACGGAGCTCGATGAAAACACGTCTGACTTCGTTGAAGACTTATTGCATTGACGTGTATTGTACCTGAGGGGGATTACTTTGAAGGGGACAACATAATCATTAGGTCTCCGCACAGCGCAAGAATTTTTATTGCCACTATGATGGCGGACAAAAGCGCGTATGAGCGGGCTAATGGCATAATCTTCAGCATTATGAAATACCACCTCAGCAGGCTCGGCTTGTCGTAAAAGGCGACTATAGAGGAGAGAGTGTGCGATCTGGCATCATATCAATTGAGCTATGTCTGTCTGTGTGTCCGTCTGTCTGTATGAACGCCTTGATCTCGAAAGCTATAAGAGCTAGAACCATAAAATTTTGTTACAATTTGCGTGTATATTGCAGTGTCTCAAATTTTCGTTTTTTTTAAATATGTCACGCCTCTTACCGCTTTTGTAAATCAGTAATAACTATTTACAAGCAATAATATGTATTCAAAAACCAAAGTTGTCACAATTGATACGGCCGATTTGTGAAAATTTCATTTAAATCGGACTGTAGATAACTAAGATATCGTACGAACTAAACTTATTTTGAACGTATAACTTAAACGGACCTTATCTACGCAAGCAAATCTAATTTCAAATCTAGCGTCGGACACACAACATTTTCTTAAACTTTTTATACCCTTCGACCATTGAAAATGGTCAAAAAACTTTGTGCAAATGTATGTAACAGGCAGAAGGGGGCCTAGTAGATGCCACAAAGTATATATATTCATGTTCAGGATCACTAGCGGCGTCGATTGAGCCTCGTCCGTCTGTCTGTCCGTCTGTCTGGATGAACGCTTCGATCTCAGCTATTACAAAAGCTAGGGACACCAAATTTAGCATGAAGATTCCTGTACACCATACGCAGATCAAGTTTATGTTCAATTTGGAATAACACGCCTATCGCCCCCACAATCTAACAATTTTGATTTAGATTCGAAGTACTCATTTCTTAACGTTCTGCTTTAGGATATACCATATATAGATAAATACTGTATGAACTTATATTCAAAATTGCACCCGATCGGACAATAAACACTGAAGTTATTAGATAAACAATTTTGACCTTCGACAAGCAAACAAGTTGTCGTGATGTCATAACTAAATTACTTGTGCAGGAAAGAAAAGAAGGAGCGATGCGAGCGTTATCGTTTATGCTGAGTCGGCTTGCCGACTCTAGCTTGGAGCCTCAATACATCTCTTTGTATTTCTGAGTTTTTTAGTTCTGAATAAAGCGCACGAAAAGTAAGACGCATGTCACTATAACTCCGGCACAAGCCGTCATTTAAATACTCTTATAATTGATAGAGTCAGTGAGCCACAAGGCCAGAGACTAGTGAGCAAAGTAAGCTCCCACCTTAATTTTCTTAAATAGATAATACGACACACGTATACTCAGTATATAAGGAATCTGGATAGCAGTAATCATCACGACGAAACAACTGGCTTCCTCGTGAGGATAAACTGCATAATTGGCGCCAATAAAACCTACGAAACAGAAAACCATGTAAGTTCATTCAAGAAGTTTTCAAAACGTAAAAACATATAAAAAAAAGAGAAAAGAAAAGTTGCCATAAGTTGGCTTGATTGAAAAAATATAATTGTGAATAATTACCACATAGTGTTTCATGCTCATGCGTGATAATAAATAACATAAACAACTAATTCAACTAGTTGACATAAAAGCAGGCATATGAGCCGCTTTGATTTTTATAGAAACATTAAAGTAGAGTGTGACAGCGACGAAGAAGGCGACTGGGAGACAGACAATATTAGCCACGGACAGAACCATAACGATTCCCAAGTCCAAAACCCAGAGTCGTATTCTAGCCAAGCACCAAACCAAAACTTTACTGAAGTGCCAAACCATAACTTTAGCCAAGCAATCATGGACGCGAACCAGGTACAGGCCTTGATACAGAACGCTGTTAGCCAAGCTTTGGCCCAGCAAGAAGAGAGGTTTCAGTCACAGCTGAACGCAGTGACAGTCGAACTGAACAGTTTGCATGTCCAACCTCCTCAAGTGGAGAGCTTCAAGCGAATTGTTGTTCAGCCAGATGTCAGATGCGACATCCCTCTAGATATAATCAAGTCCGTTCCCGAATTCGAGGGGGCTCTGACGAGTACGTAGCATGGAGGCAATCAGCCTGCGATGCTTACGAATTATTCAAACCTTTTAATGGTAGCTGCGCTCACTACCAAGCTGTAACCATAATTAGGAACAAAATCAGAGGGGCCGCAAGAGCCGGTCTGGTATCACATAATACAGTGCTTAATTTCGATGCTATAATAGCTAGATTAGATTGCTCTTATGCCGACAATACATCACTTCGGTTGTTAAGGCAAGGACTAGAAATGGTCAGACAAGGCGACTTGAGCCTCATGGACTACTATGACGAGGTTGAGAAAAAGTTAACACTTGTCACAAACAAAATAGTCATGACCCACGAAACCGAGCAAGCCGCACTGCTCAACGAAGAAGTTAGATCAGACGCGCTACACGCGTTTATTTCGGGTATGAAGAAATCCATTAAAGCAGTAGTTTTTCCGGCACAACCGAGGGACTTGCCATCAGCTTTGGCACTGGCCAGAGAAGCTAAAGCAAGCATAGAACGAAGCATATTTTCAAGCAAGGGAAGAGAATAGAAACCGCCCACAAAATTCAAAACAGGGAAAATACAATAAGCCCGAACGTGGACAACAACAAAATCCACATTACACTAAAAAACCACAGACCAACAATAGTAACAATTCCCAGGAGAAAAATAAAAGGGAGGAAACAAATCAAAAGCCAGAACCAATGGAGGTCGACTCCTCTTCCAAATTTAGGCAGCGTACTTATTACGGAAAAACCCAACAGGAAGTAGAACAAGCACAAAAAAGGTCAAATACTTCCGATAGAGCCACAGCCCAAAGACGCCAACGGTTCAATAACATTGTTCAGAATGCCTCTCAAGAGCAGGACCCCAGTTAAGCAGACGTGGCAGAGGCCGCTGTAACGCAAACTGAAGAAGATAGTGAGGTTTCGAAAGCGATTCTGTCAATTTTTTAGGGAACGCTCCCGGCTGCCATTCATCAAGCGGCAGTTGGGTAGGAGGACAATAAAAATACTTATAGACACAGAGGCGGCAAAAAATTACGTCAAGCCTTTAAAGGAATTAAATGGCGTAGTTCCTGTCGAAAACCCTTCCACCGTAAGCTCGATACACGGTTCGAGCGAAATACCGACGAAATGCCTTATGAAAGTGTTTGGTCAGGTTTCTCCATTTTTTATGTTAGATACTCTCTCTTCATTTGATGCTATTATAGGCTTCGACTTGCTAGCGCGAGCAGGAGTAGCATTAGATTTACAAGAGAACAAGCTCAGCTATCAGGACAAATCCGAGCAGTTACAATACCACACTTGTGAAAGCGTAAATTTCACAGATGTTAACGATATTGTAGTACCGAGCATCGTCAAAAAGAAATTCAAGGCTATGATGTTGAAGAGGATAAAGGTATTTTCGACCTCTAACGAGGCGCTACTCTTTAACACCTGTGTCATTGCCAACATACGAACCATAGATAATGAGCCGGTATATTCAAAGCTATACCCGCATCCTATGGGAGTTTCAGATTTTGTAAGTAACGAAATCAGACAATTGCTAGATAATGGTATAATCAGCCCGTCCAGGTCACCATACAACAGCCCGTCCTGGGTTGTCGACAAGAAAGGATTCGACGCTAACGGCAACAAAACTAAGCGGTTAGTTATCGACTTTAGGAAGCTAAACGAGCGCACTATAGCAGATCGATACCCAATGCCGAGTATTCCTATGATTTTAGCGAATCTAGGACGAGCAAAATTTTTCACGACCTTAGATTTAAAATCGGGTTACCACCCGATTTATCTGGCAGAACATGATCGAGAAAAGACCTCGTTCTCAGTCAATGGTGGAAAGTATGAATTCTGCCGACTACCCTTCGGACTCAAAAACGCTGGAAGCATTTTTCAGAGGGCCATCGATGATGTCCTCAGAGAGCATATAGGGAAATTTTGTTATGTGTACATCGACGATGTAATAATTTATTCCACTAACGAAGCTGAACATGTTCGCCACATAGACACGGTATTGGAATGTTTGTGTAATGCCAACATGCTTGTGGCTCAGGAAAAGACCCAATTATTCAAAGAAAGCGTCGAATTTCTAGGCTTTGTAGTAAACAAAAACGGGGCCACAACTGACCCTGAAAAGGTTAAAGCCATACAGAATTTTCCCGAACCCAAAAACTTATTCAGTTTGTGATCATTTCTTGGATTGGCTAATTATTACAGAGACTTCATCAAAGATTTTGCAGCAATAGCAAGACCGTTGACCAACATTCCCAAAGGAGAAAACGGCTCCGTGAGTAAACATATGTCCAAAAAAATCCCAGTTGAGTTTAATGAAACTCAGCGCAATGCCTTCGAGACACTGAGGAATATTCTAGCATCAGAAGATGTAATCCTCATGTACCCAGATTTCAAAAAGCCATTTGATCTGACAACTGACGCATCCATGGACGGCGTTGGTGCTGTTTTGTCTCAAGGAGGTAGACCGATAACTATGATTTCCAGAGCGTTGAAAGATAGTGAAACTCATTACGCTACGAGTGAAAGAGAGTTATTAGCTATTAGTCTGGGCTTTAGGGAGGTTACAAAATTATTTATATGGAACACTCCACTCACTGACCATCAGCCTCTTACCTTCGCGGTCTCTGACAGAAACACGAATGTAAAAATTAAAAGGTGGAAAACATTCATTGACGAACATAACGCCAAAGTGTTCTATAAGCCTGGTAAGGAAAACTTTGTAGCTGATGCCATCAGACGTTGCAACAATTCATAGTGAGACTTCACTAACCTACACGGTTGAGACAACCGACAAACCATTGAACTGTTTTAAAAACCAAATTGTCCTGGAAGAGGCACTGCAGAGAAAAATTATACTCTTCGGCAAGAAAATTCGCCACATCATCAGGCAGAACCCCATTTTCGAAAAAGCCGAAAAGTTGTTCGTCAAGAATAACAAGAGGTTAGGCAACAAACTGACACCACTTTGTACGGAGGAAAAGATACAAGCAGACTTAGGAACGTCTGTTCTTATTAGAGGGAGGGTGGTCCATAACGACAACCTGAAATAGTAATAAGAAAAACCAAGTAGGATTAACCGCACAAACTTGTTTCTCTATTACAGGATGCAAGTTGCAATTTTGTTAATGTTAGGGATGGTACAAAGTCGGATTATCGACTATTCACATTCCAATTATATTCCAATAATAGACGGAAAGATATTGGTATGGAAACAAAGGGACTATTTAGGGCACTCCAGTAATTTGACGGAATTTGGTGTTATTGTAGACGAGACTGAAAAATTAATTGAATTATTTCCACAATCACATATGCGGAAGTTATTAGATGCAGATATAGATCACATTAGGAGTTTATTGTCCGTTATTCAAATACACCATAGAATGGCTAGAAGCTTAGACTTCCTAGGCTCAGCACTGAAGGTGAAAAGGTGAGGTGGTCCGAATCGCAACTAATCGATGCAAGCAATAAGCAAATAGTTATCAACTCGGAAACGCAAGAACAGATCAACAAACTAACTGACGCAGTAAATGAAATAATTAAAGCGAAAAAGAATGACATAGTAGATACTCCGCATTTGTATGAAACACTGTTAGCAAGAAATAGAATTTTGATAAATCAAATATCAAACCTAATCCTCACAATCACATTGGCTAAACCCAACATAATCAATCCAACTATTTTCGAGCATAACGATTTGAAAGCTATCTTAAATGAACACCCGTTAGAAATTCCCATAGTTAGTCTCACAGAAGCATCCAAAATAAAAGTCCTCCAGTCCGAAAACATAATTCATATCTTAATAGCGTATCCCAGGGTGAAATTCAGTTGCAAAAAGGTCACTATATACCCTGTAACCCACCAACATGTCGCATTGCAACTATCAGACGACACCGTAGCCGAATGCAACGATGATATACTAGCAGTCACTGAGTGCGTAGCGACAACCTACGCCTCCGTGTGCAAATTTACCGCACAAGACTGATGCGCCCGAGTACTGCACGCTGGTAGCGCCGCCTCATGCCGAACACAACCGAGTCATGTCAATCCGATCACATTCGTGGACGACGGCGTCATCATAATCAATGAAAGTCCAGAAGTCATCAAAAATGGAACCCACCTCGTCACCTTCCGATCCTCCGCCACCATCAACGGGACGAGATACGTGAACGAGCGTGGGATCATAGAAAATGCCCCAGGCATCGCCGGGTCTCCTTTGCTCAACATCACCGGCCATGACCCCGTGTTAAGTATGCCCCAGCTCCACAGAATGAATAATCTCAATCTACAAGTCATCAAGAACTTTAAGGGAGAATTGGCGGCCACCAAGGCATCTAGGAACTTAGCATCGATCGGCATCATCCTCAGCATCATCTTCAGTAGTCTCATCTCCGTGTGGCTACTTATAAGGAAATGGCAAGCATCGAGGGAAGTGGAAAAGATCATCAACAGTTACAAGGTGACCGAGGTCGGCCAGCAACTTGAGGGGGGAGTAGTTAAAATATAAGCCTACACATTGTTGCTCCAAGTAAATTCCGCTGACGTATGAGTTCAGCGCCCCGGCCGTTCGGTCGGCAACGGTAACCTGACACTTGAATATATTGCAAGTGGCTGCGTTATCGTTTATGCTGAGTCGGCTTGCCGACTCTAGCTTGAAGCCTCAATACATCTCTTTGTATTTCTGATTTTTTTAGTTCTGAATAAAGCGCACGAAAAGTAAGACGCATGTCACTATAACTCCGGCACAAGCCGTCATTTAATTACTCTTACAATTGATAGAGTCACTGAGCCACAAGGCCAGAGACTAGTGAGCAAAGTATGCTCCCACCTTAATCTTCCTAAATAGATAATACGACACACGTATACTCAGTATATAAGGAATCTGGATAGCAGCAATCATCACGACGACACAACTGGCTTCCTCGTGAGGATAAACTAGGAATCTGGATAGCAGCAATCATCACGACGACACAACTGGCTTCCTCGTGAGGATAAACTGCATAATTTATAAGCTAACACTCAACCAATAGGTGGAGTGATAGATCGATATGAATTTATGCAAGTATTTACATGCATGTGTACATATTCTTAATATTCATAATATGCGTACGTGCATATAATGATTATTATTTAATAATTCAAATTTTAGGGTCAGTAAAAAATACAAAACCATAAAATGCAATTAAATAAATATTAATTTTACTATCCCACATCACGATTGCAAAAGAAAAATAACGAACTAGAAGAGAAACTATTCACGAAGGAGCTTATTTCAAATGCCGAAAGAAATCATCACAACCAACGCAACACCGCGGAGAATTTATGGACTACCCAAAATCCATAAGGAAGTTACACCACTCAGACCGATTTGCTCATCAATAGGCTCCCTCTCTTACGCCTTATGCAAATACATTGTGACAATAATAATCAATTTGACAACGGAATCGAAATTCAACATAAAAAACGCCACGGAATTCAAACACAAGATAAATGACCAAAACATTAACAAAGACGAAATACTAGTCTCTTTTGACGTAGTATCACTGTTCCCTAGCATACCATTAGACTTAGCTTTAACAACTATCAGATCAAAATGGACACAAATACAACAACACTTTGTGATACCTGAACAAACTGCATTATTGAAAACAAATATTTTAATTATGAAGACACATTT
The DNA here is from genome assembly GCA_018904035.1 of Zaprionus ornatus. Taxonomy (NCBI): domain Eukaryota; kingdom Metazoa; phylum Arthropoda; class Insecta; order Diptera; family Drosophilidae; genus Zaprionus; species Zaprionus ornatus. The sequence continues at coordinate 466,518 of JAEIFZ010000032.1, read as the reverse complement.
TTCTCACAGTTGAAAGGTATGCCAAAGGGTTCCCCAGCTTCACCCGTACTTGCAGACATTATCATGGAGGAATTGTTGACAAACACGTTGGAAAAATTAAAAACCAAACCACGACTACTATCAAAATATGTTGATGACCTTTTTGCGATAACAAACTCCAACGAAACAGAAAAAATACTACTCGAACTAAATTCCTACAATAAAAATATAAAATTCACGATACTGAAAGAACAAAACGACAAACTATCATATCTGGATTCCATAATTAATAGAGTAGGGGGGAAAATTAAAAATTAAATGGTATAAAAACCGATGGCTTCTGGAAGACTTATAAACTACAACTCAAAACACCCAAGGACGATAATAATAAATACAGCAAGAGGCTGTATAAAACGCATGTTTGACATATCTGACAAAATATATCATAAGGAGATTAAAAAGGAAATAACAGAAATACTAAATGACTTTCCAAAAACGCTAATCAAAAAGCTAATTAAATAATATCAGGAAACACCAAGAGAAACTACAAATAGACAAGTGAAATCATATAGATCTCTAATCTATGTACCAACGTTATCAGAACGATTAATGAGATCTGATTGTTACAATAATACAGAAATACAAATAGCACATAAAACGTTTCACTCATTAAAACATTTCTACAATAATACTAAGTCCAAATAGATCCACAATACAAAAACAATGTAATTTATAAATTTCCTTGCAGTAGCAACAGTGCGGAAACATGCAATGATGTATACGTAGGAACGACAAAACTACAATAAAATTGAAAACAAGATTAACACAACACAAATCTGATTTTTAATTATGACACCAAAGTACAAAACAAACAAGAGCAACAGTCGAGTTGCACACGACAGTAGGATACCCTTGGACGTATGTTGCCATAAAAAGTATTTAATTGTATAATACTAATTGCAAGCTATAAATTAATAATAATACTGGAGTGCGCTGCCACCTTGCTTCAATTTCGATATTTTGCCAATAATTTATCGCCGCAATTCCCTAAAGCGGTGTGAGCAGTAGATATCGGTATTTCTTTATAAATTTTAAATTGGTTAATATCGATAACAAGGTCCAAGGGTATAAAAATAAAATAATAATAATAATTATCAAACCAATTTTCCATTCAATGGTTATACTTAACTATTAGATAATTAAATTTAAATTATTAAAATATGCCTACATACATATTTACATATATCCTGTCATTTAGATTTCTTAATTTCTAACCTATTCCAAACATTACAAACTCATGCCTGAATACTAACAGATATCCCATTGTGATGGCTATGCAAAACCTCAAAAGTCCTAGCACTAATCTTTTCATTATCTAGTATATTTGAAAACGCCCAATCAATATGGGTATCCATATTGGTAGTGGACGTTTTCAAATCTAACAAACTCCTTAATCCTTTGCTAATCAAAAAATTATAAATACTCTTACACCTGTTAAAGGTTTTGAGGCACAAATTAAAATCTCCTAAAACTAGCAAGCTATCCCCTAAATCACCTAAACGAGAAAATTGATGAATTATCTCCTCAAATTCTATTTTAAATGTGGACAGAGGAAAGTCTGAACTTTTATATAATATAAGAAAACTTATGGCATCAAACCTAAATATGCCGAACTCAAAAACTACTGAGCCAAAAGTTTTTCTACTGGTATGGGAAACTCTATCTACTAGCTCGTTCTTTACATAAATTATGATGCCTGTTAAAGGCCTAATTGATTCAAGTTGAACCACAATAGTGAACCCAGGTATTTCTACAGTTTCATTGCTTATGGAAGTTTCCACGAAACATAATATTGATGACTGAAGCATCAGCTTGTCCGATCGAATATCTTCAAGATGGGAATTCAAGCTCTGAGTATTGTGGAAGAAAATGTTAAGGGCAGAACTGTTAATTAAATAATCGTAATGAGTACACAGTAGTTTTTCAGTCCGCAATTTCTTCAATTGGGCTTTCACTTTATCATTATTTTGGGGAGACTTAGGAGGAACAAAATTCCCAATAATGAATAATCCTAAAGCAGTAGTTGCTCTACTGCAAGCTACGTATAATGCAGCACGCTGCATTCTGGAATTAGCATGGACTACCACTTTGCCATACGTAGCTCCCTGACTCTTATGAATTGTGATGCCTTCAGCAGGCACAATTGGAAACTGCCTACGGTCAATGTTAATTTGTGCGTTATTTGAATATTGAAAACTGCGAACAATTTTCTGAATAGGAGTCCATGAAGGATCTGTACGATGTGTACACTTCGAACGCGCAGATTCTCCTACAGTTTCCTCTGTAAATTTCATCCATAAAATGTTGGGAGTGTTGGATGTATTGAAATCTATTTGCATCAACACACCTGATTCCCCGTTTACTAATCCATCCCCTGTGTCTACATTGACCGTCATCATGTACTTGGCAGTATTTTTTAGGAGAAGAGACGTACAGAGTCCCTGTGTAGCGGAAGTTTTAAAACCCTTCACTTCTTCTAATATTCTTTGTTTCCTAGCTGGTACCAAATGGCCCGCCTTAATAAAATCTTCAGCAGTAGAGAAAAATTGCTCAGTAGCAATTGAGTTAAGTTTCGTTACATTAAATAAATCAACCTCATTATTATTACTAAACAGATGAATTGCATCATCTAGATTGGAAAAGGACAATATCATCGGCTGTCATACAACCCGATGCCATATTATTTAAGGCAGAAGCGAAAAGCTGATCGTCACGTTGACGCATTATCTCTGTGAGCTCAAAATACAAAAAAAGGTCCCAGAGATACGTACCAAATATTTCATGGTAAGGGTCAGTGGTATTTTGATCGAAAATCCAACTACCTCCTACGGGCTGTAACTGTCTAAGATCACCGAATACGATGATAGAAACACCACCAAAAGGAGAAGTATTTTTGAAAATTTGCTTCAAACGAGAATCTAAATAAGAAAACATTAGAGAGCTAACCATTGATATTTCATCAATAATAATTAATTTAAGATCGATTAACCTTGAATGAAGGCTATTAACTAAATCATGGCTTAAGGCCCTTAGAGGTGCTGAGCGAGATTGATTAACAGGAAGTGAAAACATGGAATGCAGTGTCGAACCACTAATTCCGAATGCTGCTTTTCCTGTTGGTGCACATAAGAGGATTTTAACAGATGTCGGATCAGCTCCTGGTATACTGTTATACATTACGGATAATGACTGAAAAATTGCTGATATAAGTCGACTCTTTCCGACTCCGGCGCCGCCTCCAACAAATTCATAAAAGACTGTATTGATTTTGGCATTATGCAAAGCATGTGTAAAATATAGCTTCTGCTTTAAATTAAGAGATCTAACTATATTAGCTAAGCTTTCCTGAGAAACTAAGGCTGGAAGCTTGATAAAACGGACATTACTATCTTCATCATTCATATCAATATTTCCATCCACATTTAAAACATTTAGATGTGGATCTATTTCAGGCAATCCTAAAACTGTGAAGCCATCATCTACCACTTCCTGTTCTCCTACTTGATTATTCTCATTTTCTGCTTCCTCTGTTAAGTGGCTCAGAGCATCTTCTAGTTCCCTATCATCTAGTAAATTATATTTTCTGCGATTGTTCTCTACTAACTCCGAATTTTCCCTACAGAACAATTCACAGTCATGTGTTTTTTTTTTTTTTTTTTTTTTTATTCAACGCTAGAAAATATAAAGTATAATAACAAGGAAAGATAAAAGTAAGGAAAGAAAGGATTGAAAGTAGTTGCTTAGATGACCTGCGGTACGGCCGCGAAGCATTGCTACGCAGGATCTAAGCGGATGCTGTTTAGTGCACCCCTCCCGCGTTTCGCTGCCTCTCTAAAGATCGCAGCGTCCTCATAGCATCTTCTGCAAAACCGCAGACAGCCTCCCACTTTTCGACACTTTCCAGCATTTTCTCAACTATAGTGGAACGACTGATGGGGCTTCCCACTGTTCTACTCATGCTCTCCCTTGCTTCCGCGAACCGAGGACAGTGGAAGAGGATATGTTCCGCGTCTTCTACTGATGAGCACAGCTGACACTCAGGGAGGAATCATGTCCGAAACGGTACAGGTAATTCCTGAAGACACCGTGGCCACTCAGCATCTGGGTCAGGTGGAAATTGACCTGGCCATGGCGCCTCTGCACCCATTTCCTCACATCTGGGATAAGTGTGTGAGTCCACCTCCCTTTACTAGATTCGTCCCATCTTCTCTGCCAATCCTCTATTACTCGTGTCCTGACCTGAAGCTTGTGGTCGCGGGCATAGAGTTGCTGGTCATTCCTACTTTGCTGCCTTAGGACGAAGAGCTCCTGTGCCTCAACTGCTAGTAGGTCGATTGGTATCAACCCAGCTATGACCAGTGCGGCGTCATCGGATATGGTTCTGAAGCCAGAACATACCCTTAGAGCTCCGAGTCTGTATGTGGACTCAAGGCCCCGTCTGTAGCTTTTCTTCTCCGTTGCTTTAGCCCATACCTGTGCGCCATACAGCATCGTGGATTTCATTACTTCTATGAGTAGGCGTCTTCGTGCTTGTTTGGGGCCCCTCGTGTTAAGCATTATCCTGCTTAGAGATCTACCAAGCTCGGCCGCTCTACTGCTGGCATGCATTAGATGTTCTTTGAAAGAGAGTCTGTCATCTAAGTATACCCCGAGATATTTAATGGCTCTCGCTGATTGGACGATTGTGGATCCCATGTTCAGCTGAATTGTTTCCGGTACCTTCCTACTGCTCATGAGGACTGCCTCCGTTTTTTGGTCCGCTAACTGGAGGCCCGCTCTGCTTAGCCAGTCCTTTATGATGGAAACTGCAGCCCCGCATTTCTCCTCAGCCTCGTGGACTTGTTTGGCCACCACAACTACAGCTACATCGTCTGCAAAGCCTATTACGCTGGTATCCCCTGGAAGCTGCAGCCTTAGTATCCCATCATACATGGCATTCCACAATATGGGTCCAAGGACAGAGCCCTGTGGTACACCTCCTGTGATGGAGTAGGATTCCTCGCCTTCCAGTGTGTGGTATTTAAGGACTCTATCTTTGAAGTAGTCTTCAATAATGCAGTATAAATAGTCTGGAACCTCGAAATTCGCTACTGCACTTAGTACTTTCGCCCAGTTTGCGGTATTAAACGCGTTCTTGATGTCCAGGGTGAGCACTACGCAATATTGCTTCGTGCCTCCTTTCCATCGAGTTCCTTCTAGGGCTTTGGCAGCAATGTCCACCACTGTTGAGATCGCATCTAACGTAGATCTCTGTTTCCTAAATCCGAATTGCATCGGTGAGAGATCGCCAGCTTCTCCTATGGCCCAGTTTAGCCTAGTTGCCAGTATCTTCTCCAGCAGTTTGCCAACCGTGTCAATGAGACAGATAGGCCGAAACGATGCGGGATCTCCGTTTTGTTTATTGGGCTTTGGGAGCAAAACTAACTTTTGCACCTTCCACCTATCCGGAAACCTGCCTTCCCTCAAGCACAGGTTATACAGGTCCACGAAAGCACCTGGATTTATTTCAATGGCTAGCTTGACGGCTTTGTTCGGAATCCGATCCGGCCCTGGAGCTTTATCGTTCCCGAGTTTGGTCGCAGCTACCACCACTTCCTCCACTGTGACCTCATGTCCGATCGGGATTTGAATGTTGCCTGGGGGTGGATGCATACTAACCGCCTGCATTGGTGGAAATAATGTCCTAATTATGGCCCTCATCGTATCGGCCTGCATTGGGGGTGCAGGCTTAGCAGCTTTTAGCTTTTTAATTGCCACCTTGTAAGCTAATCCCCAGATATCGTTGTCTGCAGCGTCGCATAGTTCCAGGAAACAGGCTAACTTACTAGCTCGAATCGCCTTTTTCAGTATCCTACGGCAGCTCGAGTACTCCGCTTGTAGAGTTAGAAACTCAGGTTTGCCCTTTGCTCTTTGGTATTGTCTTCTGGCCGCAATACAGGCTCGCCTGGCATTCGCTATATCCTCTGTCCACCAGTAAACAGGTTCGTGGTGCCTTCTATAACCTCTTTTTTTAACCATGCTTCTATTGCATGCAGTCTCCATGGCTCCCATTAGACCGTTCGCCGCCAAGTTAGCGTCGCATGATATGTGGGGAGGGTTAAAAGTCGCCTCGAATTCATGCCTCCTCAGGGTATCGGCTTTGTAACCAGATTGCGCTTGAAAGCGGGTCCCTGGATACCGGGTATTGCCTAACTCGACGACAATGGCCAAGTGATCGCTAGCAGTGTAGGCTTCGGTTAGGCACCATCTTGCTTGCCTGCTGAGTGCTCACGAAGCGAAGGTCAGATCAATAATTGACCCTATTCCACCTCTACTAAATGTGTGCCTCGTTCCAGTGTTAAGCAGTCCGATGTTAAGCGCTGCAAAGGCTTCTAGGAGCACTCTGCCTCTCGCGTCAGTCATGTGTGACTAAATCCAAATGCTCATCTCGCCATGGGGCGTAAAGCATTTTTAGCTCTCTGAAATAGTCACTTGTTTCTGTATTGACATTAAATCTCCTATACCTAATTATGCACGCAGTGGTCCTCTTTCTGATGAAGCCACTATTATCGCGAAGAGCGTAAACTATTGATTCAGAAGCCCTAGGCACATCATCGTCAAAGTCATCTGCATTTTCTTGGCGAGCTCCTCGTTCTGATTTGAAGTAGCTATAAAAAGCGGATATCTCAGTGCCAAATATAAATTTGTTACCTAAATATTGTAACTTTTGCTTAATAGTTACATTGTTATTGTCTTTAATCTCATTGATTGCCTCACGCATCAACATTGAGATACCTCTCTGAGACTTGTTAATATAATTAACGACGTAGCTGCAGCAAGCATAGGGGTCTAAAATAAACTGAATATCCATATTTTCTCGCTGCAACAAAAGGAGGTGCTTGTTATAAGCGTTAAGCTTGATTGCTGCAAAAGATCGCTTCAAAAAAACTTTTGGTTTCTTTATACTTGATCTTACAGCATAAATGTAGCCCTCATAACTAAGGTTAAGTTGATCGTGGGACAAAAAGTTGTTAAAATCGTTAAAATTTTCTACGCTTTCACGATCAAATGGGAAGTCGAGCAGACTTTGAATTTTTTCGAAATTCCTACGATGCTCGGCCAAATTTGGAGAATTTTCTTCTAAAGGGAGAAGAATTTCTGTTTGAGGCATGGGAGGGTATGGGATACCAAATCTACAAATTTGTTTTGACCTAATTTCTCGCCTGCAAGAGTGCCCGTGACTATGGAGTTGATACTCCAAATATGGAGCAACGTCCGGGCAACTAGAATCAGCAGTAATAAACTGATCAATAAAGGACTTCACAGGCATAAATGTGGACTCATTCTTTAGGTCGAGCTTTGGGGCGTCTTTCAGCCAGAACATGCCATGTAAATGTGGAGAGCCTCTTTGCTGAAACTCCACTCGCCAATAAAACTTGATGACCTGGTGACAACCAAAGACACCGCCTTCCTTTTTCATCAGTTTTAAAACCTGTCTATATCGAAAATCGAAATATCTGGCACAGGTCACTGGGTCTGCTCTAATGAGACGAGCTTTCTCATTAAACCCCAAATTTAACGCTTCTTCTTCGGATACTTCTAGCTTGTCTACATTTTTACATAGCAAGACTAAAAGCTCCGGCCACCTAGTTTCCGCTGCGGAAAATGTTATAAAAAAAGTTGGAAGCCCTACCTGCCTAATCATAGCCATCACTTTCTTTTTCTCGTCCTCCCAATGAGCAGGAGACGTGCGAATACCTTTTAAAAGCCTATAGCCATCATCATGAAGTATTAACCTATTTAAAGTTTCATCATTACGCACATCAGCAGCCGAAATGCCTTGAGTGGCAGAGTGCTTACGTAAGCAAATTGATGTGCTATTCCTAATGCTAATCATTTCTAACTTTTTGAAGTTATGAAATAATTTATCAGTTCTACAAGCTCTTCTATCAAAATTCCTAAGCTCTAATCTAACTATAGTTGTAAAACTTTCCTGACATTTCCTTTTAATGCCTGCAAATATTGTGGGAAAAGCCAGCTCCTCTGAATCACAATCGGTTATCATGTCAAGAGGTCGCTGACCCTCTCCTAGTGCTATAGCAATTCGAGGAATATCTATGTTTTCAACAGGGACATTTTCCATGAAGGTTTCTTGACCTCCTGGATTCAACTCTACCTCTTCTTCTACTACTCTGTGCTCATTAGGTTGTGCTGCCTTTTCTAACATTTGACACACAATGTCCCTGTCGTCTGCTGACGCAACAAATGGTACAGTCTCAGCTGAGTAAGAAGACAACCACTGCTCATTGATAGTAACCTGGTGCTTCTTATAAAGTTCTGTGTTCACTAAATACCGAATTGCATCAACTATCTTTGAGGGCCTTATGGTTTCAGCCATGAAATCATGGTTATACTCCATCCTACGCTTAAGATGAATCTGAACTACTTCGGCTTCATTAAATGCCCTGGGAAGGGAAGTTACAACATTTGCAACTGGAATTGGCACATTGATCACTGCTCCTTTAATGACACTTTGACGTCCATATCCAAGAGACTTTATGATCATAAAAGGAAGACGGGGAGAAATCAGCCTTTCTTCTAGAGGCGTCAAGCCTTTCAGGCATTCCGGAAGCTCCGGAAAATTTAGGCCATTTGTAATAGAAGCCTTTGGTTTTTTCCCTGACTTAATACTGCGGCTGCAGGTTTTGCAAAAGCTAAACCTATTATTATGGGATGGAAACATAGAGGAAAGATACAAAATATCAACACTATCTGCCTCACTACACTTTTCCTCTATGACCTCACGCGAAATTTTGTCCACTTGATGTGGAAACCACAAACCTTTGCAACATATGCAAACCTGATCGGGTCCCTGCTTGACTGTCTTATTAAAATTGGCTATTAGGCAATCTAAACTAGTTTTAACCTGCGATATCCTATCATCTGGAAGGGTATTCGCACGGTCCACTCTATTGCGGGAGGCGTTTCTCCTATTCTCTGCTATCCTATTGGTGCAAATACTCCTATATAGACTCACTCTTTGCGAAATATTCCTATGGGCTTCAAAGGCCTCACGTTGAGCTCGAATTCGAGCACTGCGGCGTGCACTAGTATTGCGTGCCTGCTCAACAATCCTACGAATAGGATTGTTTCTAACCTGAGAACTTTGACTTCTATCTATTGCCCTTTCTAAAATTCGCGTCTCCTGATTTTGTCGCTGAATCGCCCTTCTAACAGCATCTCGTCCGCTTTCGTTGGACCTGAATTGTGGACATTGCCTGCGCCTCGATCGACGCAAAGTATTGGCAAGTTGTTCGGCATTTCTAGTTGAATGATCAGTTCGTCGAACACGGCGACGAACTGCATCCTGCTCTCTTTCCTGAGATCGAAACTCAGCATCTTGCCTGCGACTCGAACGACGCGAAGTGTTGGCAAGTTGTTCGTCTGTTTTAATTGCAGAATCACTGCGACGTACACGGCGACGAACTGCATCCTGCTCTCTTTCCTGAGATCGAAACTCAGTATCTTGCCTGCGACTCGAACGACGCGAAGTGTTGGCAAGTTGTTCATCTGTTTTAATTGCAGAATCACTGCGACGTACACGGCGACGAACTGCATCCTGCTCTCTTTCCTGAGATCGAAACTCAGCATCTTGCCTGCGACTCGAACGACGCGAAGTGTTGGCAAGTTGTTCGTCTGTCTTAATTGCAGAATCACTGGGACGTACACGGCGACGAACTGCATCCTGCTCTCTTTCCTGAGATCGAAGGTCAGCATCTCGCCTGTGCCTCGAACGACGCGAAGTGTCAGCAAGTTGTTCTTGTAATCTGATTGGCGAAGAAGCCCGAAGAGTAGTGTGACGAATTGTGTCCGGTAATTGCTCAACGGCCCTAAATGTTCTATTACTTCTGCGGACTCGATGCTGTTGACTATCTCTAACCCTTTCAGCTTCCCTAAATTCGAAATTTTGCCTACGTTCTCTATGTGCCTCTAGATTATTTACGCGTTCCTGCTCAGAAAAGTCTACATCTGACCTATTCAAACGATTTCTTTTTCGCTGTGTTTGGCTCCTATTGCAAGCTGACTTTCTCTTAAGTCTAGGCATCTTCCAATATATAAGTTTTAAAATAATATATAGGTATGTTAAAAATAAAATTCTTATAAATTAATTTAATTTGAATATATATTTATCAAAAATTAATATATAGTTATATATATAAAATAAAGTTAGTATATTTATTTATATATATAAATATATTCATATATTTAAATAGATATATATATATTATAATTATATTCATATATTTAAATAAATATATGTATATTATTTAAAATAATTATATTATAAATGAAAATAAATATCTAATGAAAGAACAAATAATAATAAAATTTAATAAGGAAAATAAAAATAAACAAAATGTGGAAAAAAGAATAAATATAAATCAAAGAAATAATAAATTAAACCTGGAAGAAATTCCAGCGAAAATTCCAATTTGAATCGCGGAAACGAACCGATACCGATGTTCACGTACAATCACACACACTTCAGAAGAGTCTATACACATATATGTATGCATGCACAAAAATACGTTACGCTGTGTACCGCACTTTTCTAAAATTGCGTGCCACGTTCCGGGCAGGGCGCAATCATTCACACGCATAAAAATGTTCCGTTAACGCATAACAATCACACACGAGGATTTACTTATTATATACTCGACTTATATTAATTTGCATTAAATGTTAAATGTATCACGAACACGCGAATTAATTATATATTATTTTATATTTAATATCGAAAATACAAATGATAATCGACAATCGACGACGACACCGAAAACGCCAATCGCAAACTACAAATTAACATAACACTAAAGCGCGCTGCCACCTTGCAACAATTTTGATACGTTGCCAATAATTTATCGCCGCAATTAAAAAGTGCGCGAAACCTTAAATTTATAATAATGATCTATAGAATCTAATATACATACAAAATATACATATATTAAAAAAACAAAGTAGAAGAAATGTTAGTACATTTTTTTCAAACATAGTTTCAATAGACGTGGGGATATAATATAATTTACACATATTAATATAATTTATATGCAAAACATATGAAATATATATCGATATGTTTAATATATATTAAAAGCTATCGATATGATAGCTCATAATATATCGTGAAATCTAAATTAATATTTATTTAATAAAAAGTCAATATATAAATTATTAAATAATAATAATAATATGTCTATATTAGAAATCTAGTAAATACCTGCATTCATGCATGCCGATCAACCACGCTATTGGTTGTATATAATTTTACATATGTATGTGTGAACACAAATTAAGTATGTATAAGTGTTTGCATTTATGCACATGTATTTTGGGTAATTGACATGTGCATGAAAAAGAAGAGTCGAGAAACCGCTCGCGCTTCGCGCTCGCATAGTTTATCCTTTTCTTTCATGCACAAGTAATTTAGTTCTGACGTCATCGACAACTTCTTTGCTTTCTTCATATTCATATATACGCCACCTATTGGTTGAGTGTTAGCATATATTTATGCACATGTATTTTCGGTAATTGACATGTGCATGGAAAAGAAGAGTCGAGAAACAGCTCGCGCTTCGCGCTCGCATCGTTGTCCTTTTCTTTCATGCAGAAGGAATTTAGTTCTGACGTCATCGACAAGTTCTTTGCTGGTCGAAGTGTCGAAATGGTTTATCTAATAACTTCAGTGTTTATTGTCTGATCGGATTGCAATTTGGAGGATAAGTTCATATATTATTTATCTATATATATGCTAAAGCAGAACGTTAAGAAATGAGTTCTTCGAATGTAAATAGCAATGTAAACCAAAATTGGCGGTTTGCGGGGGCGGTAGGCGTGTTATTCCAAATTGAAAATAAACTTGATCTGCGTATGGTATACAGGAATCTTCATGCTAAATTTGGTGTCCGTAGCTTTTGTAATAGCTGAGATCGGCGCGTTCATCCAGACAGACAGACAGACGGACAGACGGACATGGCTCAATCGACTCGGCTATTGATCCTGAGCAAGAATATATATACTTTATGGGGTCTCCGACGCCTCCTTCTGCCTGTTACATACATTTGCACAAAGTTAGTATACCCTTTTTTGACCATTTTCAATGGTCCAAGGGTATAAAAACAGATCTTATGACCCACTATGCAAAAAAATATCACTCTCCAAATTTTGACGCAACAACAATATTACAACAAGAACAACAAACTTTACACTTTTGAAATGATACACATAATAAACACACCAGCACAAGATAGATTAAACTACAAAACGGACACGGAAAACTGCGCTCAGATATACAGACACTTACTTACTAAGCCAGTTAGGAACTCCGCGGCCGCAAGAGCAGACTTCACGTCATATATGTATGTAATTTAGTATTGTTCAATTTAGTTTTAAAGAAATATTGTTAAAAATCCAATTTTGAAATTTTGTGTTTTAGCCTTAAAGCCGGTTACCAAAGTGTAACCGAAATATATCGGAATAAAAACAAAATATTCATTTTATTTTATTTGATCTTGAACTCGAGCCAGCCACCAAAATGATTAAAAACAAAGGTCGCCAAAACTCTATAATTTTATTACTCCATATATAGGGAGTTATCGATATTGGCCAATTCTAAATTTATAAAGAAATACCGATATATACTGCTCGCACCGCTTTTTGCAGTCTTTCGCGCGCTAGAAAATTGCGGCGATAAATTATTGGCAACGTACCGAAACTTAGGCAAGGTGGTAGCGTACTACAGTGTTATGATTAATTTGTAGCTTGCGATTAGTATCATACAATTATGTTCATGTGACGAACCCCCAATGACGTTAGCCAAGCGTTGAAATCTTTGCTCTTGAACTGAACGCCATTGTCACTAACAATGCATGAAGGAATGCCATTAGTTAGGAAGATTTGATTCTGGAGAAATTCCTGTATCGGCATCGTAGTAAACTTTTTTAGAGGACACAGCCAATGGAACTTTGAAAAATGGTCTAAGACTATAAGAAGCCCAATGTTTCCATTTTTACTGCGCGTATACGGACCGAGAATGTCGATGTATAGACGCTCGAAGGGTCTATCTGTCGTGGCAGCCTTACCCATCGGAGGTCTCAACATGACATTCGGAGCTTTTGTCGCCTTGCACACTTCGCAATTGCATACGTAATCCCTTACCTGAGTGACCATTCCGAGCAAAAAGAAATTCCGCCTAATAAGTTCCAAAGTTTTGGCCATGCCACCATGAGCACTGGACACCGTGTTGTGCAGACAATTGATCACTGATTCGGTTAAAGCTTGCGGAACCCAAAGTTTCCATGCCAGCTGTTCACCAGCTGCTGTGCCGTCAGGGTGTCGTGTGCGTATGTACAGGTATTGATCCTTGACTTTCAGGTCAGGATAATTGCCATCAGGGCTTAAAGTCTCTTCACGTAATTCACGATATTCCGAATCCTCAAAATGGGGGAATCTAAGTCGATGACTGGCTTGAGCACTTCTAGTGCTTCCACCTCATTTTGATAAATGCGTGATAGTGCATCAGGTACTACATTATCCTTCCCTCTACGATGACTAATACTGAACTTGTAACTTTGCATGCGCATGGCCCACCTGGCCAATCTACCCTTGAGGTTTGGTTGACGCATCAGCCAGAGGAGACTCGCATGATCTGTGATTATCTCAAATTCCTGCAGCTCGAGATAACAACGAAATTTTTCAATGGCCAGCACCGCAGCCAGACATTCACGTTCTATGACACTGTAGTTGCGCTGCGCCGAGTTAAGCTTCTTCGACATAAAGGCAACAGGACGCTCTTCATTGTCATCTGACAACTGAATCACATAGAATTTCTTTTCAAAGTCCGGATTTTGTAAGACGGGTGCTGAAGTAATAACTTCCCTTAAGTTTTTAAAAGCGACTTGAGCTGCAAACGTCCACACAAACTTCTTTTTCGAAGATAAAAGCTCGGTTATGGGAAATACCAGCTCAGCAAAGTTTTTAATAAATCGCCTATGCCACCCTACAAGGCCTAGAAAACTCCGAGCCTGCTTCAACGTCTTTGGTGGTGGCCAGGAGTTGATGGCTTCCACTTTATTTGGGTCGGTAGCTATGCCGCCATGCCCTATCAAATAACCCAGGTACCCCACCTGCGGTCTTTCCGGGTGCAGTCATTTATACGACGTGCGTCAAGACACAGTCGCACCTTCCCAGGTTTTACGACTAATCGCATTGGAGAACTCCATGGGCTCTGTGACGGTTCAATGACACCCTCTGCTAGCATCCTATCGATCTCCTGATACATGAGCTTCTCTACTCCAGGTGAAACTGGATAAAAACGCTGTTTGATGGGCTTTACAGTGCCGACATCTATGACATCTATGACATCTCATGACTCAATAATGACGTTTTTCCCAGTCCTTGCTCAGCATAATTTGGAAACAAATTGATGACTGCAGCGAGACGAGCTTATTGCGGTTCCGTCAAAGGGCATTGCTTCTCCTCTTCTTTATTAACCTCGTTTGATAAGCTCGGAGGATCAATAGCAGAAATAACTCCGGGAGCTAGGTCAAAAATTCTCCAGAAGTTTTATACCTAGAATTACACGTTTACTAATGGATGGAATGACGTAAAAATCTATCTTTCTACAAATGCCGTTGTAGTTCACGTCAACGCAGAGAATGCCTGTAACTGGATGGCTTTTCCCGTCTGCAGTTTTAACATGCGAAACAATCGGTTTGAAATGTGGACAGTCTCTCCAACTCTTCCCAGCCAAATCAGCTCCGATACAGCTGATGTTAGCACCAGTGTCAAGAAGTCCTATTTCCGTCTGGACTAAGAATGTAACAGCAGCATACAGGCGACCATCGGCCTGGTCGTTGACGATGGCTGAAATCAGCAGTCGTCGTGACTTTCTGACTATAGACCAGAAGTTACGCATACGCAAAGTGCTGCGTTTGACTTTGCGACAAATGGAGGATATATCTCCGAAGATCCGGGAACGAACCCGCTCATAATGAGCTAGCCGCTCATGATAAAGACGAAACGGGCTCATAGGTTGTAATTCAGGTGAATTTTGCGCGAGTGTCTCTTCGGAAGGAACAGACAATCGCTGGGGACAATCTGCCTCGACAGATTTCCCTGTGACAGCGGGCTTAATTAACGGGCCCTTCGTCGGCTGTCGACAACGGGACCCACTTTCGGATTTTTCCGCCCTTTTAATGCAGGTCGGATACTGGGGCTTATAAATGTCCTTGGCTCCGCACCCATAACAGAATATGCAGCGCTCGGATAAACACATATCCCATGTGTGACCTGGTTTGTTACAATTCCAACAAGTCAAACGTTTTCTCGCCAACTGACAGACACATCCTCTTCTGAATCTGTTTGAGACAAGTCTTCCTCGGTTTCTAAGGCCGCTACCTCTCTTTTAAAAACTTTAGGACCACCTGCATTTTTAGCAGATCGACGGAATTCCACGTCTCCTAAAAGGTTTTCTCGCTTATAAATCAACTGTCTGAGATGAGCGACTGAAGAAATTGGCACAAAAAGTAAAGCTTGCCGAATATCTGGCATTAAATTACGCAACAATTGCTGTGTTAATCGGTATTCATCAAACGGTTCTACGAGACGAGAAGCAATTTTCATGATTGATTCGTAATATAATTCAAAGGATTCGCCTTCTCGTTGTTTACGCGCACGGATTTCTTCCATTAGGATGTCATCATCCTTGAAATCCTGATAATGGCTTTTCAAAGACAAGCAAAACTCTTCCCAAGTGATAACTCTATTTTCTTTACGGAAGCGCCAGTTCCATTCTCTGGCCTTTCCAGTGAGAAGGACGTGCAGATTTTTGCACAGCATCGGAAAATCTCCGCTAAGACAATCTTCAGTGAGAGCGCTAACTCGATATAAGAACTCCTGAACGGATGGACCCGTAGGTTCTCCATCGTATTTCACTCCCCACCCTTGGATCAGTTGAGTTACCCTTTCAGGACTCAGCGTTGTAATTGAGCGCGCTTCGCTTCGCGTAAATGAGTTTGCTTGAGGCGAGCGAGACTGAACGGTATTGTTCGAAACTCTAGGTGGTGTCACATTACTTTGCAGATGCAGATTAGCTAATTCCGTTTGAATGATACTTTCCATTCTTTCGAAAATTCTATTATAATCAATTTCTACTTGTGACTTTAATTGTGTATCTGTCACTTGAGAATTTTGAGGTCGTGCTGTACCTCCCCTTCGCCGTCTACCTCGAGTGGGAAGTTTGGTTGGTTGAGTGTCAGTATTGGAAATATTCTCTTCACTTGAAGCATTTGATTTGTTCAGTTGTGCTGATCTAGAATGAGACACAGGCCTACGCTGGCTTTTATACCTAGTGTCGTGCACTCACCGCCTCCTCAGCTGTGACTATTGCTGAAGGACCTGGTATCGCATCTAAGAAAACTTGAATACCTGCTGTGGATTCACAAATCGGACACATTGGCGTGTCTCTGAGATAATTTTGAAGGCACTCACGATGAAACACGTGACCACACTCAGTCGTTACAACATTTGAGGTTCCTGTCATGTTTTCATCGCATAAAAGACAGCTACCTATCGGTGCCTGTGGTTCTGTAGGGCTGTGTGCAAGTGGCATGTTTGATTGAGACATAAGTTCTTTACGAGAAATAAATCAGATCTGGTCTCACACGAGATCAATGACACCTACAACACACGTTTTTAATAAAAATGAATAAAGATTTATTTATTTATGTGAAAAAAAATTTTTAATTAGTTTAGTTATTTATTTGTTTAAACTTCGTAATTTTTCATAAATTATTTTGTTTCTTTGGACTACTCCTGGGCCTAACTTACGGACCAGTTTTTCATTTTTTTTTTTTTTTCTGACCTTATGAGTGGTTGTGAATTATCTATACGTGCTAATAAGAAGACCACATTGCAATACTCGCATATTCCAAATTTCCTATTGTGCCTCTCTAGGAACGCAAGCATAACTCCTTTTGCAATAGATGTCAAGACTGTTATTCGCGAGTTATTCAAGGCTTTGAATGGCAGAAGAAAAATATCGTATGTTTCATTCTCCACCCAAACCTGAACCCACGTACTATCAAGATCTCTATAAAATTGAACCTTTGATTAAGCATATCTCCTTTTCCCTTTTTGGGTCATATGCGATTTCCACGCATAGAATTCCTGCTAGTACTGTGGAGTTGACAATAGGTGTTGCTATTTCGAGAATTTACTTTATTATGTGCACACCCTGTGGCATGCGAAACTTATGGAAGTTGCTGAAGGCTATTCTTTGGACTTGCCAAAGGAAATATAATTCCTCTCAGTGATTTCCATAAATTCCATACCTTGCGTGTTTTCTTCACCGATTCTAGCTTTTTTCGTTAGCTTGAAGGATGAGTGCTGGCTGTTTTTCTCCAAGGCTCATGCTCACAACAGCTTCCGAGAATTGCGACATCGGCTGCCTACTATAGATTCTTCATGCTCGGCTAAAAAGGGATTAAATAAAGCAACAACGATATAGAGATTTTAGTTGTTAATACTTGTGAGATATACGAGGATTTTTTCATATTGTTACATTTCTCTTGACTCTTCTTTTGAGTCTTTTAAGAGTGAGATCCAAGTTTATTACACAATAGAATCGAGCAAGCGTTAGGATCCTTAAAATTTCCTCACGGAATGAAATATCTCTGATGGATAACTGAAAGCATTTTAACTGACAGCTATATTCCAATCACCGACCCTCACAACTCGTGTGAAACTCACAGAACGGAACTTGCCTATATCGCAATCACAGTTTTTTGAAGCTTAGATATAGACGTTTCTAAACATTCAGTTGAGGCGCTATTTGTAAAAAAAATGTAATTGCGTGCGCAATCAAAGATATTAAGTCTTTATACGCATAGCGACGGGAGCGCTAATTTTCCGCATGAAAAATAATTGTATACGCGTAGCGGCCCCACGTTGGGCGCCATTTTTGTAATATAATTATTTCCAGTTAACCGTATATAGTATATAGTATATACTTTTATATATATATAGTGTATATATATAATGGAAGTTATATACTATAAGCTTTAAGTAGGTTAACATGTTGCACACATTTGTTTGGACTTGTAGAATTTAATCCGTGTGTTATTTGATTTTTATTTACAATATATGTACAATATATATACACTATAGTATGGGTATACACGATCCTCGTTCAGACATATGTTATGCAACTGCTAGTGTCTCTTTTGTTCTAGTCCGGGGGGACCCTTGATGCGGCTATTTGTCATTCGGTTGGTGTGGTTCGATGACTAGAAAAGGTGTTATTATAAGTGGAGAACAATTTGTAGCTTTTACAAAAAAATTTAGTCTCGATGCCTTTTTTCAGATATGATACAAGTTATAAATGTGCTGCCGTCATTTAATTGATGACGAGGCTGCTATAGGAGTTGGTGCAGCCCGCCTTCTTTACCCGTCCTACCTTGATTTCCTTCGGCGACATTATTAGGAAATCCCTAAACAAATCAGCTGATAACCAAGCGCAGCTTATTTTCATCCAAAGAAACATATTATTTAATTTAGTTAAACATTATAAAAATAATTCATTTATTTACAACTATAGTAAAGAGAGTTAAATGTTTTAGCATGATGCTATGAGGGGTAGTGCAATAGTGTGGCAACCAATTACTTTTCATTCTTTCTCAATTCAATTCAGATATGAAATTTCCAAAATTTCTTTTTCTCATTTCTAAATATAAAGTTTCAAAAATGTGGTAATAAATTTATAATAGTGCATTTTCTCTTCATTGGTTTTTTACTTATCTTTTAGTTTTACGAATTCAGCTTTCTTTTTTTTTTTTTTTTTTTTTAGATTTAAGTCATTAAAATTTGGGACAGTGAATTGATTAATTAATTTAGCAAATCATATCGTGTGCAATAAAATTTTCTTCCACTTACCCCGACAAGATCCTTGGTACCAAGTTGATGTACGGTGTGTGTTGCTGCTTTGTTAAAAAATACTAATATTTATGGCACACACATAATTATCAATTCACTGTGAAGGAGCTGGTTATATGTATATATATTTTTTTTTCTATGTTTGTATTTCTTTTTGCATGATCAGTTAAGCACACTGCCTTGACCACATTGACTAAGAATGTGTTTGAGCAGATTTAGAAAAAAAATGAAGAAAACAAATTATTCAACCTATTTTCAAAATTAATCTTAAGATCCTTTAAGGATTCATATGTAATGTGAATGCTCAGAAATCGAAAACCAAATTTAATTCTTTTTTAGTACTCATATTAAATTTAATTTTTAATTTTTCTTTTTTTTCTTTTTAAGTATTTATAGTAAATTCAATTTGATTTTTTTTAAGTATTCAATAAAGATGCATGAATGAATTGAATAATTTTGTTTAGCGTGAGTGTGAGGTGTATGTTATAATGTTTTAAATTGAGATCGCTCCAGTTAATATGTACGTGCGCCCGACCCAAGGACGACACAAGTACGTCATGAGCCAGAGGCTGATTTGAAAAATACTTGGAGCCCTCTAGGGCTATGCACACAAGTTGTCTAGATAATAAGGAAAATTTATTAGCTTGCAATAAGCAGCTACTGTTAACACAATACTTACATGGTATTTAAACCAGTAAAACTCGCTAGATTTCAATGAATGATGCCTTGCAAATTTTGAGATTAAAGTTTTTCTCAGTTTGAATTTGCGTCTGTCACAATGGCTTGGCGTCAGTCGAGAAAAAGAGATGGACCAATGGCTTAGAGATGGACCAAGGGCTTAGAGATGGCAAAGCTCAACTTTTCTTTGTTTTTATCGATATCGCGGGATCAGGGATTTACACTACAAGTTTATTTATTTATTTATTTAACGTCAACTAAACCAGTCTACTTAAAATTAAATTTAAAATTAGATTATAATTTTTAAATTAAAATTAAAAAAGAAATATAAAATTTTACGATTTAGATTTTAAAATTAAATTTGATAATAAATCAAAAATTTAAAATTAATAAAAAATATAAATTTTTTACTTTAGACTGGGGATAATAAAACAAAAATTTCCGATCCAACATTTGCTGTAAAGGATTGGGGAAAACCCAGCAAAAACCAATCAGGTCGGTAGATTAATATTAGTTGTTAGGATGTATAGTTAATTGATTAAGGATAGACAGTTTAACAGAGTAAAGGGAGGACTCGGAGTTGAAAACTCTGGACAGTCTGTTGTAGTCAGCACTGAAAACTCGAAAGGGTCATGCAAGCTGTAGTTAGTATTACAAAAGGCTAAGGATAGTGGCATAAAATTACGAGTAACTCTAGAAGGAATACAGAAATTAATTTGATTAAGCAGAGTAGGGGAATCTATATTGTACTTTATTAGCTTTACAATAAATATAACGCCTTATATAATAAGACGGTTAGTTAAAGAAGGTAGGTTAATTAGAAGGAGTCTACTAGAGTATGGTGGTAAATCTACACCCGGAATCCAATTAAAACTGCGCAAGGCAAAAAGTAGAAACTGCTTTTGAACAGACTCAATTCTATTTTGGTGAATATGGTATTGAGGCGACCACACGCAATACCCATATCCAAGAGTTGGACGAACAAGAGAAGTGAAAGCAACTTTGTCGTGTAAGGATCCTCGAACTCTTTGGCCCATCTTTTGATGAACCCAAGTAGTCGAAATGCCTTATTGACAATTTGTGTAATGTGACGATCAAATTTCAATTTATGATCAAAGAGGATACCTAAATCAGCTACTTCAGATATTCTTAAGAGTGGGGTTAAGTTAAGATTGTAATTGATGACATGATAGTTACATCTGTAAAATGGCATAACCTTACACTTCAAACAGTTAAGATGCAGCAGATTATGGCTGCACCATTCAAAAAACAAATCAAGATCTGTTTGAAGAATGTTATTTGCAGGGTCACTGTGTGTCAAACAGAGTTTCACATCATCAGCATACATAAGAATGTTAGAGTGAAGGAGTATTGAAGGAAGATCGTTATTAAAAAGGTTAAATAGCATACTAAGATCGGCTTAGAAAGACAGTCTTTAAAAAGAACTCGTTGAGACCTGTTAGTTAAATAATCAGATATCTACAAAAGGAGCTTTTGGGGAAAACCAATCAAATTTAACTTATGAATTAAGAGATTATGATTTACGGAGTCAAATGATTTACTGAAGTCAGTATAGACCACATCAGTTTGCATTTTGTTGCGAAATCCTAAATAAATATGAGATGAAAATTCTAAAAGATTAGAAGCTGTTGATCTTGCCTTTATAAACCCATGTTGATGGGGTGAAATTATAGATTTACACATAACAGTTTTGTGAAGACGAATGGAAAAAGACTTTTTCCAAATAGGTGGAAAATAACTATAGGATAGTGACAAGTCAAGTAGCTTATGAATTGGTTTCAAAATCGTATCAGCACAAAATCTTAGTACGCATGCTGGAACTCCGTCATTAAGTAAAGAGGTTTTGTCGATAGAAGGACAGAAGAGAGTGTTAAAATATTGTATACTATAAGGGTATGGATGTAAGGGAGAACTATAAGGTTCAGTTGAATAAGTTGATTGAAAAAGTCTGCAAACAAATCGGCGGCTACCTGATCATCAGTTGCTTCCTTATTTTCGTATGATAGAGTCGGAGGAAATCTACTTGATTTACGTTTCAAGTTAACAAAGTTATAAAACTGCTTTGGGTCCTGAGCAAATTGCAAACGGCAGCGACGCAAATACTTTTTGTAACAATTTGCATTCAGAGCAATAAAGCTTGCTCTTACAGTAATATAACGCGTAAAATCGGCAGGATTACAAGTCAACTTAAACTTTTTTAATACCGCGATTTTAAATTTTTCAGCCTTACTAACTCACGTGAAAACCAAGGACCTATTGGATTTTACGGGAAAAGTAACAGGAACACATTGATCAAAAAATGAGTCAATAGAGGAATAAAAAAATGAAATGCATGTATTTAGATCAGAACATGAATAAAGAAATGACCAATCATGTTCCAGAATTAAAAATTTCAATTTTTGGAAAATCGGTCCTACGGAAACAACGTGATTTTACTATAGGGGAAACAATTGCAGTTTGCATAGAAGTTGACAGAGTTAGAACCAGGTCCAATGTAGAATGATAGGGATCTTCAGGAAGAACTAAGGGATTCATTCTAGAGATAGAATTTAGTAATATGTCAGAAGAGAAAATTAAATCAAGCATTCTACCACTACAATTAGGAACAGTATTTATTTGATAAAAAGATAGTTCCGAAAGGCCATTTAAGAAAGAGTTAAATACAGAGGGCACCAATATATCGGATTGAGATGACCAAGTAACTTCTGCTAAGTTGAAATCACCAATAACTAGCAGATAATCTCTATCAGATAGTTTGGAGGCAACAGATTGGATAGATGAAAGATGGTCCAGGTAGACAGACATATCAGATGATGGTGGAATATACGAACAGGTAATGTTATTTGAAATTTGACACATCGTCATTTTAACACATAAAAATTCTAAGGAAGAACCATGGTCTAATGGAACAAGTTCGGAAGGAAGATCTGACTTTACAGCTATAAGAACACCACCTCTAATTCGTGATAAACGATCACATCTGAAGGAGGTGTACTTATTAGGAAAAATGGAGCAGTTTTCTACATCAGGTTTTAACCAGGTTTCGGCAAATATTAAAATTTGATAATCGAACGACACTAATGACCAGCTTTCCCAAGCGCTCCAAATGGACCTGCCGATACAACCCCCAGCGAAATTGCCGACGTCATCGCAACACAAAACCCCAAAAAAGCTCCAGGGCATGATAATATCTGCAACTCCACTCTAAAGGCACTACCGAGATGTGCAATCGTCTACATTACGTTGGTATTCAACGCTATGGTGAGGCTGTATTACTTCCCTCCACAGTGGAAGCTCGGTATAATCTCCATGATACACAAGCCTGGAAAGCCTGAAAAGAACCCTGGGTCCTACCGGCCAATCAGTCTCCTCCCTTCGATCTCGAAGGTGTTTGAAAGACTGATTGCCGTCCGGATGGTCAGGATTATGGAAGCGAAGGGTATCCTGCCCGAGCATCAGTTTGGTTTTCGTGCTAGACACTGTACGGCAGAACAACTACACCGAGTGGTCGAGCAAATCCTAACGGCTTTCGAATACAAGGAGTACTGCAACGCACTCTTCCTGGATGTACGTGAGGTGTTCGATCGGGTGTGGCACTCCGGTATCCTGCTAAAAATTAAGAACACGCATCTCGAAATGAGAAGATTAGCGGTACGATTCCACTCGGCTCTCTCAAACGAGCATAATGTGGAAGCCGGGGTACCACAGGGAAGTGTACTTGGTCCTCTGCCTTACTGCTTGTATAGCTACGACATGCCACGGCCAGACGTTAGCTTACCCGGGACGTCAATGTTGGCCACATTTGCTGACGACGTGTGTGTCACCTACAGGTCCTGCTGAGAGCATGATACTGCCGACGGCATCCAGGACTTCGCATCAACATTTGCGGAATGGGCAAAACGTTGGCATTAATGGTGACAAATCAGCGAATGTGTGCTACACGCTGAAACGGAGAGCACCACCGGCTGTGGTCATCGATGGTACTCCCTGTCCCCCAGTCAAATTCAGTCAAATATCTTGGTGTAATTCTGGATTGGAGACACAACTTCTGGAAGCAAGTGAGTGCGATGAGAGTGCGTATACGTGCAGCAGCGTCAAAGCACTTCTGGCTAATAAATTTGCAAAGTAAATTGTCACTCTCCAATAAGGTGACAATTTACAAGCAAATCATAGCTCCAATATGGAAGTATGGCTGCCAGATTTGGGGCTTGGCTTGCGACAGTCAAATTCGTCGCATTCAGGTTGCCCAAAATAAACGAAATAAAGATGGGATATTTCTACTGGTTCTACAGGCGGTTAGAAGGTTCCGCTGCAAACAGATTGAAAATTGTCTGCAGGAATAATTATTTTAAAGGATGATACATCTCGCGTGTAGTTAAATTTAAACTTTTCTACAACAATGTTTGGTACAGAGATTTTTGATTGAAGAAATGATTGTACATCTTCAATCGAAGTATCGGGTGCAAGGCGTGAAACGAAAACCTGTTTCTTGGGCTTAACCGCGACAAGCGATTTAACGTTTGAAACAACAGTTTGAGTATTGACGGCAGTGGTATTATCGAAGGAATTTTTAAGATTCTTTTTGGATAAAGGTGCGACTGAAGAGGTAACGATCAAAAGTGGTGGATCCCACATAATAGCCGGGGTGGCTGGAGGAATGTTAGGAGACGTAGAAGGGGTTGAGTAGGCAATAACTGGAGATGTTACACCTGAAGGAGTTGCCGGTGGAAGCGTGGCAGGCACATCGGAACATTCGAAAGTATTAAATTGATCTGATTTGAAATTTTATCTTTATTTGAAATTTTTCTTTCTTATTTAAGAGCCCACAGCATAGGCTTAAAAATGTCATTTCAGTTTGTTTCATTTAAAACATTTAATAGAAAAAAAATTGTTTTTTATACGTAAATTTTTTTGTGCCAATTATCCGCCCATAGCTGTATGTATATGCACATTCATTTTCGTTAATAGACATGTGGATAGGAAAGAAGAGACTAGAAACAGCTCGCGCTACGTGCTCGCAACATTCGTCCTCTTCTTTCCTGCACAATATAGTTATAACGTCATCGACAACTTACTTGCTGAGCGAAGGGTTTAAATAGTTTATCTAAAAACCTCAGTGTTTATTGTCAGATCGGATTGCAATTTGGAGGATAAGTTCACATAATATTTATCTATATACATACGAATATTTATATATATGCTATGAGATCGGCGCGTTCATCTAGAAAGATGGACAGACGAACAGACAGACGGACATGGCTCAACAGACTCGGCTTGTGATCCTGAGCAAGAATTTGTATACTTGTGGGGTCAACTACGCCTCCTTCTGCCTGTTACATACATTTGCCCAAAGTTAGTATACCCTTTTTTGACCATTTTCAATGGTCGAAGGGTACAAAAATGCTTATGTCAATAAAGAAATGTAACAAATTAATTACGTAACAAATTAATTACGCAAATTACTAATTATTGTAACAAATTAATTACGCAGGCACTCCCAACAGAATATACCTTCAGTGAACAGCTTTTATAAACATTTATTAATAAAACAACACATATCGTAACGCTTAGTTAAACTAAATCGGAAATTAATTAAAATTTCGAAAGGAGTGCTTTATATGGATTTTATTTTCGCGTGGTTATGCTATGTTCGAACGGCACGAACAAATTCAATTGACGTATTCAAGAAGAAGAACGCATAGACAATGCAAAAGCGAATAGACAAGTGTTGTAGGCATTAAACTAAGCGAGAGGGCAATTACAATTGGTATGCATTTTTAGCGCTTGCTAAAATTCGATACATTCTTCTTGATTTTTTGTCTCCCGATGAAAATTCGTATTGCGTCCTCTCGCTCTGCCTAATGTCTCCACGCATGTAAACGCGCTTAATGTCATATGTATGAATACTTGTACAAATATATGTGGGAATTGATTTGAGTAAGAATACTCACAGTAGTAATCGGTATTAAATGTTCCGATACTTCTACACTCCAGTTCTAATTAAAATACAACCCTAGAACAAAGCGAGTTATGGAGAGCGATTGCGGGTGTAGAGAGGGAGTTGAGAGTGAAAAGTTGCAAAGAGCGGTTATTATTAAACCTTAAAATAAATTTCGTCATAAGTCTTCTTAATGAAAAAGTTGAATCTTGAGGAACATAAATGATTTGTTACACTTATAAGCTATATTATTTATTTAATAAAAACTGTATAACCGTAGAACTACAAATTGGGAGCTTAAGAGTAAAGACAAATATTTGTGTACATGACGCAGTCCGTTTTAGTAGCAATTAGTGAACGGTAAAATAGAACCGTTCCATGATTGATGTTGGAACAAACGCAATCAACAGAATAGAGAATTGTCGAAGAAGTTTCGAGACTCGTCAAAACAAAGTCGCTGCTTAAGTTGACAAAAGCAGAACTGGTGCGTGCGTCGGCAGAGGCGGAGTTGTAGTTCGCAGCGACAGAAACAGAACTGGTACGTGCGTAGGCAGAGGCAAAGTTGCTGCTTAAGTTGGTAGATGCAGAGCTGGAGCGTGCGTCAGCAGAGGCGGAATTAGTGCATTCGACAGAGGCAGAGGCAGAGTTGCTGTTTGCGTCGACAAAAGCAGTGTTTCTGTGTGAGTAGGTAGAGGCAGGCCTTGGTGCGAACTTCGACAGAAGCAGAGTAAACGTTTAGTTGTTTGTAGATCAAAAAGTAGACAATGGCAGGGGTTGGTTTACTCTCAAAGATGTAGAAGCCAGCGCTTCTAGTTTCTCTGAAACAGGAAGTACAGATGTAGAAACAGATGCTTACAAGAGCGGCTAAACTTGTTTGTGAGTAGTGAGGCAAATATTCGTAGTTGGACTCTTTTGAAGGCTAAGTTAAGAAAAGAGTTTTCAATCAAAGTGTCATCAGCTGAGGTTTATAGAAGATTGGACCAGCTTCGGCAGAGAAAAGACTGAAAGAAATCGCAAAGCCAGTCAATATTGATGAGCCAATTTTGATTGACTATTATTCCAGATTCGAAAGGATTATGTTTTACCAGGCCGGAAATGTACAGGAACTGAAACATCAAATCGAGGTTTATCAGAAAGCTAGATTTAGCAAGTCGAATCAATCAGTTGGGGAACGTCAGGAGCAAAAGAAAGATCTAGGCAAAGGTCAGGTTAAGTCTGGAACATTTAGAAAATGTTTCAAATACGTCGATAGTCCTCACGTAATTGAGTACTGTAAGAAAAGAGATTTTGTTTGCTGCAAATGTCATCAGGTGTGCCACCGAACAGCACAATGTACAGAACAACCAGAGGTCAAGAAAGAAAATGCTAATGTAGTTCAAGAGGATAAAGAAGGGGTGTTCTTAAGCAATGAATTTACTCTTTCAGGACTTGAGTCAAAGAGCGTTGTTTATAAAAAGATTATATTATATTTAAGGGTTTGGTTGACACGGGTACTGATTTGTCCTTAATGCGCAGACAAGTCTTCATGAGTCTAGGAGCACCAGAAATAACTGGTAAAGGAAAGAGTTTGGAGGGAATTGGAGAAAGTCGGGTTTTATCATTTGGAAGTGTTATTATATCCGTTCTAATAGATGATATTCTAATGCAAGTAGTATTTCATGTGGCGCAAGATCGGTATATAGGTTTCGATGCTATTTTAGGTAGGACAATTTTGGACACTGTCGATATGAAGATTACCAAAAGTGGTACTCACTTATCAGGATGAAAACTGAAGATGGAGGTAAAATTAGGGATACACAGATATTTGATCATCAGGTGAATGACGAATTTCGAAGCATGTGTGTGGAAGAGCTTATACCAACTTCTAAGGTAGATTTATCTTATCTTAGTCAGCCTGAAGCTAATACGGTATTGGAGATAATCGAACAATATTGTCCAATTCATAACACAGATGCCCTTATCGAGATGAAAATTGTTCTGAACGATGACGTAGTTTATCAGCATCCCAGGTGACAGTCTTATACTGAACAAAACTTTGTAGATGAGCAGGTGCGGGAATGGTTAAAAGAAGGAATAATACAGCCAAGTTCACCCGTAGTCCTGGTGGCTAAGAGAAATGGGAAAAAGCGTCTATGCTGCGACTATTGCAAATTAAATGAGATTATACGAAATATTTAAAAGGTTCCAGAAAATATACTTCGTTACTAGGTTTATTATGGCTATTCTACGAGAGTTGCTCGCTAGTGGCATTGTACTACTTTACATGGATGTTGTTATTGTGCCTAGTAACGATGTCGATGAGGGGATAAGAAAATTGAGGCAAGTTCTAGGAGTATCTTATCAGAATAGGCTGCGAATTAATTAGAGCAAATGCCAGATTTTACATCGGTAAATTTTTTTTTGATATTATATATCGTTCAAGATGGAACCATAACCCCAAGCAAAGAAAGGATACAGGCCGTTACAGAATTTCCGGTACCCAAAGATAACCAGTGGAACGCTATAGTCAGAGGCTGACTGTATAAGACCATGGATTATCATCAGTATAACGTTAACAAAGTTTTTAAATATCAGTAGAGAATCGCCGCTCGAATTTACTACAGGTTGTCAAATATTATCAGTACCTAGGAAACACTACTAGAAGGCCTTTATAAATGTAATGGGGTCCCTTGCGCATCTTCTCGTTTTGTCAAATGTCTCACCCCCATGTGTAAGTGTTTAATGTCATATGAATGCATATTTAAAAATATATATGTATATTTATGTACATTTATATTCCCAACTCGGGGACTCGAACCACCATTTCCGATTTTGACAGTGGCTTAGTGGACTATGTCCTGGACTCCAAGGCCAATGACCGTGGGTTTCGATTGCTGCCGGCATTAAAATGTAAAGTGTTCTTGTTATTTTTTATTAACTTTTTTATTTTTTTTCTTTTTGCTGCAGTGCATGTTTATTGCCTCAAAGACAGTGGCTAGCTTGAGGTCTTTGTGCAAGGTTGTGTTCCGAACATACCATTCGCAGCCGGTAATCATCCTGACGATTTTATTTTGGGCAACCTGAATGCGACGAATTTGACTGTCGCAAGCCAAGCCCCAAATCTGGCAGCCATACTTCCATATTGGAGCTATGATTTGCTTGAAAATTGTCACCTTATTGGAGAGTGACAATTTACTTTGCGAATTTATTAGCCAGAAGTGCTTTGACGCTGCTGCACGTATACGCACTCTCATCGCACTCACTTGCTTCGAGAAGTTGAGTCTCCGATCCAGAATTACACGAAGATATTTGGCTGAATTTGACTGGGGGACAGGGAGTACCATCGATGAGCACAGCCGGTGGTGTTCTCCGTTTCAGCGTGTAGCACACATTCGCTGATTTGTCACCATTAATGCCAATGTTCCAGCGTTTTTCCCATTCCGCAAATATTGATGCGAAGTCCTGGATGCCGTCGGCAGCATCATGCTCGCAGCAGGACCTGTAGGTGACACACACGTCGTCAGCAAATGTGGCCAACACTGACGTACCGGGTAGGTTAACGTCTGGCCGTGGCATGTCGTAGCTGTACAAGCAGTAAAGCAGAGGACCAAGTACACTTCCCTGTGGTACCCCGGCTTCCACATTATGCTCATTTGAGAGAGCCGAGTGGAATCGTACTGATTGGCCGGTAGGACCCAGGGTTCTTTTAAGGCTTTCCAGGCTTGTGTATCATGGAGATTATACCGAGCTTCCACTGTGGAGGGAAGTATTGCAGCCTCACCATAGCGTTGAATACCAACGTAATGTAGACGATTGCACATCTCGGTAGTGCCTTTAGAGTGGAGTTACAGATACTATCATGCCCTGGAGCTTATTTGGGGTTTTGTGTTGCGATGACGTCGGCAATTTCGCTGGGGGTAATCGGTTGTATCGTAAACATCCTGCGGACTGGCGAGGTTCAGTGGTTGGAAACGCTCAGCAAGGTGAACAGCAAACACTTCGGATTGCTCCAAATCAGTCCGGCACCATGCACCACTACCATGCACCACTACTGTCAGCCAATGGCGCTTTCCTTGCACAGCGCCTTTTAATAGCGCGTGTAGCATTCCATAGCGAGTGCGTCGCATCGCATTTGGTACCAGTGTTAGCAAGCCTGTCGTCGAACCAAGCTGTTTATGTTCGACCAGGGCGCGATGTAGCAAACACTTTGCTCTGTTCCAATTCGCTTCGACGCACTCTCAAGAATACCTAGAGAGCAGATTAACTCCGTTGCCGCTATACAACATAGCGCCGAAAGTTCTAGTCATGACTTAATCGTTAGCGTCGAAGCCCCAATAAATGTTTTCAGAAATTAAATATTCTTTTACAAATCAGATAAATACGACTACAAGTTCACCATCCTATTTCCTACCTTCCATAGACATGGAATATACCGACTTGAGTACACTACAGACGATATAATAAGAGACCTCAAAAAATATCTCAACCCTTTCGTAATTAATGGAAAGATATAATGGGAAAAATACAGACAACCTACCAAAGTCACTTCAAAATCAAAACTCGTTTCACCCAATCCAGGGTAAAAGACTTGACAGACGAAACTGAACAGGAAGAACGAACTCTTCAAATTCATAGAAGAGCACATCGAAATGCTCTAGAGAATCAAAAACAGCTAGCAGAAACCTATGAATTACCAATAATGAAACAAAAAATTATACATTTAGTGAAGCAATGTAAAGTTTGCAAAAAAGCTAAATATGACAGACACCCCCCAAATCCCTATTCCAGAATACCCCGGTCACATATTGCGCGTTGACATCTATTCTACCGAACGACAAAGCATTCGATTCCCAATCAATTAAGTATATGCTGGAACAGCTACAGATAGAAGTTTATACTGCCCCACCATACAAAAGTACCGTTAACGGTCAAATACAACGCTTCCATTCAACACTTTCAGAAATAATGAGATGCCTTAAGCAAGAGGGCACAGAGAGGAATTTTAAAAAACTTTTAGAATGGGCCGTTTACGAGTACAATTACAGTTTTCATTCTGTTACAAAGTATTCTTCGGGAGGAGAGTGACAACAGACCTGGACCAATACGAAACGGCCAGACAAGATAACATTGAAAGACCTGAAAATAAATAGAAACGGACAGACAAACCATAACAAGAACAAGAAAGAAATACATAATTATCAGCCTGGAGAAAAAATATTTGTAAGAGTAAACACTAAATTAGGTTCCAAGATTTCCCCAAGATATAGGAAATTAAACAGTTAAGAAAAACAAGCACACTACAATAATAACATAATCCGGAAAAACAGTACATAAAAGCCATATCGGAAAATTAAAAATCTCAACGACCAAACTAATGCACATAATTAACCTCGACCAAATCCAAACCGCTTTAGACATTTTACATAAATATACGGAAAATAACTTTAAACTCATTCCATTATACGATACCCTTCACCACGAAATAAATACAACTATCCACATATTCCAAACAATTACAGCCTTTCCCAAAACTCGGAAAGCTAGGTCTTTAAATTGGCTAGGGTCAGTTCGGAAGTAAATAGGGGGTCATGATGACCTGGTTATGATAGAGCAGAACTTAAATAAACTTATTGACAACAATAAGCACCAGGTCATAGTCAACAACAAACATACAGAAGAAAGAATAAACAAACTCACTTCGGTATCCATCGCTCTCAAGAATTCTATTCATAAAAGCAGTTCAGTTAGTATCGAGATAGCTATTAGTTTGCACAATCAGATTAGACTTCTAAAAGAAGAAATTATTAACATTTGATATGCCATTCAGTTAACACACAAAAAATGCCACTCCTGTCAAAGGAAGAAATTATGGTGTTTTTCGAGGTCTCAATTCTACATAATAAAACTATGAGTAAAAAACAATTCAATTATACACTTAAGCTTTCAAGATATATTTGTTTTCAAAAAGCTCACTTATGGCATTCACCAAACTTGTAAAACAATAAAATATATTAAAATATGCGATAAAAAAAAATTGGTAATATAAGTAATTCAAATTGTATTCCAAAGTTAGTTCAGGGAAAGAAAGCGCTGTGTAGGTTTAGCAATGCCGACCACGTATCCAAATTAGAAGAAGTTGACGATGGAATCATCCTACTAAACGACTGCGATGGAAACTGGAAACCTTGTTCAACTATCAAACGACTCGCTGATTATCGACAACAAGCGGTTCAGCAACTTTTGACCTCTGGAGCACCTCTTATGCAGTTCACGGCTGAAGAAAAAGAGAGACTTAAGGTTCAATCACTTGAAGCACTGGCAGCATTGCACATAAATTACACTGGACAGCTAATGCATATAAAAACTCATTCAACTTTTGACCTCTGGAGCACCTCTTATGCAGTTCACGGCTAAAGAAAAAGAGAGACTTAAAGGTTCAATCACTTGAAGCACTGGAAGCATTGCACATAAATAACACTGGACAGCTAATGCATATAAAAACTCATTCAATTTTTGACCTCTGGAGCACCTCTTATGCAGTTCACGGCTGAAGAAAAAGAGAGACTTAAGGTTCAATCACTTAAAGCACTGGAAGCATTGCACATAAATAAAACTGGACAGCTAATGCATATAAAAACTAATTCAACGGTCAACAGCATAACTCTGCTGTCGGCCTTTGGCATTGACCTGATTCTCATCCTGGGCTTACACACCTATAGTCATGCAGAGGAGCATAACATTGCAACTAGGACGCACGCCTGGAATGGAAACAAAGGAACAAACAACCTGCCAGCAATCTTCGACCGAGGCACAATATAAGCTATCTCAGTTCAACAACATTCCCTACTTCTAGAGACCGCTTGAGGACAAGCATAAATTGGAGGGGCAGAGTTAACAACAAAAGTGTTACAATTTAGAATAATGAACTCCAGTACGTAAGTTCTAATCTGCAAGCTTTGCATAATTTCCTACACGCGTCGAGCTGCCAATTATTATTTAATAATTCATATTTTAGGGTCAGTAAAAAATAAAAAAACCATAAAATGCAGTTAAATAAATATTATTTTTGATAATTCGATATAATGCGAGTTATCGATATTGGTCCCATTACGAGCAATGATAACAACGTAAAGGGTAAAGTTCCCGCAATCATGCCTGCTAGTCAGGCACCGAGTATAAAACACAAAAAATTGGTGTTTATCTCTCGCTTGGCTCCAGACACTACCATAGAAGCAATCGTACATTCTCGAAAGGATGCCTGTAAACAATTTTATTGTTGAAAAATTCAACTTCAAACTTAAGCGCGACATTTCTTCTTTCAAAATTAGTCTCCCTGCAGAACAGTTTAAAGACGTTTGCGCAGCTCCTTTCTGGCCGCCCGACCTTATTGTTAAGGAGTTCACTCCAAAACAAAAAAGCCGAACGACCGTCACTCTTCCCACATTGGCCGTTACATCGACAAGTGGACCTACAAAAAGTGCACAGTCCTCAAAAAACTGAAGTTCTCTTCTCTTCATGCTTCTGAAAATGCTAGGGGACACACAAATAATCTTTCTTCCTTAATTCTTTCCTATAGTATCAAAATGTTAGAGGCCTCTGTAGTAAAATCTCTAGTCTTTATCTTCATAGTCTTGCCTTTACATCCCAAAATATTGCCTTTACCGAAACCTGGTTAAAACCAGAGGTTCTAAGCTCTGAAATCTTTCCAGATAGGTATACAACATACAGGCTTGATCGACCTGACGGATGGGGTGGTGGAGTACTGATTGCAGTAGACTCTTCCATTATGTCGGACCTCTTACAGCCGGAGTTTCAATTCGGCATTTAATTAATCTGTGTAAAACTACACTTTCCCGGTTTTTTTATTTATTTATTTAGTTTATAGTCGAACTATGATCAGTCGACTTTTTTAAAAGTAAAGAAACAATTAAAATTAGAATTAAATTATTTAAGTTGAATTTTAAAATAGAGGTAATTTTAAATTAAGGTTATACCTTAAATGTAAAAAAAAAGAAAAAATTAAAAATTGTGCAAATGTGCAAACTGGGATAAAGAAAAGCCGATCCAACATTTGTTGCAGAGGATTGGGGAAAACCCAGAAAAACCCAATCAGATCAGGAGAGTTAGTGTTAGTAACCAAATGCAAATAAAATTTTGAGTAGAGTGTTAAAGCATTCAGTATGTTGAAAGTACTACTATGAATACAAAGAAGACAATTATGTGTTTGACTAAATTCTAGATAAGTGGGCGAGGAGTTGTAATTTTAAGCTAGATATCAAGTTGTTATTGTTAGCTACAATTAAGTATAGTTTATTATAGTCCGAACATAATACCCTGAATGGCTCATGCAGGGCATAGTTCGAGCTACAATTGGGAAGTTTTAGAGGAAGGTAATTACGGGTGATTCTACCAGGGACAGAAAAGTGTAGTCTACTAAGTAAGTCGCTACTATCTATGTCACCTTGGATAAGGTTGTTAATAAATATAACACCAAGCATGGTTCTACGATTAGCTAGAGAGGGCAGATTAAGTAACAAAAGTCTACTAGGATAGGAAGGAAGTCTTGAATTTACATCCGAGTTAAGGCCTCGCAAGGCAAACATTAAGAAGTTTTTCTGTACGGATTCAATGCGGTCTCTATGAACTGTGTACTGAGGGTTCCAGACACATGATCCGTACTCGAGAATTGGACGAACAATCGAAGTGAAGAGAGTCTTAGTTAGGTAAGGATCGTCAAACTCCTTGGAACATCTCTTAATAAAGCCGAGTACAGCCATAGCTTTATTAACCATTGATGATATATGTTTGGAAAACTTGAGTTTTCGATCAACCAGGGAAATTCTTTCCAAGGTACAACCACAAAGAGAGTATGATACGTACTTTGGGCAGGCACGGGAGAATGTCATCAGCTTGCATTTTGAGCTGTGTAGATTAAGGAGATTTGCACGACACCAAGAAAAGAAACAATCTAGGTCAGATTGAGTTAAGTATGACCGTTGGGAGGTCATTGATGAAAAGTGTAAAAAGCAGGGGACCTAAGTGGCTTCCCTGAGGAACACCAGATGTGGCATGAACAGGATAGGAACGAGTATTTTTAAAGAGGACTCGTTGGGTTCTGTCACCCAAATAGCTCACAATCCAACTAAGAAGTTTTGGTGAGAAACCGAGAAGATTTAGTTTATGTGCAAGAAGGGAATGGTTGACTGAGTCAAATGCCTTACTGAAATCAGTATAGATGACATCAGTTTGAAGATTTTCCTGAAATCCTTTTACCACAAAGGATGTCAGCTCAAGCAGATTTGTCTTGGTAGAACGACGTTTCACAAATCCGTGTTGAAAAGGGGATATAACGGATCTACTAAAATGCTGCAAGTGAGGAGTAATAACATTCTCGAAAAATTTCGGTATAGCCGACAATTTAGAGATACCTCTATAATTGCTTGCATCAGACTTGCTGCCCTTTTTATGTAAAGGGATGATAAAGGATTCCTTCCATATGGATGGAAACGAGGCAGTTACTAAGGACAGCGAAAATAGTTTGAGCAATGGCTTACATAAGGAGTTGGCACAGTATCAAAGTACACAGGCGGGGATACCTTCGGGACCTGGTGAGAAGACTGGTTCAACCAATCGAAGATCCCTAATAAGTGAACTTTCATTCAGTAAAGGTGTGAAGATGCCATTCGAGCTTGGTACGCTATATGGATAGGAGTGAATGTTTGGCATAGAGGAAGAATAAGTTGTTTGAAAAAACTTGGCAAACATATCGGCAATGGCCTGATCTGTGTCCGCCTCAGCGTTATCAAACATAAGTTTAGAAGGAAAGCCCGCTGACCTACGCTTCATGTTAACAAAACTATAAGACTGTTTAGGATTCTGAAAGAACTGAATCCTACATCTGGTCATATAGTTTTTATAACACTTCGCGTCAAGCACGGTAAAATTTGCCCGAGCAGTTAGGTAGCGGGAAAAGACAAGCGGTGAGTTTTTCAGCTTGTATTTCTTAAATAAGCTACTCTTTAAGTTTTTTAAGCGAGACAACTCTTTTGTAAACCAAGGAGGCCTACTTGAGCTTGTCGGATAGAAAAACGGAACACAGGTATCAAAAGCAGAGTTAAGGGTTTTATAAAATATATTGATAGCCACTGACATATCAGTTGATAGATAAAAGTCAGACCAATCACAATATGAAATTAAATAATTTAATTATTCAAAGTCAGCTTTCTTAAAGCAGCGCACGCGATTGCACGGCTTTACACTTTTATCCACAAAGCTAATACCCAAGTCGAGATTCACTTCGAAAGTGGGATGATAAGGATCTTCAGGTAGGGAAAGAGGTTGTGCCCTGTCTAAAATCACCCTGGAACGATCTGAGACGAAACATAGATCAAGCGATCTGTTTAAAGTATTTTTGACATGATTAACCTGCGACAAAGACATGTCAAACAAACCGTCAAACAGATCATGTTGCCGGGAGGGCAGACGGAAGTTTCCCTCCGCAATGGGTGTCCAATTACATTCCGGGATATTAAAGTCACCCAGGACTATGAAATGATCTCTGTCTGATAACAGATTAAAAATAGTCTTAATTGCAGACAAATGTTGCGAGTAGACTGATAATTCCGATGACGGCGGAATATAGGAGCAGGTTATATACAAGTAAAAACCGGGAAAGTGTAGTTTTCCACAGATTAATTCGATGTCGAATTGAAACTCCGGCTGTAAGAGGTCCGACATAATGGAGGAGTCTACTGCAATCAGTACTCCACCACCCCGTCGGTCAGGTCGATCAAGCCTGTAAGTTGTATACCTATCTGGAAAGACTTCAGAGCTTAGAATCTCTGGTTTTAACCAGGTTTCGGTAAAGGCAATATTTTGGGAAGTAAAGGCAAGACTATGAAGATAAAGACTAGAGATTTTACTACAGAGGCCTCTAACATTTTGATACTATAGGAAAGAATTAAGGAAGAAAGATTATTTGTGTGTCCCCTAGCATTTTCAGAAGCATAAAGAGAAGAGAACTTCAGTTTTTTGAGGACTGTGCACTTTTTGTAGGTCCACTTGGCGATGTAACGGCCAATGTGGGAAGAGTGACGGTCGTTCGGCTTTTTTGTTTTGGAGTGAACTCCTTAACAATAAGGTCGGGCGGCCAGAAAACCTGCTCCTATATTCCGCCGTCATCGGAATTATCAGTCTACTTGCAACATTTGTCTGCAATTAAGACTATTTTTAACCTGTTATCAGACAGAGATCATTTCATAGTCCTGGGTGACTTTAATATCCCGGAATGTAATTGGACATCCATTGCGGAGGGAAACTTCCTTCTGCCCTCCCGGCAACATGATCTGTTTGACGGTTTGTTTGACATGTCTTTGTCGCAGGTTAATCATGTCAAAAACACTTTAAACAGATCGCTTGATCTATGTTTCGTCTCAGATCCTTCCAGTTTTATTTTAGACAGGGCACAACCTCTTTCCCTACCTGAAGATCCTCATCATCCCACTTTCGAAGTGAATCTCGACTTGGGTATTAGCTTTGTGGATAAAAGTGTAAAGCCGTGCAATCGCGTGCGCTGCTTTAAGAAAGCAGACTTTGAATACTTAAATTATTTAATTTCATATTGTGATTGGTCTTACTTTTATCTATCAACTGATATTTCAGTGGCTATTAATATATTTTATAAAACCCTTAACTCTGCTTTTGTTATCTGTGTTCCGTTTTTCTATCCGACAAGCTCAAGTAGGCCTCCTTGGTTTACACAAGAGTTGTCTGGCTTAAAAAACTTAAAGAGTAGCTTATTTAAGAAATACAAGCTGAAAAACTCACCGCTTGTCTTTTCCCGCTACCTAACTGCTCGGGCAAATTTTACCGTGCTTGACGCGAAGTGTTATAAAAACTATATGACCAGATGTAGGATTCAGTTCTTTCAGAATCCTAAACAGTCTTATAGTTTTGTTAACATGAAGCGTAGGTCAGCGGGCTTTCCTTCTAAACTTATGTTTGATAACGCTGAGGCGGACACAGATCAGGCCATTGCCGATATGTTTGCCAAGTTTTTTCAAACAACTCATTCTTCTTCTACGCCAAACATTCACTCCTATCCATTTAGCGTACCAAGCTCGAATGGCATCTTCACACCTTTACTGAATGAAAGTTCACTTATTAGGGATCTTCGATTGGTTAAACCAGTCTTCTCACTAGCTCTCGATGGTATCCCCGCCTGTGTACTTTGATACTGTGCCAACTCCTTATGTAAGCCATTGCTCAAACTATTTTCGCTGTCCTTAGTAACTGCCTCTTTTCATCATCCCTTTACATAAAAAGGGCAGCAAGAGGTATCTCTAAATTGTCGGCTATACCAAAATTCTTCGAGAATGTTATTACTCCTCACTTGCAGCATTTTGGTAGATCCGTTATATCCCCTTTTCAACACGGATTTGTGAAACGTCGTTCTACCATGCTTGAGCTGACATCCTTTGTGGTAAAAGGATTTCAGGAAAATCTTCAAACTGATGTCATTTATACTGATTTCAGTAAGGCATTTGACTCAGTCAACCATTCCCTTCTTCCGCATAAACTGAATCTTCTCGGTTTCTCACCAAAACTTCTTAGTTGGATTGTGAGCTATTTGAGTGACAGAACCCAACGAGTCCTCTTTAAAAATACTCGTTCCTATCCCGTTCATGCCACATCTGGTGTTCCTCAGGGAAGCCACTTATGTCCCCTGCTTTTTACACTTTTCATCAATGACCTCCCAACGGTCATACTTAACTCACGTACTCTCATGTACGCGGATGATGTCAAGCTCTGTTTTCAATTTAGAGACGACTCCTGTCATTCTCGCCTTCAATCTGACCTATGTAGATTGTTTCTTTTCTTGGTGTCGTGCAAATCTCCTTAATCTGAACAGCTCAAAATGCAAGCTGATGACATTCTCACGTGCCTGCCCAAAGTACGTATCATACTCTCTTTGTGGTTGTACCTTGGAAAGAATTTCCCTGGTTGAT
The DNA here is from genome assembly GCA_018904035.1 of Zaprionus ornatus. Classification (NCBI taxonomy): domain Eukaryota; kingdom Metazoa; phylum Arthropoda; class Insecta; order Diptera; family Drosophilidae; genus Zaprionus; species Zaprionus ornatus. The sequence continues at coordinate 427,887 of JAEIFZ010000032.1, read as the reverse complement.
GATCTAGGTGTCCGTTTGGACCGAAAACTCAAGTTTTCCAAACATATATCATCAATGGTTAATAAAGCTATGGCTGTACTCGGCTTTATTAAGAGATGTTCCAAGGAGTTTGACGATCCTTACCTAACTAAGACTCTCTTCACTTCGATTGTTCGTCCAATTCTCGAGTACGGATCATGTGTCTGGAACCCTCAGTACACAGTTCATAGAGACCGCATTGAATCCGTACAGAAAAACTTCTTAATGTTTGCCTTGCGAGGCCTTAACTCGGATGTAAATTCAAGACTTCCTTCCTATCCTAGTAGACTTTTGTTACTTAATCTGCCCTCTCTAGCTAATCGTATTACCATGCTTGGTGTTATATTTATTAACAACCTTATCCAAGGTGACATAGATAGTAGCGACTTACTTAGTAGACTACACTTTTCTGTCCCTGGTAGAATCACCCGTAATTACCTTCCTCTAAAACTTCCCAATTGTAGCTCGAACTATGCCCTGCATGAGCCATTCAGGGTATTATGTTCGGACTATAATAAACTATACTTCATTGTAGCTAATAATAACAACTTGATATCTAGCTTAAAATTACAACTCCTCGCCCATTTATCTAGAATTTCGTTAAATACATACTTATCTTCTTTCTATTCATAGTGGTACTTTCAACATACTGAATGCTTTAACACTCTACTCATAATTTTATTTGCATTTGGTTACTAACACTAACTCTCCTGATCTGATTGGGTGTTTCTGGGTTTTCCCCAATCTTCTGCAACAAATGTTGGATCGGCTTTTTCTTTATCCCAGTTTACACATTTTTTAAATAATCTCTTTTCTTTAGATTTAAGGTTTTACCCTTAATTTAAAATTACTTTTAGTTTAAAATTTCAATTCAAATAATTTAAATTTACTTTTAATTCTAAATTTCAATTGTTTCTTTACTTTTAAAAAGTCAACTGATTATAGTTCGACTATAAACTAAAATAAATAAATAAAGAAATACCGATATACAATATAATGGGAAATTGCGGCCATTAATTATTGTCAACGTATCGACATTGATGCAAGTTGGCAGCTGACTGCAGTGTTATGATTAATTTGTAGCTTGCGATTAGTATAATACTATAATAATAAATTTGATGGCGACATACGTCGAAGGGTATCCCACCGTCGCGTGCCACTCGACTGTGGCTCTCGTTTATCTCTGATTTTTTTTCCAGCATCCTGAAGTTTTTGGGGGTTTGTGCTTCATTGTTTTCCGAAAAATATGCCTGTTGGTTTTTTCTGTGTTGTCAAAGGAACTGACTTATTGTACTCTTGAACTGCTTTAAAGAGTAGCTCTTCAAACTCAAGTGTGCTTTCGTCTAGCTTAAGGCGTCGTATTATCTCAGAGTCGAGTGAAATCTTTCGACTTGCCCATTGATAGTCGAAGTGTAGGGCGGTGTCGTGTAGACTCTTGCCCACAGCTGCTCTTGCAGCAGAAAATTGATAGCTGCTGCACTTAGTCCCTGTTTACGTCGAAACGTAGCCGCCTAGAAGAAGGCAACGTTTCGGCGTAAACAGTGCGAGAGTCACCAAGGGCTCTCGCGCTCTTTCATCCGTAATGTTAAGTTAGGCTTAAGCTCCTCCATTGTAACATGAAGTTAGTGAAAAATACATAATTGAAGTGAATAGACGCGCCCCGAGTTATTCTTTTTTTCGAATTGTTTTTCTACCGCGTCGGTTCGACAATATACAGCCTAAAGAAGCCATTGCCGCCACCTTCCTTCGAGCCGGATAAATAAAATTACATCTACATCGGACTCACGTCGCTGGATTTTTCATCCTCTCGCTCCGCTCGAACCACAAACACCGGCTTCGGCATTTTCACAGACTTAGTTCAGATAAGTACATACTCTTTTATTTATCTGAGGCGGAGGTGCTGTGTGTAACTGCTCCTAATATACAACAAAATTGCTTAATTTCCTTGTAAAAGCACTGGCGAACATCTATATGTGCATATGTGCACTTGTAAGTACATACATACAAACGATCGCCATATTTAATCCAGTGGAAAAGATTGACATATATAGATATAAATACATATGTATGCAGGTCCATTTGTCAATTGCATGAGACTGACGGGAAAAAGTCAAAAACAAATATCGGCAAGCAAGGTGAAAACTCATTGTCAACACAACCTAGCTATGGCGGCAACTCGAACCGTTACTGGCGCAACTCTCAGCCGATAATGAAGTAGGCAACGATATTGGCAATCTGTGTGACCAGCCCAGTACCAGTCATCAAGCTGCGATCGCTGCCGCTAAGCGGGATGCAGCCTCCGCTGGTATCACCAGCTCACTCAACAAGGCGCAGTCCAAGCTAAACCTATATATCACAATACAGATCAAGGAATAGCTAGAAAAAATCGGTCACATGGTGCTCGACATACATACACCGCTAAGGCGAAATGAACCAGGAACCTCAGAAGCGTTGCTAGTCAACATGTTCTTCCTGAACATTGCTGCTGCGGCAAACAACAAGGAGATCCTGTCAGTAAAGACACGCATCGAGCTGTGCACTTGCTACAATTGTGGTGGACAGCATCCTGCAAATTATAAAGGTTGCACCAAACTACAAGCGTTCATGCAGCGATCTAGACCCATAAGTGAAGAACCGAGGTAAACGAGCGACCAACTACACAGGGCATATCAGGAGGAAGGGAGATCCCCTCTTTTCGAGGCGGTATATTGTATGCAGATGTTGCCGCAGCCGGTTAAAGTCGTCTAGGGGTACACTTCAGCGCCCGACGGATCCTAGCAGCAGCATTGAAGCCATCCTGCAGACGCTGAACGAAAATATTAATTCATTGCGCTCGATTCAAGAGAAGCAGATGGAATTAGTGATGAAGATGATGAAACAACAGCAAAAATAGTCACAACAGCAGGGGCAGATCTGCTCACTGCTCTCCAAGCGCGTCAAGCGCTATAATGATGCCGCTGCGCATCTTAGTGTGGAACGCCGATGGCATGTCCACGAAGCTGCCCGAAGTGGAATGCTTTGTGCGGCGCTACGAGATCGATGTCCTGCTGCTCAGCGAGACTCATTGCAAGGAGGCACAGGCACCCAAAATATTTGGATTTGAGTCCTACACTGCCAACGACCCGAGCGACGGTAACGCCAAAGGTGGTGAAGCGATCCCGGTCAAATCCAGCCTAGTCCACTTCCCTCTTACACCAATAGCCACTGACAAGGTGCAACTCGCGTCTGCAGCCATCGAGACGGGTCATGGCTCTGTCAATTTTGGTGTGATATACTGCCCTCCGAGGTTCATATGGGATACGAACGAATTTAAATGCATTCTGGATCAACAATGTTCCAAGCCCCTAGTCGCGGGCGACTGGAATGCATCCCACTGGCTATGGGGAGCGGGGAGATGCAACCGAAGAGGGCGTGCGCAAGCGAATCTGGTCCTAAGCTCAGATATGACCTCCCTAGCAACCGCAGGTCCTACAAGATTTCCGTACGGCAGTAGAGTCTCCCCAGGCTATATTGATTTTGCTGTCAGCAGGGGCATACTGGATATGCATGCTGAGATACGGTCGGTTGCTGAGCTGAGCTCCGACCACCTACCGCTTATAATTGCAACTAGATGCAACAGCTACAGCTTATCCCAAGATGGAGCGGCTTATCGCTAGGCACACTGACCTGGAACGATTCCATGAGCATCTCGAGTCCTCTCTAAACCTGAGTGCGGCGATAAACTCAGAAAGGGACATAGAAGAAGCTGTTGACACTCTCACCCATAATATCAAGGCTGCAGCTAGACTGGCAACTCCTAACCCGGTGCAGAGGCCCACAGCAGCTAAAATCTAGATCACCAAAGAGATTCTGCTCCTCATAGCTGAGAAGAGGCGTTTACGAAAAAGATGGATGAGGTCTCGCCACCCGCTGGACAAAGCGAATTGGAACAGAGCAAAGTGTTTGGTACACGCGCTATTAAAAGGCGCTGTGCAAGGAAAGCGCCATTGGCTGACAGTAGTGGTGCATGGTAGTGGTGCATGGTGCCGGACTGATTTGGAGCAAGCCGAAGTGTTTGCTGTTCACCTTGCTGGGCGCTTCCAACCACTGAACCTCGCCAGTCCGCAGGATGTTTACGACACTAATGACCAGCTGTCCCAAGCGCTCCAAATGAACCTGCCGATACAACCGATCACCCCCAGCGAAATTGCCGACGTCATCGCAACACAAAACCCCAAAAAAGCTCCAGGGCATGATAATATCTGCAACTCCACTCTAAAGGCACTACCGAGATGTGCAATCGTCTACATTACGTTGGTATTCAACTCTATGGTGAGGCTGCAATACTTCCCTCCACAGTGGAAGCTCGGTATCATCTCCATGATACACAAGCCTGGAAAGCCTGAAAAGAACCCTGGGTCCTACCGGCCAATCAGTCTCCTCCCTTCGATCTCGAAGGTGTTTGAAAGACTGATTGCCGTCCGGATGGTCAGGATTATGGAAGCGAAGGGTATCCTGCCCGAGCATCAGTTTGGTTTTCGTGCTAGACACTGTACGGTAGAACAACTACACCGAGTGGTCGAGCAAATCCTAACGGCTTTCGAATACAAAGAGTACTGCAACGCACTCTTCCTGGATGTACGTGAGGCGTTCGATCGGGTGTGGCACTCCGGTATCCTGCTAAAAATTTAGAACACGCTGCCTGCACCATACTTCGGCCTCCTGAGGTCGTATCTCGAAATGAGAAGCTTTGCGGTACGATTCCACTCGGCTCTCTCAAACGAGCATAATGTGGAAGCCGGGGTACCAAATGGAAGTGTACTTGGTCCTCTGCTTTACTGCTTGTACAGCTATGACATGCCACGGCCAGACGTTAACCTACCCGGTACGTCAGTGTTGGCCACATTTGCTGACGACGTGTGTGTCACCTCCACGTCCTGCTGCGAGCATGATGCTGCCGACGGCATCCAGGACTTCGCATCAACATTTGCGGAATGGGCAAAACGTTGGCAATAATGGGGACAAATCAGCGAATGTGTGCTACATGCTGAAACGGAGAACACCACCGGCTCATCGGTGGTACCCCTGTCCCCCAGTCAAATTCAGCTAAATATCTTGGTGTAATTCTGGATCGGGGCTTTGCCAATTTGGCATAATTTTGTATAAATCTTCTTTAGTAGCCGGAAAGCCCTAGGAAGGATCTTAGATCCCTCAAAGGTTTAGCACAGGGATAATTTGCTATCGCTGACACTTTACTCGAATTTGTTCCTATTCCCCCATCGGAAACAATAAATCGTAGGAATTTGACTTTGTTTTTCATTAACTTACATTTATCCAGCTGACATTTCATGTTAGCGTTCTGTAAAGTTTGAAAAATTTTAGCTAAGTTCTCAATATGCGTATCATCATCTTCGCTAAATATGATGATATCGTCTGTGTAAATAAAATATATTTTCCCAATATGTTCTCGAAGTATGTCATCTAATCACGTTGGAAAATTGAGGGTGCATTCTTCAGACGGAATGGGAGTCGTTTAAACTCATATCTTCTGTTGTTTACGGAGAAGGCAGTCTTTTCTATGTAACTATTTTTCAAAGAGATTTCATTGAAACTACTTTTCAGGTCTAAAACATAGAACACTTTATTGTCCCCTAATTGGGTAAGTACCTCAATTATCTCGGGAATGGAAAATTTATCTGCAATGGTTATTTTGTTGAGTTTAAGATAATTTATAACCATGGGATATTACTTTTCGCCTGAAGCGTTTTGGATACAATGCACACTGGTGAGTTGTACCTAGAAGGGGACTTAGAAGGTCGAATTATGCCATCTTCTAAAAGTTTTTTATCGGTTTATTTACTTCATCTTTCAGTGTCATTGGAGTATCGGACGAGGTGCGGATCGTAGCCTTCACATTTGTTGTGTAGGTCAGTTTCTGGTTTGGGTCTGCGAAAAAGTCTGGAAATGACTTGAGCAATTCGCTTAGCTTAGCATTTTGTGTATCGGACAAGCGGGATGTTCTTGAAATAATTGTGTTGACGGATTCGAATATTTTTTCTTTGATGGGGATCGAGATTCCGTTTTTTAATGTCAAAATATTTTTGCTGGTTTTTATCTCTGCGTCTAATAACTTCAAACTATCGTTGCCCTAAATGGTATCAAAAGATTTAAATGTGGGCAACAGGAAAAACTTAACTTTAACATCCTTTAAAAAGGTTCGCTACTTTATGGTGCGTAACTACTGTGCTGCCTCCTACTGAGACAGCATTGAAAGGTGATTTGTTCTGTATGGGGTTATCGACAAATTTGGGTTGGATGTAGTTTTTGAGCCGGTGTCTATTAGTATTCTAATAAATTTGCCATTCGTCAGCTTGCATACGAAATATGGAAGAGAGGAATTATTTATTCTAAAAAATGCAATGCTGCGTCATCGAAGTAGTCGTAAGCGTTATTGTCAGCGTCGGCTTCTTCAATCTGATCTACGTAGTCGTCCAGGTTGTCGTCAAGTTTGTTGTAGTCCTCTTACTCTGACAAAGCTAGTTCATAGTCCGTCACTGTCCATAGAGTCTCAGTGGGTCGTGTTTCGTTTTCTTCCTTTGTATTCTGTATATAAAAGTTCCTTTGTGGCTTTATCCCATTTGGTATTGGACCAGGTGGTCTTTTGCCTGGTTCAAAGCGTCTGTACACTGGGATCCACATCCATAGGCTCTGGACGAGGCAGTGGCTTTGGGGCCTGTGGCCTAGGTGGCGCTAACGGTTAGTGCGGGAATTGCATTTTCTGAAAAGGTCGAGGTGCAGCTCCTGGCTGTGCAAGCTGGTAGCCGAAGTTATTTAAATATTGTCGTGGTAAAGCGGTCGGTGGTTGTTGTCCGATTTTGTAATATTGAGTTCTTGGAGCTGGAATTGGTGGTTGTCTATTGATAAAAAAAAAGTACTGCGATGAGCAGGTTAAGACTTTAAAGTTTGGTTCCTAAATTTTCGTGTCTGTCCCATGTTTTTTCATATCTTGCCCTTTAGTTCTGGTTTTATAATTTGAGGCAAAGGTGTAATGCTACAATCTTATTCGGCGTATCTTACAATCTTATTAAGTCTCCTTAGGTTGTTTGATTCTCAGTAGGCGAGGCAAGTCGCCTTGTAACTCTCGTACGAAGGTGTGTAGAGCCTTATCTCTGTACATTTTCGTCATTACCAGTTCTACTTCTCTTCCTAACCCCATACAACCGATCTTGTTAAGGATTAGGGATAGGTGCGTATAAGCTGTTTGATGGAATTCTTCCACCGATTGGTTAGCACACTGTACAAGCATTGTCATTTGGTATTCTGTGTTAATGCCGCGTTTGTCCGCGTAATGAAGAGTCAGGCATTTCTAGATCGCTAACCAGTTCAATGGGATATTGTAGGATTCTAGTGCCATGTTGACGTGTCCTAATATCTTATTACGTAGCAGCCCTGTCTATATTTTCGACCATAATCTGATTCTATGTCTACAAGCTTCCGCACTAAGTATTGATGGTCTGATCAGGTTATTCACGTTCGCTAGGCCGTCAGCCGTCAGAGGCAGTAAGGGGAACTACATGTAACCCTAGCTTTGGCTGCGGTACGTGCCGTCCTTGCTCCTTGCTCCGGAAGTGCGGCTATACTCTCCACGCGAGGGCGGCTGGAAGCAGGCCCCTAGCACGGTCATGTCTCTGCTAGGGGTGCTGACTAATTGTAGTCGGGCGAAGATTGTGATTCTATAAATCACCCCAATCCAAGGCGGAACAGCATACGCCAAGGGATGCATGGCCGGGGGGTAGCCAGGTCGTTAGTATGCGGACTCTGGATACCTGTCGCCCACCAGTTTCATCTAGACCTCCCACGGTACGCGGGCTATGCCGTGGGCGACCTTCCCTTCCCGCCTACTCGTGGGTCCAAAGAATGGCTAAACTTCAAATACAAGATAAGTCTAATGCGACTTCAATAGCATCCACCCGCCTTAACGGCCGACCCCAACAACAGCACTGCAGCCAGTGGGCTGCTGGCTTCCACCCCCAATACCATGGGTCTTGGCCCTGATACTCTAGGGGACCCGGACAGGCCACGGACTCCCTTGGACTATGAGTTCACTAGTGCTGCCTTCTCGTCCAATAGCTGCTCAGGCAGGCAGCAATTCGTCGAGGTGATGTCCTCTGACGCGGAAGCTGACGCTGACCTGATCAGCCTTGCTGACGACGCTTCCGTGGCCTCTCAGAGGTCAGGTCTCACGGAAGCAGGCTCTCAAATCCAGATGCTGCGACTGGAGTCTGAGAACGGCTTTGTTAAATTTAATACTCGTGAGAAGAGGCTTTTCAAAGTCGCACTCGCGAATGGTTCGAGCAGAGCGGAGGCTCTAGCTATCGCCACCGCGTTCCCCGTGGAAACCAAGGCCAAACGGACGCGTGCTGACGATACCGTCCTCGAACCCCAAGAGTCTTCAAAGAAGCCCAAAAAGACTCATGTGGAGTCCATAAAGCCACCTCTCAGCCAGGTGACAAGCAGCGTGAAACTGGGCATCACGTCGGCTGACTTTAAAAACCCGCTTTCACCGGAGCAGGTGGCTACGGTGAAAGCTAGCATTGCCAAGGCTTTGCTGCTACATCCCACACCGGGTGTCAGTCCAGGTTTCGAGGGTTGCGTACCCCGAAACGAATGGCTGCTGCTGGTGTGGGAGGATGGCCGCACTGCCGACTGGGTCAGGGTAGCCGTTGGAGACATCAGGTCCATCAGCTCCATTGACATAAAACTACTGGAGGAGTCTGGATACCTTGGTATCCACAATGAGGACTGCTTCTCGACGAAGCAGTGGCGGGTGGTCCAGCATAGCCTCAACGGCACCATGACTCACCTCGCGATGTTGGTCGACGAGGAGTCGTATAAGGCTCTTACGGAGTGCAACGGGAAGGTGAAATTCGTCTTTGGAAAAATTAAACTTCTCCTGAAGAACTCCGTCCCCAGAGCCTCCTCCTCTTCTCCCCGTCCCCCATCCCCTACTCCAACCACTCCGCAACGGCTATGGAGGTAGCCACTGCTGATGGCGTCCGGAAAGTAGTGATCACCTCTGCTTACTTCCCGGGCGATGTGGATGATGCACCCCCCGCAGAGGTTCAGCGGCTTGTGGATTTCTGCCGCCTTCACAACAAGCCGCTTGTGATCGGCTGTGAACCCAACACCCATCACACAATCTGGGGGAGCAGCGACGTCAATAAACGTGGTGAGTCTCTCTTAGATTATCTAATGTGTTGTCATCTAGATATAGCTAACGTAGGGTGTAAGCCCACGTTTATAAATTCTATTAGGAAGAAGGTTTTAGATCTCACCCTAGTCAGCAACTCAATTGCGAGTTCGCTTGTAAACTGGCGGGCCATCAGCATATCAGGTTCGACATCCTGGCCAAGTCGAGATCCGCCAGAACTCCTTCTGTCCCAAAAAGACAAACTGGGAACTCTTCAAAGCCTCTGTGGCTTTGAAAGCAGACCTGTTGATCAGCAATCCATACTCTATCAGTGAGATAGAACTTGCTGTACCTGCTCCAAGATGTTCTTATCACATCCTTTGAAGTCAGCTCAGTTCGGAACTCTTTAATAGTCAACCGTAAAGTTCCTTGGTGGAATGAAGAGTTGGCAGCACAAAGAAGGAAGGTTAGAAGCCTTTCAAACAAGGCCAGATCTAACCGCATAAGTTAGGACGTCTATAGGGACGCCCTATAATAAGAACATTAGACGCTCCAAACGCGATACGTGGCGCAGCTACTGTGGTAGCATAGAATCGATGCCAGAGGCAGCGAGACTCCACAAGGTGTTAGCCAAAGGGTCGTCTAATGGAATAGGGCTTCTCAAAAGAGCAGATGGCTCTTTCCCTCAAGATCGCAGGGAAGCACTTGAACTTTTACTGCAAGTTCACTTCTCAGGTTCCGTGGCGAACCCAGATCTCTCAAGTCACGTTGACGCCACTTTGTCACCTGACCCACGTGGAGCCAATCTATCTGGAACCATTTTTGATCCTGAAAAGGTCAAATGGGCTGTAGATTCCTTCGCTCCCTTCAAAGCCCCAGGGGGTGATCAAATCTTTCCAGCCCTTCTCCGAAACAGCCTGGATCATATCCTCGATCCACTGGTCGGCCTTCTTAGAGCTAGTCGACAGAGGTCGCTCTCCACAAATTAGTGGGTAAAATTGAAAAAGCCTTCGTATCAAAGAACATTGCTTTTTGCTTCTTTCTTGGAACATTGCCCGTCCCATAATCCGGAGGATTGACGCCATGCTCAAACACCGGACTATCTCCTCTACCCTGGACACGCCCATATTAGTGCGGTAAAAGGGTGTGCCCAGGGAGGGGTCCTATCCCCTTTGCTCTGGTCCCTAGTAGTCGACGAACTACTAATTGTTCTTGCAGAACAGGGCGTGGAAGCGATTGGCTATGCCGACGACCTGGCTCTCATAGTGAACGGGAACTATGCTAACACCGTGACAGAGTTGATGCAATCAGCTCTGAACACGGTCAGTAGGTGGCGGCTCTCCAGTGGAGCTTTCCAATGAAGTCAAATATCTAGGGGTAACGCTTGATAAATGACTAAATTGGAACTCCCACCTACACAACACTCTATCAAAGACTCTTCGGTAGAATCTGGGGTCTCAAATCCTGCACCATTCGGTGGCTATTTGACATTATGGTAAGACCGATCGTAACCTACGCTGCTATCGTGTGGTGGCCTAAGGTTATGCAGGTCACTGCCATCAACAAATGTACGAAACTGCATAGGCTGCTCTGCCTTTCCTGACGGGTGCACTTCGCACCTGTCCCACTGCAGCAATGCAATCGATTTTGAATCTGACTCAGCTGCACATCCGCATAAAAGAAGTTGCTGCTATGAGTTTTCTTAGAATCAAGCTCCAATCTGGGCTTCTAGCTACCGAATCAGGGCATGCTAGCTTAATCAAAGACATTCCTGGCTTAGAGATCTGCACTAGATCAGATTCTATGACCAAGGAACTCTTCTTTGGTGCAAAATTTAGAACCCTCATCCCGGACCGCAGGGTTTGGGATGCTGGCAACCCCATCAGAGACCCAAATGGTATACATTGGTACACCGACGGGTCAAAGACTGATCAGGGGGTGGGAGCTGGGATATATTGCCCCAACTCCAAAACCTCGATTGCTATGGGCAACTGGCCCACAGTTTTCCAATCAGAGGTTCACGCCATCGAGTTCTGCTGCCGTCTTATCCTTGAGAAGGGGATTAGAGAAGCGAACATATAAATCTTCTCGGACAGCCAAGCGGCCATACTAGCCCAAAAAGAGTAGGCTCGCGTATGGTGGCTGACTGCTGGAATTGTCTCCAGAGGCTGTTAATAAGGAATAAAGTCACCCTAATTTGGGTACCTGGGCACTCTGGCTTCCAGGGCAATGAGCTGGGTCATCAGCCACCTTGCTCGGCCCCGAACCCTTCTGTGGCGTGGGGTGGTCTACTATCTCCTCCCTTGTGAAAACCTGGGCTGGAAGATTGACCGAATGCTACTGGTTCTTCCAACCAGGGATGCAGCAGGCTAAAGAGCTTACCCGATCCCACAGTTGATCGAAGGACCAAGCTACTCTCTAGGAGAGACCTTTACCTCCTTGTTGGCTATCTTAGTGGCCATCACTTGGTGAACTATCACCTTACTAAAATGCGCTGGTCCTCGGATGCGGAGTGCAGGCTATGCAAAGAGGACGACGAATCTATCAATCACATTCTATGTGACTGTCCAGCCTTGGTATGGACAAGGAGGAAACATCTGCACGTGGAATTCGCAAGTCCCGAGCATATTATCCGTTCCTCGACTATAAAGCTATAAAGCACTAAGTGAATCCGAATCAAGAATGGGTCGAGTTTTAAATATATCAAGGGATGGAGCTTATTTCTTATTACGTGTATGTTTAAAGTGAGTTAGTAAGATTTTATGTTTTCTAAAAGATAATTAGTTTTTGTGTGTTTGTGTGTGTGCGTGTGTTTGAGTTTATTGTTTGTTTGTTTTATATGATTAATAACCAGAGGCTGGTTTTTTCCTTTTACTTTAGAGAGTCCCTCGGGAATCGTAAAGTTGGAATCAATTATATAATTTTGTGATCTTTTTGTTTGATTTATCGTTTTACGGTTTTTTATATAGATATCCGTGTTTACTTGAGTCTATTTGTGTTTTTAGTTTTTTGTTAGTTTCTTCGTTTTCTGTAATCTTACAGTACTAGGGGTAACTTCGAGGATATGGCTCCTCCCTCCGACGATCCGGAGTTCATCCTTTTTATCCCACGACTACTAGGGATCCTCTGATCCATGTGCAGGGTTAAGGGGTAGTCTGTGGCCCTGCCTTCAGTCCTTGGAGTCCACCGACGGGCAAATAAAGAAGTTAAGTTCGATTTGCCGGAGTTGATTTGAACGAACGGAAAAATGTTTTATTTTTCTCCGTTCTCTGTGATGTTAAGATACTATCTTATGATATACGGATTCTTCACATATAATTATATATATAAACACAAAAAAAAAAAAATAAATTTCTCACTTTTACTCGCGTTTAGACCGGTTTCAGCAAATGTGATTGCTATCCACCAACTTACAAGACGTTTTGCTGGCCCCCCGTTGTGCGCCAGTTGTTTACTTGCGAATTGCAAAGTAAAAACGAGAGCAACAGTCGAGCGGCACGCGACAGTGGGATACCCTTGGACGTATGTTGCTATAAAAAGTATCTAATTATATAATACTAATCGCAAGCTACAAATTAATCATAACACTGCAGTGCGCTGCCACCTTGCATCAATTTCGATACGTTGTGAATAATTTATCGCCGCAATTTTCGTAGCGCAAGACTGCAGAAAGCGGTGTGAGCAGTATTTATCGGTATTTCTTTATAAATTTTGAATTGGCCAATATCGATAACTTCCAATATAATCAAGTAATCAAAATTAATATTTATTTAATTGCATTTTATGTATGTATGTGCGTACACAAATTAAGTATGTACATATAAGTTTTAACATATATTCACATGTATTTTCGGTAGTTGACATGTGCATGGAAAAGAAGAGTCGAGAAAAAACTTCAGCTACGCGCTAGCATTGTTCGTCCTTTTCTTTCGTGCAATGTACAATAATATAGTTATGACGTCATCGACTATTTGACCATTTTCAATGGTGGAAGGGAAATATATAAAATAATATTAATTAATAAATATGAAGACACATATGTACCATATGTCCCACATTTGTGTTGACTGTATTCGGGGTTTGCTCGATCGACATGTGAAAATTTTTGTTGATTTTCATTAAATAAAATTTAAACGTTCAATAAATATTTATTAAAATTTATTTAATAATAATTATTTATATTAAATGTAAAACAAATATTATAATTTTTTTGTCTTAAATATTGCATAATAAATAAATCAAAATCAATACAAATCAAATTGAGGAAAAAATATTTTTAATTGAAATTTAATTTAACATGAGATCGGCTGCTGCTTTCCGTCGGCCACTCTAACCACTCAGCTATTGGCTCTTCTCTTGCTTATTCGTCAGGGTTACATGGTGAACTATTTCTGTTGCCACCGGCCGATAGCTAATACAAAGTTTTATTTCTGTGTGTCTGTGTACTGTATATACATACGTTCAAAACAAATTTAATTATCATATCTTACTTATTTATAGTCCGATTTATATTTTTAATTTTTAACAAAACGCGCGTATTTGTCATGTGATATTCAACTTTGGTTGTTGAGTTAATATTTTGTTGCTTCTAAACTTTTATTACTGATTTACAATTTCAAAAAAAAAAAAAACTTTGAGACACTGCAACATACACGAACGTTGTGACAAAATTTAATGCCTCTAGCTTACATAGTTTCTGAGATATTGGCGTTCATACAGACAGACAGACAGACAGACAGACAGACAGACAGACAGACGGACAGACAGACATAGCTCAATCGACTCGTCTGTTTATGCTAATTCAGAATATATATAGTTTAAGAGGTCGGGGGAGATGTTCCGACAAACATAAAAGACTATGATTTTTTTAAAATCTAGGCCTATAAAGGGTATACAACGTTTTTTATTTATATATTTATTTATTTATTTAACGTCAACTTAATCAGTCGACTTTAAATTAAAATTAAAATTAAATTATGTTTTTTAAAATAAAATTGGAAATATAAACGAGAGCAACAGTCGAGCGGGACGCGACAGTGGGATACCCTTGGACGTATGTTCCCATAAAAAGAATTTAATTATATAATACTTATCGCAAGCTATAAATAAATAATAATACTGCAGTGCGCTGCCACCTTGCTTAAATTTCGATATTTTGCCAATAATTTATCGCCGCAATTTCCTAAAGCGGTGTAAGCAATATATATCGGTATTTCTTTATAAATTTTAAATTGGCCAATATCGATAACAAGGTCCAAGGGTATAAAAATAATAATAATTATCAAACCATTTTTCCATTCATGGTTTTCCTTAACTATTAGATAATTAAATTAAAGTATTATTAAATACATATTTACATATATCCTGTCATTTAGATTTCTTAATTTCTAACCTATTCCAAACATTACAAACTCATGCTATCCTGAATACCAACAGATATCCCATTGTGATGGCTATGCAAAACCTCAAAAGTCCTGACACTAATCTTTTCATTATCTAATATATTTGAAAACGCCCAATCAATATGTGTATCCATATTGGTAGTGGACGTTTTCAACTTTATCCTTTGCGAATCAAAAAATTATAAATACTCCTACACCTGTTAAAGGTTTTGAGGCACAAATGAAAGTCACCTAAAACTAGCAACGCTTCCCCTAAATCACATAAACTAGAAAATTTCTGAATTATCTCCTCAAATTCTATTTTAAATGCGGACAGAGGAAAGTCTGGACTTTTATATAATATAAGAAAACTAATGGCATCAAACCTCAAACTCAAAAACTACTGAGCCAAAAGTTTTTCTACTGCTAAAGGTATAGGAATCTCTATCTACTAGCTCGTTCTTTACATAAATTATGATGCCTGTTAAAGTTGAACCACAATAGTGTACCCAGGTATTTCTACAGTTCAAGCTCTGAGTATTATGGGAGAAAATGTTAAGGGCAGAACTGTTAATTAAATAATCGTAATGAGTACACAGTAGTTTTTCAGTCCGCAATTTTTTCAATTGGGCTTTCAATTTATCATTATTTTGGGGAGACTTAGGAGGAACAAAGTTCCCAATAATGAATAATCCTAAAGCAGTAGTTGCTCTACTGCAAGCTACGTATAATGCAGCACGCTGCATTCTGGAATTAGCATGGACTACCACTTTGCCATACGTAGCTCCCTGACTCTTATGAATTGTGATGCCTTCAGCAAGCACAATTGAAAACTGCCTACGGTCAATGTCAATTTGTGCGTTATTTGAATATTGAAAACTGCGAACAATTTTCTGAATAGGAGTCCATGAAGGATCTGTACGATGTGTACACTTCGAACACGCAGATTCTCCTACAGTTTCTTCTGTAAATTTCATCCATAAAATGTTGGGAGTGTTGGATGTATTGAAATCTATTTGCATCAACACACCTGATGCCCCGTTTACTAATCCATCCCCTGTGTCTACATTGACCGTCATCATGTACTTGGCAGTATTTTTTAGGAGAAGAGACGTACAGAGTCCCTGTGTAATGGAAGCTTTAAAACCCTTCACTTCTTTTAATATTCTTTGTTTCCTAGCTGGTTCTAAATGGCCAGCCGTAATAAAATCTTCAGCAGTAGAGAAAAATTGCTCAGTAGCAATTGAGTTAAGTTTCCTTACATTGAATAAATCTACTTCATTATTATTACTAAACAGATGAATTGCATTATCGGGCACTGCCGATGGTTCGCATATTCTAGATTGGAAAAGGACAATATCATCGGCTGTCATACAACCCGATGCAATATTATTTAAGGCAGAAGCGAAAAGCTGATCGTCATGTTGAGGCATTATCTCTGTGAGCTCAAAATACAAAAAAAGGTCCCAGAGATACGTACCAAATATTTAATGATAAGGGTCAGTGGTATTTGGATCGAAAATCCAACTACCTCCTACCGGCTGTAACTGTCTAAGATCACCGAATACGATGATAGAAACACCACCAAAAGGAGAAGTATTTTTGTAAATTTGCTTCAAACGGGAATATAAATATGAAAACATTAGAGAGCTAACCATTGATATTTCATTAATAATAATTAATTTAAGATGGATTAACCTTGAATGAAGGGTATTAACTAAATCATGGCTTAAGGCGTTTAGAGGTGCTGGGCGAGATTGAATAACAGGAAGTGAAAACATGGAATGCAGTGTCGAACCACTAATTCTGAATAGTGCTTTTTCTGTTGATGCACATGAGAGGATCAGCTCCTGGTATACTCTTATACATTACGTATAATGACTGAATAATTGCTGATATAAGTCGACTCTTTCCGACTCTGGCACCGCCTCCAACAAATTCATAAAAGACTATATTGATTTTGGCATTATGCAAAGCATGTGTAAAATATAGCTTCTGCTTTAAATTAAGAGATCTAACTACGAGGGTCGTTTGATAAGTCCGTGACTTTTTGAATAAAATATATTTTTTTCGTCAAAGAAGCGTTTTATTTCTCAACATAATCTCCTTTTAGCTCTATACATTTAGTCCAGCGTTTTTCCAATTTTTTTATTCCTTCCAAATAATAGGTTTTCTCAAGGCCCTCAAAATAGTCGTTTGTTTCTGTGATGACCTCTTCATTTGACCCGAATCTCTTACCGCCGAGCCATTTCTTCATGTTTGGAAACAAAAAATAGTCACAGGGGGCTAAATCTGGAGAATATGCTGGATGGGGTAGCAGTTCGTAGCCCAATTTATGAAATTTTGCCATGCTGACTACACACGTGTGCACCCGTGCATTGTCCTGATGGAACAGCACTTTTTTTCGCCAAATGCGGTCGTTTCTGCTTCAAATCAATATCGAATCTGTCCAAAAGCTCTGAATAATATTCGCCGGTGATCGTTTTACCCTTTTCAAGGTAATCGATGTGAATGATACCTTGTGCATCCCAAAAAACTGTGGCCATGACCTTGTTGGCCGACAGACCCACCTTGGCCTTCTTTGGTGCACGTTCACCCGGAGAAACCCACTGTCTTGATTGTTCTTTGGTCTCTGGTGTGGTGTGGTGGATCCATGTTTCGTCTACGGTAACGAAACGGCGCAAAAATTCGTTTGGATTGCGGTTGAACATCGCCAAACACTCCTTTGAAATGGTCACACGGTTGCGCTTATGGTCGTGTGTGAGCAATCGCGGCACCCATCGCGCGGAAAGCTTTTCATGTCCAAATATTCATGTAAAATGTGATGTACCCGTTCAGTTGAGATGCCTACAGCCTCAGCTACCTCACGCACTTTCATTCTCCGATCATCCAATATCATTCCATGGATTTTGTCGACGATTTCTGGCATGACGACCTCTTTTGGGTGACCTGAACGTTCGGCATCACTTGTACTGGTACGACCACAACGGAACTCAGTAAACCATTTCTTAACCATTGAAATCGATGGTGCAGAGTCCCCATAATATTTATCAAGTCTTTCCTTGGTTTCGGTGATGGATTTTTTACGCAAAAAATAATGCTTAATTAGCACACGAAATTCACTTTTTTCCATTTTCGTTAAAATTCACGAGATCGTCTGCTTTCAATGCCTATAAAACGCAAACTAAGAAACGCAGCTTTCTCAAAATTTTACAGTCAGCTGTTAATCGATAACTGCTGACAGGAGCAGTGTTGTATTTAGAGCAGGTGCGCGGCAAATACAAAAAGTCACGGACTTATCAAACGACCCTCGTATATTAGCTAAGCTTTCCTGAGAAACTAAGGCTGGAAGCTTAATAAAATGGACATTACTATCTTCATCATTCATAGCAATATTTCCATCCACATTTAAAACATTTAGATGTGGATCTATTTCAGGCAATCCTAAAACTGTAAAGCCATCATCTACTAGTTCCTGTTCTCCTACTTGATTATTCTCATTTTCTGCTTCCTCTCTTAAGTAGCTCAGAGCATCTTCTACAATAGTTCCCTATCATCTAGTAAACTATATTTTCTGCGATTGTTCTCTACTAACTCCTGATTTTCCCTGCAGAACAATTCACAGTCATGTGTGACTAAATCCAAATGCTCATCTCGCCATGTCAAAGTGATCTGCATTTTCTTAGCTATAAAAAGCTGCAAAATCGGCTAGGCATAAGCTCTCTAAAACGTCTGGGCGCTGAATATAATGATCTAGAAGTCCTAAGTAAAAAATTGCGCTAAAGTCTTCGGGCAGATTTTGAAGTTGCTGTCAAGATTTCAGCATTCTGACCCGTTTTTCTGGAACTTGTGTATTGTGGTATGCGTACATATCGAGAGTACACTGTACTCAGAATACTTACATAAATCAGTCATATAACTACATACGCATTGGCAGTGCTAGCATAAACAATATTGTTCAAGTGGAAGTGTTATATGATCGCCCACTTGAACAGCACACTGCATAAGTGCATGGTCAGCATTCCCCCGCTAACCAAATGCCGCTATGTACATAATGTGCGCACATAGCATTCTCTCTCAACTCCCTTTACATAAGTAAAAGAGAGTGCAGCCGCTTCTCTGCCGGCTTCACCAGGCAGCTAAGACGCACTTCGTAGCCTAAGCGGAATATTGTATTAGCTTTAAGAATCAGTTCAGTTTTACAACAGAAAGACATCACTTGACAATCTAAATAAACGGAGCTAAGCTCCAAGTAAACCAAGAGTAAATTGTGTCTTCAACTCCCTTTACATAAGTAAAAGAGAGTGCAGCCGCTTCTCTGCCGGCTTCACCAGGCAGCTAAGACGCACTTCGTAGCCTAAGCGGAATATTGTATTAGCTTTAAGAATCAGCTCAGTTTTACAACAGAAAGACATCAGTTGACAATCTAAATAAACGGAGCTAAGCTCCAAGTAAACCAAGAGTAAATTGTGTCTTCGTATCCAATCTACATCTGGCGGATCCTTCATAAACATGGCGACCGTGACAGGACACAAGGCCTAAGGACTACGGAGGACCCAGGACCTAAGGCCTAAGGACTACGGAGGAGATTGCACCACAAAAATCGTACGGTGTTTCGTGCTTTGCTCTGACAGAACAAAAACAATAACGACGACGAGAGCACACGACAGCTGCTTGCACACAATCAACAGATAATTCTCACTGGACTGAACTGGGAAGGCAGATGGAAAACAAAAATCTGAGTGGGTAGAGTAAGCCAATAGGAGTAAGCCAATGCGGCAAAAACTAAAAAAGAGAATAGCTCACCTAACGTGGCTATTATATTCTCAAACGCCACCACCAGCCTGGTCAACTGCTCGCAAATTACAAGCGGAGCTTGACTTTCTGCAACAAGAGTTACCAAAAGCGCCAGTAACAAACCAAAGCCAAACTCTCTCACTCATTAAACCCACATATGAATCGAAAACTAAAACTATAACACCACCACCCAGAGCCAGCATACCAGTCTACAGAGAACACTGCCCGTTGGACTGCGAGGGACCATGGAGCACCTATTGCGTATACACCTGCAATCATCGTAAGGACCCCAACCAGCCGAAGGAGGCCTGTGCAACAACAGCAGCTTGTGCAGTACCGGCACCGCTTAACGCATCAAGTTAAGCCTCTAGCCAACAACAGCAGCAGCAACAACTACGTACGGAAAGGAAAAGGGAACCGACAGCGCTTCCAAGAGCGCAATTTTTTTTTTAATAGCACTACGATGCAAAATTTTTTGGATTGCACTGCGATGCATATTTTTTTTTCCCTATCTATAAAAAAAAAATTGTAAAATTGAGCGAAAACACTTCTGCTCAATTAACCGTATACCCTTTAAAGCTATACAAAAACAAAAGGCAGGAACATATGTTAAAATTACAAGTAAAAAACTTAAAATAAGAATTAATAAACATAAATTTCAAAGACTAAAAATACAAACCTGAAAGAAATTTTAGCGTAAATGTCAATAGTGACAAATAGAATATATAAAGAAGAAATTTATGAATATAATGAAGAAATCCTGAAACCCAATATGGGCTTAATCGATACAAAAACAGTGGATTCCACTGCTAACGTAATAAACAAATTGGAAATCGACTCAAACAACTTAAGCTATATAACAATAATTCTGTTAGCAATTTTCATACTAATGATGATACATGCACTTATAAAAGTTTATAAGCTCCACAATAAATGCTTAAAGAAACGATATAATAGCAGCGCCGATGGCCTAGAAACAATTTAAATAATGATGTCATTATTGATAGAAAAATAATAATAAAATCAAAAATTTTTAATACTTAAAAATGTTTCAAATAATTTATGGATTGGCAAAACTTAATAGCCATCTTAAATGAAATAAAAGAAAAATTTAATAGGTCATATGAATGTTTGTCTCAAAATAGGACAATTTATTTATTTATTTATTTAACGTCAACTAAAACAGTCGACTTAAAATTAAAATTAAAAATTAGATTACATCAAATTAAAATTGCAGATTTTTAAAAAAAAAAAAGTAAATAATTTAGAATTTGAAATTAAAATTTTGCAATAAGTCAAGAATTAAAATTAATTAAGATTATATATGTATTTTTAAATTTTGGCTGGGGATAACAAAACAAGAATTCTCGATCCAACATTTGCTGCAAAGGATTGGGGAAAACCCAGTAAAACCCAATCAGATCGGTAGATTAATATTAGTTGTTAGCATGTAGTGTTAATTGATTGAGGATAGACAGTTTAACAGAGTAAAGGGAGGACTCGGAGTTGAAAACTCTAGACAGTCTGTTGTAGTCAGCACAGAGAACTCGGAAGGGATCATGCAAGCTATAGTTAGTATTACAAAAGGCCAAGGATAGTGGCATAAGATTACGAGTAACTCTAGAAGGAATACAGAAATTAAGTTGAGTAAGCAGAGTAGGGGAATCTATATTGTACTTTATTAGCTTTACAATAAAAATAACGCCTAACATAATACGACGGTTAGTTAAGGAAGGTAGGTTAATTAGAAGGAGTCTACTAGAGTATGGTGGTAAGTCTACACCCGGAGTAGTGTGTGTCAAACAGAGTTTCACATCATCAGCATACATAAGAATGTTAGAGTGAAGGAGTATTGAAGGAAGATCGTTAATAAAAAGGTTAAATAGCAATGGTCCAAGGTGGCTGCCCTGAGGAACACCAGAAGTAACTAAGATCGGCTTAGAGAGACATTCTTTAAAAAGAACTCGTTGAGACCTGTTAGTTAAATAATCGGATATCCACAGAAGGAGCTTTTGAGGAAAACCAATCAAATTTAACTTATGAATTAAGAGATTATGATTTACGGAGTCAAATGCTTTACTGAAGTCAGTATAGACCACATCAGTTTGCATTTTATTTTATTCCGAAATCCTAGATTGATGTGAGATGAGAATTCTAAAAGATTAGTAGCTGTTGATCTTGCCTTTATAAACCCATGTTGATGGGGTGAAATTATAGATTTACACTTAAAAGTTAACTGGGCCGTAAAATTTTTTTCAAAAATCTTGGGAATTGCGGACATCTTGGAAATACATCTATAGTTCTTCACATCATGGTTAGAACCACTTTTGTGAAGAGGAATGGAAAAAGAGTTTTTCCAAATAGGTGGGAAATAACTATTGGATAGTGACAAGTCAAATAGCTTATGAATTGGATTCAAAATCGAATCAGCACAAAATCTAAGTACGCATGCTGGAATTCTGTCAGGGCCAGGAAAAAAAACGGGTTTTATCGATTTAATATCAATTAGTAGAGAGGTTTTGTCGATAAAAGGACAGAACACAGTGTTAAAATTTTCTATACTATAAGGGTATGGATGTAAAGGGGAACTATAAGGTTCTGTTAAATAAGTTGATTGAAAAAAGTCTGCAAACAAATCGGCAGCTGCCTGATCATTAGTTGCTTCCTTATTTTCGTATGATAGAGAGGGAGGAAATCTACTTGATTTACGTTTTAAGTTAACAAAGTTATAAAACTGCTTTGGGTCCTGAGCAAACTGCAAACGGCAGCGACGCAAATACTTTTTGTAACAATTTGCGTTCAGAGCAATAAAGTTTGCTCTTGCAGCAATATAACGTGTAAAATCGGAAGGATTACGAGTTAATTTAAACTTTTTAAAATACCGCGATTTCAAATTTTTTAGCCTTACTAGCTCACGTGAAAACCAAGGAGGCCTATTTGACTTTACGGGAAAAGTAACAGGAACACATTGATCAAAAAATGAGTTCATAGAGGAATAAATAAATGAAATGCATTCATCAGAACTTGAATAAAGAAATGACCAATCATGTTCCAAAATTAAACAATTCAATTTTTGAAAATCGGTCCTACGAAAACAACGTGATTTTATTATAGAGGAAACAGTTGCAGATTGCATTGAAGTTGGCAGAGTTAGAAGCAGGTCCAATGTAGGATGATAGGGATCTTCAGGAAGAACTAAGGGATTCATTCTAGAGATAGTGTTTAGTAAAATGTCAGAAGAGAAAATTAAATCAAGCATTCTACCACTACAATTAGGAACAGTATTTATTTGATAAAAAGATAGCTCCGAAAGGCCATTTAAGAAAGAGTTAAATACAGAGGGCACCAATATATCTGATTGAGATGACCAAGTAACTTCTGGTAAGTTGAAATCACCAAAAACTAGCAGATAATCTCTATCAGATAGTTTAGAGGCAACTGATTGGATAGATGAAAGATGGTCTAGGTAGGTAGACAGATATTTATTTATTTATTTATTTATTTATTTATTTAACGTCAACTAAAACAGTCGACTTAAAATTAAAATTAAAAATTAGATTACATCGAATTAAAATTGAAGATTTAAAAAAAAAAGAGAAAATAATTTAGAATTTGAAATTAAAATTTTGCAATAAGTTTAGAATTAAAATTAATTAAGAGTATATATTTTTAAATTTAAGCTGGGGATAACAAAACAAGAATTCTCGATCCAACATTTGCTGCAAAGGATTGGGGAAAACCCAGTAAAACCCAATCAGACCGGTAGATTAATATTAGTTGTTAGCATGTAGTGTTAATTGATTGAGGATAGACAGTTTAACAGAGTAAAGGGAGGACTCGGAGTTGAAAACTCTAGACAGTCTGTTGTAGTCAGCACAGAGAACTCGGAAGGGATCATGCAAGCTATAGTTAGTATTACAAAAGGCCAAGGATAGTGGCATAAAATTACGAGTAACTCTAGAAGGAATACAGAAATTAAGTTGAGTAAGCATAGTAGGGGAATCTATATTGTACTTTATTAGCTTTACAATAAAAATAACGCCTAACATAATACGACGGTTAGTTAAGGAAGGTAGGTTAATTAGAAGGAGTCGACTAGAGTATGGTGGTAAGTCTACACCCGGAACCCAATTAAAACTGCGCAAGGCAAAGAGTAGAAACTGCTTTTGAACAGACTCAATTCTATCTTGGTGAAAATGGTATTGCGGCGACCACACGCAAGACCCATATTCAAGAGTTGGACGAACAAGAGAAGTGTAAAGCAACTTCGTCGTGTAAGGATCCTCGAATTCTTTGGCCCATCTTTTGATGAACCCGAGTAGTCGAAATGCCTTATTGACAATTTGTGTAATGTGACGATCAAATTTCAATTTATGATCAAAGAGGATACCTAAATCAGCTACTTCAGATATTCTTAAGAGTGGGGTTAGGTTAAGATTGTAATCGATGACATGATAGTTACATCTGTAAAATGACATAACCTTGCACTTCAAACAGTTAAGATGCAGCAGATTATGGCTGCACCATTCAAAAAACAAATCAAGATCTGTTTGAAGAAGGTTATTTGCTGGATAATTGTGTGTCAAACAGAGTTTCACATCATCAGCATACATAAGAATGTTAGAGTGAAGGAGTATTGAAGGAAGATCGTTAATAAAAAGGTTAAATAGCAATGGTCCAAGGTGGCTGCCCTGAGGAACACCAGAAGTAACTAAGATCGGCTTAGAGAGACATTCTTTAAAAAGATCTCGTTGAGACCTGTTAGTTAAATAATCAGATATCCACAGAAGGAGCTTTTGAGGAAAACCAATCAAATTTAACTTATGAATTAAGAGATTATGATTTACGGAGTCAAATGCTTTACTGAAGTCAGTATAGACCACATCAGTTTGCATTTTGTTCCGAAATCCTAGATTGATGTGAGATGAGAATTCTAAAAGATTAGTAGCTGTTGATCTTGCCTTTATAAACCCATGTTGATGGGGTGAAATTATAGATTTACACATAAAAGTTAACTGGGCTGTAAAATTTTTTTGAAAAATCTTAGGAATTGCGGACAACTTGGAAATACATCTATAGTTCTTCACATCATGGTTGGAACCACTTTTGTGAAGAGGAATGGAAAAAGAGTTTTTCCAAATAGGTGGGAAATAACTATTGGATAGTGACAAGTCAAATAGCTTATGAATTGGATTCAAAATCGAATCAGCACAAAATCTAAGTACGCATGCTGGAATTCCGTCAGGGCCAGGAGAAAAAACGGGTTTTATCGATTTAAGATCAATTAGTAGAGAGGTTTTGTTGATAGAAGGACAGAAGACAGTGTTAAAATTTTCTATACTATAAGGGTATGGATGTAAAGGGGAACTATAAGGTTCTGTTAAATAAGTTGATTGAAAAAGTCTGCAAACAAATCGGCAGCTGCCTGATCATTAGTTGCTTCCTTATTTTCGTATGATAGAGAGGGAGGAAATCTACTTGATTTACGTTTTAAGTTAACAAAGTTATAAAACTGCTTTGGGTCCTGAGCAAACTGCAAACGGCAGCGACGCAAATACTTTTTGTAACAATTTGCGTTCAGAGCAATAAAGTTTGCTCTTGCAGCAATATAACGTGTAAAATCGGAAGGATTACGAGTTAATTTAAACTTTTTAAAATACCGCGATTTCAAATTTTTTAGCCTTACTACCTCACGTTAAAACCAAGGAGGCCTATTTGATTTTACGGGAAAAGTAACAGGAACACATTGATCAAAAAATGAGTTCATAGAGGAATAAATAAATGAAATGCATTCATCAGAACATGAATAAAGAAATGACCAATCATGTTCCAAAATTAAACAATTCAATTTTTGGAAATCGGTCCTACGAAAACAACGTGATTTTGTTATAGGGGAAACAGTTGCAGTTTGCATAGAGGTTGGCAGAGTTAGAACCAGGTCCAATGTAGGATGATAGGGATCTTCAGGAAGAACTAAGGGATTCATTCTAGAGATAGTGTTTAGTAAAATGTCAGAAGAGAAAATTAAATCAAGCATTCTACCGCTACAATTAGGAACAGTATTTATTTGATAAAGAGATAGCTCCGAAAGGCCATTTAAGAAAGAGTTAAATACAGAGGGCACCAATATATCTGATTGAGATGACCAAGTAACTTCTGCTAAGTTGAAATCACCAATAACTAGCTGATAATCTCTATCAGATAGTTTGGAGGCAACAGATTGGATAGATGAAAGATGGTCCAGGTAGACAGACATATCAGATGATGGTGGAATATACGAACAGGTAATGTTATTTGAAATTTGACACATCGTCATTTTAACACATAAAAATTCTAAGGAAGAACCATGGTCCAATGGAACAAGTTCGGAAGGAAGATCTGACCTTACAGCTATAAGAACACCAACTCCGATTCGTGATAAACGATCACATCTGAAGGAGGTGTACTTATTAGGAAAAATTGAGCAGTTATCTACATCAGGTTTTAACCAGGTTTCAGTAAATATTAAAATTTGATGATCGAACGAAACACTATTCATAAACAATTTAGAGAGCTTAGAGTTTAGGCCTCTAACGTTTTGATAAGCTAAATAAAGATGGGAAATCTCTACTGGTTTTTTTATGCTCCACTAGAAGAAGAAGAGGCGCGAGAAGTTGAAGGAAGTGGTACCGCAGTTCGATTTTTTGGTTTTGGAGAATACTCTTTTACATATAAGTCAGGCGGCCAGAAGGCTCCGCTGCAAACAGATTGAAAATTGTCTGCAGGTATACTTATTTTGAAGGATGAGATATGTCGCGTGTAGTTAAATTTAAACTTTTCTACTACAATGTTAGGTAAAGAAATTTTTGATTGAATAAATGATTTTACATCTTCAATCGAAGTATCAGGTGCAAGGCGTGAAACGAAAACATGTTTCTTAGGTTTAACCGCGACAAGCGATTTAACGTTTGAAACAACCGTTTGCGTATTGACGGCAGTGATATCAAAAGAATTTTGAAGATTCTTTTTGGATAAAGGCGCGACTGGAGAGGTGACGATCAAAAGTGGTGGATCGCACAAAACAGCCGGGGCGGCTAGAGGAATGTTAGCAGACGTAGACGTAGAGAGGGTTAAGTTGGCAATAACTGGAGATGTTATACCTGAAGAAGTTGCCGGTGGAAGTGCGGAAGGCTCATCGGAACATTCGAAATTAGTAAATTTAGTTTCCATATCTGAAAATTCAGATTGGAGATTTGAAAATGCTGCACGCAGCTTTTCAAATTTTAATTTGGTCTCCCTAAGCATCTTACTCAAAGTCAGTTCTTTCACCCGACAAACTTCGCATGACCATTTCAGGCCAGAATCATTGCTGTTGAGGGTGTCTTTGATTCGTGCTGTTAAGCCGATGCATTTTATGTGATAGAATTTATCACACAACCAGCAAGAAACAAAGTCTGGCTTTGAATCGGCCTTGCATTTGCAAGAGGTTGCAGAGCACACCAGCATTTTTACTGCGGACTAATAAGCCTACAAAAAATATGGTAGGGAACACCAAAAAAACAAACAAGAATGTTAAAGCGAAACACAAAATATTAGTTCCAAAAGGAAAAAGTTAGAAAAGAGCAAGAAAGCAGAAAAATCTAATGATACACAGCTGGTTACCACTACTAGTATACCAGAGAGCGTAATAAAGCGTGAGAGCGAGAGCGCGAGACACGAAAACAAGAAAGAGCAACAACACAACTATAACTCTTAGCACAGCGCAGCCCTCTCAGAGAGCGATGTAAGCGCGAATGAGCGTGGGAGTGCGAAATAGGAGCAAAAACAAAGAATAACAAGACGCTTAAGACGCGTCAGATAATCAAGAATAAAAACTACTTTAAACACAATTTTAGTAGTTATGCCAGACTCCCGTGAATCTCACTTGTTAGCACAGACACTGTACACAAATTTAAAACACAATGAATATAGCAAATCACGTTAGTTTCTAGTTTAAAAAATAAAATAAGCAAAATAAAAACACAGCCGATCACCAATACAAATGATAAAATCCAGAAACAAACTGCCCATAAGCATACAACCATTCTGCTAGAATCCTTTAATCAGGTAAGATCCATTATACATAACCAAAGAGGGAAACTAGACAAAAAACAGTGGACAACAGTGTCCAAATTTCTGTTTAGACTAAGAAATAACCTGATAAATATCAAAGAAAGATACGATTTAAACATATCGATACCAACAATTCTAAATTCCCCTTTGACTCTAAGTGAAGAAGCAACAGAATCGCTAAATGATTCTGACTCTGAACTAGAAATCAAAGTAGAAGATCTGAACGATCTCACAATACCAGCACTATTGCAATTGCCGGAAGATTCAGAGAATATAGAAGATCAGGACATTGAATTAAGCAAAATGACGGACAATTCAACCGCTATTAGGGCCTACATAAGGAAAGTGTCGAGCGCAGTACCAGAGTTTGATGGACAAAAGATCCATCTTCAGAGGTTCATTATGGCCATCAAATTAGTAGACCTTGCAAAAGGGTCATTTGAGGACATTGCAGTCCAAGTTATAAAATCAAAATTGATTGGCAGTACTCTGAACCTGGTACTGAACGAGTCCACAATTGAAGCAATAATTAACAATTTGCAAACTTCAATTGTTGGAGAGACATCCCAAAACATCAAGGCAAAATTATCCACTATACAACAAAAAGTCAAAACAGCTACACAGTTTACAACCGAAATTAATAATTTACGTAAGCTTTTAGAAGCCTCGTATATCGATGAAGGTTTACCAAGTGAGCATGCCAATAGATTGAGTACTATGGATTCCATCGATGTTATGATTAAAAAGACCGAACACGAAAGTGTGAAAACTGTGCTAGAAGCAGGTACGTGCACAACTATGGATGCTGCCATAGGTGCGTACATACGAACTAACACCAGAGTAACCGGAAATGTGAATCATGTAATGTATTCCAAGAGAGGTTACTCTAACAGAGGCCAAGATTATAGAGGTAATGGTCGCGGCCGAGGCAATGGCCATTACAATAACCGTTACAACAACAATAACTACAATTACGGCAATAATGGCAACTCAAATAGAGGAAACCGAAACAATCGAAATAATAACAATGATAATGCTAGTGTGAGAGTAACCCAAAATATTTCGGGAAACTCGCAACAACCCTCAGATACACAGCAATAAATAAAGCTCATGTACATTCAATCAATCTAAGTATAAATATATTCATTGCATTTGACCATGGGGCAACAGAAAAAAGATTAATTTTATTAGTTGACAAAGGTGCAGATATTTCAATACTAAAAGAAGAAGCCGACTACTTCAATAGTATACAAGATGAAAGTATAATAAATATTCAAGGCATAAGCCAAGAGATTATTGAATCTAAGGGCTTAACCTCAATAGAGCTACAAACAGATAAATACATAATTCCTCACAATTTTCATATTGATAATCAACAATATTCCATACCATGTGATGGAATAATTGGCATTGATTTTATAAAAAAATTTAATTGCCAATTAGACTTCAAACCAAAAGAAGATTGGTTTATAATTAGACCCAATAACTTAAAATTTCCGATTTATGTTCCAATAACATACAACTCTGGTAATAATAGAATATTAGTAATAGAATATTAGTAATAATATTCTATTATTACCAGCGAGATCACAAGTTGTCCGAAAAATCAATATAACATCACTTGAAGATACAAATATATTGATCCCAAACCAAGAAATAGAAACAGGTATTTATGTAGCGAATACCATTTCAACATCAAACGATGTTTATGTCCGAATATTAAATATGCATCATGCTGATAAACTAGTAGATGCAAACAACTTAAAATATGAGCCATTTTCAAACTATGATGTGGTTCAACCAAATAAAGAGACAAGAGAACAAACTGTTATATCTCAATTGTCAAAAAATTTCCCACCACAATTCAAAACCCTGCTGAAAAAGCTTTGCAGTAGATACACGGACATATTTGGTCTGACAACAGAACCAATATCGGCTAATAATTTATACAAACAAAGATTGAGATTGAAAGATGATGAGCCAGTATATGTTAAAAATTATAGAAATCCTCAAAGTCAAAAAGACGAAATTCAAGAACAAGTACAAAAATTGATCGATGATAAAATAGTCGAACCATCAGTATCGGAATACAAAAGTCCATTACTATTAGTACCGAAAAAATCTCTTCCAGACTCAGATAAAAAGAAATGGCGATTAGTAATTGACTATCGTCAAATCAATAAAAAACTGTTGTCTGATAAATTTCCACTCCCTAGAATTGATGACATTTTGGATCAACTAGGTCGAGCCAAATATTTGTCATGCCTTGACTTGATGTCAGGTTTTCACCAAATTGAACTTGAGAGGAGTTCAAGAGATATAACTTCATTTTCAACAACAAACGGTTCATATCGTTTTACGCGATTACTTTTTGGATTGAAAATAGCGCCAAATTCTTTTCTAAGAATGATGAATATTGCATTTTCTGGCCTTGAGCCAACGCAAGCATTTATCTATATGGATGATTTGATAGTGATAGGTTGTTCCGAAAAGCATATGATTAAAAACTTATCAGATGTTTTTGTAAAATTTCCTGCATTTGTATACATACAATCTAAAATCTATTCTTTATGCGTGAAGTCACCTTTTTGGGACATAAATGCACGGATAGAGGAATACTGCCAGATGACAAGAAGTATGATGTCATTAAAAATTACCCAGTACCTCATGATGCAGATAGCGCAAGGCGTTTCATTGCATTTTGCAACTATTATAGAAGATTCATTAAAAACTTCGGGGAATATTCATGGCACATAACTAGACTATGTAAAAAGAATGTTCCTTTTAAATGGAAAGTAGACTGTCAAAAAGCATTTTTACACCTAAAAACAAAACTGATGGAACCTACTCTCTTACAATACCCCGATTTTAGTAAAGAATTTTGTATTACAACAGATGCTAGCAAAATGGCATGTGGTGCAGTTTTATCTCTATGCCACAATGGCCACCAACTTCCATCATTTACTAAGGGTGAGAGTAATAAAAGTACTACTGAGCAGCAATTAGCAGCAATACATTGGGCAATAACTCACTTCAGACCCTACATTTATGGTGAACATTTTACAGTCAAAACTGATCATAGGCCACTCACCTTTTTATTTTCAATGACTAATCCTGGCTCAAAATTGACTCGTATGAGACTTGAACTAGAGGAATATAATTTTACAGTTGAGTATCTGAGAGGTAAAGACAACTATGTTGCTGATGCGTTATCAAGAATAACCATCAAAGAATTAAAAAATATAACCGGAAATATTACAAAGTAGACAAAAATCCTGCGCAGGAGAAACAAACAAATCTGAATTGCATACGCAATCGATAGAAAAAGCTTCAATGCCCAACGTATACCAAGTCATCAATAATGACGAGGTACGTAAAATAGTGACCTTGCAAGTAAAAAATATGATATGTTTCTTTGAACATAGGAAAAGATTACTGCAAGATATGATGTCGATGATTTATATACAAATGGAGTTCTTGATTTAGATCAATTTTTCCAAAGGCTTGAAATGCAAGTATATATCAAATCAGTCATCTCAAAATGGCACCGTGGGAACATATCTTTGAATACGTTTCAATAGATAATTTTAAACAAAAAGACAATAAAATAGTAACAAAATTAAGAGTAGCGCTACTAAGCCCGGTGACTTTAATAAGCAATGAAAAAGAAAAAGAATCAATTTTGTCTACACTACATTATGATCCATTACAAAATGATCCATACAGGCATTGCAAAAACCTTGGCCAAGGGCAAAAGACATTATTTTTGGAAAGGTATGTCTAAACAAATAACAGACTACATCAAAAAATGTCAAAAATGCCAAAAAGCGAAAATAACAAAGCATACAAAGACCCCAATGACTTTAACTGAGACCCCTGAACATGCTTTCGACAGAGTGATAGTGGACACTATAGGTCCTCTACCAAAGTCGGAAAATGGCAACGAATATGCAGTCACTCTCATTTGTGACTTAACTAAATATTTAGTTGCAATTCCCATATCGAAAAAAAGCGCAAAAACAGTCGCTAAAGCAATTTTTGAATCTTTTATTCTTACTTACGGTCCAATGAAGACGTTCATTACGGACATGGGTACAGAGTATAAGAATTCAATCATCACAGATCTTTGCAAATATCTAAAAATTAAAAATATAACGTCTACCGCTCACCACCATCAAACAGTAGGTACAGTCGAAAGAAGTCATAGAACTTTAAATGAATACATACGATCTTACATATCGGTTGATAAAACCGATTGGGACGTATGGCTTCATTATTTCGTCTATTGTTTTAATACAACCCCTTCTATGGTACATAATTATTGTCCATATGAACTTGTTTTTGGTAGAACAAATAATTTACCCAGAAATTTCACAAATATAACTAGCATAGAACCAATATACAATATAGATGATTATGCTAAGGAAAGTAAATATAGATTAGAAATAGCATATAAAAGAGCTAGAACTATGCTTGAAGAGCATAAAAGAAAAAACAAGGAAAATTATGATTTACAAACAAAAAATATAGAAATAACAGTAGGAGATAAAGTCTTATTAAGAAATGAAGTAGGTCATAAATTAGATTTTAAATATACCGGACCCTATAAGGTAGAAAAGATAGAAGAAAGGGATAACATAACAATATCAAAAAATAAAAATAAAAAGCAAATAGTACATAAAGATCGATAAAAAATTTTTTATTCATAAATGACGTCATGATTTAAAAATGTTAAAACAAGGACAAAATATAAAAACAAAAAAAAAAAAAGAATGCTAGCATAAACAATAATGTTCAAGTGGAAGTGTTATATGATCACCCATTTGAAAAGCACACTGCATAAGTGCATGGTCAGCATTCCCACGCTAACCAAATTCCGCTATGTACATAATGTGCGCACATAGCATTCTCTCTCAACTCCCTTTACATAAGTAAAAGAGAGTGCAGCCGCTTCTCTGCCGGCTTCACCAGGCAGTTAAGACGCACTTCGTAGCCTAAGCGGAATATTGTAATAGCCTTAAGAATCAGTTCAGTTTTACAACAGAAAGACATCAGTTGACAATCTAAATAAACGGAGCTATGCTCCAAGTAAACCAAGAGTAAATTGTGTCTTCGTATCCAATCTACATCTGGCGGATCCTTCATCAACAGTATTAATATACACACTGGCACTACTGCTGGCGAACAAATGCATACCTAAACAGCAGTAGCCGTCTTCCTGAGAGGATATCTCAGTGCCAAATATAAATTTGTTACCTAAATGTTGTAACTTTTGCTTAATAGTTACATTGTTGTTGTCTTTAATCTCATTGATTGCCTCACGCATCAACATTGAGATACCTCTCTGCGACTTGTTTATATAATTAACGACATAGCTGCAGCAAGCATAGGGGTCTAAAATAAACTGAATATGGATATTTGATCGCTGCAACAAAAAGAGGTGCTTGTTATAAGCGTTAAGCTTGATTGCTGAAAAAGATCGCTTCAAAAAAACTTTTGGTTTCTTTATACTTGATCTTACAGCATTAACGTAGTCCTCATAACTAAGGTTAAGTTGATCGTAGGACAAAAAGTTGTTAAAATCGTTAAAACTTTCTATGCTTTTTCGAAATTCCTAAGATGCTCGGCCAAATTTGGAGCATTTTTTTCTAAAGGGAGGAGAATTTCTGTTTGAGGCATGGGAGGGTATGGGATACCAAATCTACAAATTTGTTTTGAGCAAGAGTGCCCGTGATTATGGAGTTGATACTCCAAATATGGAGCAACGTCCGGGCAACTAGAATTAGCAGTAATAAACTGATCAATAAAGGAGTACACAGGCTTAAATGTGAACTCATTCTTTAGGACGAGATTGGGGGCGTCTTTCAGCCAGAACATGCTATGTACCTGTGGAGAGTCTCTTTGCTGAAACTCCACTCGCCAAAGACACCGCCTTTCTTTTTCATCAGTTTAAAAACCTGTCTATATCGAAAATCGAAATATCTGGCACAGGTCACTGGGTCTGCTCTAATGAGAAGAGCTTTCTCATTAAACCCCAAAATTAACGCTTCTTCTTCGGATACTTCTAGCTTGTCTACATTTTTACATAGCAAGACTGAAAGCTCCAGCCACCTAGTTTCCGTTGCGGAAAATGTTATAAAAAAAGTTGGAAGCCCTACCTGCCTAATCATAGCCATCACTTTCTTTTTCTCGTCCTCCCAATGAACAGGAGACGTGCGAATACCTTTTAATAGCCTATAGCCATCATCACGAAGTATAAACCTATTTAAAGTTTCATCATTACGCACATCAGCATCCGAAATGCCTTAAGTGACAGAGTGCTTACGTAAGCAAATTGATCTGCTATTCTGCCTTATGCTAATCATTTCTAAATTTTTGAAGTTATGAAATAACCTATCAGTTCTACAACCTCTTCTATTAAAATTCCTAAGCTCTGATCTAACTATAGTTGTAAAACTTTCCTGACATTTCCTTTTAATGCCTGCAAATATTGTGGGAAAAGCCAGCTCCTCTGAATCACAATCGGTTATCATGTCAAGAGGTCGCTGACCCTCACCTGGTCCTATAGCAATTCGTGGAATACCTATGTTTTCAACAGGGTAATTTTCCACGACGATTTCTTGAACTCCTGGATTCAACTCTACCTCTTCTTCTACAACTCTATGCTCATTAGGTTGTGCTGCCTTTTCTAACATTTGACACACAATGTCCCTGTCGTCTGCTGACGCAACAAATGGTACAGTCTCAGCAGAGTAAGAAGACAACCACTCTTCATTGATAGTAACCTGGTGCTTCTTATAAAGTTCTGTGTTCACTAAATACCGAATTATCTATCTTTGAGGGCCTTATGGTTTCAGCCATGAAATCATGGTTATACTCCATCCTAAGCTTAAGATGAATCTAAACTACAATACTTCGGCTTCATTAAATTCCCTGTTACATTATGCTATTAGGCAATCTAAACAAGTTTTAATTTGCGATATCCTATCATCTGGAAGAGTATTCGCACGTTCCACTCTATTGCGGGACGCGTTTCTCCTATTCTCTGCTATCCTATTGGTGCAACTACTCCTATATAGACTCACTCTTTGCGACATATTCCTATGGGCTTCAAAGGCCTCACGTTGAGCTCGAATTTGAGCACTGCGGCGTGGACAAGTATTGCGTGCCTGCTCAACAATCCTGCGAATAGGGTTGTTTCTAACCTGAGACTTTTGACTTCTATCTATTGCCCTTTCTAAAATTCGCGTCTCCTGATTTTGTCGCTGAATCGCCCTTTTAACAACATCTCGTCCTCTTTCGTTGGACCTGAATTGTGGACATTGCCTACGCCTCGATCGACGCAAAGTATTGGCAAGTTGTTCGGCATTTCCAGTTGAATGATCAGTTCGTCGAACACGGCGATGAACTGCATCCTGACCTCTTTCTGAGATCGAAACTCAGCATCTTGCCTACGCCTCGAACGTCGCGAAGTGTTGGCAAGTTGTTCTTGTAATCTGATTGGCAAGAGGCCCGAAGAGTAGAGTGACGAATTGTGTCCGGTAATTGCTCAAACGATTTCTTTTTCGCTGTGTTTGACGCCTATTGTAATCTGACTATAAGTTTAAAAATAATATATATGTTAAAAATAAAATTCTTATTAATTAATTTAATTTGAATATATTTTTATCAAAAATTGTAGAGTTTTGGCGACCTTTCTTTGTCATCATATTGGTGGCTGGCTCGAGGTCAAGTAAATAAAATAAATATTTTCTTTTTTCCGATATATGTATTTCGGTTACACGTCGGTAACCGTCTTCAGGGCAAAAACACAAAATGTACAAAATTGGATTTTTAACAATGTTTCTCTAAAACTAAATTAAACAATACTAAGTTACATTCATATATTTTTCACGTCTGCTCTTGCGGGCGCGGAATTCCTAACTGGCTTAATAAGTAAATGTCAGTACATGAGAGCGCAGTTTTCTGTGTCCGTTTCATAGTTTAATCTATCTCGTATTGGATCAATCAGATCAAAATGGAGACAAATACAACAATACACTGTGATACCTGAACAAACTTTCTTAGAAATATTTATATTCTGCATTATGGAAAACAGATATTTTAAATATGAAGACACATTTTTCTCACAGTTAAAAGGTATGCTAATGGGCTCCCCAGTTTATGTTGATGACCTTTTTGCGATTACAAACTCCAACGAAAGAGAAAACATACTACTTGAATTAAATTCCTACCATAAAAATGACAAACTACCATATCTGGATTTCATAATGAATAGAGGAAAATTAAAAATTAAATGGTATAAAAAACCGATGGCTTCTGGAAGACTTATAAACTACAATTCAAAACACCCAAGGACGATGATAATAAATACAGCAAGAGGCTGTATAAAACGCATGTTTGACATATCTGACAAAATATATCACAAGGAAATTAAAAAGGAAATAACAGAAATACTAACAGACAATGATTTTCCAAAAACGCTAATCAAAAAACTAATTAAAAAATATAGAGAAACACCAAGAGAAACTACAAATAGACAAGTGAAATAATGTAGATCTCTAATCTATGTACCTACGTTATCAGAACGATTAATGAGATCTGATTGTTACAATAATACAGAAATACAAATAGCACATAAAACGTTTCACACATTAAAACATTTCTACAATAATACTAAGTCCAAAATAGATCAACAAGATAAAAACAATGTAATTTATAAAATTCCTTGCAGTGGCAACAGTACGGAAACATGCAATGGTGTATACGTAGGAACGACGAAACTAAAATTGAAAACAAGATTAACACAACACAAATCTGATTTTAAATTACGACATCAATGTACAACACAAAAAACAGCTCTTATGTCCCACTGTGCAAACAAACGTCACTCTCCGAATTTTGAGTATAATTATTTATATATATAAATATATGTATATAAATATTTTAATAATTATATGTATATTATATATTATAATTATATTATAAATAAAAGTAAATATCTAATGATAGAACAAATAATAATAAAATTTAATAAAGAAAATAAAAATACACAAAGTGTGGAAAAAAGAAGAAATATATGTTGCATTCTGCGAATCGGCTGTGTTCGTTTTGGTTCCGATAAATAAGTGCGTTTTGTGTTTTGTTCCAGTTAGTGATTATTTAATAACTAATTATTTTGTGTGTGTACAGACAGCAGCGATACACTGGACCTTTTGCAACGAACGCCTACCTGGTGAGTACGTTCCTTGCGGGGATCCGCCAGAGCCCATATTGTCCCCCAACGACGTGCAGCTCCCGTCCACAATTTGTGCAGGACGAGCAGTGCAGCAGCAACGGCAGTTGAAGAAAAAAAAGAAACGTCTCATTAGTTATAAGTATTTAAAAAAATCATTGTTATTAGTTTTAAGTTATACGTTTGTAGTTTGTCTGAATGTTAGGTCCACGTGGATAGGATGGTAGGGTCTGAAGAATAAGAATAAATGTACCGTGTGAAATGATGAATTGCTAAGCACTTTTCCTGGGGGAGATAGAGCGGCCTTAGTTGGCCAGGAACGGGCTCGCCGACTTGGGTGATGCTCCGAAACTCCTGAGCGGGAATGTTACATGGCTGGGAGGGTGCGCGGTGACTTGGCTGAGTAGAGTAGTTGTGCCTGTAAACAAATCAAAATATTTTAAAATGTGCATTTTGTATGTTTACCTTTTGTTTTCAGTGATGCGTCTTTTGTGTAACTACCGATGGTTATCGATATTTTGGTGCGGATTGCAGGGCTGGAGGAAAAACCCCTCCCCTAGTGCTGCTAACAAAAGCAGTCCGCAACATAATGGCGCCCAATTTCAAAAATCGAGCAAAGATGTAGGCCAGTCAAGTCTGTGTCGAAATCTTTGCTAAAATCGATAGTCAGCGGTATTTAGGCGCCTCGCCGTAGCCTTGCTGATGTGACTCAGCGTATAACAAACTGCGGCACGTTGAATGTTCATATTCACGTTTGCGTAGGGAGTTGTGAACTGAGAAACATCAGTAAGTAGAGGTATTTGGATTTTGAGTCATATTGCCGGGCAGGCCGCGAGTCGTGTTCTACCAATGGTGGTGAAAACACTGTGTCGCGGACTTGGCCTGGGCCATGTCCAATATCCAGATGTGTTGCATGCAAATGTGACCGTTTTGTTTTCTGTTTGTTTAACATAGTAGATCGCCTGCCTTCGCTGGGCGTCCAGTTCCTTTAGTTCGGCTAATATAGCTGAATGAGGATTAGATGACCCGTAAATGCGTAGTGCTATACGCGATGCACCGCCTCACGGGCTAAAGGGACGCATTCCCAGTGAAAGCAGTGCTGATCGAACACCAGCCGCGTCCTTAACTGGCAACTGTCAACTTGCGTGACAGTTTGACCAGTTGACGAACGGTAGTGTGTTTTGTTTGTTTACACAACAGCCATAAGCGCGGAGTCGAATTGCGAGTACACCGGCACTAGTTGTTCCATCTCCCGTAACTATTTCGATAAGGTAAAAAAAAATAACATTTTCGTCTATATATTTATTATTTAATTATAACTTTATTAACTTATTTATTGCTTCATTGCATATTCATTTAATTACACATTTATTTGTTTATTAATATACATTAATATACATTTATTTATTCCTACTTTATTAATTTAAACTTATTTGGAGTATCATCTATCACATAAAAATTTATATCTATATTAATATATACATTTAATTTGGCAGGGTATCATAGTACTATTTAATAATTTCATTTAATAGTCACGTTTGCAAATAAGCGCGTACACTCACGCAATTATTTAGAAACACACACGATATTTTTGTTAATAGTATTTAAGATACATCCTCGCCTGCACACACACACAATTATTAATATCTTGGTTTTGAAATCTTGAACGCTTCGCCCCTGGTGGTATACCCTATAAAAAAAAAGTAAAATAAAAATAGTTAATATAAATGAAGAGAAAGATGTTGGCGGGCATTACCTGCGGTCGAGGGGGTCAGTACCAGAGGCGCGGGAGTCAACATGGTCCTCTGATGGAGACGGTGCAGTCGGTCCCCAGATGGCGTTGGCAACGGGGGGACTTCTTCGGACACCGAACAGGATAGCCAAAATCAACAGCCAATTGCGCGCAGAGCTTCCGACAGAAAGCAAGGAAGGCGCAGTTCCAGAATTATCCGGGAAACAGCCAGACGCCCTGAAAGAAAATTTGGACAGTGTGGTGAAATCAGCAGTTAATGTGGCATTAGCAACAGCAACACACACTTACCGGGAGGGCGAGAGAGTGGTACTGGATCCACATAAGGCACTCCACAATCAACAGTTGAATACAACTGCGTCAAGCTCTGCTTGACCGATTCCGCAGCCACCAAACGGAGCATGACCGGATGCACGAGCTCCTGCAACGGGAACAGCAGGCCGGAGAGAGCGTAGAGGACTACATCCACCACATGCGGAGGCTAGCATCAAGACTCAGCAAGCCCATGGCGAAGAGACACCTAGTCAAAATTATAAAAAAGGGTCTTAAAGAGAGTGTCCACGCTATGTCTACGCAATGGAAATCTTTACCGTGGATGAGCTACGGGATGAAGCAGCGGAAGTGGAGCGCGGTTTCGGGCGACGAGGACGCACTCCTAATGCGCAACAGACAGCGCCTCGCGCGAAACTCAACGCACACCAGGTGAATTACCGAGAAAGAGTGCTTGGCAGCGATCATGGCAATCCGGAAATTCCGACCGTACATCGAGGAAATCCTGCACAACCGACCACGCGAGTCTAAAGTGGTTAATTACCATGAAGGACCTTTCGGGCAGGCTGGCCAGGTGGTCACTGGTAGCAGATATGCTCTCACGTAACGTGGATGAGGTCCATATGGCTCCCACCGATCTGCTGGGTTTCGAGACCACGGCGTTCGGTGCGGAAGAGTACCAGGAACTGGTACGAGAGGCCAAGCTGAATAAGCCAGACCTAAGGACAGAGGATGGATTGCTGCTTAAACCAGTTGCGCAACCATGTCTCAGCGACGAAATCGAAGGATCGGGATGGAAACTATGGATTCCACCAGCCTTGACAGGGGCGTTGATCGCACGGGCTCACGAAGACCCGACAGCAGCGCACGGAGGACAAGCGAAGACTCTGGAGGTTCTCCGCCGTCAATACTATTGGCCGGGCATGGCCGTGCAAGTTCGGGACTATGTACGAGGATGCGAGGTCTGCAAGGAGACAAAGGCACCGAATCATCGCATGCAAGTGGGAATTGTCAAGAAAGTGGACACGGAGAGGCCCTTCCAGAGGATATATATAGATTTTCTGGGGAAGTATCCTCGGTCGAGAAGAGGACACGCCTATATCTTCATCGTGGTGGACCAATTCTCGAAGTTCACTTTTCTTAAGGCGATGCGAGAGGTGTCTGCAGCGTACCTTATAGAATTTCTGGTCCACGAGGTGTTCTTCAAGTTTGGTGTGCCCGAAGTCATCCATTCGGACAACGGGAAACAATTCACCGCTAAGATTTTTGAAGAGAAGATTAGAAATTTTGGCATAAGACACATCCGAACACCAGTATACTCACCATCGAGCAACGCATCGGAAAGGGTGAACCGTAGCGTGTTGTCGGCGATCCGTAGCTATTTAAAGGAGGATCACCGGGAGTGGGACGCGGCAACGGGAGAAACGCCGTTCTTTACGGTTTTCGGCCATCACCTCTACCTGAACGACAAATGCTACCGATTGGCTAGGAAGCTGAGGTCCATGTGCGACCATAAAATGGACGGTATGGCGCACAAGGACAAAATGACCATCATCCGAGCCCGAGTCCAAGACAAGCTCCACGACTCATACGAGGTAAGCAAGCTGCGCTATGACCAACGAGCAAGGACCTTCAACGCCACGCCCGGCCAACTTCGTGCTCAGCGACTTCTCGAAGAGCTTCAACGCGAAGTTTGCGAGGAAGTTCCTACGGGCGCGGGTGGTGAAGGCGGTCGGAAACAACGCGTACCTTCTCGAGGATCTACAAGGGCGACACCTTGGCGTATATCACGCAAAGGA
Source organism: Zaprionus ornatus (assembly GCA_018904035.1). Classification (NCBI taxonomy): domain Eukaryota; kingdom Metazoa; phylum Arthropoda; class Insecta; order Diptera; family Drosophilidae; genus Zaprionus; species Zaprionus ornatus. Next base: position 387,377 of record JAEIFZ010000032.1, on the reverse strand, counting down.
TATACGGGCGTGAGCACATGGCGACCCTGGAAAGGAAGATCACTTACCCAACAAACAGCAATGGACGCGTATCACATACTTACCCAGATGGCAGGCGCTCGGTTTAATTCGATGTGCAGAACGTGGGCCCCGCGTTGTGCGCCTGTTGGACTGCTTGGCGAGATTTGTGCCGGCCCAGCGAATGCAGAATCCCCCAATTATTTCGTCCCTTTGCGGGATCTTCTACGCCGTTCGAAATCTTGGGTGCTGTTGCATTCTGCGAATCGGCTGTGTTCGTTTTGGTTCCGATAAACATATATCGATGGACACAGCTGCCCTGGTATTAACAACATCTGCCAACGGAGGAAGCAGTGCGAGCCTTTACGAGGCCTTGGGCCTGTTAACAGTCAAATCGGTCACTGACCCAAGGTTCCCGTTTTGTCAAGCGCCGTTTGACCCGTCGGTAGATGTCCGAATGCCCAGACATATGACCGCCAACATCTTCTTCAAGGGCGGCCGAATCGTCAGTCACATTTGAGTGAGCGGTCGGCGCAGATAGGATCTGCACATAAATAAGTGCGTTTTGTGTTTTGTTCCAGTTAGTGATTATTTAAGAACTAATTATTTTGTGTGTCTGCAGAAAAAAAAAAGAAACGTCTCATTAGTTATAAGTATTTAAAAAAATCATTGTTATTAGTTTTAAGTTATACGTTAGTAGTTTGTCTGAATGTTAGGTCCACGTGGATAGGATGGTAGGGTCTGAAGAATAAGAATAAATGTACCGTGTGAAATGATAAATTGCTAAGCACTTTTCCTAGTGGAGATGGAGCGGCCTTAGTTGGCCAGGAACGGACTCGCCGACTTGGGTGATGCTCCGAAACTCCTGAGCAGGAGTGTCACATGGCTGGGAGGGTGCGCGGTGACTTGGCTGTCACCAACGGCTATTGTTAGTGTTTGGTTGTCCCTCGTAGAGTATTGTGCCTGTAAACAAATCAAAATGTTTTAAAATGTGCATTTTGGTTTGTTTACCTTTTGTTTTCAGTGATGTGTCTTTTGTGTAAATACCGATGGTTATCGATATTTTGGTGCGGATTGCAGGGCTGGAGGAAAATCCCTCCCCTAGTGATGCTGAGCTAGCTGGCGCGGCCCTATCGAACAAAAGCAGTCCGCAACATATAAATCAAAGAAATAATAAATTAATCCTGCGAGTAGAGCTGGAAATACATCGATGTTTGCCTACATCGATGTTTAGATGTTTTTCAAAAAAAAACATCGATGTATCGATACATCGAACTTTTTTATTAAATTGATAAGAAAAACGTGTTTAGCTTACCAAATCGCTGCAAAGTAGTGACGGGTGTAGTTAGACGGCTGGTAGTTTTTCTTTACGATGGTAAAGCCTAAACATCGAACATCGATGTTTAAAAATCTCGATGTCTCCGATGTTTTGAAAACATCGATGTATCGATACATCGCCGATGTTCTTTCCAGCTCTACCTGCGAGCAATTCCAGCGAAAATTCCAATTTGAATCGCGGAAACGAACCGATACCGATATTCACGCACATTTCCACACACTTCAGAACAGTCTATACACACATATATGTATGCATGCACAAAAATACGTTACGCTGTGTACAGCATTCTTCTAAAATTGCGCGCCACGTTCCGGTCAGAGCGCAATCATTCATACACATAAACGAGAGGAACAGTCGAGCGGCACGCGACAGTGGGATACCCTTGGACGTATGTTGCCATAAAAAGTATCTAATTGTATAATATTAATCGGAAACTACAAATTAATCATAACACTGCAGTGCGCTGCCAGCTTGCATCAATTTCGATACGTTGTCAATAATTTATCGCCGCAATTTTCCTAGCGCAAGACTGCAAAAAGCGGTGTGAGCAGTATATATCGGTATTTCTTTATAAATTTTGAATTGGCCAATATCAATAACTTGCAATATATCGAGTAATCAAAATTAATATTTATTTAATTGCATTTTATACTTTTGTATGTTTTACTGACCCTAAAATATGAATTATTAAATAATAATCATATGTGCACGTAAGCATATTATGAATATTATGAATATGTACACAAGCATGTAAATACTTGCATACATTCATATTCATTTAGCACGCTACCTATTGGTTGAGTAATAGTATATATTTACCATATGCACATGTATTATCAGTAATTGACTCGTGCATGGAAAAGAAGAGTCGAGACACAGCTAGCACTTCCCGCTAGCATCGTTTGTCGTTTTCTTTCCTACGCAAGTATTTTAGTTCTGACGTCATCGACAACTTCTTTGCTGGTCGAAGGGTCGAAATGGTTTGTTTAATAACTTCAGTGTTAATTGTCCGATCCGATTGCAAGTAAGTTCATATAGTATTCATCTAAATATATACTAAGCAGAACGTTAAGAAATGAGTAAATCGCCATGTAAATCAAAATTGGGGGTTTGCGGGGGCGGTAGGCGTGTTATTTCAAATTTAAAATAAACTTTATCTGCGTATGGTATACAGGAATCTTCATGCTAAATTTGGTGTCCCTAGCTTTTGTAATAGTTGAGATCGGCGCGTTCATCCAGACAGACGGACAGACAGAAGGACATGGCTCAATCGACTTGGCTAGTGATCCTGAGCAAGAATATATGTATATACTTTATGGGGTCTCCGACGCCTCCTTCTGCCCGTTACATACATTTGCACAAAGTTAGTTTACCCTTTTTTGACCATTTTCAATGGTCCAAGGGTATAAAAAGAATTTAATAAGAGTTTCCGATTTAGATTTTAAAATTAAATTTTGCAATAAATCAAAAATTTAAAATTAATTAAAAATATTAACTAAAAATATGTATATATTTTTAAATTTAGGCTATCCCCAGCTATCCCCATAAAACAAGAATTCCCGATCCAACATTTGCAGCAAAGGATAGGGGAAAACCCAGTAAAACTCAATCAGGTCGGTAGATTAATATTAGTTGTTAGGATGTATAATTAATTGATTAAGGATAGACAGAAAAGGGAGGACTCGGGGTTGAAAACTCTGGACAGTCTGTTGTAGTCAGCACTGGGAACTCGAAAGGGTCATGCAAGCTGTAGTTAGTATTACAAAAGGCCAAGGATGGTGGCATAAAATTACGAGTAACTGTACAAGGAATACACAAATTAATTTGATTAAGCAGAGTAGGTGAATCTATATTGTAATTTATTAGCTTTACAATAAATATAACGCCTTATATAATAAGACGGTTAGTTAATTAGAAGGAGTCTACTAGAGTATGGTGGTAAGTCTACATCCGGAACCCAATTAAAACTGCGCAAGGCAAAGAGTAGAAACTGTTTTTGAACAGACTCAATTCTAATTTGGTGAATATGGTATTGAGGCGACCACATGCATTACCCATATCCAAGAGTTGGACGAATAGGAGAAGTGTAAAGCAACTTTGTCGTGTAAGGATCCTCGAACTTTTTGGCCCATCTTTTGATGAACCCAAGTAGTCGAAATGCCTTATTGACAATTTGTGTAATGTGACGATCAAATTTCAATTTATGATCAAAGAGGATACCTAAATCAGCTACTTCAGATATTCTTAAGAGTGGGGTTAAGTTAAGATTGTAATTGATGACATGATAGTTACATCTGTAAAATGGCATAACCTTACACTTCAAACAGTTAAGATGCAGCAGATTATGGCTGCACCATTCAAAAAACAAATCAAGATCTGTATGAAGAAGGTTATTTGCAGGATCACTGTGTGTCAAACAGAGTTTCACATCATCAGCATACATAAGAATGTTGGAGTGAAGGAGTATTGAAGGAAGAACGTTATTAAAAAGGTTAAATAGCATACTAAGCTCGGCTTAGAAAGACAGTCTTTAAAAAGAACTCGTTGAGACCTGTTAGTTAAATAATCAGATATCTACAAAGGAGCTTTTGGGGAAAACCAATCAAATTTAACTTATGAATTAAGAGATTATGATTTACGGAGTCAAATGATTTACTGAAGTCAGTATAGACCACATCAGTTTGCATTTTGTTGCGAAATCCTAAATTAATATGAGATGAAAATTCTAAAAGATTAGAAGCTGTTGATCTTGCCTTTATAAACCCATGTTTATGGGGTGAAATTATAGATTTACACATAAAAGTTTTGTGAAGAGGAATGGAAAAAGACTTTTTCCAAATAGGTGGAAAATAACTATTGGATAGTGACAAGTCAAGTAGCTTATGAATTGGTTTCAAAATCGAATCAGCACAAAATCTAAGTACGCATGCTGGAACTCCGTCAGGGCCAGGAGAGAAAACGGGTTTTATCGATTTAAAATCATTAAGTAAAGAGGTTTTGTCGATAGAAGGACAGAACACAGTGTTAAAATTTTATATACTATAAGGGTATGGATGTAATGTAGGGGAACTATAAGGTTCAGTTGAATAAGTTGATTGAAAAAGTCTGCAAACAAATCGGCGGCTGCCTGATCATCAGTTGCTTCCTTAATTTCGTATGATAGTGAGGGAGGAAATCTACTTGATTAACGTTTTAAGTTAACAAAGTTATAAAACTGCTTTGGGTCCTGAGCAAACTGCAAACGGCATCGACGCAAATACTTTTTGTAACAATTTGCATTCAGAGCAATAAAGTTTGCTCTTACAGCAATATAACGAGTAAAATCAGAAGGATTACAAGTTAACTTAAACTTTTTAAAATAGCGCGATTTTAAATTTTTCAGCCTTACTAACTCACGTGAAAACCACGGAGGCCTATTGGACTTTACGGGAAAAGTAACAGGAACACATTGATCAAAAAAGGAGTAATTAGAGGAATAAAAAAATGAAATGCATGTATTTAGCTTAGAACATGAATAAAGAAATGACCAATCATGTTCCAGAATTAAATAATTCAATTTTTGAAAATCGGTCCTACGAAAACAACGTGATTTTACTATAGGGGAAACAATTGCAGTTTGCATAGAAGTTGGCAGAGTTAGAAGCAGGTCCAATGTAGGATGATAGGGATCTTCAGGAAGAACTAAGGGATTCATTCTAGAGATAGTATTTAGTAAAATGTCAGAAGAAAAAATTAAATCAAGCAGTCTACCACTACAATTATGAACAGTGTTTATTTGATAAAGAGACAGCGCCAAGAGGCCATTTAAAAAAGAGTTAAATACAGAGGGCACCAATATATCGAATTGAGATGACCAAGTTACTTCTGATAAGTTGAAATCACCAAAAACTAGCAGATAATATCTATCAGATAGTTTTGAGGCAACATCGTCATTTTAACATATACAAATTCTAAGAAAGAACCATGGTCTAATGGAACAAGTTCGGAAGGAAGATCTGACTTTACAGCTATAAGAACACCACCTGCAATTCGTTATAAACGATCAAATCTGAAGGAGGTGTACTTATTAGGAAAAATTCAGCAGTTTTCTACATCAGGTTTAACCAGGTCTCGGTAAATATAAAAATTTGATGATAGAACTATATACTGTTCAAAAACAAATTAGAGAGCTTTGAGTTTAGGCCTCTAACGTTTTGATAAGCGAAATAAAGATGGGATATTTCTACTGTTTTTTGATGTCCCACTAGAAGAAGAAGAGGCGCGAGAAGTTGTAGGAAGCGGTACCGCAAATCGCCTTTTTAGTTTTGGACAATACTCCTTAATTAAGTCAGGTGGCCAAAAGGTTACGCTGCAAACAGATTGATTGATTTAACGTTTGAAATAAAAGTTTGAGTATTGAGGACAGTGTTATCGAAAGAATTTTTAAGATTCTCTTTGGATAAAGGCGCGACTGGAGAGGTGACGATAAAAAGTGGTGGATCGCACATAACAGCCGGGGCGGCTGGAGGAATGTTAGGAGACGTAGAAGGGGTTAAGTAGGCAATAACTGGAGATATTATACCTGAAGGAGTTTCCGGTGGAAGTGTGGAAGGCTCATCGGAACATTCGAAACTAGTAAATTGAATTTCCATATCCGAAATTTCAGATTGGAGATTTGATAATGCTGCACGCAGGTTTTCAAATTTCAATTTAGTCTCCCTAAGCATTTTACTCAATGTTAGTTCTTTCACTCGATAAACTTTGCATGTCCATTTCAGGCCAGATTCATTGTTGTTTAGGCAATCTTTAATTCGTACTGTTAGGCCGATGCATTTTATGTGATAGAATTTATCACACAACCAGCAGCAAACAAAGTCCGGCTTTGAATCGGCCTTGCACTTGCAAGAAGCTGCGGAGCACGCCAGCATTTTTATTACGAACTAATATGCCTTGAAAATAGGAACACCAAAAAAAACAAACAAAATGTTAAAGCGAATTACGCAAAATAAGTTCCAAAAGGAAAAAGTTAAAAAAAAGAGCAAGAAAGCAAAAGTAATCGAATGTTACACAGCTGGTTAGCACTAACACAAGCGTAGTTTACAAGAAACCGTAAGAAAGCGTGAGAACGCGTGACAGTGTAGGCACGAAAACAAGAAAAAGTAACAACACAGCTATAACAAGAGAGCCGTTAGGGTACACTCTTAGCACAGCGCAGCACACTCAGAGAGCGATGCAGGCGAAATGAGCGAAGGAGTGCGAATTAGAAACAAAAACAAAATAATAAGACGCTAAAGACGCGCCAGTTAATTAATAATAAAATTTACTTTAAACACAATAATAATGGTTCTACCAAACACCAGTGAATCCAGCTTGTTAGCACAGAGAACCAATCCACTGTTAAATCACAAATCCAAAACACAAGGAATACAGCAGATCGCGTTAATTTAAAGTTCAAAATAAAATAAGAGGATCGAAATTAAAACACAGCCGATCACCAAGAAAGTTAGCCGAGAATGAAATTACTTTAGAAAATTCATAAATTCATAAGTAGCTATTGAGCAGCTCTAATGAAATGGTGTGTGTATGTTCTTGGTATACCTTTTACCCTAGTAACTGATTCTAATGCGTTCATGATGACTATGAAAAAGAAAGAAGTTCCTTTAAGAGAAGCACGTTGAGCATTATATTTGCAAGATTTTGACTAAAAAAAGGGTCTAAGTTAAAGAATGCTGATGCTTTCAGCCGAGTGTCTTGCATTTTTATAACAGATACTTTGATCCACCGATTAAGAGAGGCCCAGTTGTAAGATGGGGGGATAAGAGGGGTTAGAGAATTGGTCTCTTAAGATTCATATGAAGATTTTTATATTCAAAAGCAAGTTCTATTTAAAGACCCAAATAAAGAACTCATGGTAGTCCCTGGTCAGATATAAAACCAGATAATTGTTACTGCTCATAGCCAAGGTCATTTCTCGTCTGCGAAATCGCAAGATTTTGTGATAAAGTCGTTCTACATTCCAAGATTCTCGTGTTGTAGATAGAAATGTTCGTTCCATAATAGTTAGCCCGAAATCTGGTAAAAAGAAGAGGTTTCTGACCGCAATCGTTTGTTGTATACCATATTGACCATGTTGGCTCAATGGAACTAACTAATAAGCGATATAATCACATTTTAGTAGTGGTAGATAGGTACGTGTACGTGTAGTTATAGAGTGCTTGAAAAAACAAGATGTTAATTTTGGGAAACCCTGGGATAGACATTCTGAATTTACCTCGAATTCCTTTAAAGAATATTGTGAGAATGAAAATATTCAACAATTATATCAGATGGATAGAACAGAGAGGGCAGTGCCCCCGATACAACGAGCCGTTCATGAGGAGCTCCGGGTTGTCGGGGTCCCCCACTAGAACTACAATTCCGGAAACTCTGTTTCGGCGGAAGCGAGGGGTTAGCAACAAAACTATCAACTGGAGTGTTGCTGTAGAGGTGGAGACCTTGGCCCCTACGCGAGTCGGACCTGACCTCGGCACTCCAGAACGAGAGTGCCCGTAACTATGGAGTTGATACTCCAAATATGGAGCAACTTCCGGGCAACTACAATATAATCAGCAGTAATAAACTGATCAATAAAGGACTTCACAGGCTTAAATGTGGACTCATTCTTTTGGTCGACCTTGGGGGCGTCTTTCAGCCAGAAAATGCCAAGTATATGTGGAGAGCCTCTTTGCTGAAACTCCACTCGCCAATAAAACTTGATTACCTGGTGACAACCAAAGACACCGCCTTCCTTTTTCATCAGCTTTAAAACCTGTCTATATCGAAAATCTAAATATCTGGCACAGGTCACTGGATCTGCTCTAACTTTTTGAAGTTATGAAATAATTTATCAGTTCTACAACCTCTTCTATCAAAATTCCTAAGCTCTGATCTAACTATAGTTGTAAAACTTTCCTGACATTTCCTTTTAATGCCTGCAAATATTGTGGGAAAAGCCAGCTCCTCTGAATCACAATCGGTTATCATGTCAAGAGGTCGCTGACCCTCTCCTGGTCCTATAGCAATTCGAGGAATACCTATGTTTTCAACAGGGAAATTTTAAATGACGGTTTCTTAACCACCTGGATTCTATAACTCTATCTCTTCTTCTACAGCTCTATGGTCATTAGGTTGTGCTGCCTTCTCTAACATTTGTTGTCGTCTGCTGACGCAACAAATGGTACAGTCTCAGCAGAGTAAGAAGACAACCACTGTTCATTGATAGTAAACTGGTGCTTCTTATAAAGTTCTGTGTTTACTAAATACCGAATTGCATCAACTATCTTTGAGCAATGAAATCATGGTTATACTCCATCGTAAGCTTAAGATGAATCTAAACTACTTCGGCTTCATTATATTCCCTGGGAAGGGAAGTTACAATATTTACAACTGGAATAGGCACATTGATCACTGCTCCTTTAATGGCACTTTGACGTCCATATCCAAGAGACTTTACGATCATAAAAGTAAGACGAGGAGAAATCAGCCTTTCTTCTAGAGGCGAAATCAGCCTTTCTTCTTAGGCCATTTGTAATAGAAGCCTTTGGTTTTTTCCCTGACTTAATACTGCGGCTGCAGGTTTTGCAAAAGCTAAACCAATTATTATGGGATGGAAACATAGACGAAAGATACAAAATATTTACACTATCTGCCTTGTAATAGAAGCCTTTGGTTTTTTCCCTGACTTAATACGGCGGCTGCAGGTTTTGCAAAAGCTAAACCTATTATTATGGGATGGAAACATAGAGGAAAGATACAAAATATTTACACTATCTGCCTCACTACACTTTTCCTCTATGACCTCTCGCGAAATTTTGTTCACTTGATGTGGAAACCACAAACCTTTGCAACATATGCAAACCTGATCGGGTCCCTGCTTGACTGTCTTATTAAAATTGGCTATTAGGCAATCTAAACTAGTTTTAACCTGCGATATCCTATTATCTGGAAGGGTATTCGCACGTTCCACTCTATTGCGGGACGCGTTTCTCCTATTCTCTGCTATCCTATTGGTGCAACTACTCCTATATAGACTCACTCTTTGCGACATATTCCTATGGGCTTCAAAGGCCTCACGTTGAGCTCGAATTTGAGCACTGCGGCGTGGACAAGTATTGCGTGCCTGCTCAACAATCCTGCAAATAGGGTTGTTTCTAACCTGAGACCTTTGACTTCTATCGATTGCCCTTTCTAAAATTCGCGTCTCCTGATTATGTCGCTGAATCGCCCTTCTAACAACATCTCGTCCTCTTTCGTTGGACCTGAATTGTGGACATTGCGTACGCCTCGATCGACGCAAAGTATTGGCAAGTTGTTCGGCATTTCCAGTTGAATGATCAGTTCATCGAACACGGCGATGAACTGCATCCTGACCTCTTTCTGATATCGAAACTCAGCATCTTGCCTACGCCTCGAACGACGCGAAGTGTTGGCAAGTTGTTCTTATAATCTGATTGGCGAAGAAGTCCGAAGAGTAGAGTGACGAATTGTGTCCGGTAATTGCTCAACGGCCCTAAATTTTCTATTACTCGATGCTGTTGACTATCTCTAACCCTTTCAGCTTCCCTAAATTCGAAATTTTTCCTGCGTTCTCTATGTGCCTCTAGATTATTTACTCGTTCCTGCTCAGAAAAATCTATATCTGACCTATTCAAACGATTTCTTTTTCGCTGTGTTTGACGCCTATTGTAAGCTGACTATATCTCGAGTCTAGGCATCTTCTAATATATAAGTTTTAAAATAATATATATGTTAAAAATAAAATTCTCATTAATTAATTTAATTTGAATATATATTTATCAAAAATTAATATATAGTTATATATATAACATAAAGTTAGTATATTTATTTATATATATAAATATATGTATATTATATATTATAGTTATATTATACATAAATGAAAGTAAATATCTAATGATAGAACAAATAATAATAAAATTTAATAAAGAAAATAAAAATAATCAAAGTGTGGAAAAAAGAAGAAATATAAATCAAAGAAATAATAAATTAATCCTGCGAGCAATTCCAGCGAAAATTCCAATTTGAATCGCGGAAACGAACCGATACCGATATTCACGCACAATTACACACACTTCAGAAGAGTCTATACACACATATATGTATGCATGCACAAAAATACGTTACGCTGTGTACCGCACTTTTCTCAAATTACGCGCCACGTTCCGGGCAGAGCGCAATCATTCATACACATAAAAAATGTTCCGTTAACGCATAAGACTCACACACGAGGATTTACTTATTATATACTCGACTTATATTAATTTGCATTAAATGGTAATTGCACCACGAATACGTGAGTTAATTATATATTATTTTATATATAATATCGAAAATACAAATGTTAATCAACAATCGACGACGACACCGAAAACGCCAATCGCAAACTACAAATTAACATAACACTAAAGCGCCCTGTCATCTTGCAACAATTATGATACATTGCCAATAATTTATCGCCGCAATTAAAAAGTGCGCGAAACCTTAAATTTAAAATAATGATATAAACAATCTAATATATATTACAAAATATACATATACCATACATAAATATACTCATAATATATCGTGAAATCTTAATTAATATATATTTAATAAACGGTGAATATATAAATTTTTAAATAATAATAATTATGTCTATATTATAAAGCTTATAAATACATTCATGCATACCGATCAACCACGCTATTATTATTATTATTATTATAAAAGAGGGAGTCTCCCAGCGGAGAAAGCGTGAGACACTGCGACCATGATGATCTTTTGTACCTAGAATGCTCTCCCTATCATGACAAAAGCTGTTCTGCTTCCCTAATGAAGCATTGCAGATCTTTTGTCGAGGAACGGACAATATTTTTTTTTTAAGTGGGACGTTGAATACAATGAATGTATTAGCAAGTGGCCCAAACGACACCAAGCCGATGCTTGTTGCGCGCGGAACCCAGACGAAGTCCACCTCCCGCCTGACCGACCGAGAGGCACCGTCGCATAACGGACGACACGGAAACGCGGTAAAAATGCGAGTAGAAACGCGAGAGAAAGAAAATTAACGCGATAGGGAATAAAAAGTCGAATAGAGGATACACGCGACATGCAAGTGAAGAATGAAAATTAAGAAAAAGAAGATAGAATGACGAGGAAGATACTATTACTAATTAATACTAATACTAATTACGTGCTAGATAGACAAGAATTAAAGACTTCATAGCAGCGATAGAGTTAGTGCTAGCTATGACGTGTTGAAGTTTATTGTAGTCCGAACATAATACCCTGAACGGATCGTGCAGTGCATAGTTCGATCTACAATAAGGAAGAGTTAGTGGAAGGTAATTACGTGTAAGGGACAGAGAAGTGTAGCTGCCTTACCAGGGTCTCACTGTCAATGTCACCTTGCATAAGGTTGTTAATAAATAAGACGCCTAGCATGGTTCTGCGATTGGTTGGGGAAGGCAGGTTTAATAATAGAAGTCTATTAGTATAGGAAGGCAGTCTTAAATTTTCATCCCAGTTAAGGCCACGTAAGGCAAAAAGTAAAAAGTTCTTTTGTACAGATTCTATGCGTTCCTTATGAATAGTGTACTGGGGACTTTTACCACAAAGGATGTCAGCTCAAGTAAATTTGTCGTAGTTGAACGACGCTTTATAAATCCGTGTTGAAAAGGAGAAATAACGGACATACAGGAATGTTGCAATTGAGGAATTATAACATTCTCGAAAAATTTAGGTATAGCCGACAATTTAGAGATACCTCTATAATTGCTTGCATCAGACTTGCTGCCCTTTTTATGAAGGGGAATAATAAAAGATTCTTTCCAAATAGAAGGAAAGAGTGAAGTTTCTAAGGACAATAGATAGTAAATATATAAATAAATAGTTTGAGCAATGGCTTACTTAAGGAGTTGGCACAGAACCGAAGTATACAAGCGGGAACACCGTCAGGGCCTGGTGAGAGGACTTACGATTACCACGTGCAGATGTTTCCTCCTTGTCCATACCAAGGCCGGACAGTCACATAAAATGTGTTTGGTTTTTTCGTCGTCCTCTTTGCAGAGCCTGCACTCCGCATCCGAGGACTAGCGCATTTTAGTGAGGTGATAGTTCACCAAGTGGTGGCCACTAAGGTTGCCAACAAGGAGGTCTCTCCTAGAGAGTAGCTTGGTCCTTCGAACAACTTTGGGATTGGTAAGCTCTTTAGCTTGCCGCATCCCTGGTTGGAAGAACCAGTAGCGTTCGGTCAATCAGTCCCTACGATCCGGGATTAGGGTTCTAAATTTTGCACCAAAGAAGAGTTCCTTGGTCATAGAATCTGATCTGGTGCAGATCTCTAAGCCAGGAATATCTTTGATTAAGCTAGCATGCTCTGATTCGGTAGATAGAAGCCCAGATTGAAGCTTGATTCTAAGAAGGCTCATAGCAGCAACTTCTTTTATGCGGATATGCAGCGGAGTCAGATTCAAAATCGATTCCATTGCTGCAGTGGGACAGGTGCGAAGTGCACCCGTTAAGGAAAGGCAAAGCAGCCTATGCAATTTCGTGCATTTATTGATGGCAGTGACCTGCGTAACCTTAGGCCACCACACAATAGCAGCGTAGGTTACGATCGGTCTTACCGTCATCTCAAATAACCACCGAATGGTGCAGGATTTGAGACCCCAGATTCTACCGAAGAGTCTTCTGCATGCCCACATGGCATGAGTAGCCTTTGATAGAGTGTTGTGAAGGTGGGAGTTCCAGTTTAGTCGTTTATCAAGATTTACCCCTTGATATTTGACTTCGACCAATGTCAATAGAGTATCGCTTAGTGAAGGGAACAATGATTGCCTTTTGTGGATTGATGCTAAGACCTACAATCCTAGCCAATCGCTTCCACGGCCTGTTCTGCAAGTATAATTATTAGCTCGTCGACTACTAGGGACCAGAGCAAAGGGGATAGGACCCCTCCCTAGGAGATAGTCCGGTGTTTGAGCATGGCGTCAATCCACCGGATTATGGGACGGACAATGTTCCTGCGCTCAAGCGCAGCAGAGATAGCCCGTGACCGGTGTTATCGAAAGCACCCTCTATATCAAGAAAAGAGCACAGAGCAATGTTCTTTGATATGAAGGCTTTTTCAATTTTTCCCACTAATTTGTGGAGAGCGACCTCTGTCGATCTACCGGCTATATACGCGAGCTTCGTAGAATGCAGAGGGTTGTTTTTTTTTGCAGAGAGCACCGAATGTGCATGTCTAAGAGCCTTTCCGCAGTCTTGAGCAGAAAGGAGGTAAGGCTGATCGGCCGATATGACTTAGGCTGGTCAAGAGGACGATTCCCCTGTTTGGGAATGAATACCACATTGACTCTCCTCCAAGAGTTGGGTATGTGTCCCCACGTATGACTAGCTCCAAGAAGGCCGACCAGTGGATCGAGGATATGATCCAGGCTTTTTGGAAAGATTTGATCACCCCCTGGGGCTTTGAAGGGAGCGAAGGAATCTACAGCTCATTTAACGTTTTCAGGATCAACGATGGTTTCAGATACACTGGCTCCACGTGAGTCAGGTGACAAGGTGGTGTCAACGTGACTGGAGAGATCTGGGTTCGCCACGGAGCCTGGGAAGTGAACTTGTAGTAAAAGTTCAAGTGCTTCCCTACGATCTTGAGTAAAAGAGCCATCTGCTCTTTTGAGAAGCCCAATTCCATTAGACGACCCTTTGGCTAACACCTTGTGGAGTCTCGCTGCCTCCTGCAGCAATTCTATGCTACCACAGCATTTGGAGCGTCTAATGTTCTTGTTATAGTTTGTGAGAGCGTCCCTATAGACATCCCAACTTACGCGGTTAGATCTGGCCTTGTTGAAAAGGCTTCTAACCTTCCTTCCTTGTGCAGCCAACTCTTCGTTCCATCATCGAACTTTACGGTTGACCGCTAGGGTCTTCCGAACTGAGCTGACTTCGAAGGATGTAATTAGCACATCTTGGAGCAGGTTGGCAGCAAGTTCTATCTCACTGATTGAGTTTGGCTTGCTGATCAACATGTCTGCTTTAAAAGCTACAGAGGCTTTGAAGAGTTCCCAGTTTGTCTTTTTGGCACAGAAGGAGTTCTGGCGGATCTCGACTTAGCCAGGAAGGTCGAACCTGATGAGATCTACCATAAAACCTCTTCCCTAATAGAGATAATAAACGTGGGTTTACACCCTACGTTAGTTACATCTAGATGACAACACATTAGATAATCTAAGAGAGACTCACCACGTATATTGACGTCGCTCCTCCCCCAGATTGTGTGATGGGCGTTGCCATCACAAGCCGCTGAACCTCTGCTGGCGGTACATCATCCACATCGCCCGGAAAGTAAGCGGAGTCGATTACTACTTCCCGGACGCCATCAGCAGTGGCTACCTCCATAGCCGTTGCAACCAGGTCTCTGTGAATGAAGTTAGTTAAAGGGAAGTGTCTCACACTGTTATTAACCAATATAGCAGTGCAAGGGGCACCTCCCATACGGTCATATAGTAAATTACATCTGGCAGGGGCCAGGAGCCGCCCGCTGCCAACCACAGGCCTGGTTCGGCTCGTTGGGGGGTTGGGGCGGAGACCAAGATGGTCGGGGGTCTGGGGATGGGGGCTTTCCGCGCCACTGCAGCCGCACCGTTGGTGGACTCCACCAGGGCAGCAGCCACTGCAGTCGCGTAGGTGCTGGCAACCTTCGACGCTTCCGGAGGGGCTCTGGTTGGGGGGGGAATGGTTGGATAAAGGGATGGAGGACGGGCAGGAGAGGAGGAGGCTATGGGGACGGATTGCCAAAGACGAATTTCACCTTCCCGTTGCACTCCGTCAGAGCCTTATACGACTCCTCGTCGACCAACATCGCGAGGTGAGTCGTGGTGCCGTTGAGGCTATGCTGAACCACCCGCCACTATTCCGTCAAAAAGCAGTCCTCATTTTGGATACCAAGGCGGGGGGTGTGATCACTACTGGGGAAGTATCCTCTAATGAGGTGAGCTTTAGGGAACTCAGACTCCTCCAGTAGTTTTATGTCAAGAGAAATGATGGACCTGATGTGTCCAACGGCTCCCCTGACCCAGTCGGCAGTGCGACTATCCTCGCACACCAGGAGCAGCCATTCATTTCGAGGTATGCAACCCTCGAAACCTGGACTGACACCCGGTGTGGGATGTAGCAGCAGAGCCTTGGCAATTCTAGCTTTCACCGTAGCAACCTGCTCCGGTGAAAGCGAGTTTTCAGCGTCAGCCGAACTGAAGCCCAGTTTCACGCTGCTTGGCACCTGGCTCTGAGGTGGCTTTGTGGACTCATCATGATATAGTCAGCGCACGTCCGTTTGGCCTAGATAGAGCCTCCGCTCTGCTCGAACCCTTCGCGAGTGCGGCTTTGAAAAGCTTCTTCTCACGGGTCTTCAGGTTTACGAAGGCGTTCTAAGACTCCAGTCGCAACATCTGCATCTGAGAGCCAGTTTCCGTGAGACCTGACCTCTGAGAGGCCACGGAAGCGTCGTCAGCGAGGCTGATCAGGTCAGCGTCAGCTTCCGCGCCAGAGGACATGACCTCGACGAGTTGCTGACTGCCTGAGCAGCTATTGGACAAGAAGGCAGCACTAGCGAACTCATAGTCCAAGGGAGTTCGTGGCCTGTCCGGGTCCCCTAGAGTACCAGGGCCAAGACCCGTGGTATTTGGGGTGGAAGCCAGCACTGACTGCAGTGCTGTTGTTGGGGTCGACCGTTAAGGCTTCGCCCTGGGTGGATGCTATTGAAGTCGCATCAGACTTTTCTAATTTTAGAAGTTTATCCATTCTTTGGACCCACGAGTAGGCGGGAAGGGAAGGTCGCCCACGGCATAGCCCGCGTACCGTGGGAAGTCTAGATGAAACTGGAGGGCGACAGATATCCAGAGTCCGCATTCTAACGACCGGGTTACCCCCTGGCCATGCATCCCTTGGCGTATACTGTTCCGCCTTGGATTGGGGTGATTTATAGAATCACAATCTTCGCCCGACTACAATTAGTCAGCACCCCTAGTAGAGACATGACCGTGCTAGGGGCCTGCTTCCAGCCGCCCTCGCGTGGAGAGTATAGCCGCACTTCCGGCAGTAGGAGCAAGGACGGCACGTACCTCAGCCAAAACTAGGGTTACATGTAGTTCCCCTTGCTGCCTCTGACACCTGACGGCCAACCACGCTATTGGTTGTATATAATTTTTATACCCTTGGACCATTGAAAGTGGTTAAAAAAGGGTATACTAACTTTGTGCAAATGTATGTAACGGGCAGAAGGAGGCGTCTGAGACCCCATAAAGTATACTATATATATTCTTGCTCAGGATCACTAGCCGAGTCGATTGAGCCAAGTCCGTCTGTCTGTCCGTGTGTCCGTCTGTCTGTCGGTATGGATGAACGCGTCGATCTCAGCTATTACAAAAGCTAGGGACACCGAATTTGGCATGAAGATTCCTGTATACCATACGCAGATCAAGTTTATTTTCAATTTGGAATAACACGCCTACCGCCCCCGCAAACCGCCAATTTTGATTTACATGGCGATTTACTCATTTCTTAACTTTCTGCTTTAGTATATATATAGATAAATACTATATGAACTTATCCTCCAAATTGTAATCCACTGAAGTTATTAGATAAACCATTTCGACCCTTCGACCAGCAAAGAAGTTGTCGATTTTAAACCTGTCCCAAATTCGAATAGAACACCAACTAACTCACAAAATAAACAGGTTAATAGCCAAAACAAACCTATGACACATTTCCAACCTTTCCATAATAATATTTACCAACCCTATTACCAACCATATCCATACGCACCATCCCATACATCCAGGTTTAACCAAAATCCGTTTACCCAATATCAACAAAGACCAGTTTACTCACAATCTAACATACCTACAATGCAACTACCCAGACCGAGCCCAGCGTTTAAGCGATAGAATATTTTTGACCAGAATCGTTTCGGACCTAATCATGCTGGCATACCGACTAACTGCCCCTCAACTAGAAATGTACCGACCAACAACCCTGTTAAAAGACCGAGACCATCGGACAGTGGACAATCCAAGATGAGCATACCAGGAAATGACACCAAATCAGCCGAATACCCATACAACTACTATTATCCCTATTATCCGGATTACTCTCAACCTCAGCCCTTTCCCTACCAAATGAGTTACACCCCAGATCCAATCCAATACCCCCCCTGAACACAACTATGACAATTTAGACACAACAGAAGAAGAGAAAACAATACCGAACGATAACAAACCAGACAATACCGAGCAAGCAGAAAATTTTCGGCTAGTAGCTTTGGAGCAAGCCAATATTTAACAATCAAACATAATAATGGTGAATTAAAGTGTCTAATTGACACCGGATCCACAATAAATATGCTCACTCGGAAGTGACCACACTCCGTTAGGGCCAGGAGAGAAAAAGGGTTTTATCGATTTAAAATCATTATATAAAGAGGTTTTGTCGATAGAAGGACAGAAGAGAGTGTTAAAATTTTGTATACTATAAGGGTATGGATGTAATGTAGGGGAACTATAAGGTTCAGTTAAATAAGTTGATTGAAAAAAGTCTACAAACAAATCGGCGGCTGTCTGATCATCAGGTGCTTCCTTATTTTCGTATGATAGAGAGGGGGGATATCTACTTGATTTACGTTTTAAGTTGACAAAGTTATAAAACTGGGTCCTGAGCAAACTGCAAACGGCAGCGACACAAATACTTTTTGTAAAACTTTGCATTCAGAGCAATAAAGTTTACTGATGCAGCAATATAACTCTTAAGATCAGAAGGATTACAAGTTAATTTAAACTTTTTAAAATACTGGGATTTCAAATTTTTCAGCCCTACTAACTCAAGTGAAAACCAAGGAGGCCTATTAGACTTGCAAAAAATCAAAAATTGAGTTCATAGAGGAATAAAAAAATGAATGAACAAATATAATTTAATTGTCTTAAATATTGCATAATAAATGAATCAACATCAATGAAATCAAATTGAGGAAAAACTATTTTTAATTTTAATTTAATTTAACATGAGAAGTAGCGGATTTGATTATCCCAGCACCCTCGGCTGCTACTTTCGTTTTAGTTTATTAGAATAAAAGAAATAAATAAGATTAATAATAAATAAAACGGAAAGAATGCAACACGCTGACGCACATGAGAATCAAACTCGTGCCACAACACACACAAGCCTTCAAAATTCCGTCGTCTCCGCGACTCTAACCACAGCTATTGGCTCTTCACTTGCAGAGTCGTCACAGTGGCATGGTGAATTGTATTTCTGTTACCGCCGGCCGATAGCAAATACAAAGTTTTATTGCTTATTTATTTTTTGGATATTAAACGTTAATAAAAAACAAAAAATTAATTGATAGCCATGGGTAAAAAGGCTGAGTAAGGTTTATTTATTAGATCATCAATGGTAGCACAGTTTAACGTTGGAATTAAAGTAAAAGACATTGCTAATGAGTTTAATGTGTCGCGACAAACGGTGTATTATCAAATTAAAAAGTTTAAGAAACATAATGACTTAAAAAACCTAAAAAGAACAGGTCCTATACGGGAATTTAAAAAAAATCCTCTTGTGAAGCCCCAAGCTGTTGCAAAGCAGTGGAATTTGATAAGTGGACGTAAGGCAATCAGTGAGCGCACAGTTCGTCGACGTTTAAAGGAACAGGACATGAAGACATATATTGCTAAAAAATTAACAAGCTTAAAAGGCTGAAATTTGCAAAGGAACATCTAGAGAAAGCGGATGAAAGCTCTTTCCAGTATAACTCGTCAAAACAAAAAATTTTTGTAAGATTGCCTACTCAGCAAAGGCAAAAAAGACGGCCCGTTTGTCAGAAAGTTAGCCATGGTGGAGGCTCTGTCATGGTGTGGGGATGTCTTGCCTACAATGGGTTGGGTGACTTGGCCCCCATATCCGGCTCGATGAACCAAGGGCAATATTTGACGACCCTTTCCTTCTGGAGATAGGCTGATCGGGGAATCATTTATCCTGCAGCAAGGATAATGCTCCATGCCACAAAGCCAGAATGATAACCAAGTTCCTAAAGGATGTTGGCGTTACCGTCTTGGACTGGCCACCTCAAAGTCCAGATTTAAATATAATTGAGAACATCTGGTCTCTTTTAAAACGCAAAAGAACAGTTTCGTTACATAAAACTCGAGAGAAAAAAAAATCATCATATTTCATTAAAAAGTTTATATCTTTTTAAGTTTCAATAAAAAAAATTTCGTTTGTTAATATTTAAGTTCATATTACTTGCACACAAAAATTAAAAAACAATCAATACTACCATATCAAGCCATTTAAAAGTTTCACTGACAAATGTGCAGCGTTTATTTTGTCAAAATACTTATGCCGACTAGTGTATGTTCGAACGACACGCACAAATTTAATTGACGAACAGAACAAGAGGAACGCATAGACAATGCAATAGCGAATATATGTACAAGTGTCGTAAGAATTAGACTAAGCAAGAGGACAATAAGTATTTGTATGCATTTTTAGCGGTTGCCAAAATTCGTTACATTTGCTACTTCTTGATTTTAAAAATTGCATATTGTGTCTTCTCGCTCTGTCTAATGTCTCCACGCATGTGAAAATGTCTAATTTCATATGTATATTTGTATAAATATATATTTATGTTAATTTACTTACGTCTCCTTCTGTCGCAAGAGTTGCACAGTAGCAAAGTGGGCTGTGTCTCGGGCTCTAATGCCAATGATTTTGATCGTATTTGTACAGTCCGATTTAAATGAAATTTTCACAAAACGCCCGTGGCTAGGTAGAGGCGTCGCAATTTTAAAAAAAAATCGAGAGACTTCATTATTTACGAAGATTATTACCAAATTTTGTGACTCTAGCATACATAGTTTCTCAGATATACGCGGCACGCGACAATACCCTTCGACGTATCTTGCCATAAAAAGTATATATTTTTATAATACTAATCGCAAGCTACAAATTATTCATAGCACTGCAGTACGCTGCCACCTTGCATAAAATTCGATACGTTGCCAATACGATACGTCGAAAGTTAAATATTTATTTAATTGCATTTCATGGTTTTTGTATTTTTACTGACACTAATGGCAACATAAAATACGAATTATTAAACAATAATCATATGTGCACTTAAGCATATTATGAATATGTACACTTGCATGTAAATACTTGCATACATTCATATCGATCTACCACGCCACCTAGTGGTTGAGTGTTAGCATATACTGTGTTAACCATCGATATAGTCGATGGTTGAGAATTTGTGAAACCATCGATGGTTGTTTTCATAATCGATATATTAAACAAAAACTGTGTGCTGTGAAGCTCTTACTTTCTTGGCGGTTTCTAAACAGTATGGACAAGTTTTTGCAAAGTACATAAGTCTCCGCAATCGCAGTTGTAGTCTTATTTTGTAATAATTGTATTGTATTTCAGATAAAGATAAAGCTTCACTCTCATCTGACCCTCCTTGCAAACACAAGAAGTCTACATCTGATGTTTGGCAATATTTTGACAAAACGGATAAAATGTTCGCCAAATGTCGACTGTGCGGAAACAGTTACAAAACGTCTGGAAATACTTCAAATTTTTCGGAACACCTGAAGCGTATCCATCCAATGCAAACAGCTGTAAGTACAGCTATAAAGCCATAAAATTGATGAGTACTTTAGCCGGTCTGAAATATATGCCCCTTCATCTGTTAAAAAGGAGCTCTTAGACAAAGCCCTTGTCAAATTTGTGGCGTCAGACGTACAACGATTTAACATCGTTGACAATGTGGGCTTCCGAAACTTTGTTCATCTGCTCGATCCAAAATATGTCTTGCCCAGTCGAACAACGCTACAACATGTACATACAAAAAATATGTATGATGAGACAGTACTTAAATTAAAAAGCAAAAAGCATTAAAAAGGTATGACGTCATCGACAACTTGTTTGCTGGTCGGACAGTCGAAATGGTTTATCTAATAACTTCAGTGTTTATTGTCCGGTCGGTTGCAATTTGGAGGATAAGTTCATATAGTATTTGTCTATATACTCGTATATGCTAAAGAAGAAGGTTAAGAAATAGTACTTCGAAAGTAAATTGCAATGAGCGGTAGGCGTGTTATTCAAAATTTAAAATAAACTTGATCTGCGTATTATATATAAAAATTAATATATATTTAAATGCATTTTATGGTTTTGTATTTTTCACTGACCCTTAATTATGATTTATTAAACGAGTGCAACAGTCGAGCAACACGCGATAGTGGGATACCCTTGGACATATGTTGCCATAAAAAGAATTTAATTGTATAATAATAATCGAAAGCTATAAATTAATAATAATACTGCAGTGCTTCGATAACAAGGTCCAAGGGTATAAAAATAATAATAATTATCAAACCAATTTTCCATTCAATGGTTATACTTAACTAATAGATAATAAAATTAAAGTATTTTTAAAATATGTCTACATACATATTTACATATATCCTGTCATTTAGATTTCTTAATTTCTAACCTATTCCAAACATTACAAACTCATGCTATCCTGAATATTATCAGATATCCCATTGTGATGGCTATGCAAAACCTCAAAAGTCCTAGCTCTAATCTTTTCATTATCTAATATATTTGAAAACACCCAATCAATATGTTTTTGATATATCCATATTATTATTATTATTATTATTATAGAAGAGGGAGTCTCCCAGCGACCAATATGATCTTTTGTACCCAGAATGCTCTCCCTGTCATGACAAAAGCTGTTCTGCTTCCCTAATGAAGCATAACAGATCTTTCGTCGAGGAACGGACAATCTGCTCTGGAGTTGCGATTTCCACGTGCAGATGTTTCCTCCTTGTCCATACCAAGGCCGGACAGTCACATAGAATGTGTTTAGTAGTTTCATCGTCCTCTTTGCAGAGCCTGCACTCCGCGTCCGAGGACAAACGCATTTTTTTGAGGTGGTAGTTCACCAAGTGGTGGCCACTTAGGTAGCCAACAAGGAGATAGAGGTTTCTCCTGGAGAGTAGCTTGGTCCTTCGATCAACTTTGGGATTGGTAAGCTCTTTAGCCTGCCGCATCCCTGGTTGGAAGAACCAGTAGCGTTCAGTCAATCTTCCAGCCCAGGTTTTTACAAGGGAGGAGATAGTAGACCACCCCACGCCACAGAAGGGTTCGGGGCCGAGCAAGGTGGCTGATGACCCAGCCCTCGCTAGTTCGTCCGCCAGCTCATTGCCCTGGAAGCCAGAGTGCCCAGGTACCCAAATTAGGGTGACTTTATTCCTAATTGACAGCCTCTGGAGACAATTCCAGCAGTCAGCCACCATACGCGAGCCTACTCTTTTTGAGGAGAGGGCTAGTATGGCCGCTTGGCTGTCCGAGAAGATGTATATTTTCGCTCCTCTAGTCCCCTTCTCAAGGATAAGACGGCAGCAGAACTCAATGGCGTGAACCTCTGATTGGAAAACTGTGGGCCAGTTGCCCATAGCAATCGAGGTCCTGGAGTTGGGACCATGTATTCCAGCTCCAACCCCCTGTTCAGTCTTTGACCCGTCGGTGTACCAATGTATACCATTTGGGTCTCTGATGGGGTTGCCAGCATCCCAAACCCTGCGGTCCGGGATGAGGGTTCTAAATTTTGCACCAAAGAAGAGTTCCTTGGTCATAGAATCTGATCTAGTGCAGATCTTTAAGCCAGGAATGTCTTTGAGTAGGCTAGCATGCCCAGATTCGGTAGCTAGAAGCCCAGATTGGAGCTTGATTCTAAGAAGGCTCATAGCAGCAACTTCTTTTATACGGATATGCAGCGGAGTCAGATTCAAAATCGATTCCATTGCTGCAGTGGGACAGGTGCGGAGTGCACCCGTTAAGGAAAGGCAAAGCAGCCTATGCAATTTCGTGCATTTATTGATGGCAGTGACCTGCGTAACCTTGGGCCACCACACAATAGCAGCGTAGGTTACGATCGGTCTTACCATCATCTCAAAAAGCCACCTAATGGTGCAGGATTTGAGACCCCATATTCTACCGAAAAGCCTTCTACATGCCCACATGGCATGAGTGGCCTTTGATAGAGTGTTATGCAGGTGGGAGTTCCAGTTTAGTCGCTTATCAAGGGTTACCCCTAGATATTTGACTTCGTTGGAAAGTTCCACAGGAGAGCCGCCAATATGTAATTGACCAATGTCAATAGAGTAACGCTTAGTGAAGGGAACAATGATTGCCTTTTGAGGATTGATGCTAAGACCTACAACATCGCACCATCTACTGACCGTGTTCAGAGCTGATTGCATCAGCTCTGTCACGGTGTTGGCATAGTTCCCGTTCACTACGAGAGCCAGGTCGTCGGCATAGCCAATCGCTTCCACGCCCTGTTCTGCGAGTATGATTAGTAGTTCGTCAACTACTAGGGACCAGAGCAAAGGGGATAGAACCCCTCCCTGGGTACACCCTTTTACCGCACTAATGTGGGCGGTCGTCGTGTCCAGGGTAGAGGAGATAGTCCGGTGTTTGAGCATGGCGTCAATCCACCGGATTATGGGACGGGCAATGTTCCTGCGCTCAAGCGCAGTAGAGATAGACCCGTAGCCGGTATTATCGAAAGCACCCTCTATATCAAGAAAAGAGCACAGAGCAATGTTCTTTGATACGAAGGCCTTTTCGATCTTACTCACTAATTTGTGGAGAGCGACCTCTGTCGATCTACCGGCTATATACGCGAACTGCGTGGGGTGCAGAGGGTTGTTTTCCTGCAGAGAGCACCGAATGTGCAAGTCTAGGAGCCTTTCCGCAGTCTTAAGCAGAAAGGAGGTAAGGCTGATCGGTCGGTAGGACTTAGGCTGGTCAAGAGGACGATTCCCCTGTTTGGGGATGAATACCACATTGACTCTCCTCCAAGAGTTGGGTATGTGTCCCCACGTGAGACTGGCTCTAAGAAGGCCGACCAGTGGATCAAGGATATGATCCAGACTGTTTTGGAGAAGGGCTGGAAAGATTTGATCACCCCCTGGGGCTTTGAAGGGAGCGAAGGAATCTACAGCCCATTTGACCTTTTCAGGATCGAAGATGGTACCAGATAAACTGGTTCCACGTGAGTCAGGTGACCAGGTGGCGTCAACGTGACTGGATAGATCTGGGTTGGCCACGGAACCTGGGAAGTGAACTTGTAGTAAAAGTTCAAGTGCTTCCCTACGATCTTGAGTGAAAGAGCCATCTGCTCTTTTAAGAAGCCCTATACCATTAGACGATCCTTTGGCTAATACCTTGTGGAGCCTCGCTGCCTCTGGCAGAGATTCTATGCTACCACAGTAGCTGCGCCACGTATCGCGTTTGGAGCGTCTAATGTTCTTATTATAGTTTGTGAGAGCGTCCCTATAGACGTCCCAACTTATACGGTTAGATCTGGCCTTGCCAGCTCTTCGTTCCACCAAGGAACTTTACGGTTGACCGTTAGTGTCTTCCGAACTGAGCTGGCTTCGAAGGACGTAATAAGCACATCTTGGAGCAGGTTGGCAGCAAGTTCTATCTCACTGACAGAGTTAGGATTGCTGATCAACATGTCTGCTTTCAAAGCCACAGAGGCTTTGAAGAGTTCCCAATTTGTCTTTTTAGGACAAAAGGAGTTCTGGCGGATCTCGACTTGGCCAGGAAGGTCGAACCTGATGTGCTGATGGTCCGACAAGGTGGCTTCGTCTGTGACCCGCCAGTTTATAAGCGAACTCGCAATTGAGTTGCTTATTAGGGTGAGATCTAATACCTCTTCCCTAATAGAATTAATAAACGTCGGTTTACATCCGACGTTCGCTATGTCTAAATGACAACACATTAGATAATCAAGGAGAGACTCACCACGTTTGTTGACGTCGCTGCTCCCCCAGATTGTGTGATGGGCGTTGACATCACAGCCAATCACGAGCGGCTTGTTGTGGAGGCGGCAGAATCCCACAAGCCGCTGAACCTCTGCGGGGGGTACGTCATCCACATCGCCCGGGAAGTAAGCAGAGGCGATCACCACTTCCCGGACGCCATCAGCAGTGGCTACCTCCATAGCCGTTGCCACCAGGTCTCTGTGAATGAAGTTGGTTAAAGGAAAGTGTCTCACACTGTTATTGATCAGTATAGCAGTGCGAGGGGCACCTCCCATACGGTCATATAATAACTTACATGATCCGCATGATAGTCCACGGACGAGGCCACCTATTAACCATGGCTCTTGGACGAGAGCCAGGTCAATCTCCTCTTTACAGACGACCCTGCACAGGGTGGCTGACGCTCCTCTGGCGTAGTGCAGGTTCGCCTGGAGCACTCTAGTTGCGCTCCGCATCCTCTCTCAGCGCCTTGGTGACAAGGCCACATGCCTTGCCCCCCCGAGAGTCGTTGCCTCGGATGCCCTTCGGCAGTCTGGCTGAGCTGCTCGGGGGAGGACGCTTAGCGATCCCAGTCGCGGGAGGTGCCCTTGCGGGTTGTTTGCGCCCAGCGCTGACTGTGGGTCTGGCAGGGGCCAGGAGGCGCCCGCCCAGTCACCGGCCTGGTGCGGCCCGTTGAGGGGTTGGGGGCGGAGACCAGAATGGTCGGGGGTTTGGGGATGGGGGCTTTCAGCGCCACTGCGGCCGCAGCACTGGTGGACGCCACCGGTGCGGCAGCCACTGCTGTCGCATAGGTAGGGGCCACCTTTGACGCTTCCGGAGGGGCGCTGGAAGGGGGGAATGGTTGGAGAGGGGGATGGGGGACGGGCCGGGGAGGGAGAGGCTCTGGGGACGGAGTTCTTCAGGAGAAGTTTGACTCGTCCAAAGACGAATTTCACCTTCCCGTTGCACTCCGTCAGAGCCTTATACGACTCCTCGTCGACCAACATCGCGAGGTGGGTCGTAGTACCGCTGAGGGTATGCTGGACCACACGCCACAGTTTTGTCGAGAACAACTCCTCGTTTTGGATACCAAGGTATCGCAAAATATCGGCGGGTGTGAGTCCAGCACTACTGGGGAAGTATCCTCTAATGAGGTGAGCTTTGGGGAACTCGGACTCCTCCAGTAGTTTAATGTCAAGGGAGCTGATGGACCTGATGTGTCCAACGGCTCCCCTGACCCAGTCGGCAGTGCGGCTATCCTCGCACACCAGGAGCAGCCACTCATTTCGAGGTATGCAACCCTCGAAACCCGGACTGGCACCCGATGTGGGATGAAGCAGCAGAGCCTTGGCAATGCTTGCTTTCACCGTGGCCACTTGCTCCGGTGAAAGCGGGTTTTTTGAGCCGAAGTGAAGCCCAGTTTCACGCTGCTCGACACCTGGCTGAGAGGTGGCTTTGTGGACTCCACATAAGTCTTTTTGGGCTTCTTTGAAGACCCTTGAGGTTCAAGGACGGTATCGTCAGCGCGCGTCCGTTTGGCCTTGGTTTCCACGGGGGGCGCGGTGGCGATAGCCAGAGCTTCTGCTCTGCTCGAACCCTTTGCGAGTGCGGCTTTGAAAAGCCTCTTCTCACGGGTCTTCATCTTCACAAAGGCGTTCTCAGAGTCCAGTCGCAGCCGCTGTATCTGAGAGCCTGCTTCCATGAGACCTGACCTCTGCGAGGCCACGGAAGCGTCGTCAACGAGGCTGATCAGGTCAGCGTCAGCTTCAGCGTCAGAGGACATCACCTCGACGAGCTGCTGCCGGCCTGAGCAGCTATTGGACGAGAAATCAGCACTGGCGAACTCATCGTCCAAGGGAGTCCGTGGCCTGTCCGGGTCCCCTAAAGTACCAGGGCCAAGACCCGTGGTATTGGGGGTGGAAGCCAGCAGCCCACTGGCTGCAGTGCTGTTGTTGGGGTCGGCCGTTAAGGCCTCGCCCTGGGTTGATGCTGTCGAAGTCGCATCGGACTTATCTTTTGTAAAATTTATATCCATACTTTGGACCCACGAGTTGGCGGGAAGGGAAGGTCACCCACGGCATAGCCCGCGTGCCGTGGGAAGTCTAGATGAAACTGGAGGGCGACAGGTATCCAGAGTCCGCATACTAACGACCGGGCTACCCCCCGGCCATGCATCCCTTGGCGTATGCTGTTCCGCCTTGGATTGGGGTGATTTATAGAATCACAATCTTCGCCCGACTACAATTAGTCAGCACCCCTAGCAGAGACATGACCGTGCTAGGGGCCTGCTTCCAGCCGCCCTCACGTGGAGAGTATAGCCGCACTTCCGACAGTAGGAGCAAGGACGGCACGTACCCCAGCCAAAGCTGGGGTTCCATGTGATTCCCCTTACTGTCTCTGACGGCTGACGGCCAATATATCCATATTGGTAGTGGACGTTTTCAACTTTATCCTTTGCTAATCAAAGAATTATAAATACTCCTACACCTGATAAAGGTTTTGAGGTATAAATTAAAGTCTCCTAAAACTAGCAAGCTATCCCCTAAATCACCTAAACGAGAAAATTGCTGAATTATCTCCTCAAATTCTATTTTAAATGCGGACAGAGGAAAGTCTGGACTTTTATATAATATAAGAAAACTTATGGCATCAAACCTAAATATGCCGAACTCAAAAACTACTGAGGCAAAAGTTTTTCTACTGCTAAAGGTATAGGAATCTCTATCTACTAGCTCGTTCTTTACATAAATTATGATGCCTGTTAAAGTTGAACCACAATAGTGTACCCAGGTATTTCTACAGTTCAAGCTCTGAGTATTATGGGAGAAAATGTTAAGGGCAGAACTGTTAATTAAATAATCGTAATGAGTACACAGTAGTTTTTCAGTCCGCAATTTCTTCAATTGGGCTTTCAATTTATCATTATTTTGGGGAGACTTAGGAGGAACAAAGTTCCCAATAATGAATAATCCTAAAGCAGTAGTTGCTCTACTGCAAGCTACGTATAATGCAGCACGCTGCATTCTGGAGTTAGCATGGACTACCACTTTGCCATACGTAGCTCCCTGACTCTTATGAATTGTGATGCCTTCAGCAGGCACAATTGGAAACTGCCTACGGTTAATGTTAATTTGTGCGTTACTTGAATATTGAAAACTGCGAACAATTTTCTGAATAACGCGCAGATTCTCTTACAGTTTCCTCTGTAAATTTCATCCATAAAATGTTGGGAGTGTTGGATGTATTGAAATCTATTTGCATCAACACACCTGATTCCCCGTTTACTAATCCATCCCCTGTATCTACATTGACCGTCATCATGTACTTGGCAGTATTTTTTAGGAGAGGAGACGTACAGAGTTCCTGTGTAGCGGAAGTTTTAAAACCCTTCACTTCTTCTAATATTCTTTGTTTCCTAGCTGGTTCTAAATGGCCAGCCGTAATAAAATCTTCAGCAGTAGAGAAAAATTGCTCAGTAGCAATTGAGTTAAGTTTCGTTACATTGAATAAATCTATCTCATTATTACTACTAAACAGATGAATTGCATTATCGGGCACTGCCGATGGTTCGCATATGATTGGAAAAGGACAATATCATCGGCTGTCATACAACCCGATGCCATATTATTTAAGGCAGAAGCGAAAAGCTGATCGTCACGTTGACGCATTATCTCTGTGAGCTCAAAATACAAAAAAAGGTCCCAGAGATACGTACCAAATATTTAATGATAAGGGTCAGTGGTATTTGGATCGAAAATCCAACTACCTCCTACGGGCTGTATCTGTCTAAGATCACCGAATACGATGATAGAAACACCACCAAAGGAGAAGTATTTTTGAAAATTTGCTTCAAACGAGAATCTAAATAAGAAAACATTAGAGAGCTAACCATTGATATTTCATTAATAATAATTAATTTAAGATGGATTAACCTTGAATGAAGGGTATTAACTAAATCATGGCTTAAGGCGTTTAGAGGTGCTGGGCGAGATTGATTAACAGGAAGTGAAAACATGGAATACAGTGTCGAACCACCAATTCTGAATGGTGCTTTTTCTGTTGATGCACATGAGAGGATCAGCTCCTTGTATACTGTTATACATTACGGATAATGACTGAAAAATTGCTCCAACAAATTCATAAAAGACTATATTGATTTTGGCATTATGCAAAGCATGTGGACAATATAGCTTCTGCTTTAAATTAAGAGATCTAACTATATTAGCTAAGCTTTCCTCAGAAACTAAGGCTGGAAGCTTAATAAAATGGACATTACTATCTTCATCATTCATATCGATGTTTCCATCCACATTTAAAACATTAAATGTGGATCTATTTCAGGCAATCCTAAAACTGTCAAGTCATCATCTTACTTCGTGTTCTCCTACTTGAATATTCTCATTTTCTGCTTCCTCTCTTATGTGGCTCAGAGCATCTTCTAGTTCCCTATCATCTAGTAAATTATATTTTCTGCGATTGTTCTCTACTAACTCCTGATTTTCCCTACACAACAATTCACAGTCATGTGTGACTAAATCCAAATGCTCATCTCGCCATGGGGTGTAAAACATTTCTAGCTCTCTGAAATAGTCACTTGTTTCTGTATTGACATTAAATTCCATATACCTAATAATGCACGCAGTGAGCCTCTTTCTGATGAAGCCACTATTATTGCGAAGAGCGTAAACTATTGATTCAGAAACACAAGGCACATCATCGTCAAAGTCATCGTCATTTTCTTGGCGAGCTCCTCGTTCTGATTTGCTGTAGCTATCAAAAGCTGCACAATCGGCTAGGTATAAGCTCTCTAAAGCGTCGGGGCGCTGAATATAATGATCTAGAAGTCCTAAGTAAATAATTTCCCTTCTGTCTTCGGGCAGATTTTGAAGTTGCTGGAACCTGTGTATTAATATACACACTGGCACTACTGCTGGCGGACAAATGCATACCTAAACAACACTAGACGGCTTCCTGAGCGGATATCTCAGTGCCAAATATAAATTTTTTACCTAAATGTTGTAACTTTTGCTTAATAGTTCCATTGTTGTTGTCTTTAATCTCATTGATTGCCTCACGCATCAACATTGAGATACCTCTTGTTTATATTAGGTGCGCAACTAAGTTCTCGCTGTTTGTCAGTAGATGGCTCTAGCAGTAAGAGTTGGTCGATTTTGACATATCCAAAACGTCACGAACCAAGCTTAGACATATGGTAAACAAACTGCTGCGACACATGAGTGATTTCGTTTTCGCATTATATACTTCTGGTTAAGTAAAAATGTCTAATTTTGTGCCAAACAATCGTCATTTGCGGGAAGTGTTGATTTTCTTCTTCCATTCGAAAAAAACGGCAGCTGAAGCGCATCGAGAGCTCCAAAAAGTGTACGGAAATGCTGCTCTGAGCGAAACAACATGCCGTGATTGGTTTCGTCGCTTCAAAGACGGTGATTTTGATGTTGACGACCGTCCTCGTGAAAGAAGGCCCAAAGCCTTCGAAGACGCTAAATTGGAGGCCTTGCTCGAAGAGGATTCGTGCCAAACTCAAAAAGAGCTTGCTTCAGAATTAGGAGTTACCCGTCAAGCCATTTCCAAGCGATTGCATGCGTTGGGGATGATTGAGAAGCAAGGAACTTGCTTTGAAGCCTTATGAGTTGAAGCCAAGAGTCAAGAAGAGCGTCGTTTTTTCGCCTGTCAACAACTGCTCCAGCGGCAAGAAAGGAAGGGTTTTCTTCATCGCATCGTGACAGGTGATGAAAAATGGATACATTACAGCAATCCAAAGAGGAGAAAATCTTGGGGACTATCCGGTCATGCTTCTACGTCGTCGGCTCGGCCGAATATTCACGCTGCGAAGGTTATGCTCTGCATTTGGTGGGACCAGGTCGGTGTTATTTATTAAGAGCTGTTGAAACCGAGCGAAACCATCACTGGGTAACGGTATCGAACTCAATTGATTCGACTGAGCCGAGCACTGCGCGAAAAACGGCCACAATATGAGCAGAGGCACGAAAAAGTGATTTTACTGCATGACAACGCTCGGCCTCACGTTGCCAAGCCTGTTAAAACCTAGTTGGGCACGCTCAAATGGCAAGTCCTACCCCACCCGCCATATTCCCCAGATATTGCGCCGTCCGATTTTTACTTGTTCCGTTCGATGGCACATGGCCTGGCTGATCAGCAGTTCAACTCATATGAAGACATCAGAAAATTGCTTGATTCGTGGATAGCCTCAAAAGACGAACACTTCTGGCGTCAAGGTATTCGAGCTCTGCCAGAAAGATGGGAAAAAGTTGTGTCTAGCGATGAGCAATACTTTGAATGATTCAGATGTAAGAGTTTTTTTATAATAAAGTTACATTTTTATCGAAAAAACAGCGAGACATAGCTGCAGCAAGAATAGGGGTCTAAAATAAACAGAATATCCATATTTGCTCGCTGCAACAAAAGGAGGTGCTTGTTATAAGCGTTAAGCTTGATTGCTGAAAAAGATCGCTTCAAAAAAATTTTTGGTTTCTTTATGCTTGATCTTACAGCATTAATGTAGCCCTCATAACTAAGGTTACTTTGATCGTAGGACAAAAAGTTGTTAAAATCGTTAAAATTTTCTACGCTTTCACGATCAAATGGGAAGTCGAGCAGACTTTGAATTTTTTCGAAATTCCTACGATGCTCGGCCAAAGCATTTTTGGAGCATTTTTTTCTAAAGGGAGGAGAATTTCTGTTTGAGACATGGGAGGGTATGGGATACCAAATCTACAAATTTGTGACTATGGAGTTGATACTACAAGTATGGAGCAACGTCCGGCCAACTAGAATTAGCAGTTATAAACTTATCAATAAAGGACTACACAGGCTTAAGTGTGAACTCATTCTTTCAGCCAGAACATGTCATGTATTGCACATGTGGAGAGCCTCTTTGCTGAAACTCCACTTGATACTTGGTGGATAAAACTTGATGACCTGGTGACAATAAAAGACACCGCCTTCCTTTTTCATCAGTTTTAAAACCTGTCTATATCGAAAATCCAAATATCTGGCACAGGTCACTGGATTTGCTCTAATGAGACGAGCTTTTTCATTAAACCCCAAATTGAACGCGCCTTCTTCGAATACTTCTAGCTTGTCTACACCTAGTTTCCGCTGCGGAAAATGTTATAAAAAAAGTTGGAAGCCCTACCTGCCTAATCATAGCCATCACTTTCTTTTTCTCGTCCTCCCAATGAGCAGGAGACGTGCGAATACCTTTTAAAAGTATTAACCTATTTAAAGTTTTATCATTACGCACATCAGCAGCCGAAATGCCTTGAGTGGCAGAGTGCTTACGTAAGCAAATTGATCTGCTATTCCTAATGCTAATCATTTCTAACTTTTTGAAGTTATAAAATAACCAGAAATAACCAGTTCTACAACCTCTTCTATCAAAATTCCTAAGCTGTAAGTTGTAAGTTGTAAAACTTTCCTGACATTTCCTTTTAATGCCTGCAAATATTGTGGGAAAAGCCAACTCCTCTGAATCACAATCGGTTATCATGTCAAAAGGTCGCTGACCCTCTCCTGGTCCTATAGCAATTCGAGGAATACCTATGTTTTCAACAGGGAAATTTTAAATGACGGTTTCTTAACCACCTGGATTCAACTCTATCTCTTCTTCTTCAGCTCTATGCTCATTAGGTTGTGCTGCCTTTTCTAACATTTGTTGTCTTCTGCTGACGCAACAAATGGTACAGTCTCAGCAGAGTAAGAAGACAACCACTGTTCATTGATAGTAAACTGGTGCTTCTTATAAAGTTCTGTGTTTACTAAATACCGAATTGCATCAACTATCTTTGAGCAATGAAATCATGGTTATACTCCATCGTAAGCTTAAGATGAATCTAAACTACTTCGGCTTCATTATATTCCCTGGGAAGGGAAGTTACAACATTTACAACTGGAATAGGCACATTGATCACTGCTCCTTTAATGGCACTTTGACGTCCATATCCAAGAGACTTTACGATCATAAAAGTAAGACGAGGAGAAATCAGCCTTTCATCTAGAGGCGTCAAGCCGGAAAATTTAGGCCATTTGTAATAGAAGCCTTTGGTTTTTTCCCTGACTTAATACTGCGGCTGCAGGTTTTGCAAAAGCTAAACCTATTATTATGGGATGGAAACATAGAGGAAAGATACAAAATATTTACACTATCTGCCTCACTACACTTTTCCTCTATGACCTCTCGCGAAATTTTGTTCACTTGATGTGGAAACCACAAACCTTTGCAACATATGCAAACCTGATCGGGTCCCTGCTTGACTGTCTTATTAAAATTGGCTATTAGGCAATCTAAACTAGTTTTAAACTGCAATATCCTATCATCTGGAAGGGTATTCGCACGTTTCACTTTGTTGCGGGACGCGTTTCTCCTATTCTCTGCTATCCTATTGGTGCAACAACTCCTATATAGACTCACTCTTTGCAACATATTCCTATGGGCTTCAAAGGCCTCACGTTGAGCTCGAATTCGAGCACTGCGGCGTGCACTAGTATTGCGTGCCTGCTCAACAATCCTGCGAATAGGGTTGTTTCTAAACTGAAACCTTTGACTTCTATCTATTGCCCTTTCTAAAATTCGCGTCTCCTGATTTTGTCGCTGAATCGCCCTTCTAGCAGAATCTCGTCCGCTTTCGTTGGACCTGAATTGTGGACATTGCCTGCGCCTTGATCGACGCAAATTATTGGCAAGTCGTTCGGCATTTCCAGTTGAATGATCAGTTCGTCGAACACGGCGACGAACTGCATCCTACTCTCTTTCCTGGGATCGAAACTAAGCATCTTGCCGGCGCCTCGAACGACGCGAAGGGTTGGCAAGTTGTTCTTGTAATCTGATTGGCCCGCAGAGTAGAGTGACGAATTGTGTCCGGTAATTGCTCAACGGCCCTAAATTTTCTATTACTTCTGCGGACTCGATGCTGTTGACTATCTCTAACCCTTTCAGCTTCCCTAAATTCGAAATTTTTCTTACGTTCTCTATGTGCCTCTAGATGATTTACTCGTTCCTGCTCAGAAAAATCTATATCTGACCTATTCAAACGATTTGTTTTTCGCTGTGTTTGACTCCTATTGCAAGCTGACTTTCTCTCAAGTCTAGGCATCTTCTAATATATATATTTTAAAATAATATATATATTTAAAAATAAAATTCTTATTAATTAATTTAATTTAAATATATATTTATCAAAAAATAATATGTAATTATATATATAATATAAAGTTAGTATATTTATTTATATATATAAATATATTCATATATCGCAAACTACAAATTAACATAACACTGAAGTGCGCTGTCACCTTGCAACAATTTTGATACGTTGCCAATAATTTATCGCCGCAATTAAAAACTGCGCGAAACCCTAAATTAAAAATAATGATCTAAAGAATCTAATATTATATTTATTACAAAATATACATACATATATTAAAATAAACAAAGTAGATAAAATGTTAGTAAATTTTTTTCAAACATAGACCTAATAGTCGTGGGGAGATAATATAATTTATATGGAAAACATATAAAATATATATCGATATGTTATATATACCATATATTAAAAGCTATCGATATGATAGCTCATAATATATCGTGAAATCTAAATTAATATTTATTTAATAAATAGTCAATATATAAATTATTAAATGATAATATATTATAAAGCTTGTAAATACCTGCATTCATGCATACCGATCAACCACGCTATTGGTTGTATTTAATTTTTTTACATATGTGTGTGTGAACACAAATTAAGTATGTATAAGTGTTTGCATGTATGCATGTATTTTCGGTGCATGGAAAAGAAGAGTCGAGAAACAGCTCGCGCTTCGCTCTCGCATCGTTTGTCCTTTTTTTCCTACACAAGTAATTTAGTTCTGACGTCATCGACAACTTCTTTGGTGGTCGAAGGGTCAAAATGGTTTATCTAATAACTTCAGTGTTTATTGTCCGATCGGATTGCGATTTGGAGGATAAGTTCATATAGTATTTATCCGTATATATACTAAAGCAGAATGTTAAGAAATGAGTAAATCGCAATGTAAATCAAAATTGGCGGTTTGCGGGGGCGGTAGGCGTGTTATTCCAAATTGAAAATAAACTTGATCTACGTATGGTATACAGGAATCTTCTAAATCTAAATTTGGTGTCCATAGCTTTTGTAATAGCTGAGATCGTCGCGTTCATCCAGACAGACGGACATGGCTCAATCGACTCGGCTAGTGATCCTGAGCAAGAATATATAATTAAGTATTTAGGTGTTCATCAAAATAAAAAAAATATTATATTTTTTATTTTATAATTTTTATTTGATGGATTCGTTACTTATTACACCAGAGTTACTCATAAACTAACTGACAGAATTATTTTTATGAACCAGCAAACCTTAAAGTTCTACAGAGCTTTACATCTTTGTTTATCAGTGACTTAAGCTTCTTATCGTTTGGTGTCTTGAGAGAACTTTTATGATGAGGCTTTTGAAGAGTGAAGCTTTCCAAAAGATCGGTTTAAGTTTTCGTATGGAGAATGAACTGAGGCTTTTGAAGAGTGAAGCTTTTCAAAAGATTGGTTTAAGTTATGAAGAATGAAGTTTAAATAATTCATATGGAGAATGAATATGTCACTCCCCCACCTTTTAGATTTTAGCTTGTCCTCAAGCCTTTACTTCTGGATATAATTGTGGAATTGCATTTTCAGTTTTTACTATTTCAGTATTATTTTCTTTAACTGTTTCAATATTTTTGTCAACTGATTTGTTTGCTTTAGGTCTTAGATATGATATTACAATATTATGAAGTGCTGTTTTACATTTAATGTATAGGTAAAATATAGATATTATAGCTAATACAAACATAGATTGTATAATTCTTATTGTTTAGCATAATCATTTCTTTTATTTCAATATGTGACATAGGTTCAACTTTTGTGACATTATGCTCGGTGAATATTAGAATAAGTGAATAAGTTTTTCTCTGGTCATGTTCCATGTAATTAGTATGTTTGGCTTAATATGTTGGATGAAAAATGGCTTACGGTATTTTTGGAAAGTACACGTTGGTGTTTCGTGTTTGATTATACTAGCAATACAATGGTCTTTAATAATATTTTTTGTTTGTGTATTTATAGCATTATTATTGTGTAGATAGAATTTGCCTTCTAAATTTTCGTTAATAGTTTGTCCACTATTGTCTGGGTAAGGGGTGATAAGGAAAGTAGGCTGTTCAACTGTGTTTGTGGGGATATGAGACATTAGGAAAATTTCGTTAGTACCTGTATTATACCAGGCAGAAGTTTTTATGTCCATTAAATTTTTGTAGTTAACGTTACCAAGGTTGTCGTGCTTAAGAAGTTTTGGATTGAATATTCCTAATCGAGTTAATTGTGAACCCATTTCGATGTCTTCAATGTACTCAGTAAAGTGTTCGATATTAAATTTTAAAAGGGATATTTTTTGTTCTTTTTTTATAGATTCTGAGTGGGTGTTTATCATTTGAATACCGTTATTAAGGTTATCAATAACGTGATTTAGACTGCTAATCTGAACAGTGCTTTGAAATAGGGATGAAATTTGGTGTTCAAAATTTTGTCTGTCGTCTTCGTCTAGTGTACCGAAAAGGTATTTGTAAGTAGAGCCTACAAAGTTGAACAGTCCTCGTTTATTGCGTTTTGTTATACGTATTCCGTTCATTTCCCTTTTCATTTTTTCAATTAGGTAATTTATTTGTGTTATGTTATTAAATTTCTGGCTTTCTTTAATAAGAGTGCTAAATGTTTCTTCAATTTGTGTTATGTTAACTGTAAGACAGTGGTGCATGAAAGTAATAGGGAGTTGTATCGTTCCTGATTCAAATAGAATGAATCCCTGATTGTTTTCAATAGGGTTTACTTCGATTGTTCCTGCTGTAGTTTGTGTCATCATAAGAGTCATTATAATAATTATGAGTCCGAAGATTGGGTGTCGGTCGGCTGTAAATATTTGCTGTTATTAACATTTTTTTTCTTTTTAAATTTACTTTTATAGTGTGTAACATTTTGGCCTCGATTATTTTCGTTGTAATGTTTTTCGTCTAGTTGTTCAATTCTGCCTGTTTTCCTAAAGGGGTTTTTGGATTTCGAGCGCGTTATAGGGGCTTGTCTATACTTTGTGTCAACTTCGTAAATTTGTCGGTTCTCATTAAGCTTGTTAATTTTGTTTTATTTAATTTTCTGAGAGTCATAGGTAGGTGTGCCTGCGTAGAGTAGTGTGTAAGCTGGTATTTGTCCGGTTGTATTGTGTTTGGTTTTATGGTTGTATGTGTATAAAATTGTTTCTATTCTTGTTTCCCTATTTTCTCTATTATTTTCAGTGTTAATAATGCGAATCTTTTCATTTATTGTTTTGTGAAGACGTTCTACATCTGCTATCCCTGTTTTGCTTGTGGTGATATCTAATTGTATTTCTTCGTTATTTAGCCAAATCTTTAGAGAGTTGCTCATGAATGCTGAGTCTTTGTCTGCTTTAATTTTTTGTGGTTTTCCCATGTCGTTAAATATTCTAGTAAGGGCTCTTTTGGCTTCTAGCCAATCTCTACTATTTGTTTTTATAAGTGATGCGAATTTTGAATAAACGTCAATACAGGATAAATATTGCTCATTGTCAATAGCATAAAAGTCAATTACGTAAAGTTCTCTTGGGTTATTTGTCTCTGGGGTTATCTCAAAAGCAAGTTTTGTTGGTCTGTGTTCTGTTTTTGCGAGATTACAGACTTCGCAATCATTAATGATATTTTGAATTAATTTATTATAGTCAGGAAAATAGTGAGTTTCTTTAAAGAGTCGTGTCATTTTTTCGATACCAGGGTGCAGTAATTTCAGGTGTTGAGAAATAATGAATTCCTTGAATTCAGCGTAAGAGTTAATGTCCTTTAGTTTAATTATACTTTTTAAGATTTTTACGTTACTATGTGGGTTAATAGTTTCATGGTATGCATTTTGAAGAACGGAAAAATCACTGTCATTGTCTATGTAAATTACGCTAGTATGGTTAAGAAAGTATTTTATTAAGAAGTCTTTTGCTATTGGGAGAGTCATTTCAGTAATCATGGTGATTTTAGTTTTAGTGAAATATTTTGATATGTCTACTTGGTCTATGGAATCTTTTATAAATTCTATTTGTCTAGTGAAATAGTTTATGGGTTTCTCAGTGATTTGAATATAAGTTTCGTTACTTTCTGATGCACTATGTATTTTTGCTGCTTTTGAAATATCTTCTTCTTCACCTACCATATTTTCTTCAATTTTAACTCGAGATAAAGCATCTGCTACATGATTTAGTTTTCCTTCCAAATATTTTATTTTAAAATTGTATTCACTAAGTTTGATTCGCCAACGTTGTAATTTCATATTGGGTTCTTTTATATTATTTAGCCAGACAAGGGGTTTATGATCACTTAATATTTCAAAAGGGACTCCATATTAATATGGGCGGAAGTATTTGGTTGCCCAAACAATTGCCAATAATTCTTTTTCTATTGTACTGTAATTCTGTTCGTGGTCGTTTAATGTTCTGCTTGCGAAACTAATTGGTTTATTATCTTGTGATAACACGGCTCCAATGGCGAAATTGCTGGCGTCAGTAGTAACTTGAAATGTTTTTGTAAAGTCAGGGCAAATGAGGATGGGGTCGTTCATGATAAGGGTTTTTAACTTTTCGAAAGATTTAATATACGCTTCTTCTTTTGTATTTATTTTGGCTCCTTTTTTTAAAAATAGGGTGAGAGGTTTTGCGATTTTGGCAAAATCTGGAATGAACTTGCGGTAATATCCGCATAAGCCTAAAAATGATTTAATTTCTTTAGAGGTTTTTGGAATAGGAAATATTTCAATCGCTTTTACTTTTTCTTTGTTGGGTCGTATACCATCTGGACTTATGGTATGACCTAGGAATGTTGTTTGTTTTTTTAAAAACTCGCATTTGTCTTACTGGAGCTTAAGTTCAGGTGTTCTGTAAGGGATGTTGAGTAGATGATAACATCATCTAAATATACGAGGCAATGTTTGTTAATGAGGTCTTTAAGAACGAAGTTCATGCAACGTTGGAATGTTGCTGGGGCATTTTTCAAACCAAATGGCATGCGAGTATACTCGTAGTGACCGTGTTTAGTTGAGAATGCAGTTTTTGGTATGGATTTAGGGTCCATTTCAATTTGGTGAAAACCCTTCGCTAAGTCGATTGTTGTGAAGTATTGACATTTTCCTAACTTGCCTAATATTTCATCCATGTTCGGGATTGGGAATTTATCGTTAATAGTTATTTCATTTGGGTTTCGATAGTCGACGACTAACCTGAATTTTGGTTTGCCAGATGCGTCTATCTTTTTGGGAACAATCCATAAGGGACTGCAATAGGGAGAGTCGCTTTCGCGTATAATGCCTTGTTGTAGCATTTCCTCAATTTGTTTGTTAACTTCTGCTTCATAAGCAAAAGGATATGAATAGGGTCTTTTATACACTGGGTTTTCGTGAACTGTTTTGATTTCATGGCGTATGATGCTTGTAAAAGTTAGGTTTTCCTTATCAGAATACTGGATGTCTTTGAATTCTTTTAGTAATTGTGTTAGTCTATGTTTTTCTTCATTGTTTAAATGGTCTAGTCGGTATGTGTAGTCTGAGTTTATATCATTGTCCAATGCATAGTTTATTTCGGCTGTATAGTGGTTTTCTTGTAAAATTGCTTCAAAATTTTTTGACGAATTTCCGTCAGAAAGTTCAAGTTCTTTATGAAGGAATGACCTTCCATTGATAATTGTTTCTTTTCTAAAATAATCTATACAACCGTTGTTTTCCATTAGTACTTTCCTTTCTAATAGAATGTCATAAAATGGTGAAAATGAATGAATGTAAAATTTCTGCGATTGCTGAAAAAGCCCATTGGCCGGAAGATTTACGAATTTATTTAGTTTTGAATAGCCCGTCATACTTCTGACAACTATTTGTTTATCATGAACTTGAAGATTGAAAAAGTTTGAATTCATCATGTTTATTGATGAACCAGTGTCGACTATGCATCGGTATCTATGATTATTAAACATGATCTCTATGTATTGGTGGGTTCCCAGGCTGGTATTGGAAAATTTTCGGCTTGTTGAATTTGCTGATTTGTATACGTCTCGTTTTGTGTGTCTTGTAATTGATCGTCGTGGAACTGTTCGTCGTTGTTATTATCTTGGTCAGCAATGTTATTGTAATCTAACACGTATTGATGGTGACTTTCATCTGTCTCCATACGTGATTGTCCGCTGCCTTCTTTAAAACGCTTATTCGGCACTCTTGGTTGTTGGGGGGACTGATAATAGTTTCGGGTGTCGTTCTGTCGGTCGCGAATTAAGTCTGCTCTGAGTTCATTAAACAATGGTCTGTTCTGATCGAATTGTTGTTGTCTTGACGGAAAAGCTTGTTTATGAGGGGTTTGGTTGTTTACATTTGGGTTTTGGATCTGCGTGGGATTTATTAATGGGTTGAAGGGGGTCGCGAATTGTTGATTGATATGAGAGTTTTTGTTTTTATTTGTGTTGGTATTAGTGTTTAAATTTAGTGAGTTTGTATTAAGTTTTGGACAGTAATCTGATTTCTTAGAAATTGGGTCTTCGTAAAGACCTTCTTGTTGGGCAATTTGTCTTAACTTTTGGATAGTTGAAATGTCATGCCTCGCTAGGGTCATGAACAGCCTATCAGGGAGTGAGCGTTGAATAGTATTTTTTATTGTAGTTGCCATTGCTTGTGAATAAACTAATGTGTTATTTTGGTTGTTTTCTAAGGCTAACTTATTAATAATAATAGTTGACTTATTTTCTAATTCTTCACAAAATTGTCGTAAATTACCTTTGTAGGGCGTGCAATACAAACGTCGCAAAAGTTCCTCCAGGGGGTTTGAGTTTTAAATTCGACGATCAGAGCTTCCTTTAGGGTTGACCATTCGTTGTGAAATCCGAGTTGGCAGACCTTCTCAGCATCTCCGATGACCTGTAGTTCGATGGCTCCATATATGATGGCTTTCTGAAGAGGGTCATTCGTCGGGTATAGGTTGAGCAGGTATTCAATTCGTCTGATAAACGAACTGAGGCTGATTGGCTCTCCACAGAACTGCGGCACTTGACGTATTTGTCGTAGCAGTTGCGATAGATTATCATTTGATAATGCCATTTTTGATTAATTTTCTTTTTGAACGTTTTTTGTTTTGTAGCGGTCACACTTGTTTTGTTTAAGCGGGCTACTGTTCCTGTTCACTTCACTGATTGTTGGATTTAACTTATGTAGCGGTCACACCTGTATTTGTTTAAGTGGGCTACTGTTTAAGTTTTATATTTTTTTTTTTTCACAATCACTTCTCGGCTTGAACACTGTTGGGTTTATACTTTCAACTAATGTCACTGAAGTTGCCGTCGCGATTCACGTGAGTTCTTTTGCGGATGATAGTTAAAGGCTTGGATTAATTTTTGCCTCATCAATAACTAACATCCTACCGGCTGCGCCAATTAAGTATTTAGGTGTTCATCAAAATAAAAAAAATATTATATTTTTTATTTTATAATTTTTTTGATGGATTCGTTACTTATTACACCAGAGTTACTCATAAACTAACTGACAGAATTATTTTTATGGACCAGCAAACCTTAAAGTTCTACAGAGCTTTACATCTTTGTTTATCAGTGACTTAAGCTTCTTATCGTTTGGTGTCTTGAGAGAACTTTTATGATGAGGCTTTTGAAGAGTGAAGCTTTCCAAAAGATCGGTTTAAGTTTTCGTATGGAGAATGAACTGAGGCTTTTGAAGAGTGAAGCTTTTCAAAAGATTGGTTTAAGTTATGAAGAATGAAGTTTAAATAATTCATATGGAGAATGAATATGTCACTATAT
Source organism: Zaprionus ornatus (assembly GCA_018904035.1). NCBI lineage: Eukaryota > Metazoa > Arthropoda > Insecta > Diptera > Drosophilidae > Zaprionus > Zaprionus ornatus. The sequence goes on along the minus strand of JAEIFZ010000032.1, from coordinate 345,218 downwards.
ATACTTTATGGGGTCTCCGACGCTTCCTTCTGCCCTTTACATAATTTTGCAAAAAGTTAGTATACCCTTTTTTGACCATTTTCAATGGTCTAAGGGTATAAAAATACTCATATGTGCATGTACGCATATTATGAATATGTTCAAATGCATGTAAATACTTGCATATATTCAGATCGATCTACAACTCCACAGATCCATGAATTTTTTTAAAATCCAATGCCTAATAAAAAAATTCATCGTCTATTTTATTTGTCGGAATGAAAATTTGCGTATAAAGGAGTACGATTTAGTTGACATTTTTACAAACACCCGTGTCAAGGTATTTGTCATGTGTGACATTAAACTTTGTTTGTTGAGTTTATATTGTTGTTTCTAAATAGTTATTTCTGTAAATATAGCTAACGTTGTTACTACATTTGGTGGCTCTAGCTTACATAGTTTCTGAGATCTTGGCGTTCATAGAGACCAAGAGACGAACAGATGGACATAGCTCAATTGACTCGTCTATTGATGCTGATTCAGAATATATATAGTTTATGGGTTCGGAAATGCCTTCTTCTGCCTGTTGCGCCTGTTTTGTTCCGACAAAAACAAACGATCATGAAATTTTTCAAAACCCATTGCCTAAACAGCTAACTTACCTTTAGGGCTGTTATTTCATTAGTTTGCCAACGATTTTGTTCAAATTTTCAGAGGCAGCAGTAATGTATCTTATATGAGTCGAGAATTAAACACTATTACTGTGTGCAGTCCTTAATTTCAGATCATTGAGAAAAAATATCAATATTCCGTGTTATATACCTTCATAGCTGTATCTTATAGGAGCATTGAATTAAACACTTTTTAATGAACACACACTGTTTACGTCGAAACGCAGCCAAGTAGGCAACGTTGCGGCGTAAACAGTGCGACAGTCACCGAGGGCTCTCGAGCTCTTTTATCCAGTTTTTTCATAATGCTAAGTAATGTAATAATAACATATAATAACATAATGTTTTAGTTTCCAATAAACCAGTGAAGCGAACGGATCACGCGCCCCGAATTGTTTATCTTTTATTCGAATTGTTTTTTTTCACGTCGGTTCATAACTCCACAGCGATCCCCACCAAAGCCAGGAAATCTTCTGTTGCCGCCACCACAAACATTGGTCCTTCGAGCCGGATTTACAACTACATAGGACTCACGTCGCTGGATTTTTCGTCCCCTCGCACCGCTCGAACCACTACTCCGGCAACAGCATCTCGTCAGGAACCCAGATAAGTACTAAACTTTTACTTATTTTATTCGACAGAGGGCTGTGTGTAATTCCGCCACTGAGAAAAAAGATAACCTCTAACCTCATAGCCTCGCAATTTGCGCTACCGGCATCTCTATACGTGCATAGATACATACATATGTTGCTGCATTTGTAAGTACATACGTACCTATAGATGACTGCCATATTTGAATGTTGTAAATACATATATACAATTGCACACAGTTTCCTCCACATAAATTATGTTTATTAACCTCTGCCATGTATTACTACTACTACTACTTTTTCTGTCTAAAAAAGGAACATACAGAATTGATTTAAATTGTATGTTAATATATGCAAATACATACATATGTACACTGACATTACATATTTGCACATATTACATACTTACGTTGCCCAAAAAGATAACACATAACCTACTCGTAAATTTCGTTTTATTATCCACTAGAAATTTTCATTACTAATATAAATATAGTTATATCATTTACAAATTTATAAATTATTAAACATTTGTTTACATTTTGCCGGCCCTTAGTGATCGCAGTTCGTCTTAGTGATCGCAGTTCGACCAAATCGACCACTTTTTTCCGTTCAGTCAGTGTTAGCGTTCCAGGGCTGCACTAGTTTAAATATTAAAATATCTTTTCGTTGGCAACCGTGACTTTTAAAAGTCACTTATTTTTGAAATATCGTCTCATTGTGCACTGTGTTGTGGTATTACAAAGAGCTGCAACATTGGAAAAGAAGTATCGAATATTTTCCTCCATCTGAGAAAATTCATCCTAATTGTTACGGACTGCTTTTTTCTCGATAGGGCCGCGCCAGCTAGCTCAGGCAGCACTAGGGGAGGGGTTTTTCCTCCAGCCCTGCAATCCGCACCAAAATATCGATACCCATCGGTATTTACACAAAAGACGCATCACTGAAAACAAAAGGTAAACAAGCCAAAACGCACATTTTAAAACATTTTGAATTGTTTACAGGCACAATTACTTTACGAGGGACGACCAAACACCAACAATAGCCATTGGTGACAGCCAAGTCACCGCGCACCCTCCCAGCCATGTGACACTCCTGCTCAGGAGTTTCGGAGCATCACCCAAGTCGGCGAGCCCGTTCCTGGCCAACTAAGGCCGCTCCATCTCCCCTAGGAAAAGTGCTCAGCAGTTCATTTCACACGTGAGTTTTATTACTAAATTTCATACCCTACCATCCTATCCACGTGGACCTAACATTCGGACAAACTACTAACGAAATACTTAAGACTAAAACAATGATTTTTTCTTAAATACTTATGACTAATGAGGCTTCCTTTTTTTCTTTCTTTAACGTTGCTGCTGTGCTGCTCGTCCGGCACAATCGTGGACGGGAGCTGCACGTCGTGGGGGACAATAGGTACTCTGGCGGATTCCCGCAAGGAACGGACTCACCAGGTGGGCGTTTGTTGCAAAGAAAATCCAGGGTATCGCTGCTGCACACACACAGAAAATAATTAGTTATTAAATATTTTACAATTGGAACTAAACACACGCACTTATATTTCTGCAGATCTTACTGCGCCGATCGCTCGCTCAAATGCGACTGACGATTCGGCCGCCCTTGAAGGAGACGTTGGCGGTCATATGCCTGGGCATTCGGGCATCTACCGACGGGTCAAACGGCGCTTGACAAAACGGGAACCTTGGGTCAGTGACCGAATTGGCTGTTAACAGGCCCAAGGTCTCGCAAAGGCTCGCACTGCTTGCTCCGTTGGCAGATGTTGTTTATACCAGGGCAGCTGTGTTTATCGATGAAAGTTTATCGAAACCGAAACGAACACAGCCGATTCGCAGAATGCAACAGCACCCAAGATTTCGAACGGCGTAGGAGGTCCTGCAAAGTGACGAAATAATTGGGGCATTCTGCATTCGCTGGGCCGGCATAAATCTTGCCAAGCAGTCCAACAGGCGCACAACGCGGGGCCCACGTTCTGCACATCGAATTAAATCGAGCGTCTGCTATCTGGGCAAGTATGCGATACGCGTCCATTGTCTTTTGCTATATAACTCATATTTCCTTTTCCAGGGTCGCCATGTGTTTTCCGTGCGAGTGATGTTCTCCCAGCAGCCAGCGTTGATTCACGCCCGTATATCTTTGGCATGATATACGCCAAGGCGTCGCCCTTGCAGGTCCTCAAGGAGGTACGCGTTATTTCCGACCGCCTTCACTACCCGCGCCCGTAGGAACTTCCTCGCAAACTTCGCGTTGAAGTTCTTCGAGAAGTCGCTGAGCACGAAGTTCCGCCGATAAACTTCTTGGCCGGGCGTGGCGTTGAAGGTTCTTGCCCGTTGGTCGTAGCGCATCTTGCTCACCTCGTATGAGTCTTGGAGCTTGTCTTGGACTCGCGCTCGGATGATGGCCATTTTGTCCTTGTGCGCCATACCGTCCATCTCATGGTCGCACATGGACCTCAGCTTCCTAGCCAATCTGTAGCATTTACCGTTCAGGTAGAGGTGATGGCCGAAAACCGTAAAGAACGGCGTTTCTCCCGTCGCCGCGTGTATGGAGTTCCGGATAGCGACTTCTATTTCCGGCAAGTGCGCGTCCCACTCCCGGTGATCCTCCTTTAAGTAGCTGCGGATCGCCGACAACACGCTACGGTTCACCCTTTCCGCTGCGTTGCTCGATGGTGAGTACACTGGTGTTCGGACGTGTTTAATGCCAAAATCTGCAACCATTTCTTCAAACATTTTAGCGGCGAACTGTTTTCCGTTGTCTGAATGGATGACTTCGGGTACACCAAACTTAAAGAACACCTCGTGGACCAGGAACTCTATAAGGTGCGCTGCAGACGCCTCTCGCATCGCCTTAAGAAAGGTATACTTCGAGAAGTGGTCCACCACGGTGAAGATGTAGGCGTGTCCTCTCCTCGACCGAGGATATTTCCCCAGAAAATCTATATATATTTTCTGGAAGGGCCTCTCTGTGTCCACTTTCTCGCCAATTCCCACTTGCATGCGATGATTCGGTGCCTTTGTCTCCTTGCAGACTTCGCATCCTCGCACAAAGTCCCGAACTTGCACGGCCATGCCCGGCCAATAGTATTGACGGCGGAGAACCTCCAGAGTCTTCGCTTGTCCTCCGTGCGCTGCTGTCGGGTCCTCGTGAGCCCGTGCGATCAACGCTCCTGTCAAGGCTGATGGAATCCATAATTTCCATCCTGACCCTTCGATTTCTTCACTGAGACATGGCTGCGCAATTCTTTTAAACAACAGTCCATCCTCCGTCTTCAGGTCTGGCAGGCACCGCTTATTCAGCTCGGCCTCTCGTACCAATTCCTGGTACTCGTCCTCACCGAACGCCGTGGTCTCGAAACCCAGCAGATCGGTGGGAGCCATATGGACCTCATCCACGCTACGTGAGAGCATATCTGCTACCACGTTGTCCGTACCCTTGCGATGCTCTATGACGAAATCATAGCCCTGTAACTGCAATGACCACCTGGCCAGCCTGCCCGAAAGATCCTTCATGGTCATTAACCATTTAAGACTCGCGTGGTCGGTGATGCAGGTAAAGGGCATTCCCTCGACGTACGGTCGGAATTTTCGGATTGCCATAATCGCTGCCAAGCACTCCTTCTCGGTGACGGTGTAATTCACCTGGTGTGTGTTGAGCTTCGCCGAAAAGAAGGCAATCGGCTGCTCTTGTCCCGCCTCATTGCGCTGGAAAAGCACTGCTCCGACTCCCATGTGCGACGCATCGCACTGAATGTAAAATGGCCGCTTGAAGTCTGCGTGGACCAACACTGGAGTTGTGGTAAGTGCATCCTTCAAATCCTGCATCGCCCTTTCAGCTTCGGCGCTAAAAACAAACCTTTTGTTTGATTTTTTCAGGCATTCCGTCAGTGGAGCTGCGAGGATCGCGAAGTTTCGGATGAAACGACGGTACCATCCGGCCGTTCCCAGGAATGCTCTCACTTCCTTCATGGTCTTAGGCTTTGGTATACGCTTGATGGCCTCAACTCTGTCGGAATCCATCTGCAAGAGTCCTCCTCCTACCACGAATCCCAGGTATTTGACGCTTTTAAAGCAGAAATTGGACTTTTTTAATCCTATTGTCAACCCTGCTTCCTTTAGGCACTGTGCTACACGGCTAAGATAACGCAGGTGCGTCGCGAAATCCGGTGCGAGGATCAACAGATCGTCCAGGTATACGAAGACATTCGTCCTGATCTCTGTGGGTATGACCTTGTCCATAAGCCTGACCAGTCGCTGGGCTGCGTTGCATAGGCCGAACGGCATGACGCGGAACTGGTATAAGGGGCGTCCTGGCACCGTGAACGCGGTATACTCCCTCGACTTCTCGTCCAACTCTATCTGCCAGAAAGCAAACTTGAGGTCGACGCTAGAAATATAGACCGTCTGGTCCAACCTGGAAAGGATCCCTTCGACGCTGGGTAGCGGGTAAGCGTCCTTTTTTGTAATTGCATTTAACTTTCTTGCATCTAAGCAGAATCGGTTTTTTCCAGGCTTTGACACTATCGTCGTGCGGTTGCTCCACGGACTCTTGCTCTCCTCGACTACTCCAAGCGCTAACATTTTATCGACCTCCTCCTCGGTGACTGCCTGCCGTGCCGGCGACATGGGATACGGACGGTCCTTAAAAATTTTGGCTCCGTCTATCAACTCGATGGAGTGAGTGTCGACCTGAGTCCTGCCGAGACCATGTTGTTCAAATGTAAGGAACTGCCTTTGCACGCTTGCGAGCTGCTGCTGCTGTTCCGGAGACAGTTCCCACTTCTCGGGGTCTGACTTGTGCTCGTCAGCTGCGTCCTCCGTGTAGTGCTCCATATCCTGGACTTCGAGCTCTGCGGCGTCTTTCTTCTGGCCTTCTACTGCCTCTCGTCCGATAATTTCGGGTGCTAGTTCAAAGAGTCGCCAGAAGTCGACTCCCAGGTAAGCTTTTTGCTCCAAATATGGGCATATGTAAAAGTTGACCTTTCTAATTTTTCCTAAATATTCTACAGTCAACTCCGCTCGGCCGATTATGGACCGATCCTCTCCTGCGGCGGTGCGTACTTTGGAGAAGTATCTGGTCATCGGCACGTCGATGCTGTTCAGCAACTCCCTGGAACCATGACCCAGTAGGCTGACAGATGCTCCTGTGTCGAGCAATCCCAGGACCCGCTCGCCACCTATTTTTAATTCAGCGAATGGTCTTGGATCGTTCGCCTGACTACGTACGACTGCTGCCGCAACTTCCCCGCGCCTCGTCCGTCGTTGCCGGAAGCGCCGTCTTGCCCTTTGTATCTTGCGAGATACAAGCCGCATGCCTGCCAGTTGATGTTCGTTGAATATTCGGCTTCTGGCTTCCAGGTACCTTCGCATCCGTTCCTCTAGTGGTATAGTCGTCCTTATCCTACTTGTATCCTTATTAACTACTACCTTCCTTTCAGGCTCCTTAAGAATAAATGCGGGGCTTTCTCCTACGGGCGTGAGTCTCCCGTTTTGGCCACACCCGGGCGTCCGTTTCCCGCGCAATTCGGACATTTCGGCGTCACCGTCCCTGGCTTGCCGCATCGGTAGCAAAACAGTTGTCGTGTTGCCGATTCGCAATCTCGGAACATGTGGCCAGCCACGCCGCAATTCCAGCACACCGGCCTATCTAGAGCCTTCGGCTGCCATTTGCGCAGCTCCTCCACATCCTGGATTGGCGTCACCTCCGCATCTGGTACAATCGCCTCATGGACACGGGGCTTGAAATGGGCGGGAGGCGCTGTCTGTTGCGCATAAGGAGTGCGTCCTCGTCGCCCGAAACTGCGCTCCACTTCCGCTGCCTCATCCCGTAGCTCATCCACAGTAAATATTTCCATCGCGTAGACATAGCGTGCGACACTCTCTTTAAGACCCTTTTTTATAATCTTTACTAGGTGTCTCTCCGCCATGGGCTTGCTGAGTCGTGACGCTAGTCTCCGCATGTGGTGGATGTAGTCCTCTACGCTCTCTCCGGCCTGCTGTTCCCGTTGCAGGAGCTCGTGCATCCGGTCGTGCTCCGTTTGGTGGCTACGGAATCGGTCAAGCAGAGCTTGACGCAGCTGTATCCAGCTGTTAATCGTGGAATGCCTTATGTGGATCCAGTACCATTCTCTCGCCCTCCCGGCAAGCAGAATGTGGAAGGTACGCAGGATTTCCGCCCATGGACACCGATATTGCCTTTGCAGGAACTCCAGACGGAAAATGAAGTCTTCCACGGAGTTGTCTCGGTCCTCTGCGTCGAAGGATAACCCCCACCGCTCCACTCGGGCATAGGAGATCGGATGCGGGACATTCGCGTATTCAGCCTCGCCGCGTGGATAGTCTTGTACTGGGTATTCGTTTGGCAGTACGTGCTGTTGGCGCTGTCGGTGTCTCTCCGTGTATCTCGGCCACTGTTCCGGGCTGCTGCTGTCTCTTGCCAACTCTTTCGGCGGAATCTTGGGTGGCCGCATTGGCGCGCGTGCGTCCGGGGGTGCACTGCACTTGGGAATGGCTCCCTGGAGGATTTGCGCTCCCTCTCTGGATGTGCCGTGCCTATCCCATATCGGATCCGGCTCCGCCGGTCGCTCAACTGGCGCCGTCGCGACAATCAAAGGCCTAACGGTGTCGTTCACCATTTTCATCAGTTCTATATTGCTCTGACGTAGATGGTCCTTCAAAGCCTGCCCGATTTCCGCGTCTAGAAATTGCCGGTAAGTGTGTGTTGCTGTTGCTAATGCCACATTGATCGCCGATTTTACCACACTGTCCAAATCTTCTTTCAGGGCGTCTGGCTGTTTCCCGGATGCTTCTGGAACTGCACCTTCCTTGCCTTCTGTCGTGAGCTCTGCACGCATTTGGCTGTTGATTTTGGCTATCCTGTTCGGCGTTCGAAGGAGTCCCCCCGTTGCCATCGCCATCTGAGGACCGACTGCACCGTCTCCATCAGAGGACCATGTTGACTCCCGCGCCTCTGGTACTGACCCCCTCGACCGCAGGTAATGCCCGCCAACATCTTTCTCTTCATTCATTTTAACTTTTTTATTTAACTTATTTTTTATAGGGTATACCACCAGGGGCGATGCGTGCAAAATTTTACAAATAAGATAATAATAATTGTGTGTGTGTGCAGGCGAGCATGTATCTTAAATACTATTAACAAAGATATGGTGTATGTTTCTAAATAATTCTAAATAACGTGACTATTAAATGAAATTATTAAATAGTACTATGCCAAATGAAATGTATATAATAATAAAGATATAAATTTATGTGTTAGACACCCTAAATAAGTTTAAATTAATAAAGCAGAAATAAATATATATATATAAGTAGGCAAATAAATTTGTAATTAAATGAACATGTAAATGAAACAATAAATAAGTGAATAAAGTTATAATTAAATGATAAATATATAGACGAAAATTTTCTTTGTTTTTTTTTTTTTTTTTACGTTATCGAAATAAATTTGGGAGATGGAACAACTAGTGCCGGTGGACTCGCAATTCGACTCCGCGCTTATGGCTGTTGTTGTGTAAACAAACAAAACACACTGCCGTTCGTCAACTGGTCAAACTGTCACTCAAGTTGACAGTTGCCAGTTAAGGACGCGGCTGGTGTTCAATCAACACTGCTTTCACTGGGAATGCGTCCCCTTAGCCCGTGAGGCGGTGCATCGCGCATAGCACTACTCATTTACGGGTCCTCTAATCCTCATTTAGCTATATTAGCCGAACTAAAGGAACTGGACGCCCAGCGAAGGCAGGCGATCTACTACGTTAAACAATCAGAAAACAAAACGGTCACATTTGCATGCAACCCATCTGGATATTGGACATGGCCCAGGGCAAGTCCGCGGCACAGTGTTTTCGCCACTACTGGTAGAACACGACTCGCGGCCTGCCTGGCAACATGCCTCAACATCCAAATACCTCTACTTACTGATGTTACTCAGTTCACAACTCCCTGCGCAAACGTGAATATGAACATTCAACGTGCCGCAGTTTGTTATAGGCTGAGTCACATCAGCAAGGCTACTGCGAGGCGTCTCAATACCGCTGACTATCGATTTAAGCAAAGATTTCGGCACAGACTTGACTGGCCTACATCTTTGCTCCTTTTTTGAATTGGGCGCCATTATGTTACGGACTGCTTTTTTCTCGATAGGGCCGCGCCAGCTAGCTCAGGCAGCACTAGGGGAGGGGTTTTTCCTCCAGCCCTGCAATCCGCACCAAAATATCGATACCCATCGGTATTTACACAAAAGACGCATCACTGAAAACAAAAGGTAAACAAGCCAAAACGCACATTTTAAAACATTTTGAATTGTTTACAGGCACAATTACTTTACGAGGGACGACCAAACACCAACAATAGCCATTGGTGACAGCCAAGTCACCGCGCACCCTCCCAGCCATGTGACACTCCTGCTCAGGAGTTTCGGAGCATCACCCAAGTCGGCGAGCCCGTTCCTGGCCAACTAAGGCCGCTCCATCTCCCCTAGGAAAAGTGCTCAGCAGTTCATTTCACACGTGAGTTTTATTACTAAATTTCATACCCTACCATCCTATCCACGTGGACCTAACATTCGGACAAACTACTAACGAAATACTTAAGACTAAAACAATGATTTTTTCTTAATACTTATGACTAATGAGGCTTCCTTTTTTTCTTTCTTTAACGTTGCTGCTGTGCTGCTCGTCCGGCACAATCGTGGACGGGAGCTGCACGTCGTGGGGACAATAGGTACTCTGGCGGATTCCCGCAAGGAACGGACTCACCAGGTGGGCGTTTGTTGCAAAGAAAATCCAGGGTATCGCTGCTGCACACACACAGAAAATAATTAGTTATTAAATATTTTACAATTGGAACTAAACACACGCACTTATATTTCTGCAGATCTTACTGCGCCGATCGCTCGCTCAAATGCGACTGACGATTCGGCCGCCCTTGAAGGAGACGTTGGCGGTCATATGCCTGGGCATTCGGGCATCTACCGACGGGTCAAACGGCGCTTGACAAAACGGGAACCTTGGGTCAGTGACCGAATTGGCTGTTAACAGGCCCAAGGTCTCGCAAAGGCTCGCACTGCTTGCTCCGTTGGCAGATGTTGTTTATACCAGGGCAGCTGTGTTTATCGATGAAAGTTTATCGAAACCGAAACGAACACAGCCGATTCGCAGAATGCAACATAATAATAAATAATTATTTATTTATTTCATACAATATAATTTATAATATCTAAATAAATTATATTGCGTCTTTTCTCAGAGTTTCACGCTGAGTATAATAATTGTTTCGATAATTATTATTACTAAATAAAATATTTCGATTCTTTTAAATAATATTTATATTATTTTTTTTTTGCAACTGTTTTTCCAAAAAGTGTTGCCTTGTAATTTAGCAACATATTCCTCGCTCAATTGATTCGATAAGGTTCCGATCGATTTACCTCATCCTTTCTGTTGTTTATTATTAAAATAATTATAATCAACTTTTCCGTCTAATTTCCTATTTATCTTTCTGGTTTCTTCATCACCATCAATTGCATCTTTCTCGCCTTTTAAAGGTTCGGTTATGCCAATTGATAGCGGTAAAGACACCAAGAAACACCTTATTGTACAAGCGACTCAGCATATAGTAGACGTTCAAGTTCTCTTCCAAGTTCCCATCTTGGCAGAACACCTTCTCCCGCCACACAAAGGAAAGTTTCAACTCCGGCCACATCCAAGGCTAGTCAGGTACCAAAAATTTCGGTGCACGCTCCTCCAATCACTCGCTCAGTTGGTCATCAAATTTCCCAGGCAATAAAAATGGCACTACAAGAGTTCATTAACGCTTCAGATAAGCTCACGCAATTCGAAGCTAGGATTCAAAATTCTTCTACAGCCTCTCTTCACACTCACAGAGTACGTCTTGAGCAGCTTCGCTCCATATGGAATCTTGTAGAACTTAAATACGAACTCTGTTCCAACGCATTGTCTCAACCAGTGACAAATGCTGAGGACAAAATCGCCATGCAAGCCCGATATGACCACTGCTATTTAGTTTACGAGGAACTTGCCTCTCAGTTAAATGAGAATATAGAGACCGCAACGACTCCCTCTCCAGCACCTGCAGTAGCACAAGTAGCCTTCTAGCCACGAAGCTACAGGTCACCACCCTTCGATGCTGAAGTTTTCAGCGGTGACTATTTAAAATGGCCAACTTTCCGAGATCTCTTCTCAGCGGTCTACATTTCCGATCCAGGCTTAAGTCAGATAGAAAAACTTTTCCATCTCAGTGCCAAAACAAGTGACGAAGCGAAGGCAATCGTTTCCAAATCCCCTCTCACGAATGAGGGTTTCTCTTCTGCTTGGAAGAATTTGACGGATAGGTTCGAAAATAAGCGACTGTTAGTAAACAGACAACTTAAAATCCTCTTCAACCTTCCGTCAGTTCCTCACGAGTCTGGAGCCGCCATCCAAGTACTTCAAAGCACAATACAAAGTTGCTTAACGGCTCTAGACCATTCCAAAATCAGCACAGAGAACTGGGATTGCCTTCGAGTCTTCCTATGCTCGTCTAAACTCCCAAGGCTGACGTTGTCCCTTTGGGAACAGTCCGTACAAAATAAGGCTGAAATTCCGTTGTAAAAGGAAATGTCCGATTTCCTTTCAGAGCGCTATCGCACATTAGAAGCGATAGAGGACGTACAACCTACAACAAGCGCACAGACAAGTTCCAAATCTGCTCGAAAAGAGCCTTCTACAAGGAAGGTCAACTCTTTTGAGGCAAAGGTTATAGGCAAACCACAAACCTGCAAACTTTGCTCAAAGGAGAACCATCCTATACGTCTGTGTCCGCGCTTTCTCCAAATGGCTGTTGATGAAAGGTCCAATTTCATGAAACAGCAAAAGTTGTATCTGAACTGCTTCGCAAGAGGACATATCCTTAAAGATTGCACAAGTCAACATAACTGTTTTACGTGCAAGGGTCGCCACAATACACTCCTGCATCGTGGCACCCCTCCTACTGCGCCCTCTTCAGCAGATTCTGCACCAGCTCCCCAGAATTCTAATATACAGTCCACTCCTTCTACGACTAATATTATTTATTTATTTATTTATTTATTTATTTATTTATTTATTTATTTATTTATTTATTTATTTATTTATTTATTTATTTATTTATTTATTTATTTATTTATTTATTTATTTATTTATTTATTTATTTATTTATTTATTTATTTATTTATTTATTTATTTATTTATTTATTTATTTATTTATTTATTTATTTATTTATTTATTTATTTATTTATTTATTTATTTATTTATTTATTTATTTATTTATTTATTTATTTATTTATTTATTTATTTATTTATTTATTTATTTATTTATTTATTTATTTATTTATTTATTTATTTATTTATTTATTTATTTATTTATTTATTTATTTATTTATTTATTTATTTATTTATTTATTTATTTATTTATTTATTTATTTATTTATTTATTTATTAATTTATTTATTTATTTATTTATTTATTTATTTATTTATTTATTTATTTATTTATTTATTTATTTATTTATTTATTTATTTATTTATTTATTTATTTATTTATTTATTTATTTATTTATTTATTTATTTATTTATTTATTTATTTATTTATTTATTTATTTATTTATTTATTTATTTATTTATTTATTTATTTATTTATTTATTTATTTATTTATTTATTTATTTATTTATTTATTTATTTATTTATTTATTTATTTATTTATTTATTTATTTATTTATTTATTTATTTATTTATTTATTTATTTATTTATTTATTTATTTATTTATTTATTTATTTATTTATTTATTTATTTATTTATTTATTTATTTATTTATTTATTTATTTATTTATTTATTTATTTATTTATTTATTTATTTATTTATTTATTTATTTATTTATTTATTTATTTATTTATTTATTTATTTATTTATTTATTTATTTATTTATTTATTTATTTATTTATTTATTTATTTATTTATTTATTTATTTATTTATTTATTTATTTATTTATTTATTTATTTATTTATTTATTTATTTATTTATTTATTTATTTATTTATTTATTTATTTATTTATTTATTTATTTATTTATTTATTTATTTATTTATTTATTTATTTATTGATTTAACGTCAACTAAAACAGTCGACTTAAAATTAAAATTAAAAATTAGATTACATCGAATTAAAATTGAAGATTTTTTAAAAAAAAAAGAAAATAATTTAGAATTTGAAATTAAAACTTTGCAATAAGTTTAGAATTAAAATTAATTAAGAGTATATATTTTTAAATTTAAGCTGGGGATAACAAAACAAGAATTCTCGATCCAACATTTGCTGCAAAGGATTGGGGAAAACCCAGTAAAACCCAATCAGATCGGTAGATTAATATTAGTTGTTAGCATGTAGTGTTAATTGATTGAGGATAGACAGTTTGACAGAGTAAAGGGAGGACTCGGAGTTGAAAACTCTAGACAGTCTGTTGTAGTCAGCACAGAGAACTCGGAAGGGATCATGCAAGCTATAGTTAGTATTACAAAAGGCCAAGGATAGTGGCATAAAATTACGAGTAACTCTAGAAGGAATACAGAAATTAAGTTGAGTAAGCAGAGTAGGGGAATCTATATTGTACTTTATTAGCTTTACAATAAACATAACGCCTAACATAATACGACGGTTAGTTAAGGAAGGTAGGTTAATTAGAAGGAGTCTACTAGAGTATGGTGGTAAGTCTACACCCGGAACCCAATTAAAACTGCGCAAGGCAAAGAGTAGAAACTGCTTTTGAACAGACTCAATTCTATCTTGGTGAATATGGTATTGCGGCGACCACACGCAAGACCCATATTCAAGAGTTGGACGAACAAGAGAAGTGTAAAGCAACTTTGTCGTGTAAGGATCCTCGAATTCTTTGGCCCATCTTTTGATGAACCCGAGTAGTCGAAATGCCTTATTGACAATTTGTGTAATGTGACGATCAAATTTCAATTTATGATCAAAGAGGATACCTAAATCAGCTACTTCAGATATTCTTAAGAGTGGGGTTAGGTTAAGATTGTAATCGATGACATGATAGTTACATCTGTAAAATGACATAACCTTGCACTTCAAACAGTTAAGATGCAGCAGATTATGGCTGCACCATTCAAAAAACAAATCAAGATCTGTTTGAAAAAGGTTATTTGCTGGATCATTGTGTGTCAAACAGAGTTTCACATCATCAGCATACATAAGAATGTTAGAGTGAAGGAGTATTGAAGGAAGATCGTTAATAAAAAGGTTAAATAGCAATGGTCCAAGGTGGCTGCCCTGAGGAACACCAGAAGTAACTAAGATCGGCTTAGAGAGACATTCTTTAAAAAGAACTCGTTGAGACCTGTTAGTTAAATAATCGGAGAAATAATAATCCACAGAAGGAGCTTTTGAGGAAAACCAATCAAATTTAACTTATGAATTAAGAGATTATGATTTACGGAGTCAAATGCTTTACTGAAGTCAGTATAGACCACATCAGTTTGCATTTTGTTCCGAAATCCTAGATTGATGTGAGATGAGAATTCTAAAAGATTAGTAGCTGTTGATCTTGCCTTTATAAACCCATGTTGATGGGGTGAAATTATAGATTTACACATAAAAGTTAACTGGGCTGTAAAATTTTTTTCAAAAATCTTAGGAATTGCGGACAACTTGGAAATACATCTATAGTTCTTCACATCATGGTTAGAACCACTTTTGTGAAGAGGAATGGAAAAAGAGTTTTTCCAAATAGGTGGGAAATAACTATTGGATAGTGACAAGTCAAATAGCTTATGAATTGGATTCAAAATCGAATCAGCACAAAATCTAAGTACGCATGCTGGAATTCCGTCAGGGCCAGGAGAAAAAACGGGTTTTATCGATTTAAGATCAATTAGTAGAGAGGTTTTGTCGATAGAAGGACAGAAGACAGTGTTAAAATTTTCTATACTATAAGGGTATGGATGTAAAGGGGAACTATAAGGTTCTGTTAAATAAGTTCATTGAAAAAAGTCTGCAAACAAATCGGCAGCTGCCTGATCATTAGTTGCTTCCTTATTTTCGTATGATAGAGAGGGAGGAAATCTACTTGATTTACGTTTTAAGTTAACAAAGTTATAAAACTGCTTTGGGTCCTGAGCAAACTGCAAACGGCAGCGACGCAAATACTTTTTGTAACAATTTGCGTTCAGAGCAATAAAGTTTGCTCTTGCAGCAATATAACGTGTAAAATCGGAAGGATTACGAGTTAATTTAAACTTTTTAAAATACCGCGATTTCAAATTTTTTAGCCTTACTACCTCACGTGAAAACCAAGGAGGCCTATTTGACTTTACGGGAAAAGTAACAGGAACACATTGATAAAAAAATGAGTTCATAGAGGAATAAAAAAATGAAATGCATTCATTTAGATCAGAACATGAATAAAGAAATGACCAATCATGTTCCAAAATGAAACAATTCAATTTTTTGAAATCGGTCCTACGAAAACAACGTGATTTTATTATAGGGGAAACAGTTGCAGTTGCATAGAGGTTGGCAGAGTTAGAACCAGGTCCAATGTAGGATGATAGGGATCTTCAGGAAGAACTAAGGGATTCATTCTAGAGATAGTGTTTAGTAAAATGTCAGAAGAGAAAATTAAATCAGAATTATTTCACGGCGAACACACAAGGTGTTCTTCTCGGCACTGCTCTTATAAATGTGTGCCATTTGGGCATGACTTATAAAGCACGTCCACTGATCGATCCTGGATCAGAGGCTACGTTCATTTCCGAACGGATGTTTAACATCATAAAGCTTTCCTACCAAGCCGTGCAAGTTAAAGTAGTTGGCTTAAATCAAGCCATCTCAGCCAATCCACAAAAGTTGTGTTATTTTCAGATTGGCTCCCCGATCACTCCCAGGTTACAGCTAGAAACTGCAGCCTTTGTTCTTCCTCAATTGGCAGGTAACCTTCCATCCTACACCATTTCCAAGGACCTTCTGAAGGACCTGCCAAACCTCCAACTAGCTGATCCGCACTTCCACCAGAGCTCTCAGATAGACGTGCTCTTAGGAGCCGATATCCTACCATCTATCATAAAGAGTGGCTCTGTATCCAAAATTTGTGGAACCCTGCTCGGTCAAGAGACCATATTCGGCTGGATCCTCACAGGACCAGTAGCCAAGTCGAATCCCACGACAGTTTTGTCCTTCACGACGAGGATAAAGATCAGCAATGAACAAAGGCTTGATGATCTTCTCACCAAGTTTTGGGTTGTGGAAGATCTACCAGCAAAGCTGGTAAAAGTTTCTGATTCAGCGTGTAAAAACAACTTTCTTCGCACTACTTCCAGAACAAAAGAGGGCAGATATGTCGTTACGCTTCCTTTCAAAAATCCTGAAATCTTCGAATTAGGACATTCTAGGTCCATCGCACTCGCTCAGTTTCTCAGGAACGAATGTCGTCTAAAGAGGAACTTTCCTTTAAAAGAGCAGTACGACTCGATTATTCAGGAGTATTTAGATTTAGGCCATATGATGCCAGTCTCCCCAAGTAACGACTGCAACAATTTTTATCTCCCTCATCATGCAGTGTTCAAACCTGAGAGCACCACGACCAAAGTTCGCGTTGTTTTCAACGCCTCCAGTCCGTCCTCCAATGGGAAGTCTTCTGCGTCCAAAGCATCGACATCCAATACAGCAGGTAGTATTGTGAGTTCTCGCAATGTGCGCGCTGACTCGCCAGCCTCATCGGATGGCTCCACCACAGTGTCGGCTAATTCCTCGCCTGGCGTGGATCAACAGTTGCAAGACAACAATCTATGCATTAATCGAATAGGAAATGATGATACAATGACGGGAGCAGTTGCAGCAAGGGAGAATGCTACACATTTTAATCCCATTAACGAGTTGTACCCAACGCTTCCGTCAACAATAGCGCAGAACGTGGCGCATCCGACATTGGGTGCACGTGGCAGCGGCGTTTCTAGTGCCTTTGTTGATGTGCCGCAACAGCAGTCAGCTCATCATGTGCCAGCATTGACGGCGAGTCAGCTGCAGCAAGTACGAATGAATGGAACTGGTGGTAACGCCAGTGGATACGATTCTTTGGCTCGCAAGAAGCCACGCCGATCAACCAATGACAGTCAGCACTCTACTCAAAGTCAGGCTTCGCTGTCATTATCACTGCCACCACCAACGGGCAGTGTAAGCAGTCCCAGCAGTGGCACAACAGTCAACACTAACACACAGGAAGCATCGTCTATCTTCCTGCAACAACAACATCAGCAGCAGCCAGCACAACAGCAGCTGCAGCAGCAACAGCACAACAATGGTGAGCTATTGGTCACCGCGGCAGGTGTCACTCCGAATACAAATGCTGCAGGCAATGTTAACAATCATCGTTTGACTGCAAGCGGAGGATCTCCAGCTTTTGTTGGCAACAAGGAGAACGCGAGTCCCGTAGACTTTGTGCTGCGACGCCCACGTAACTGTGCTCTGCTCAATACATACAAACCGACACACAAACTGGCCAATAATCATTTCCATCGATATACGGACGTGAAACCACGCGATGAGCGACGTGCCACAGTTATTGATTTGGCCAATCAGCCTAATGTGCAGGGCAAAATCAGCGGCTGGAAGCTATATCACTTACGTTCGCAAATGGAGGATCTGAATGATTCGGAAATAGTCAGCCTGGGCCAACTCGAAACCATGTCGAAAGAGGTCGAGAAGGACAAGGACAAGCATGGTGATATTGAACGTATCATTGAGCTCTTAAAAGGCAACATACAATGCAGCAAGATTATTACGGATGGGATCAATGAGGCGCAAAACCAATTTTTGAAAATAATTTTAAGAAAGATGGAAGATGTGCAGATCAGGATTCCGGCACAGAAAGTCAACAAGGAGCTGCTAACAAGCTATCCGGGCATCACGTTGGCGGACACTCGGTGCCATGTGCCGAGCAGAGTCTCCATAGTTCTGGGGGCCGACGTCTATGGAGACGTACTCCTTCCAGGGCTTGTTCCATCCCACGGTGGACTGCCGTTGGCCCAGAACACTCTGTTTGGCTGGGTCCTATCCGGTGTCTTCAAGACATAGTCTGCCAGCGCTTGTAAGGCCCCTCCAGCGGCATCCAAAGGATCCCGTCTCCACCCTCAAGTTGCAATAGTATTGCAAGGGGGGCGGGATGTTTACGTCGAAACGCAGCCGCCAAGAAGTAGGCAACGTTGCGGCGTAAACAGTGCGAGAGCCACCGAGGGCTATGGCGCTCTTTTATCCAGTTTTTTCATAATGCTAAGTAATGTAATAATAACATGTAATAACATAATGTTTTAGTTTCCAATAAACCAGTGAAGTGAACGGATCACGCGCCCCGAATTGTTTATCTTTTATTCGAATTGTTTTTTATCGCGTCGGTTCATAACTCCACAGCGATCCCCACCAAAGCCAGGAAATCTTCTGTTGCCGCCACCACAAACACACACTTTAATTTAAAAGTGATTTTTCTGAAACATTTAAAACACAAAGATAAAATCAAGATATATTGTATCAGCTTACTTACCTTCAGAACTGTAACTTATATGAGTTTTGAGTTAGAGTTTACGAATATTTTTTTTTAACTTCCAAGCGATTTCTTTGATATTCAGAACACAGAGATCCAATACAAATATAGTATATCATTGCGCCAAATGTCAGAGCAATATTACATTAGGTATAACAGATATTTCTTTCAGTAATGTAACACAATTAAGCATCATATATATTTATATAGGAGTTAAATAAAAAAAGTGAAATAATTTATTGTGGAATATAATTATTAAATATTGTCAGACCAGCATGAAATAAACAGGCACGTGGTTGTTTTCTTTTTATGTCTCTTTAAGAACAACTGCACACTCTCGCTTTCATAAATCGACTGACGCTGCGTAGATCATTGGCACGCAAATAGAATGAAGCTTAGCTGCAAATGAGCGACTCATTAACTTTCTACATACATATACTCTGTGCTATGCAGCGGTATATGTAAGCTATGTGACTTTTGCATACATACACTCAGCGACATTAAAAAAGCCACACTGAAATTTTTCACGCACTTTGTATTTTTCTTTCCTAGAGTTCTTTCAAAAATGTTTCTTTTAGTCTAATTCAATTTTTTGGAGGTAGTTAGTATATTTTTGAACATAAATGCATTGCAAATATTTTGGTAGTCAAGTAACATGATTGGAAATTATTTTTTTTCCCGTGCCCTTTTTATTTGACTAAGTTTTAGCCAGTACGACAATATTCAGTAAATTAATTTTTTTAAATGATAATTTTTTCTATTGATATTCTCCATATGTGAATTACAAATGTAAAGTTTTTTGCGAAGGAACATTAAATTAATATTTTTTTTTTAATTAGTACTTCGTAGTACCACTTTTGGCCTTTATAACACTATTTATCCTTCTTGGTATCGAATCATATTAATTCTGCAAATATTCATTTGTGATGTCTTCGTACCATACTTTTTCTATGATTTTCCGTAATTCTACCATAGTTTTGGGCTTCCGCTTTGCTATTTTTTTGCTCATAAGTGCACATACTTTTCAACACGCCACCTCAAAAGTTACATTGCTGTACTTTTATTACTTGCGAGGCTGTGCATGTCCTTCTGGGGAATAATTTTGATCCAGCATTCGCTGCGAGGAGTTGGGGAAACCCAGTAAAACCCAACCAGATGAATTGAACATATTATTTACATAAATTCAGTTTTGCAAACAATTTTAACTAAAAATTAATATTATTCATCTTTGTAAGAAATTCAAAATTATTGATGAATTTATTATACCGTGTTCTTCATGTGATGACAGTTCAATTAAGACTAATTCAATGTTGCGTCATGAAAGGCGCTTACAAATATTTAGTGTGACTTATACTTATACAAATGTGAATAATGCGTATAAGAGTGCGTTGCCAATTAGTAATATGTATATTTCTCACAATTATCAATAAACTTAATTAAATTTAATTAAATGATACTTTATATCACGAGCCCCAGTTCAGTCTGGTTCCTCTGTAGTTTGATCTTAGTGATTTAGAATCCATTTTTTTTTCTTTTAAATGATAAGCCCCAATCCAGTTTGGTTCCTTTTCAGTTTAATCTAATTGTTTATGTTATGTTGTAATGTTTTAATTCATTCTGAGAGTCCAAGTCCACTTCTCAATGTAATGAATCTGGCAGATGGTAACGACTTAGTTAGTATATCAGCAAGTTGTAAATCTGTAGAAATACACTTAATACAAATAAGTTTATTTTCAACTTGTTCTCTTGAAAAATTATATTTAATGTCTATGTGCTTAGTTCTATTGTGGCAAGCTGGGTTATTTGCAATACTTACAACCTTGATTATCTTCATAGATATCTATTGGACCTTTTAATTCTAGTTTTATTTCTAACAATAAAGAATTGAGCCATAAGGCTTCTCTAACACCTTCAAAGAAGGCCATGTACTCTGCTTCGGTGGATGAAGCTGCAACAGATTTTTGCTTCATTGTGCTCCATGAAATCAAACAACTTTCAAACATTTGAAATAAATATCCAGTAGTATTTCGTCTGTCTGTCTTATTTCCTGCCCAATCAGAATCAGCATATCCAATAAGAACATTACTAAACTGTACATTTTTCTCAAATTTAAATCTCAAATCAACAGTTCCTTTTAAATACCTTAAAACTTTTTTAAGACATAACCATAATTCCTTATTGTTGTTATTCGAATATCGACTTAAAATACTTATTGATGTACTTAAGTCTGGGCGAGTACATAACATGATGTACATCAAACAACCAATCAGGTTTCTACATGGTCCCTCACATGATTCTACCGATTGTAGTTTGCTTGGGAGAGGTGTACTAACTGCATTGCAGTCTTCCATATTAAAATTTCTCAACACATTCTTTATATATGCAGATTGACTGAGACATATCTGACTTTTATTTCTATCAATTTTAATTCCGATAAAATATCAAACTTCTTTCAAATCAGTCATTTTAAATTTATTTAGAAGGTATGATTTAAATTTAGACATAGTTTCGGATTTACCAGTGGCAATTATTACATCGTCCACATATATTAAAATATAGATATTCTCTGAGAAATTTCTTTTATCTAAAATATAGGTACAACGATCAACTTTTAGATTTTCAAATCCAACATCATCAGCACATTTTCAAAAACTTCAAACCAGCATCTTGCAGCTTGTTTAATGCCATAAATAGCTATATTAAGCTTGCATACTGAATTCTCATTGCAGTATGGCAACCCTTTTAGAACCTTCATGTAGATTTCATCTTTTAGTGTTCCATTCAAGAATGCTGTTTTCACATCCATATGATGGACTTGTAAATTGTATTGGTTTGAAAAAGCCAACAAAAAACGAAAACTGGAAATTCGTGCAACTGGTGCAAATGTCTCATCATAATCAGTCATTTATTCTTGTGTAAAACCTCGTGCTACTAGCTTTGCTTTATACTTTACTAAGTTTCCAAACTCATTTTGTTTAATACTAAAAACCCATTTACAATCTACTATGTTTTTATACCATTGGACCATTAAAAATGGTCAAAAAAGGGTATACTAACTTTGTGCAAATGTATGTAACAGGCAGAAGGAGGCGTCGGATACCCCATAAAGTATATATATTCTTGCTCAGGATCAATAGCCGAGTCGATTGAGCCATGTCCGTCTGTCTGTCTGTCTGGATGAACGCGTCGATCTCAGCTATTACAAAAGCTACGGACACCAAATTTAGCATGAAGATTCCTGTATACCATACGCAAATCAAGTTTATTTTCAATTTGGAATAAACCGCCTACCGCCCCCGCAAACCGCCAATTTTGTTTACATTGCTATTTACATTCGAAGTACTCATTTCTTAACGTTCTGCTTTAGCATAAATAGAGATAAATACTATATGAACTTATCCTCCAAATTGCAATCCGATCGGACAATAAACACTGAAGTTATTAGATAAACCATTTCGACCCTTCGACCAGCAAAGAAGTTGTCGATGACGTCAGAACTAAATTACTTGTGCATGAAAGAAAAGGACAAACGATGCGAGAGCGAAGCGCGAGCTGTTTCTCGACTCTTCTTTTTCATGCACATGTCAATTACCGAAAATACATGTGCATAAATATATGCTAACACTCAACCAATAGGTGGCGTATAGATGAATATGAATGTATGCAAGCAGTTGCATGCATGTGTCCATATTGATAATATGCGTACGTGCAGCTATGATTATTATTTAATAATTCATATTTTAGGGTCAATAAAAAATACAAAACCATAAAATGCAATTAAATAAATATTAATTTTGATTACTCGATATATTGAAAGTTATCGATATTGGCCAATTCTAAATTTATAAAGTAATTCCGATATATACTGCTCACACCGATTTTCGCAGTCTTTCGCGCGCTAGGAAAATTACGGCGATAAATTATTGGCAACGTATCGAAATTGAAGCAAGGTGGCAGCGCACTGCAGTGTTATGATTAATTTGTAGCTTGCGATTAGTATTATACATTTAAATACTTTTTATGGCAACATACGTCCAAGGGTATCCCACTGTCGAGTGCCGCTCGACTGTTGCTCTCGTTATTATTAGGCTTCTGCACCAAACTTCATGTTTTATTTTCTGAATGCGAATCAGGTTCATCTTGTATGGATTTGCTCACTTTTGTTATCGTTTATTTCATCACCAGTTTCTAAAACTGGATCGGCATTCTTTAGACATGTGGAATTTTCACTATGTTGTACATTTATTCTTGAATCAACAGATTCATAATTTTTCACCATTGGAAAATCTGACTCTACATTTTCTTTATTTAAAGAATCATCAACACTTTCAAGTTGAACCTTCGAGTCTTCTTCATGTACCAACCTTGACTTTAACATGTTTATTTCATCCACCACAACATCCCTAGCTGTCATAAATTTTCTCGATTTCTCATTCTACAATTTGTACCTATTTGGTTCGTAACCGACAAGTATTGTTTTAATTGACTTGTCATCAAATTTTCTTTTCTGCACTTTATTAAGTGCATATACTGTTGAACCAAATATCTTATGATATTTTAAGATTGGCTTTTTATTATGCCACATTTCATAGGGTGTCTTCTTTTTTTTTAACGCTCTACTTGGGGACCTGTTAATTAGGTATGTTGCTGTTAAAACAGCTTCACCCCAAAAACATTTATTAAGCTTAGAGCTATTAATCAATTGTGGGGTATGAGGAATCGTTAAATGATAGTTTATGCCTTTTTCCACACAGAAATCACGAATTTCACTTGAAAGACACTCCCTTCCGTTATCGATATACACTAGTCGGCATAAGTATTTTGACAAAATAAACGCTGCACATTTGTCAGTGAAACTTTTAAATGGCTTGATATGGTAGTATTGTGTAGTATGCGCCTATGTATTATTAAGAACAATAAATAAAGTACAATAAATATACAAGAGCATAACAACACTTTGTTGCTATGTTTATGTAAACTATAAGGCCCAAGGCGGATGTAACATGATCGTCCACTTGAAGGCTACAAAGTATAAGTGTATGGTCAGCATTCCCACGCCGACCAAATACATAATACATATGTGCATAATTCACTCACTCGATAAGCATAGATATATAAGATATACATAAGAGAGAGAGCCGCTCCGCTGCTGGCGTATCCAGCAGTGCAGCTACGCGGTTTAGGCTTAGAAGAAATATATTTAAGAATGTGAAATCAGTCACTTGAAAAGAGTTGAATTGGGCAGAACCATTTTTGCCCAACAATAAATAAAACTTATTCATCAAACCGAAACCCATTCTATTACATGGCGACCGTGACAGTCGTCCAACGTTGGACAATCTAAAAAGAACCACAACCCTAAGAAATATTAGAGGAAAACTGGACTGGAAGGCTAAACTGGACTGACTGAAAAGCTAAAGGAACCACAACACAAAAAAATTGGAGGAAAAACTGGAGTGCCAATCTGAGAACAAATCTGAGTGAGTAGAGTTGTATTGAGATATGGGAAAGCACCGTGGCGGTCTAAAGACAAAGCTGAACAAACGTATCGCCCACGTAAGGTGGCTAATATACGGTCAGCAAACGCCACCGGTCTGGTCGAAAGCTCTAAAGCTACATGCAGAGCTAGACCACTTGCTGCAATATCAGCAAGAGCTAAAAACCCAAAAACTCGAGAAAACTCACTCAGAAAATAATAAAAATAGAACAATTATTAATGAAGTCTCAAAACCAATAGCCTATCCAGCACCAAATTGATTTCAAACCAGCAGAAGATTGGTTTATAATTAGACCCAACAATTTGAAATTCCCAATTTATGTTCCAATAACATACAGCTCTGGTAATAACACAACTTTATTACCAGCAAGATCCCAAGTTGTCCGAAGATTAATAGTATCATTAAAATATGATAACATTTTAATCCCAAACCAGGAAATTCAAACTGGTATTTATGTTGCAAATACAATTGCAACATCTAATAATACATTTGTCCGAATTTTGAACACAACAGATTCTGACCAATTGGTCAATATAGACAATTTAAAATATGAGCCACTTTCAAACTACAATGTAGTTCAGGCAAATAGCGAAAACAGAAATAAAACTGTATTATCTCAATTGAAGAAAAATTTCCCAAAATTGTTTAAATTACAATTAGAAACTTTATGCAGCAAATATACAGACATATTTGCATTAGAATCAGAACCAATAACGGCTAATAATTTTTATAAACAAAAGTTGAGATTAAAAGATGATGAGCCCGTATACACAAAAAATTATAGAAGTCCTCATAGTCAAGTAGAAGAAATACAAGCCCAGGTACAGAAATTAATAAAAGATAAAATAGTCGAACCATCAATTTCAGAGTACAATAGCCCTTTGCTATTAGTACCTAAAAAGTCAAGCCCAGATTCAAATAAAAAGAAATGGAGATTAGTAATAGACTTTCGCCAAATTAATAAGAAACTTTTAGCTGACAAATTCCCACTACCAAGAATAGATGATATTTTGGACCAACTTGGTCGAGCAAAATATTTTTCTTGCCTTGACCTAATGTCAGGTTTTCATCAAATCGAGCTGGATGAAGGCTCAAGAAATATAACATCTTTCTCAACCAACAATGGCTCATATCGTTTCACGCGATTGCCATTTGGTTTAAAAATAGCGCCTCATTCATTCCAAAAAATGATGACTATAGCATTCTCCGGAATAGAACCGTCTCAGGCATTCCTTTATATGGATGACTTAATAGTCATCGGTTGTTCCGAAAAGCATATGCTTAAAAACCTCACTGAAGTTTTTGATAAATGCAGGGAATACAACCTAAAGTTACATCCTGAAAAATGTTCATTTTTCATGCATGAAGTCACATTTTTGGGACATAAATGCACAGACAAAGGAATTTTGCCGGATGACAAAAAATATGATGTCATTCAGAACTACCCAGTTCCACATGATGCGGACAGCGCTAGACGTTTTGTAGCATTTTGCAATTACTACAGACGTTTTATCAAAAATTTCGCCGACTATTCGCGGCACATAACGAGATTATGTAAAAAGAATGTTCCATTCGAGTGGACAGATGAATGCCAAAATGCATTCGAACATCTAAAATCGCAGCTAATAAACCCAACACTCTTGCAGTACCCAGACTTCAGCAAAGAATTTTGCATAATAAATGATGCAAGCAAGCAAGCGTGTGGCGCAGTTTTAACTCAAAACCACAATGGCCACCAGCTCCCAGTTGCTTATGCATCAAGAGCTTTTACGAAAGGTGAAAGCAATAAAAGTACAACAGAACAAGAGTTAGCAGCAATTCATTGGGCAATAGTACATTTTAGACCGTACATTTACGGAAAACACTTCACTGTGAAAACAGATCATAGACCATTGACATATTTATTCTCAATGGTCAACCCCAGTTCTAAATTAACAAGAATAAGGCTTAAGAGTATCTAAAAGGCAAAGATAATCATATAGCTGATGCGTTATCAAGAATAACCATCAAAGATTTAAGCGAAATTACTGGAAATATATTAAAAGTCACTACAAGATTTCAAAGTAGACAAGAATCCTGCGCAGGAAAAGAACAATTGGATTTGCTTGAGCAAACCAAAGAAAAAGCTTCAGAGCCCAACGTATCCGTAGTCATAACAAATGACGAAGTACGAAAAGTAGTGACCTTGCAATTGAATGATACGATATGTTTATTTAAACATGGAAAGAAAATCATTGCAAGATATGATGTTGGTGATCTTTATACTAATGGAGTTCTTGATCTAGATCAATTTTTCCAAAGGCTTGAATCGCAAGCCGGTATATACGATATCAGCCAACTCAAAATGGCACCGTGGAAAAAAATCTTTGAACACGTTTAAATAGATGAATTTAAAAAAATGGGCAATAAAATATTAAAGAATTTAAAAGTAGCGCTACTTATCCCGGTGACCCAAATCAATAATGAAAAAGAAAAAGAAGCTTATATTGTCTACACTACATGATGATCCTATACAAGGAGGTCATACAGGCATTACAAAAACCTTGGCCAAGGTCAAAAGATATTATTACTGGAAAAATATGAGTAAATACATAAAAGAGTACGTAAGAAAATGTCAAAAATGCCAAAAAGCAAAAACAACAAAGCATACAAAGACCCCAATGACTATAACTGACACACCAGAACATGCTTTCGATAGAGTTGTCGTGGACACAATTGGTCCACTACCTAAGTCAGAAAATGGTAACGAGTACGCAGTCACTCTCATATGTGATTTAACCAAGTACTTAGTTGCTATTCCAATAGCAAATAAAAGCGCAAAAACAGTCGCTAAAGCTAGATTTGAATCTTTTATTCTAAAGTACGGTCCAATGAAGACGTTCATAACGGACATGGGAACAGAGTATAAGAATTCAATAATTACTGACCTATGTAAATATTTGAAAATCAAAAATATAACATCAACAGCTCATCACCACCAGACAGTTGGAGTGGTCGAAAGAAGTCATAGAACTCTGAACGAGTATATACGATCCTATATATCGGCGGACAAAACCGATTGGGACGTATGGCTTCAATATTTCGTATACTGCTTTAACACGACCCCATCTATGGTACATAATTACTGTCCATATGAATTAGTTTTCGGTAGAACAAGTAATTTACCAAAACATTTTAATAAAATGCATAGCATAGAACCAATATATAATATAGATGATTACGCTAAAGAAAGTAAATATAGGTTAAAAGTAGCATATGCTCGAGCAAGAAAACTGCTTGAAGTACATAAAGAGAAAAATAAGGGAAATTACGACTTAAAAGTAAATAACATAGAATTGGAAGTAGGAGATAAAGTTTTATTAAGAAATGAGGTAGGTCATAAATTAGACTCTAAATACACAGGGCCCTATAAGATAGAAAGCATAGGAGATAATAATAATATTACGTTACTTACTAATAAAAACAAGAAACAAATAGTTCATAAAGATAGATTAAAGAAATTTCATTCATAATTGAACAATAAAAAAATATTTTTCTTCAACATTTAATTTGCATTCCTTGCATAATTGATTTTACACTAATATTTTTCTTAAACATTTAACAAAAAAAAATATTAAATAATTTGCATTCATTAATTAAAATAACTTCACTAGGTTACGTTATTTTTCAAAAGGAGGGAGATGTAGTATGCGCCTATGTATTATTAAGAACAATAAATAAAGTACAATAAATATACAAGAGCATAACAACACTTTGTTGCTATGTTTATGTAAACAATAAGGCCCAAGGCGGATGTAACATGATCGTCCACTTGAAGGCTACAAAGTATAAGTGTATGGTCAGCATTCCCACGCCGACCAAATACATAATACATATGTGCATAATTCACTCACTCGATAAGCATAGATATATAAGATATACATAAGAGAGAGAGAGCCGCTCCGCTGCTGGCGTATCCAGCAGTGCAGCTACGCGGCTTAGGCTTAGAAGAAATATATTTAAGAATCAGTCACTTGGAAAGAGTTGAATTGGGCAGAACCATTTCTGCCCAACAATAAATAAAACTTATTCATCAAACCGAAACCCATTCTATTACAATTGATTATTTTTTAATTTTTGTGTGCAAGTAATATGAACTTAAATATTAACAAACGAAATTTTTTTTATTGAAACTTAAAAAGATATAAACTTCTTAATGAAATATGATGATTTTTTTTCGACATAAGTATTTTGACAGGCCTTTAATACAATGAAAATAAGTTTAAACGAAGCTGGATTAACTCCTTATTGAAACAATTAATAAAATATATATCCTCATTTGGCATCAATAACTTTTTTGAGTCGGTCCTTTACTGAATCCACCAAATTGTGAAGGATCTCTGGAGTTATCTCTTCCCAAAGGGAAGTGAGCTCAGAAATCGTCTCCTCTCGAGTTTTATGTAACGAAACTGTTCTTTTGCGTTTTAAAAGAGACCAGATGTTCTCAATTATATTTAAATCTGGACTTTGAGGTGGCCAGTCCAAGACGGTAACGCCAACATCCTTTAGGAACTTGGTTATCATTCTGGCTTTGTGGCATGGAGCATTATCTTGCAGCAGGATAAATGATTCCCCGATCAGCCTATCTCCAGAAGGAAATGCATTTTCGTTTAGGGTCGTCAAATATTGCCCTTGGTTCATCGAGCCGGATATGGTGGCCAAGTCACCCAACCCATTGTAGGCAACACATCCCCACACCATGACAGAGCCTCCACCATGGCTAACTTTCTGACAAACGGGCCGTCTTTTTTGCCTTTGCTGAGTAGGCAATCTTACAAAAATTTTTTGTTTTGACGAGTTATACTGGAAAGAGCTTTCATCCGTCCATAAAACACTTCTCCAGAACGACTTCGGCTTCTCTAGATGTTCCTTTGCAAATTTCAGCCTTTTAAGCTTGTTAATTTTTGAAATATACGGCACATCCTTAGCAATATATGTCTTCATGTCCTGTTCCTTTAAACGTCGACGAACTGTGCGCTCACTGATTGCCTTACGTCCACTTATCGGAAGGCTGGCGGTCAAATTCCACTGCTTTGCAACAGCTTAGGGCTTCACAAGAGGATTTTTTTTAAATTCCCTTATAAGGATTTTGTCGTCAGCGATCGTTGTTTTGCGCTTAGGACCTGTTCTTTTTAGGTTTTTTAAGTCATTATGTTTCTTAAACTTTTTAATTTGATAATACACCGTTTGTCGAGTTAAACTGTGCTACCATTGATGATCTAATAAATAAACCTTACTCAGGCTTTTTACCCATGGCTATCAATTAATTTTTTGTTTTTTATTAACGTTTAATATCCAAAAAAGTTAAATTTAAACAATTTTTGATTAACACGTGCTCAAAAGCAGAATACCATTTACTAAATGAGTTTGTCAAAATACTGGTGCCGAACAAAAATTAGTTGTCTGCGTGCATTCTTATCAGTAGAAAGAGAATGCAAAGGGTAAACCGTATAAAAATTGGCATTCTGTGTGCTAAATATTCATTCGTTGCTTTGCTCATCATCTTCGCACCGTTAGTTAACGGTATCAAGCACAAGGTAGGTTTAAAAGAAACAGACAATTTTGTCAAAATACTTATGCCGACTAGTGTAAAGGTTAACTAATTTTAAATTGAAATGAGCCTCACTCTTGGCGATAAAATCTTTAAATACAGAGAACACATCTTATTTGTATGTTATTATATATGTCACATAGTAATGTGTGTATTCATCAATAAAAACAACGTAATAGTTTTTATTATCAATAGTAGAGGGTGTGATTGGCCCACAGACATCGGATTGGGCTACAAACAAAGGTCTCTGGATATTTTCTTTGTTTTTAAATTTATTAAATTTTAATCTTGATTGCTTGCCGTTTATACAAGCCTCACATAGATTTTTATTTCCTTCTATGTCTTTTAATGTATTTATAATATATTAATATATTTATATTTTCAAATAGTTCATTTTGTCTTATCTCTAAGAATTTGCCTGCACTTACATGACCCAATCTTTCATGCCACAAGCGATACTCACTATTTCTAACTTTTGATGTATATACTTTACTATTCATAGTAAATCTTATTATTGGTACATTGTACTCACATGTTCTATCAAACTCTAGATTACCATCTTTAGTTACTCTGATGCCATCAGGGTTAAACTCGGCCGTCATTCCAGCATCTTGCATCTTCTTGACGGATAATAGATTATGTGGAATTTCTTTACAGTACAGCACATTCTTCAGCGTTATCTTCCTTCCACTAGTGGTAAGGTTAACCACTCCTTTGGCAGTTGCATATATGTACTCTCCACGCTTTGCAATTTCGATGGCAATATAATTTTGCAAGTTTTCATGTTCAGAAAACAACGACATGTCATCGATGAGATGATCTGATGCACCGGAGTCCAGGATGAATTTAATCAGACCCATATTTTTATTAATGCTATCTTTTCTAATCATGAACGCAAAGCCCCGTTCAGAATTAGTTGTTGCAATTAAGCCTGCTTCTCTTGTCCACTATTATTACTAGCAACATTCTGATTTCCTGTCTGTCGTTTCAATAAGAAACAATCTCTCTTAAAATGTCCTAGTTTTCCACAATGAAAAAATTTCGGCTTCGATTTTAATTTTTTCTTAAATGATTTTTGTTTTACTGCTTTGTTTTTGTATTTTCTTTATCTTCTTTACTGCCTATCGCTTACTGCCTTGTGTCCTTGCTTGTATTTTTTAATTTTGTCTCTTGGTCAATTAGTCGAGTTGTTACAAATGCTAAAGTCAACTTTTCTTCAGAAAGTGTCTCTATTGCAGTTACGACCCCATCGTAGTATGTTGGAAGAGGTAGCAGCAAGTGTGATTTTGTCACTTTCATCTATTTTTGCACCTGACGCAATGAGCTCTGTTATTAAGTTATCAAACAAATAGAAATGATTTTGTAGTGAAGTATCCCCCTTTACCTTTAACATCAATAGTTGTTTTCTTAATGAGAGCTGTGAAGCTACACTTTTTCTTTCATAGATTTCGTCTAACTTAGCAAAAATCTCCTTAGGTGTGCTTGCATTATTTGCATGAAACAAAAACGAGTCACTCAGGTATTCAACAATTATGCTTTTTGCTTGTCTTTGTGCCTTTTTAATTACATTAGTCACTATATTTTGTTCTTCATCTACTACACTCAATAAATCATTTTCTTCTAGAAGCACTCTTACTCTATACTTCCAAATAGAATATTTTTCCCCATCAAATGGTTTAATATTTCTCTTTCCCTTATCCGTATTCGTTTTTTTTTTTTTTTTTGCATGGACTTGTTTTCTTAGAAGTGCTAATGGTGACGCTAGAATAAGAATAGAGAGAGAAGAAAAAAAAACGTTACCGACGCCAGCTACGGCGCGCCGCGAAGTAGTGGTTTTCGCAGGAAAAAAAAAACGCTTCTGTGTATGCGACGAAATTGTGAAATTAAGACAAACGTTTATAACGCGCACAAATTAAATTGCCATACAACTACATGTATTGTATATGTATGCAATTATATTATGCATATATGTATATACATATATTAGCAACTCAATGCATATATGTATGTATGTACATATATATACACATGTGTTATTCTTGACTTTTTATTTTAGCTTGTTATTAACAATCAAAGACCTATCTATTTTAATGCTAAAAATTATTGTGGAATATAATTATTAAATATTGTCAGACCAGCATGAAATACACACGTCGGCAAAAGTATACTCTCTGCTATGCAGCGGTATATGTAAGCTATGTGACTTTTGCATACATATGTACATCCTTTCCAACATTTCGAGTGCTTGATTTATTCGTCTCTTCATTTGCCTGCTGCGTACGATGAGTTATTGCTCAATGGAGGCTGACACAAACAATAAATAAAAAACCAGACAAAAGAAAGCCAGAGGTGAGACTGGGAGAGATACTGAGACAGTGCTGTGAAGCTGTTTATTAGTCCTCTAATGCAAAAAATTCCCTAGAGCCATATGTAGGAAATTACTGGATGCCTACGGGGAATACTTGCCGTGTTGTCAGCCAAATGTTACCTCTGTACCACATCCTCAGTACTGGCTTTGTCTCCCTTCTATCGCTGATATTGAATTACGAGACACGTCTCGACTTTCAGAACTTCAGGCCATTGAAGTTAATTTGTGCCTCGCCGCCCGAAATTGTTGCTGACATTTTTACATAGTACGTCGAGAATAAATCACATTTACCTATTGCCGGGCAATCACTTGTGTTTTATTTCTCGCGATTCGGATTCGGTTTTGCAAATGAAAGTGCTGCAAGTGAAATATGAAACAATCGAAATGCGATTCTAGAGTTGACGCTCAGATCGTGTTAGGACAAATGGCTACAATTTCAACAGGCCTAAGGCAACTCCGACCCATTTTCCCTAATTCGGCGCATTAAATTACAAACAGTTGCGCTATTGTTTTGGAAGGAATGGAGAGTTGTATGCAATTTTCAATGTATAAAAGTGTTTCTTTTCGTAATTTACAAGGCTTAGTATGGCAACTTTGCAAAGACTGGAACATTTTAAGAGAGTAAATGGTACGAATAGTAAATGCAGAATAAATTTCGATGAGTTTTTTTATTAAATTGGTGTAAATGATGATAATAAAACTTTAAAATTAGTCGGGTAGTCCAATTTTCCTTTAAATTTATTTTTTTAAATGGTATGTACATGATAATCTAGACTTCTTGCTCAGATACTGACGACAAATAGAAATGTAAAGACTTCCATTACAAGTAGATATTATAGTCAGCTAAGCTCATATATATTTAAGTCTAAAAGTAATATATTTTATCTTAAATCTAATAATTGAAATTTTATGACTTTCGTTAACGATGGGCGTGGTCCTCAGCATTAAAAATTGCGTAGGAACCTTGATGCCTTATACGGGTTGAGCAGTTGTGTCTCTCAATTCTCAGTCTCAAATCCAATCCCAAACCCAGTTCCAATGACAATCCCAGAGTTTGTATTTTCATATTTATTTATTATTTTTTTACATATTTTGATATATTTAATTTTATATATTTATTTATATATATATAGTTTATTACGTAAGTAAATGAACATAAATATATATTTATACAAATATACATACATATGATATTAAGCATTTACAATGTATCAACATTAGACATAGCGAGAAGATACAGTATGCATTTTTAGCTGGTGACAAAAAATCAAGGAGAAGCAAATGTAACAATTTTTTGCACGCGTTAAAAATGCATACAAAGACTTATTGCCCTTTCGCTTAGTCTGGTTACGTCGCTTGTCTATTCGCTTTTGAATTGTCTATGCGTTCTTCTTCCTCTGTTTATACCCTTGGACCATTGAAAATGGTCAAAAAATGGTATACCAATTTTGTGTATATGTATGTAACAGGCAGAAGAAAGCATCAGAGACCCCATAAAGTATATATATTCTTGCTCAGGATCACTAGCCGTGTCAATTGAGCCATGTCCGTCTGCCTGTCCGTCTGTCTGGATAAACGCACCGAAAATACATGTGCATATTTGCTAGATCGATCTGAATGTGTGAAAGTACAATATTTACATGCATGCGTAAGTGCACATATAATAATTATTTAATAATAATTTAATAATTCATATTATAGGGTCAGTAAAAAATACAAAACCATAAAATACAGTTAAATAAATATTAATTTTGATAATTTCGATATTTTGCGAGTTATCGATACTGGCCTATTTAAAATTTTGAAGAAAATACCGATATATATTGCACACGGATAATAAACACGGAAGTTATTAGATAAACCATTTTAACCTTTCGACCAGCAAACAAGTTGTCGATGACGTCATAACTATATTACTTGTGTAGGAAAGAAAGGGACGAACGATGCGAGCGCATAGCGCGATCTGTTTCTCGACTCTTCTTTTCTCTGCACATGTCAATTACCTAAAATCATGTGCATATATGTTAAAACTCATACATACTTGTACTTAATTTGTGTACGTACATGCACATGCATTTGTACATATTCATAATATGCGTACATGCACATGATTATTTTTTAATAATTAATATTTAAGGGTCAGTAAAAAATACAAAACCATAAAATGCAATTAAATAAATATTAATTTTGATTAATCGATATATTGGGAGTTATCGATATTGCTCAATACCGATATATACTGCTCACATCGCATTTTGTAGTCTTTCGCGCGCTACTAAATTGCGGCGATAAATTATTGGCAACGTATCGAAATTGATGCAAGGTGGCAGCGTACTGCAGTGTTATGATGATTTTGTAGCTTCCGATTAGTATCATACTATCGAAGGTGTGATATTGTATTTATTTAATTTCACAAACTTAATATTTTAGCAACATGTGTGTGTTCATTCTCCCCCTCTAATGGCTCATTCGTGCCGTTACAAAATTAGAGATCGTACTCGTTGAATTGTTCCTATCGATAAAACAATCGTATTGGTTAGAGTTGTCGCTACAGGACTCCCCCGCTAGATGGGAACCTATAAAAATCTTGCTGGACATTTCACTGAGCGTCCAGTTTTCGTTTTTTGTTCTTTCTGCTGCTGCTGGTCTTCTTGCTCGAATTCATCTCGAGTCAAGGCATCCTCGTCAGTTATTGTAGGCGGCGCCGTCACATCTGATGCGTCCAGAAAGGCGGCCTTGAGTCGGTCGGTAGAAACCTTAACGTTACGGTTACAGATTTGAATTAAAAAAAATTTTCTTTGCCTTTCTAACACGGCGTACGGACCGTCATAAGGCGACTCTAGCGGAGCCCGCACGCGATCCCCACGCACGAAAAAGTGTGAGGCTTTGCTGAGTTCTGCCTGCAAAAACGATTTCTTGTTTCCGTGAACAGATGCATGAGACGGCCTTAATGATTGCATTTTTTTCCGCAACAGTTTGACAAATTAGGATTCATCCGGATGGCTCCCCTTCGTAACAAGTTCGCCGGGAAATCGGAGTTGCGATCCAAATAACATTTCGGCCGGGGAAGCTCCTAAGTCTTCCTTCCACGTAGAACTAAGTCCAAGCAGTACTAAAGGCAAAACACCGCACCAATCGCTAGTCTCATGGCATTTTTTGGCTGCTTTGAGTGTGCGATGCCAACGCTCTACCAAACCACATGCTTGGGTGTGGTAAGCTGTGGTGCGGACACCCACTAAGCGCATCAGGCCTGTAAAGATTGCAGATTCAAACTGCCTACCCTGCCTACCCTGCCTCAATTGGAAATACCGTGGGCCATCTGGAAAACCTGTCGACACAGGTGAGACAATAGCGATTTCCTCGGGAGACCGGCAATGGGCCGATGATGTCTATGTTATTGTGATCAAATCGTTGGTCCATTGGTCCATAGCTGCCGAGCTCAAATTTGTTATGGCGTTGAATTTTGCACCTTTGACATTGTATACAGCTACGAACGAAGTTGCCAACATCCTTTGTCATCGAGGTCCACACAAACCTCTCTGAATGAATCTCTCTGTCGCCTTCCGGCCAGGGTGAGAAAGGGAGTGAATGCATTGCATTACCTGCTTGCGTAACGCAGCCGGAACAAACTGTCGAATTCTACCATATGGACTGATGTCGCAGTAGAGTGAAAAATTTGCGATCAGCGGTGTGATACTTTTGAGCTGTAATAATATGTATGTTGTTTCCCTCTAGCAGTTTTTGAAGTTCCAAGTCGGTCTTCTGCTCTTCGGCAATAGCTTCTAGATCTACCTCGACGACTGCGTTGACTCGTGATAGCAAATCGGCAATCTCGTTGTCTTTGGCACAAACATGGCGAATGTTTGTGTGATGAAGTGATGAAGTCAAGGTGTCGTCATCTTCTGAGGGGTGTTTTCTCGAATTTCTGAGAGAACGCGTAAATCAACGGCTTGTGATCTGTATAAACCATAAATTGCCTTCCTTCAAGGATGTGTTGAAAGTGTTGGATAGACAAATAAATGGCGAGTAATTCTCGATCATACGTGACATATCTCGATTGGGCAGAATTGAGATTTTTTGAAAACAATCCCAAGGGTTAAAGTCTTCCTTCAACCAGCTGATGTACTACTGTGCCGACGGCTTTATCTGAGGCGTCCGTGCTGAGTGAGAAGACTGCCTTTGGAGGCGGAAAAGCAAGCAGAGTAGCGTTTGCAAGTTGATCTTTACATTATTGGAATGCCTCCAATGAATCCGTTGTCCAATCGACTGGAGTTTTGTCGTTTTTCTTGTTGTTTTTTATAAGCGCCTGCAGCCTGATTTAAACGTGAGCGGCCTTTTGATAAATGGGCGATAGTAGTTTATCATTCCCAGAAACTTCTTTAAATCGCTAGTTATGCCAGGTTGTGGAAATTCACGAATTGCCGAAACTGTGGATTCGGATGGTAGGATTCCCCTTGCATCAATCTTGGGGCCCAAAAACTGCACTTCTGATTGGCTGAATTGGCACTTGCCGATGTTGATGGTTAAATTGGAGTCGTTATTGTTCTTGGGAATGTCCTTAGGCTACATCGCTATATGATGATACGCTGTCTGCAAGTCGATGACTGAGAAAACGGGCTTGTTATGCAGAATGTTGGTGACGTCATGTACAAACGGGATCGGATAGCGATCGGGTACAGTTATCGCGTTTAATGACCTGAAGTCCCCACAAGGTCTTCATTCGCCGTTGGCTTTCCCACCATGTGAAGCGGGCTCGCCCAGTTGCTGTAGGATGGCCGACAAATTCCTTGTTTGACCATGTATGCAAATTCTTTTTTAACTGCGGCGAGCTTTTCGCCTGATAGTCTGCGTGGCCGTGAAAAAGCCGAAGTGCCGCTGGTCTCGATGAGATGAGTTACATTTGAGGGAGACGGCTGCGTGTTGTGATTTTGAATTGCAAGTTGCTTGAATTCGTTGAGCAGGCTGGCTGCTTAAGACGCGAAATACGGATGTATCTTTTTTTATAATTGAAGTTTTCTTCTGCAACTTCTGTGGTGCTTGTGGGTCAATCAAAGCACGTCGCTTTGAGTCGACTAGTAGGTCATAATGATCAAGAAAGTCGGACCCGATGATTGGCGAGGCTACGTCAGCCAGTCCAAAAGTCCACAGAAAGTCTCGGCGGAGACCAAATGATAGCTTTATGCGTTTCGCACCAAACGTTTTGATAGGTGCGCCATTTGCTGCAACTCAGCTAAAGGTTTTTCCGATGTTTAGTTTGTCCCTTGGGTGCGCTGGTAAAACTGAGATGTCAGCGCCTGTGTCGATTAAAAAATTACGTTGTGTGCCCTTGTCGTATACTGTGATTCTTGCCACTGGACACGAATCACCTGCTTCGGCGGGCGATGGCGCAGGAGAGGCTTCTAGTTTTTTGCATTGAGGACAAAAGACCAGGGCGGATTGCATTTAGTTGCTTTCGTGCCAAATTTTGTGTGATACCAACACAGAGATGGCGATTTAGATCATTCTTCTGAACGTGACCGAGAGTGGAAGCGTTTCTCCAATTTGGCCAGGCGATCTACTATTTCTTGCACAGAATCTGCTGGCGTAGTTATGGCCATGTAGAGCTACTCGCGTCCCGTGACCTCAAGCACTCTGTCAGCCAGTTTTGCAACGCCTTGCAAGACTTCATTCCATGTCTGCAAAATAGCGCGTACGTTTTGCGGCAAGCGCTGCATCCATAGGGAATTCAGGAGATCGTCATTCATCCAACCGTTGGCTAGGTTGCGGAGCTCATTAAGTAGCTGTAATGGGTGCGATCGCCCAAGTCTAAGCCCGTGAGCAGTTTCTGCATTTTTGTGTGCTCATTTTTTCCAAATTGTTCCATGATCCGGCGTTTTAAGTTCATATATAAGTCAGACGGGGGTGGGGATAAAACTGCGTCAGTAACTTGTGCAATTATATGCGACTCCATCGATGTCACCAAGGTTTTAAATTTTGTTAGATCCGAGGTAATTCCCTCACGGAAAATTGGTCCTCAATTTGGGCGAACCAAATCTTGTGACACTCAGGCCAGAATGGGGGAATTTTTACTGACACCTTGTTGACCTCTGTTTGCACCCCTGCATGTGGTACACTCGAGGACGCACCGTCAGCCGAATTGTTGTCAGATGCGTTTTGCGAAGTACTTGCCATGATGAAATAATTTGCGTCGTTGTGAAATTCGCGTGGGTGAGCCTCGTGCAAATGTATTTGTGACCCATAAATGGCGAATTGATTTGCCTGGTTTGTTTTGTGATTTGCGAAGCCTAATCTAACGTCGGAGTCACCAGTTATCGAAGATGCGATATTATATTTATTTAATTTCACAAACTTAATATTTTAACAACCCGTGTGTTTTCATTCTCTCCTTCTAATGGCTCATTCGTGCCGTTACAAAATTAGAGATCGTACTCGTTGAATTGTTCCTATCGATAAAACAATCGTATTGGTTAGAGTTGTCGCTACAATACACTTAAGTATTTTTAATGACAACATAGTCGAAGGGTATCCCTCTGTCGCGTGCCGCTCGACTGTTGCTCTCGTTCCCCATATTTTATTACATATGTAAATGTGTATATATATATATTTATACAAATATACACACACATGAAATTAAGCATTTACACATTATTAGTATTATTATTATAAAGAGGGAGTCTGGCAGCGGAGAAGGCGCGAGGCACTGCGACCATGATGATCTTTTGTACCTAAAATGCTCTCCCTATCTTAACAAAAGCTGTTCTGCTTCCCTAATGAAGCTTAACAGATCTTCCGTCGATGAACGGACAATATGCTCGGGACTTGCGACAAGCGCATTTTGGTGAGGTGATAGTTCACCAAGTGGTGGCCACTAAGGTAGCCAACAAGGAGGTAGAGGTCCCTCCTAGAGAGTAGCTTGGTCCTAGATCAACTGTGGGATTGGTAAGCTCTTTAGCCTGCCGCATCCCTGGTTGGAAGAACCAGTAGCGTTCGGCCAACCTTGCAGCCCACGTTTTCACCAGGGAAGAAATAGTTGACCACCCCACGCCACAGAAGGGTTCGAGGCCAAGCAGGGGGGCTGATGACCCGGCACTCGCTAGTTCCTCCGCCAGCTCATTGCCCTGGAAGCCAGAGTGTCCAGGTACCCAAAGAAGGGTAATTTTATTCTTTTTTGACAGCCTCTGGAGACAGTCAGCCACCATACGCGAGATTACTCTTTTTGAGGAGAAGACTAGTATGGCCGCTTGATGTATATGGTATGGCCGAGAAGATGTATATATTCGCTCTTCTAATCCCCTTCTCAAGATAAGACGGCAGCAGAACTCAATGGCATGAACCTCTGATTAAAAAACTGTGGGCCAGTTACCCATAGCAATCGAGGTTTTGGAGTTGGGACCATATATCCCAGCTCCAACCCCCTGATCAGTCTTTAACCCGTCGGTGTACCAATGAACACCATTGGAGCTCTGATAGGGTTGCCAGCATCCCAGTCCTGACGGTCCGCGATGAGGATTCTAAATTTTGCAACAAGGAAGAGTTCCTTGGTCATAGAGCAGGCATTTACACATACGTGGAGACATTAAATAGAGAGAGAAGACACAATATCCATTTTTAGCTCGTGCCAAAAAATCAAGAAAAAGCATTTGTTACGAATTTTGGAAAGCTCTAAAAATGCATACAAATACATATTGCTCTCTCGCTTAGTCTAATGCTTACGACACTTGTCTATTCGCTTTTGCATTGTCTACGCGTTCTTCTTCTTCTGTTGATCAATTAAATATGTAGGTGTCGTTCGAACATATTATAACAACGCGAAATTTAAATCCAAATAATGCTTAATTTTCATTGCGAATTTTAACTAATAACTCATAGTTGTAGACAGACGGACATGGCTCAATTGTCTCGGTTGGTGATCCTGAGCAAGAATATATATACTTTGTGGGGTCTCCGACGCCTATTTCTGCCTATTACATACATTTGCACAAAGAAAGTACACCCACTTTTAACCATTTTCAATGGTCAATGGTAAATATTTATTTTTTTTTTTTTATTATTATAATAAAACACAAAATGATTTATTTGGATATATTTTTAAAAATATTTAAAGTATTTTAATATTTTTATAATATATTACGATATATTCCCTATAATATATCTTAAGATATTTTATATGTATAACTAATTTAAACTAGAAAACAACCTCAGTCTTTTCTAACTCCTCTTAATTCATTCTTAATCCACAACTCCCAGAGCTCTACTCAGGCAGGGTCAAAGTGGACTCTAAAATAAAGCCATGGTTGAAATTAATGTTGAATATACTACGCTGAACTATTTAGCATTAAATTAATCTTCATAAATCACAAATCGACAGCAACAACTACGACAACAACAATGAACTGAGGTTAGAAGCTATATTTAACCCATTTCTGCCCCCGGGACTGTATTTAATTAGAATCGAATCGTCTTCAAGATTTCGTTTAATGACAAAAGCAACTAATTATCCTACATCCGAATTGCTTTGCTTCCCTTCTGATTACGTACACAAATCGCTACAGCAGCCATATCAATGTACTGCCCTCACACCCTCTTCT
Organism: Zaprionus ornatus; assembly: GCA_018904035.1. NCBI lineage: Eukaryota > Metazoa > Arthropoda > Insecta > Diptera > Drosophilidae > Zaprionus > Zaprionus ornatus. The sequence goes on along the minus strand of JAEIFZ010000032.1, from coordinate 304,316 downwards.
GTGCCTCTCTCTCTGCAGGGGAAACTGCGAAGATAGCCGGATTTGCAGGAGGAACAAGAGTTGGTGATGTGCCGATGGCAAACGAGGTGTGCGTGTTAACGGCTTCGAGCATTTTGTCTGCGATCTTCGCAAGCTTGTCCAAGTCCGTCTCCTCCCATACGGTGAGCAGCGGACGGAGGGAGGGTGGCATCTCAGCGAGGAATATGGTGTGAATGATGCTTTTGCTGCCAGAATCCGGGGCCAAACCTCGCATTTTTGCCATTTTCCGAAGGCTTCAACCCGGTGGCACCTCCTCCTTGAAATAATCGTCGCAGTTTTGATTCGAGCGACTCAGCGAACTTCTGCAGCAAGCGAGTTTTAATTGCTGCGTACTTGTTATCTGCCGGTGGACGAGTGACCAAATCCTCCACAGCCAAAACCACATCTTCTTCCAAATGCAGTGTCACCAAGTCGAACTTGTCAGTGTCCTCAACAATATGGTGCAAACGGAATGATCGGTTCACTTGAGCAAGCCACAGGTGCGGGTTGCAGTGTGTGAATTTTGGCAAATGCACGGTAACACGTGTGTGCGTGCGCGGCAACTCATCTCTGTCCGCTGGAACAATTGTCCGAAGTGCCTCGAGCTGTTGTTGTAGTTCTCGAATTTGAGCGGAGAAATCTGGGATCGGGTCCGGCATGGCGATAGACAGATTCTCTTGATCGCTTTCGTCGTTGAAATCTAGGCGTCTTCTTTGTACGTTTCGGAAATTGTAACGGTTAATGAGCATTGATTTGAGTAAACGGATGTGTGTGAGTGTGCGTGCACTTGAATTTCACAATAGTACGAAAAATTGTTTTCAGTGAATGTTTTTGATTTTCGCACAATTTGCACTAGTTGGGGTCAGCACTATGGCGATATAAGTTTCGCCATTAACTTTATTTGAGTATATATTTCATTATAATGCTTTGATTATGAAAAGGCACACACAATGCGAAACCGCGCGTGTTTCTAGTCAGTATTGAAAGACGCTTTTCTATTAAGAGTATCAGTGTTAATGTAGAGTTGCCAGATGTAGGTGACGCTGCCGATACATCGGTGCTGCCACATAAGAATGTATGCAAGTATTTACATGCATGTGTAAATATTCATTATTATTATTATTATTATAGAAGAGGGAGTCTCCCAGCGGAGAAAGCGCGAGGCACTGCGACCAATATGATCTTTTGTACCCAGAATGCTCTCCCTGTCATGACAAAAGCTGTTCTGCTTCCCTAATGAAGCATAACAGATCTTTCGTCGAGGAACGGACAATCTGCTCTGGAGTTGCGACTTCCACGTGCAGATGTTTCCTCCTTGTCCATACCAAGGCCGGACAGTCACATAGAATGTGTTTGGTAGTTTCATCGTCCTCTTTGCAGAGCCTGCACTCCGCGTCCGAGGACAAACGCATTTTTTTGAGGTGGTTGTTCACCAAGTGGTGGCCACTTAGGTAGCCAACAAGGAGATAGAGGTCTCTCCTGGAGAGCTGCTTGGTCCTTCGATGAACTTTGGGATTGGTAAGCTCTTTAGCCTGCCGCATCCCTGGTTGGAAGAACCAGTAGCGTTCAGTCAATCTTCCAGCCCAGGTTTTCACAAGTGAGGAGATAGTAGACCACCCCACGCCACAGAAGGGTTCGGGGCCGAGCAAGGTGGCTGATGACCCAGCCCTCGCTAGTTCGTCCGCCAGCTCATTGCCCTGGAAGCCAGAGTGCCCAGGTACCCAAATACGGGTGACTTTATTCCTTATTGACAGCCTCTGGAGACAATTCCAGCAGTCAGCCACCATACGCGAGCCTATTCTTTTTGAGGAGAGGGCTAGTATGGCCGCTTGGCTGTCCGATAAGATGTATATTTTCGCTCCTCTAGTCCCCTTCTCAAGGATAAGACGGCAGCAGAACTCAATGGCGTGAACCTCTGATTGGAAAACTGTGGGCCAGTTGCCCATAGCAATCGAGGTCCTGGAGTTGGGACCATGTATTCCAGCTCCAACCCCCTGTTCAGTCTTTGACCCGTCGGTGTACCAATGTATACCATTTGGGTCTCTGATGGGGTTGCCAGCATCCCAAACCCTGCGGTCCGGGATGAGGGTTCTAAATTTTGCACCAAAGAAGAGTTCCTTGGTCATAGAATCTGATCTAGTGCAGAGCCAGGAATGTCTTTGAGTAGGCTAGCATGCCCAGATTCGGTAGCTAGAAGCCCAGATTGGAGCTTGATTCTAAGAAGGCTCATAGCAGCAACTTCTTTTATACGGATATGCAGCGGAGTCAGATTCAAAATCGATTCCATTGCTGCAGTGGGACAGGTGCGGAGTGCACCCGTTAAGGAAAGGCAAAGCAGCCTATGCAATTTCGTGCATTTATTGATGGCAGTGACCTGCGTAACCTTAGGCCACCACACAATAGCAGCGTAGGTTACGATCGGTCTTACCATCATCTCAAAAAGCCACCTAATGGTGCAGGATTTGAGACCCCATATTCTACCGAAAAGCCTTCTACATGCCCACATGGCATGAGTGGCCTTTGATAGAGTGTTATGCAGGTGGGAGTTCCAGTTTAGTCGCTTATCAAGGGTTACCCCTAGATACTTGACTTCGTTGGAAAGTTCCACAGGAGAGCCGCCAATATGTAATTGACCAATGTCAATAGAGTAACGCTTAGTGAAGGGAACAATGATTGCCTTTTGAGGATTGATGCTAAGACCTACATCATCGCACCATCTACTGACCGTGTTCAGAGCTGATGGCATCAGCTCTGTCACGGTGTTGGCATAGTTCCCGTTCACTACGAGAGCCAGGTCGTCGGCATAGCCAATCGCTTCCACGCCCTGTTCTGCGAGTATGATTAGTAGTTCGTCAACTACTAGGGACCAGAGCAAAGGGGATAGAACCCCTCCCTGGGGACACCCTTTTACCGCACTAATGTGGGCGGTCGTCGTGTCCAGGGTAGAGGAGATAGTCCGGTGTTTGAGCATGGCGTCAATCCACCGGATTATGGGACGGGCAATGTTCCTGCGCTCAAGCGCAGTAGAGATAGACCCGTAGCCGGTATTATCGAAAGCACCCTCTATATCAAGAAAAGAGCACAGAGCAATGTTCTTTGATACGAAGGCCTTTTCGATCTTACTCACTAATTTGTGGAGAGCGACCTCTGTCGATCTACCGGCTATATACGCGAACTGCGTGGGGTGCAGAGGGTTGTTTTCCTGCAGAGAGCACCGAATGTGCAAGTCTAGGAGCCTTTCCGCAGTCTTAAGCAGAAAGGAGGTAAGGCTGATCGGTCGGTAGGACTTAGGCTGGTCAAGAGGACGATTCCCCTGTTTGGGGATGAATACCACATTGACTCTCCTCCAAGAGTTGGGTATGTGTCCCCACGTGAGACTGGCTCTAAGAAGGCCGACCAGTGGATCAAGGATATGATCCAGACTGTTTTGGAGAAGGGCTGGAAAGATTTGATCACCCCCTGGGGCTTTGAAAGGAGCGAAGGAATCTACAGCCCATTTGACCTTTTCAGGATCGAAGATGGTACCAGATAAACTGGTTCCACGTGAGTCAGGTGACCAGGTGGCGTCAACGTGACTGGATAGATCTGGGTTGGACACGGAACCTGGGAAGTGAACTTGTAGTAAAAGTTCAAGTGCTTCCCTACGATTTTGAGTGAAAGAGCCATCTGCTCTTTTAAGAAGCCCTATACCATTAGACGATCCTTTGGCTAATACCTTGTGGAGCCTCGCTGCCTCTGGCAGAGATTCTATGCTACCACAGTAGCTGCGCCACGTATCGCGTTTGGAGCGTCTAATGTTCTTATTATAGTTTGTGAGAGCGTCCCTATAGACGTCCCAACTTATACGGTTAGATCTGGCCTTGTTAAAAAGGCTTCTAACCTTCCTTCTTTGAGCAGCCAGCTCTTCGTTCCACCAAGGAACTTTACGGTTGACCGTTAGTGTCTTCCGAACTGAGCTGGCTTCGAAGGACGTAATAAGCACATCTTGGAGCAGGTTGGCAGCAAGTTCTATCTCACTGACAGAGTTAGGATTGCTGATCAACATGTCTGCTTTCAAAGCCACAGAGGCTTTGAAGAGTTCCCAATTTGTCTTTTTAGGACAAAATTAGTTCTGGCGGATCTCGATTTGGCCAGGAAGGTCGAACCTGATGTGCTGATGGTCCGACAAGGTGGCTTCGTCTGTGACCCGCCAGTTTATAAGCGAACTCGCAATTGAGTTGCTTATTAGGGTGAGATCTAATACCTCTTCCCTAATAGAATTAATAAACGTCGGTTTACATCCGACGTTCGCTATGTCTAAATGACAACACATTAGATAGTCAAGGAGAGACTCACCACGTTTGTTGACGTCGCTGCTCCCCAGATTGTGTGATGGGCGTTGGCATCACAGCCAATCACGAGCGGCTTGTTGTGGAGGCGGCAGAATCCCACAAGCCGCTGAACCTCTGCGGGGGTACGTCATCCACATCGCCCGGGAAGTAAGCAGAGGCGATCACCACTTCCCGGACGCCATCAGCAGTGGCTACCTCCATAGCCGTTGCCACCAGGTCTCTGTGAATGAAGTTGGTTAAAGGAAAGTGTCTCACACTGTTATTGATCAGTATAGCAGTGCGAGGGCCACCTCCCATACGGTCATATAATAACTTACATGATCCGCATGATAGTCCACGGACGAGGCCACCTATTAACCATGGCTCTTGGACGAGAGCCAGGTCAATCTCCTCTTTACAGACGACCCTGCACAGGGTGGCTGACGCTCCTCTGGCGTGGTGCAGGTTCGCCTGGAGCACTCTAGTTGCGCTCCGCATCCTCTCTCAGCGCCTTGGTGACAAGGCCACATGCCTTGCCCCCCCGAGAGTCGTTGCCTCGGATGCCCTTCGGCAGTCTGGCCGAGCTGCTCGGGGGAGGACGCCTAGCGATCCCAGTCGCGGGAGGTGCCCTTGCGGGTTGTTTGCGCCCAGCGCTGACTGTGGGTCTGGCAGGGGCCAGGAGGCGCCCGCTGCCAGCCATCGGCCTGGTGCGGCCCGTTGAGGGGTTGGGGGCGGAGACCAGAATGGTCGGGGTTTGGGGATGGGGGCTTTCAGCACCGGTGCGGCAGCCACTGCTGTCGCATAGGTAGGGGCCACCTTTGACGCTTCCGGAGGGGTGCTGGAAGGGGGGGGAATGGTTGGAGAGGGGGATGGGGGACGGGCCGGGGAGGGAGAGGCTCTGGGGACGGAGTTCTTCAGGAGAAGTTTGACTCGTCCAAAGACGAATTTCACCTTCCCGTTGCACTCCGTCAGAGCCTTATACGACTCCTCGTCGACCAACATCGCGAGGTGAGTCGTAGTACCGCTAAGGGTATGCTGGACCACACGCCACAGTTTTGTCGAGAACAACTCCTCGTTTTGGATACCAAGGTATCGCAAAATATCGGCGGGTGTGAGTCCAGCACTACTGGGGAAGTATCCTCTAATGAGGTGAGCTTTGGGGAACTCAGACTCCTCCAGTAGTTTAATGTCAAGGGAGCTGATGGACCTGATGTGTCCAACGACTCCCCTGACCCAGTCGGCAGTGCGGCTATCCTCGCACACCAGGAGCAGCCACTCATTTCGAGGTATGCAACCCTCGAAACCCGGACTGGCACCCGATGTGGGATGAAGCAGCAGAGCCTTGGCAATGCTTGCTTTCACCGTGGCCACTTGCTCCGGTGAAAGCGGGTTTTTTGAGCCGAAGTGAAGCCCAGTTTCACGCTGCTCGACACCTGGCTGAGAGGTGGCTTTGTGGACTCCACATGAGTCTTTTTGGGCTTCTTTGAAGACCCTTGAGGTTCGAGGACGGTATCGTCAGCGCGCGTCCGTTTGGCCTTGGTTTCCACGGGGGGCGCGGTGGCGATAGCCAGAGCTTCTGCTCTGCTCGAACCCTTTGCGAGTGCGGCTTTGAAAAGCCTCTTCTCACGGGTCTTCATCTTCACAAAGGCGTTCTCAGAGTCCAATCGCAGCCGCTGTATCTGAGAGCCTGGCTTAAAACGCCGGCTTAACAATTGCTGCTCAAAAGACCGAGGCTGTACTTCTAAGCAGTAGGAAAAAGGTGGAGAGAATGCAACTTTATGCTGCTCCAATTTGGAACAACGCCATAATTAAAGGATCATACATGAAAGGAGCGCGCTCAGTGCTACGGTCTATGGCCCTTAGACTTATTAGTGGCTTCAGGACAGTATCCGAGGACGCAGCTCTAGCTCTGTCAGGCATGCCACCTTGAGATTAAGGCTCTTTGCCAAATTCGTGAAGGCGCCACCCGGCTAGAGGCTCACGAGCGGCTGATGGGAGAGTTGCAGAGCAGATGGCAAATGTCTCAACGGTGGAGGTGGTCCTACCAGCTCATCCCCGAGATAGCGGTATGGGCATAGTGCCAACAACCCAACAGCTTGGACTACCACCTAACCCAGTTCGTCACAGACCATGGCTGCTTTCGGGCATACCTACTTCGGTTCCGCAACGTAGAGTTAGCCCTTTACTGCCCCGATGCGGTGGAAACAGCGGACCATGTGCTAATGAACTGTTACAGGTTTACGGCGCAGAGAGAGCAGCTAAGAGCGCTGACTGGAGATCCGCTCAACCCAAGTGACCTGTTCGCGGCTATGACGACGGACAGTGATGCATGGGAGCAGGGACATAGGATCATCGCTATCATGATGAAACGGGTTCGAGCCGACGAGGCGGCCAACCGAGCTGGTGGCTAAAGCAGACGTGACTGGTAGTTCCGGTGAGCGTGTAAAATTTTCCAACCGTCACAAAAATAAAAATAAAAAAAAGCAACAGTCGAGCGACACGTGACAGTGAGATATCGACGTATGTTGCCATAAAAAGCATCTAATTGTATGATACAAATCGCAAGGTACAGATCAATCATAACACTGCAGTACGCTGCCATAAATTTCGATACGTTGCCAATAATTTATCGCCCCAATTTCCTGTGAAAAGCGGTTTGAGCACTATACGAGGTGTGTTAAAAAAGTAAGGTGACTTTAAATTTCGCGGCAATTTACTTTTGATTATCGATTTTTTAGTTTTGTTATGTTGGTACACTCTTCATTTTTATACCCTTGGACCATTGAAAATGGTCAAAAAAGGGTATACTAACTTTGTGCAAATGTATGTAACAGGCAGAAGGAGGCGTCGGAGACCCCATAAAGTATATATATTCTTGCTCAGGATCAATAGCCGAGTCGATTGAGCCATGTCCGTCTGTCTGTCCATCTGTCCGTCTGTCTGTCTGTCTGGATGAACGCGTCGATCTCAGCTATTACAAAAGCTACGGACACCAAATTTAGCATGAAGATTCCTGTATACCATACGCAGATCAAGTTTATTTTCAATTTGGAATAACACGCCTACCGCCCCCGCAAACCGCCAATTTTGGTTTACATTGCTATTTACATTCGAAGAACTCATTTCTTAACGTTCTGCTTTAGCATATATATAGATAAATAATATATGAACTTATCCTCCAAATTGCAATCCGATCAGACAATAAACACTGATGTTATTAGATAAACCATTTCGACACTTCGACCAGCAAAGAACTTGTCGATGACGTCAGAACTAAATTCCTTCTGCATGAAAGAAAAGGACAACGATGCGAGCGCGAAGCGCGAGCTGTTTCTCGACTCTTCTTTTCCATGCACATGTCAATTACCGAAAATATATGTGCATAAATATATGCTAACACTCAACCAACAGGTGGCGTATATATGAATATGAAGAAAGCAAAGAAGTTGTCGATGACGTCAGAACTAAATTACTTGTGCATGAAAGAAAAGGATAAACGATGCGAGCGCGAAGCGCGAGCTGTTTCTCGACTCTTCTTTTTCATGCACATGTCAATTACCCAAAATACATGTGCATAAATGCAAACACTTATACATACTTAATTTGTGTTCACACATACATATGTAAAATTATATACAACCAATAGCGTGGTTGATCGGCATGCATGAATGCAGGTATTTACTCGATTTCTAATATAGACATATTATTATTATTTAATAATTTATATATTGACTTTTTATTAAATAAATATTAATTTAGATTTCACGATATATTATGAGCTATCATATCGATAGCTTTTAATATATATTAAACATATCGATATATATTTCATATGTTTTGCATATAAATTATATTAATATGTGTAAATTATATTATATCCCCACGTCTATTGAAACTATGTTTGAAAAAAATGTACTAACATTTCTTCTACTTTGTTTTTTTAATATATGTATATTTTGTATGTATATTAGATTCTATAGATCATTATTATAAATTTAAGGTTTCGCGCACTTTTTAATTGCGGCGATAAATTATTGGCAACGTATCAAAATTGTTGCAAGGTGGCAGCGCGCTTCAGTGTTATGTTAATTTGTAGTTTGCGATTAGTATTATACAATTAGATACTTTTATAGCAACATACGTCCAAGGGTATCCCACTGTCGCGTGCCGCTCGACTGTTGCTCTCGTTTTTATTGGTTAAGAGAGGCTTAAAGGTTATAAGTGTTTTGCGTGCTCGGCAATTTTTTGCTAAAAAGAACCGTCGCATTAGCATCGCTCAGGATCTGTTGAATGACATCAACGATGACCCAGATTTACTCAAAAGGGTCATAATTGGTGATGAATCATGGGTATATAATTATGATATCGAAACCAAAGCCCAATCGTCCCAATGGAAAAGCCCAGGTGAACCAAGACCGAAAAAAGCACGCCAAGTTCGATCAAATGTCAAAGTATTGCTCACTGTTTTCTTCGATTACCATGTCGTGATGCATCAGGACCTCTTACCTTATGGTCGTACGGTCAATAAACAGTATTATCTTGAAGTTATGACAAACTTCAAGAATTGTGGAAAAACAATTTATGGCTTCTGCATCACGATAATGCCCCTGCTCACTCATCTTTGCTTGTGAGAGATGCCTCAGCCACCATATTTCTCGCATTTGGCCCCATGTGACTTTTTCTTGTTCCCAAAACTAAAGAGACCTATGACAGGACGAAGATTTGCAAAATTGAGGAGATAAAGACTGCGTCGCTGGAAGAGTTAAAGGCTATACCGAAAAGTCCTTATGAGAAGTGCTTTGAAGATTGGAGAAACCGTTGGCATAAGTGTATTGTCTCTAAGGGGGATTACTTTAAAGGGGACAACATAAATATTGATAAGTTGTAAATTGGCCAATATTGATAGCTCGCATTATATTGAGTAATCAAAATTAATATTTATTTAATTGCATTTTAAGGTTTTGTATTTTTTACTGACCCTAAAATATGAATTATTAAATAATAATCATATGTGCGCGTACTCATTTTACGATTATTATGAATATTTAGGCCGTCAGCCGTCAGAGACAGTAAGGGGAATCACATGGAATCCCAGCTTTGGCTGGGGTACGTGCCGTCCTTGCTCCTACTGTCGGAAGTGCGGCTATACTCTCCACGTGAGGGCGGCTGGAAGCAGGCCCCTAGCACGGTCATTTCTCTGCTAGGGGTGCTGACTAATTGTAGTCGGGCGAAGATTGTGATTCTATAAATCACCCCAATCCAAGGCGGAACAGCATACGCCAAGGGATGCATGGCCGGGGGGTAGCCCGGTCGTTAGTATGCGGATACCTGTCGCCCTCCAGTTTCATCTAGACTTCCCACGGCACGCGGGCTATGCCGTGGGTGACCTTCCCTTCCCGCCTACTCGTGGGTCCAAAGTATGGATATTAATTTTACAAAAGATAAGTCCGATGCGACTTCGACAGCATCAACCCAGGGCGAGGCCTTAACGGCCGACCCCAACAACAGCACTGCAGCCAGTGGGCTGCTGGCTTCCACCCCCAATATCACGGGTCTTGGCCCTGGTACTTTAGGGGACCCGGACAGGCCACGGACTCCCTTGGACGATGAGATCGCCAGTGCTGACTTCTCGTCCAATAGCTGCTCAGGCCGGCAGCAGCTCGTCGAGATGATGTCCTCTGACGCTGACCTGATCAGCCTCGTTGACGACGCTTCCGTGGCCTCGCAGAGGTCAGGTCTCACGGAAGCAGGCTCTCAGATACAGCGGCTGCGATTGGACTCTGAGAACGCCTTTGTGAAGATGAAGACCCGTGAGAAGAGGCTTTTCAAAGCCGCACTCGCAAAGGGTTCGAGCAGAGCAGAAGCTCTGGCTATCGCCACCGCGCCCCCCGTGGAAACCAAGGCCAAACGGACGCGCTGACGATACCGTCTTCGAACCTCAAGGGTCTTCAAAGAAGCCCAAAAAGACTCATGTGGAGTCCACAAAGCCACCTCTCAGCCAGGTGTCGAGCAGCGTGAAACTGGGCTTCACTTCGGCTCAAAAAACCCGCTTTCACCGGAGCAAGTGGCCACGGTGAAAGCAAGCATTTCCAAGGCTCTGCTGCTCTGCGGGTTTTTTGAGCCGAAGTGAAGCCCAGTTTCACGCTGCTCGACACCTGGCTGAGAGGTGGCTTTGTGGACTCCACATGAGTCTTTTTGGGCTTCTTTGAAGACCCTTGAGGTTCGAGGACGGTATCGTCAGCGCGCGTCCGTTTGGCCTTGGTTTCCACGGGGGCGCGGTGGCGATAGCCAGAGCTTCTGCTCTGCTCGAACCCTTTGCGAGTGCGGCTTTGAAAGCCTCTTCTCACGGGTCTTCATCTTCACAAAGGCGTTCTCAGAGTCCAATCGCAGCCGCTGTATCTGAGAGCCTGGCTTAAAACGCCGGCTTAACAATTGCTGCTCAAAAGACCGAGGCTGTACTTCTAAGCAGTAGGAAAAAGGTGGAGAGAATGCAACTTTATGCTGCTCCAATTTGGAACAACGCCATAATTAAAGGATCATACATGAAAGGAGCGCGCTCAGTGCTACGGTCTATGGCCCTTAGACTTATTAGTGGCTTCAGGACAGTATCCGAGGACGCAGCTCTAGCTCTGTCAGGCATGCCACCTTGAGATTAAGGCTCTTTGCCAAATTCGTGAAGGCGCCACCCGGCTAGAGGCTCACGAGCGGCTGATGGGAGAGTTGCAGAGCAGATGGCAAATGTCTCAACGGTGGAGGTGGTCCTACCAGCTCATCCCCGAGATAGCGGTATGGGCATAGTGCCAACAACCCAACAGCTTGGACTACCACCTAACCCAGTTCGTCACAGACCATGGCTGCTTTCGGGCATACCTACTTCGGTTCCGCAACGTAGAGTTAGCCCTTTACTGCCCCGATGCGGTGGAAACAGCGGACCATGTGCTAATGAACTGTTACAGGTTTACGGCGCAGAGAGAGCAGCTAAGAGCGCTGACTGGAGATCCGCTCAACCCAAGTGACCTGTTCGCGGCTATGACGACGGACAGTGATGCATGGGAGCAGGGACATAGGATCATCGCTATCATGATGAAACGGGTTCGAGCCGACGAGGCGGCCAACCGAGCTGGTGGCTAAAGCAGACGTGACTGGTAGTTCCGGTGAGCGTGTAAAATTTTCCAACCGTCACAAAAATAAAAATAAAAAAAAAGCAACAGTCGAGCGACACGTGACAGTGAGATATCGACGTATGTTGCCATAAAAAGCATCTAATTGTATGATACAAATCGCAAGGTACAGATCAATCATAACACTGCAGTACGCTGCCATAAATTTCGATACGTTGCCAATAATTTATCGCCCCAATTTCCTGTGAAAAGCGGTTTGAGCACTATACGAGGTGTGTTAAAAAGTAAGGTGACTTTAAATTTCGCGGCAATTTACTTTTGATTATCGATTTTTTAGTTTTGTTATGTTGGTACACTCTTCATTTTTATACCCTTGGACCATTGAAAATGGTCAAAAAAGGGTATACTAACTTTGTGCAAATGTATGTAACAGGCAGAAGGAGGCGTCGGAGACCCCATAAAGTATATATATTCTTGCTCAGGATCAATAGCCGAGTCGATTGAGCCATGTCCGTCTGTCTGTCCATCTGTCCGTCTGTCTGTCTGTCTGGATGAACGCGTCGATCTCAGCTATTACAAAAGCTACGGACACCAAATTTAGCATGAAGATTCCTGTATACCATACGCAGATCAAGTTTATTTTCAATTTGGAATAACACGCCTACCGCCCCCGCAAACCGCCAATTTTGGTTTACATTGCTATTTACATTCGAAGAACTCATTTCTTAACGTTCTGCTTTAGCATATATATAGATAAATAATATATGAACTTATCCTCCAAATTGCAATCCGATCAGACAATAAACACTGATGTTATTAGATAAACCATTTCGACACTTCGACCAGCAAAGAACTTGTCGATGACGTCAGAACTAAATTCCTTCTGCATGAAAGAAAAGGACAACGATGCGAGCGCGAAGCGCGAGCTGTTTCTCGACTCTTCTTTTCCATGCACATGTCAATTACCGAAAATATATGTGCATAAATATATGCTAACACTCAACCAACAGGTGGCGTATATATGAATATGAAGAAAGCAAAGAAGTTGTCGATGACGTCAGAACTAAATTACTTGTGCATGAAAGAAAAGGATAAACGATGCGAGCGCGAAGCGCGAGCTGTTTCTCGACTCTTCTTTTTCATGCACATGTCAATTACCCAAAATACATGTGCATAAATGCAAACACTTATACATACTTAATTTGTGTTCACACATACATATGTAAAATTATATACAACCAATAGCGTGGTTGATCGGCATGCATGAATGCAGGTATTTACTCGATTTCTAATATAGACATATTATTATTATTTAATAATTTATATATTGACTTTTTATTAAATAAATATTAATTTAGATTTCACGATATATTATGAGCTATCATATCGATAGCTTTTAATATATATTAAACATATCGATATATATTTCATATGTTTTGCATATAAATTATATTAATATGTGTAAATTATATTATATCCCCACGTCTATTGAAACTATGTTTGAAAAAAATGTACTAACATTTCTTCTACTTTGTTTTTTTAATATATGTATATTTTGTATGTATATTAGATTCTATAGATCATTATTATAAATTTAAGGTTTCGCGCACTTTTTAATTGCGGCGATAAATTATTGGCAACGTATCAAAATTGTTGCAAGGTGGCAGCGCGCTTCAGTGTTATGTTAATTTGTAGTTTGCGATTAGTATTATACAATTAGATACTTTTTATAGCAACATACGTCCAAGGGTATCCCACTGTCGCGTGCCGCTCGACTGTTGCTCTCGTTTTTATTGGTTAAGAGAGGCTTAAAGGTTATAAGTGTTTTGCGTGCTCGGCAATTTTTTGCTAAAAAGAACCGTCGCATTAGCATCGCTCAGGATCTGTTGAATGACATCAACGATGACCCAGATTTACTCAAAAGGGTCATAATTGGTGATGAATCATGGGTATATAATTATGATATCGAAACCAAAGCCCAATCGTCCCAATGGAAAAGCCCAGGTGAACCAAGACCGAAAAAAGCACGCCAAGTTCGATCAAATGTCAAATTATTGCTCACTGTTTTCTTCGATTACCATGTCGTGATGCATCAGGACCTCTTACCTTATGGTCGTACGGTCAATAAACAGTATTATCTTGAAGTTATGACAAACTTCAAGAATTGTGGAAAAAACAATTTATGGCTTCTGCATCACGATAATGCCCCTGCTCACTCATCTTTGCTTGTGAGAGATGCCTCAGCCACCATATTTCTCGCATTTGGCCCCATGTGACTTTTTCTTGTTCCCAAAACTAAAGAGACCTATGACAGGACGAAGATTTGCAAAATTGAGGAGATAAAGACTGCGTCGCTGGAAGAGTTAAAGGCTATACCGAAAAGTCCTTATGAGAAGTGCTTTGAAGATTGGAGAAACCGTTGGCATAAGTGTATTGTCTCTAAGGGGGATTACTTTAAAGGGGACAACATAAATATTGATAAGTTGTAAATTGGCCAATATTGATAGCTCGCATTATATTGAGTAATCAAAATTAATATTTATTTAATTGCATTTTAAGGTTTTGTATTTTTTACTGACCCTAAAATATGAATTATTAAATAATAATCATATGTGCGCGTACTCATTTTACGATTATTATGAATATTTAGGCCGTCAGCCGTCAGAGACAGTAAGGGGAATCACATGGAATCCCAGCTTTGGCTGGGGTACGTGCCGTCCTTGCTCCTACTGTCGGAAGTGCGGCTATACTCTCCACGTGAGGGCGGCTGGAAGCAGGCCCCTAGCACGGTCATTTCTCTGCTAGGGGTGCTGACTAATTGTAGTCGGGCGAAGATTGTGATTCTATAAATCACCCCAATCCAAGGCGGAACAGCATACGCCAAGGGATGCATGGCCGGGGGGTAGCCCGGTCGTTAGTATGCGGACTCTGGATACCTGTCGCCCTCCAATTTCATCTAGACTTCCCACGGCACGCGGGCTATGCCGTGGGTGACCTTCCCTTCCCGCCTACTCGTGGGTCCAAAGTATGGATATTAATTTTACAAAAGATAAGTCCGATGCGACTTCGACAGCATCAACCCAGGGCGAGGCCTTAACGGCCGACCCCAACAACAGCACTGCAGCCAGTGGGCTGCTGGCTTCCACCCCCAATATCACGGGTCTTGGCCCTGGTACTTTAGGGGACCCGGACAGGCCACGGACTCCCTTGGACGATGAGATCGCCAGTGCTGACTTCTCGTCCAATAGCTGCTCAGGCCGGCAGCAGCTCGTCGAGATGATGTCCTCTGACGCTGACCTGATCAGCCTCGTTGACGACGCTTCCGTGGCCTCGCAGAGGTCAGGTCTCACGGAAGCAGGCTCTCAGATACAGCGGCTGCGATTGGACTCTGAGAACGCCTTTGTGAAGATGAAGACCCGTGAGAAGAGGCTTTTCAAAGCCGCACTCGCAAAGGGTTCGAGCAGAGCAGAAGCTCTGGCTATCGCCACCGCGCCCCCCGTGGAAACCAAGGCCAAACGGACGCGCGCTGACGATACCGTCTTCGAACCTCAAGGGTCTTCAAAGAAGCCCAAAAAGACTCATGTGGAGTCCACAAAGCCACCTCTCAGCCAGGTGTCGAGCAGCGTGAAACTGGGCTTCACTTCGGCTCAAAAAACCCGCTTTCACCGGAGCAAGTGGCCACGGTGAAAGCAAGCATTGCCAAGGCTCTGCTGCTTCATCCCACATCGGGTGCCAGTCCGGGTTTCGAGGGTTGCATACCTCGAAATGAGTGGCTGCTCCTGGTGTGCGAGGATAGCCGCACTGCCGACTGGGTCAGGGGAGCCGTTGGACACATCAGGTCCATCAGCTCCCTTGACATTAAACTACTGGAGGAGTCTGAGTTCCCCAAAGCTCACCTCATTAGAGGATACTTCCCCAGTAGTGCTGGACTCACACCCGCCGATATTTTGCGATACCTTGGTATCCAAAACGAGGAGTTGTTCTCGACAAAACTGTGGCGTGTGGTCCAGCATACCCTTAGCGGTACTACGACTCACCTCGCGATGTTGGTCGACGAGGAGTCGTATAAGGCTGGAAGGGGGGGAATGGTTGGAGAGGGGGATGGGGGACGGGCCGGGGAGGGAGAGGCTCTGGGGACGGAGTTCTTCAGGAGAAGTTTGACTCGTCCAAAGACGAATTTCACCTTCCCGTTGCACTCCGTCAGAGCCTTATACGACTCCTCGTCGACCAACATCGCGAGGTGAGTCGTAGTACCGCTAAGGGTATGCTGGACCACACGCCACAGTTTTGTCGAGAACAACTCCTCGTTTTGGATACCAAGGTATCGGAAAATATCGGCGGGTGTGAGTCCAGCACTACTGGGGAAGTATCCTCTAATGAGGTGAGCTTTGGGGAACTCAGACTCCTCCAGTAGTTTAATGTCAAGGGAGCTGATGGACCTGATGTGTCCAACGGCTCCCCTGACCCAGTCGGCAGTGCGGCTATCCTCGCACACCAGGAGCAGCCACTCATTTCGAGGTATGCAACCCTCGAAACCCGGACTGGCACCCGATGTGGGATGAAGCAGCAGAGCCTTGGCAATGCTTGCTTTCACCGTGGCCACTTGCTCCGGTGAAAGCGGGTTTTTTGAGCCGAAGTGAAGTCCAGTTTCACGCTGCTCGACACCTGGCTGAGAGGTGGCTTTGTGGACTCCACATGAGTCTTTTTGGGCTTCTTTGAAGACCCTTGAGGTTCGAGGACGGTATCGTCAGCGCGCGTCCGTTTGGCCTTGGTTTCCACGGGGGGCGCGGTGGCGATAGCCAGAGCTTCTGCTCTGCTCGAACCCTTTGCGAGTGCGGCTTTGAAAAGCCTCTTCTCACGGGTCTTCATCTTCACAAAGGCGTTCTCAGAGTCCAATCGCAGCCGCTGTATCTGAGAGCCTGCTTCCGTGAGACCTGACTCTGCGAGGCCACGGAAGCGTCGTCAACGAGGCTGATCAGGTCAGCGTCAGCTTCAGCGTCAGAGGACATCATCTCGACGAGCTGCTGCCGGCCTGAGCAGTTATTGGACGAGAAGTCAGCACTGGCGAACTCATCGTCCAAGGGAGTCCGTGGCCTGTCCGGGTCCCCTAAAGTACCAGGGCCAAGACCCGTGGTATTGGGGGTGGAAGCCAGCAGCCCACTGGCTGCAGTGCTGTTGTTGGGGTCGGCCGTTAAGGCCTCGCCCTGGGTTGATGCTGTCGAAGTCGCATCGGACTTATCTTTTGTAAAATTTGTTGGAATAAATGTGTATGCCTCGATATGTAATGTTAATTAGCATAAGATTAAATCGGCTGTTATCAAATACTTAACGTAATGTTAAATTAACATAATTACTTCTCTTGCTCAAAATATGTACAACGGAATGGAAGTGCACGAAGCACAAACTAAATTAAATAAATAAACATTAAAACTAAAATAAAGAAATCCACTTTATTATTAACATGGTGGCAGAGCAAGGTTGAAAATCCAAAGTCTCTTAACTAAATCCAAGTTCGAGAAAAATAAATGGTGTTCAAGTGAAGCGACAAAAGGAACAAGTGTATAAGACATTGAAAAGAGAAATACAATATTAAAAGTGTGAACTATTAAAAAATACAAATACGCAAACAAGACTATTGAAAAATAATAAACAAATAAACGGAAAAACATTAAAAACATAGACTAAAAGGGTTTGATGGCAACAGATTAAAATCCAAAATCCACGTGCACGCTTTGATAAAAGAAAAGTGTAAAAAAAAAAAAAAAGTGTGACTCTATATAAAAATGAGCAAAAAATGAACGAAACAGAAAGAGACATAAAAGAAGTGTACAAACAGATTAATAGTGAAGCGGGAAAAATGAGTGCAAACGCAAAAATTGAAGACATTGTTATGCCCATATTCGATGGGGTAAATTTTGGAAGCTGGAAGTTCAGATTAATGACAATACTAGAATACAAAGAGTGCAAAGAACCAGCAGTGCGAACAAGAACAACGGAAGATAATGTAACAACATGGATGAAAACAGACTTGAAAGCAAAAACAATTTTAATCAGTACAATATCAGACAAACAGTTAGAATATGTTAGTGAGTGCCAAACGACATTACAAATTATGAACAAGCTAAACGAAATGTATTCGGTAAAATCAACAGCCCTGCAAATACTGTGCAGAGGAAAAATCGACGAAATCAAACCAAAAGACTATGAAACAGTGGAAGAATTTTTTATTGAATTCGAGAAAGCAGTGAATAAATTTAAAAACGCTGGAGGCACCATAGACGAAAACGAAAAAATGCGGTATCTGTTAAAAGCGCTACCAACAAGCTACAGTTACATTGGAGACTTCTTAGACGTGATTCCGGAAGCTCAACGAATGGTAGAGTACGTAAAATCAAAAGTGAAAGAAAAAAGCTATAACAGAGGTCCAGGGGACAGACAAAATAACGTAAGCACATTTAACACCAAAACTAAAAAGAATGCTATGTGTGTGGCAAAACAGGTCATATCCAGAGGGACTGCTGGCATGCTGAGCAAAATGCGAGAGGCGAAAACAGACAACAACAACAAGACAACAGGCGGCGATATCAGAATACGAATCAAAGAGGCGGTCGAGGCAGAGGTCAACGTCATGGAAGTGGTCGAGGACGTGGAATTGGACGTGGACATTACTCAGGAGACGGGAACCAAGGAAGACAACAAGAAAACAGCGACGGCGTACAGTCATGGACAATTAGAATGATAAGAAACGAAAAAATAATAAAATGTAATAACAGCGAAAGTAGTAACGAAACTACAGTAAACTGGTTATTAGATAGTGGATGCACTGATCACATCATAAACGATTGTAGACTTTTTAAGAACTTTGTAAATTTAAAAAATCCGATTGATGTTAAAGTAGCCGATGGCAAACAATTGCAAGCGACAAAAATTGGAAATGTAGAAACATATTTTAGAACATACAACAATGAAAATTTGATCAATATTAAAAACGTATACTTTGTAAAAGGCATAAAACAAAATTTGCTGAGCATATCAAAGATAACTGAAAATAAATGTACAGTCGTAGCCAGAAATAATGATACAAAAATCTACAACGAAAAAAGAGAATTGTTGACAGTTGCAAATAAAATTGATAGTTTATATAACGTAAAAAGCTTCATGCTAAAAAAATAAAACAAATGAAATATACACAAATGTAACAAAATTAACTGAAAAGGAAAAATGGCACAGGGCACTAGGCCACGTAAATTTTCAATATTTGAATAGAATTATTAAGAGTAAAATGCTAGATGGTCTGCCTGATAAAATCGAGAATACCGAAATGAAATGCGCGAATTGTATACAAAGTAAAATGTCAAACGAACCATTCGAGAACAATAGAAAGAAAACTAAAGAAACATTAGAGTTAATACATACAGACTTAAACGGACCACACAGCACAACAGGTTATTGTGGGGAAAAATATTTTTTGACATTTGTTGACGACTTTAGTAAATGCGGGAGAATTTATTGTATTAGAAATAAATCTGAAACTGCGAGCTGCTTAAAAGAATATGTAAATTATGTTGAGAATCAGTTCAGTAAGAAAGTAAAACAAATACAATGCGATAACGGTAAAGAATATATGAATAGAGAAATATCAAACTTTGTAAAATATAAGGGAATTCAGTTAACTACATGTCCACCGTATGTACATGAATTAAACGGCGTAGCAGAAAGATACAATAGATCGGCAATGGATATTGGTAGGTGCTTGATGAGAGAGGCAAACATTCATAGGCGATATTGGCCAGAAGTTATGAACACAGTAGCTTATTTAAAAAATCGAACAATCGCAAACACTGCAGTTAATAAAAGCCCATACGAAATATTTTTCGGCATAAAACCAAATGTAGAAAATTTAAAAATATACGGAAGTAGAGTTTTTGTTAGAGTTCCGGAAGTACGCAGAAAGAGCAAATGGGATAACAAATCGGAATTAGGAGTTTTAGTCGGATATAATACAAACGGATATAGAGTTTTACTAAACAATAGAGTAATAAACGCAAGACATGTTCAAGTTGTAGAAGAGAAAACAAAATTAATTTGCCTAGAGAAAAACAAACAGAATGATAATGAAAGTCAAATAAATGAAAATGAAGAAGATTATGAAGATAACGCTAAGACACACGAACTAAATGACATGGACGAAGTTAATTCAAAAACTAGCGATGAAAGCGAGAGTGAGGAGAACAAAGAACATTTAGCAGTGCAGAGAACATCAAATAGAAAGAAACGCCCAGTAAATCTATACGGTAACCCAGTAACTCATTTTATTTATATCAATTATGTAAATGCAATTGTACCAAACACTTATGAAGAGGCGATGAATAGCAATGAAAAAATAGAATGGCTCAAAGCAATGAACACAGAAATGCAATGCTTAAATAAAAATAATACGTGGCAAATTGTAGAAAAACCGATAAACAAAAAGATTATAGATGTTAAATGGGTGTACAAAAAGAAAAGTGATGGGACTTACAAAGCTAGACTAGTAGTAAGAGGTTTCCAACAAAGAGAACGACTAGAAAACGTATATTCACCAGTAGGAAAAATGCAAACATTAAAAGTATTACTATCATATTGTTGTAAAAATGGTCTGTTTATAAATCAGATGGATGTCGAAACAGCTTTTTTAAATGGCTATGTAAAATCAGAAGTTTATGTAAATGAACCGAAGGGTTACGAAACAGGAGAAAACAAAGTTTATAAATTGATTAAGGCATTATATGGATTGAGAGAAAGCCCAAGAGCATGGTACGAATGTTTACATAAATATCTCGACAAATTAAATTTTAAGAGAAGCAATTACGATTATTGTTTATATGTAAAAAGAGCGGATAAAGATGAAGTATATATCTTAGTATTCGTAGATGACATCCTGATATGCAGTAAGAACAAAACAAAAATAACAGAAATAAAAGGCAGTTTAATGAACAAATTTACAATGAAAGATTTAGGAAAAATCGGCAGTTATATTGGAATAGAAATTAATTATAGTACTGAAAGTAAGAAAATGACGTTAAATCAAAAAAGATATATTGAATCACTAGCAATGAAGTATGATCTCGAAAATGCTAAACTGTACGAAACTCCAATGGAAAAAAACTTAAAATTAGATCAAGCAACTGAATGTGATGAAAAAATTAAATACAGAAACTTGATAGGTGAATTATTATATATAAGCGCAGGTACAAGACCAGATATATCATATTCCGTAAATTATCTAAGCAGATATCAAAGTTGTTATAATTCAACACACTATAAATACGCGTTAAGAGTATTAAAATATTTATATAAGACAAGAGATTTGAATTTAACTTTTGAAGAGAATAAAAATAATGAAATACTAGATTGTATGGTAGACTCAGATTATGCAGGAGATAATGTTGATAGAAAATCCACAACGGGATTTATAATAAGAATGTATGGAAATATAATATATTGGAAAACTCACAAACAACACACTGTAACAAAATGCTCAACGTTTGCAGAGTACATTGCCCTGTCGGAAGCAGTAACAGAAATATTATTTGTCAAAAACATGCTATGTGAAATATTTAATATTAATAACGAAAAAGCGATAAAGATTTATGAAGATAATTCAGGCGCAGTAGCGATTGCTAAATTTGGTAATTTTACAAAAAATTCGAAGCACATTGAAGTGCAGTATCACTATGTAAACGAAAATTATGAAAAAGGTATTATAGACATTGTAAAGATTGAATCTAGACTTAATATAGCAGACATGTTAACCAAAGCGTTAGACAAACAAAAATTTATAAGAAATAGAAATGCTGTAAAGTTAAAGTAATGTAAGATAGAACGAAGACAACAAATTTAAGAGGCGTGTTGGAATAAATGTGTATGCCTCGATATGTAATGTTAATTAGCATAAGATTAAATCGGCTGTTATCAAATACTTAACGTAATGTTAAATTAACATAATTACTTCTCTTGCTCAAAATATGTACAACGGAATGGAAGTGCACGAAGCACAAACTAAATTAAATAAATAAACATTAAAACTAAAATAAAGAAATCCATTTATTATTAACAAAATTAATATCCATACTTTGGACCCACGAGTAGGCGGGAAGGGAAGGTCACCCACGGCATAGCCCGCGTGCCGTGGGAAGTCTAGATGAAATTGGAGGGCGACAGGTATCCAGAGTCCGCATACTAACGACCGGGCTACCCCCCGGCCATGCATCCCTTGGCGTATGCTGTTCCGCCTTGGATTGGGGTGATTTATAGAATCACAATCTTCGCCCGACTACAATTAGTCAGCACCCCTAGCAGAGAAATGACCGTGCTAGGGGCCTGCTTCCAGCCGCCCTCACGTGGAGAGTATAGCCGCACTTCCGACAGTAGGAGCAAGGACGGCACGTACCCCAGCCAAAGCTGGGATTCCATGTGATTCCCCTTACTGTCTCTGACGGCTGACGGCCTAAATATTCATAATAATCGTAAAATGAGTACGCGCACATATGATTATTATTTAATAATTCATATTTTAGGGTCAGTAAAAAATACAAAACCTTAAAATGCAATTAAATAAATATTAATTTTGATTACTCAATATAATGCGAGCTATCAATATTGGCCAATTTACAACTTATCAATATTTATGTTGTCCCCTTTAAAGTAATCCCCCTTAGAGACAATACACTTATGCCAACGGTTTCTCCAATCTTCAAAGCACTTCTCATAAGGACTTTTCGGTATAGCCTTTAACTCTTCCAGCGACGCAGTCTTTATCTCCTCAATTTTACAAATCTTCGTCCTGTCATAGGTCTCTTTAGATTTGGGAACAAGAAAAAGTCACATGGGGCCAAATGCGGGAAATATGGTGGCTGAGGCATCTCTTACAAGCAAAGATGAGTGAGCAGGGGCATTATCGTGATGCAGAAGCCATGAATTGTTTTTCCACAATTCTTGAAGTTTGTCATAACTTCAAGATAATACTGTTTATTGACCGTACGACCATAAGGTAAGAGGTCCTGATGCATCACGACATGGTAATCGAAGAAAACAGTGAGCAATACTTTGACATTTGATCGAACTTGGCGTGCTTTTTTCGGTCTTGGCTCACCTGGGCTTTTCCATTGGGACGATTGGGCTTTGGTTTCGATATCATAATTATATACCCATGATTCATCACCAATTATGTCCCTTTTGAGTAAATCTGGGTCATCGTTGATGTCATTCAACAGATCCTGAGCGATGCTAATGCGACGGTTCTTTTTAGCAAAAAATTGCCGAGCACGCAAAACACTTATAACCTTTAAGCCTCTCTTAACCAAAAAAAACGAGAGCAACAGTCGAGCTGCACGCGACAGTGGGATACCCTTGGACGTATGTTGCTATAAAAAGTATCTAATTGTATAATACTAATCGCAAACTACAAATTAACATAACACTGAAGCGCGCTGCCACCTTGCAACAATTTTGATACGTTGCCAATAATTTATCGCCGCAATTAAAAAGTGCGCGAAACCTTAAATTTATAATAATGATCTATAGAATCTAATATACATACAAAATATACATATATTAAAAAAACAAGGTAGAAGAAATGTTAGTACATTTTTTTCAAACATAGTTTCAATAGACGTGGGGATATAATATAATTTACACATATTAATATAATTTATATGCAAAACATATGAAATATATATCGATATGTTTAATATATATTAAAAGCTATCGATATGATAGCTCATAATATATCGTGAAATCTAAATTAATATTTATTTAATAAAAAGTCAATATATAAATTATTAAATAATAATAATAATATGTCTATATTAGAAATCTAGTAAATACCTGCATTCATGCATGCCGATCAACCACGCTATTGGTTGTATATAATTTTACATATGTATGTGTGAACACAAATTAAGTATGTATAAGTGTTTGCATTTATGCACATGTATTTTGGGTAATTGACATGTGCATGAAAAAGAAGAGTCGAGAAACAGCTCGCGCTTCGCGCTCGCATCGTTTATCCTTTTCTTTCATGCACAAGTAATTTAGTTCTGACGTCATCGACAACTTCTTTGCTTTCTTCATATTCATATATACGCCACCTATTGGTTGAGTGTTAGCATATATTTATGCACATATATTTTCGGTAATTGACATGTGCATGGAAAAGAAGAGTCGAGAAACAGCTCGCGCTTCGCGCTCGCATCGTTGTCCTTTTCTTTCATGCAGAAGGAATTTAGTTCTGACGTCATCGACAAGTTCTTTGCTGGTCGAAGTGTCGAAATGGTTTATCTAATAACTTCAGTGTTTATTGTCTGATCGGATTGCAATTTGGAGGATAAGTTCATATATTATTTATCTATATATATGCTAAAGCAGAACGTTAAGAAATGAGTTCTTCGAATGTAAATAGCAATGTAAACCAAAATTGGCGGTTTGCGGGGGCGGTAGGCGTGTTATTCCAAATTGAAAATAAACTTGATCTGCGTATGGTATACAGGAATCTTCATGCTAAATTTGGTGTCCGTAGCTTTTGTAATAGCTGAGATCGGCGCGTTCATCCAGACAGACAGACAGACGGACAGATGGACAGACAGACGGACATGGCTCAATCGACTCGGCTATTGATCCTGAGCAAGAATATATATACTTTATGGGGTCTCCGACGCCTCCTTCTGCCTGTTACATACATTTGCACAAAGTTAGTATACCCTTTTTTGACCATTTTCAATGGTCCAAGGGTATAAAAATGAAGAGTGTACCAACATAACAAAACTAAAAAATCGATAATCAAAAGTAAATTGCCGCGAAATTTAAAGTCACCTTACTTTTTTAACACACCTCGTATAGTGCTCAAACCGCTTTTCACACATTGGGGCGATAGATTATTGGCAACGTATCGAAATTTATGGCAGCGTACTGCAGTGTTATGATTGATCTGTACCTTGCGATTTGTATCATACAATTAGATGCTTTTTATGGCAACATACGTCGATATCTCACTGTCACGTGTCGCTCGACTGTTGCTTTTTTTTATTTTTATTTTTGTGACGGTTGGAAAATTTTACACGCTCACCGGAACTACCAGTCACGTCTGCTTTAGCCACCAGCTCGGTTGGCCGCCTCGTCGGCTCGAACCCGTTTCATCATGATAGCGATGATCCTATGTCCCTGCTCCCATGCATCACTGTCCGTCGTCATAGCCGCGAACAGGTCACTTGGGTTGAGCGGATCTCCAGTCAGCGCTCTTAGCTGCTCTCTCTGCGCCGTAAACCTGTAACAGTTCATTAGCACATGGTCCGCTGTTTCCACCGCATCGGGGCAGTAAAGGGCTAACTCTACGTTGCGGAACCGAAGTAGGTATGCCCGAAAGCAGCCATGGTCTGTGACGAACTGGGTTAGGTGGTAGTCCAAGCTGTTGGGTTGTTGGCACTATGCCCATACCGCTATCTCGGGGATGAGCTGGTAGGACCACCTCCACCGTTGAGACATTTGCCATCTGCTCTGCAACTCTCCCATCAGCCGCTCGTGAGCCTCTAGCCGGGTGGCGCCTTCACGAATTTGGCAAAGAGCCTTAATCTCAAGGTGGCATGCCTGACAGAGCTAGAGCTGCGTCCTACTGTCCTGAAGCCACTAATAAGTCTAAGGGCCATAGACCGTAGCACTGAGCGCGCTCCTTTCATGTATGATCCTTTAATTATGGCGTTGTTCCAAATTGGAGCAGCATAAAGTTGCATTCTCTCCACCTTTTTCCTACTGCTTAGAAGTACAGCCTCGGTCTTTTGAGCCGCAATTGTTAAGCCGGCGTTTTAAGCCAGTCAATAACCGCAGTAATTGTCGCGATGCATTTGACTTGAGATCTGCTATAGTTTTGGCGACTGCTGTTATAGCTACTTCGTCCGCAAAGCAATGCAGTTCAGCTCCTAAGGGACTGTTGATGCAATCCTGCATCGTACATGATGTTCCACAGGATCGGTCCAACCACCGATTCTTGGGGAACACCTGCCGACACACGGTACCTTTTCGGGCCAGCCTCCGTATCGTACCAAAGGACGCAATCCGTGAAAGAACTGCCAACGACGATCCTCAAGTACTCCAGGATACCCATTCTGTACATGGCGCCGAGGATTACGGGCCATCTTGCGGTGTTAAAGGCGTTCTTTACGTTCAGCGTGACGATTCACATTACTGCTTTGTTCTCTTTAACCATCTATCATATCACCATCGAAGGCAATGTTCCTCACAGCCATGAGCACAATATCCAATAGGCAATGGGCGATAACTGTTTGCGGCATGTGCTGGTCCCTTGTCTTTCGGTAACAACACTAACTTCTGGCTTTTCCACCTCATTGGAAAAACCCCGTCCTTGAAACACTGCTGGACCGTGTCCCTGAAGATGTCAGTTCTAGCCAACGCCACAGCCTTGACTGGGATTGGATACACTGCTTCCCCATTCTACTGCCCAGGCATTAATGTCTCCAGCAATAGTCTTCGGACTGCGCCCTCTCGCATGGCTCACCTTCCGCTCTAGCATCTCCTCGAACTGGTCCGGGCTGTAGCTAGGCGGAGCATAGCATCTGTATACATGCACGCCTTTTATCATCGCATATGCAATTCCACGCATCGGCGAGGCAGCCAGTTCCTGGATTTGTAGGGAGCTGCAACATTTGATAGCTGCTTTGCCTGTCTCGTCCATAATCATTGAAGAATTTCCCCCAGCAGGAGAGTAGGGTTCGCTCAGGAGCATGGTATCTACATTGCGCTCCGCCGCCGTCTGAGCCAGAAGACTCTAAGCAGCTGCGCAATGGTTCACATTGAGCTGGATAAACTTAATTTTGTCCTGCATTATGATGGCTCCTTTAAAGCAAATTAGGCATTTTGGTGATGCAGCACACCCCTTTGCCTTGTGCCTTCGCTCACCGCAAGCAGCTGTCTGCCCTATCGATCGCCTTGCAGGTCATTGCTTGGTGTCCGTAGCCTAGGAACCTGTAGCATCTTGTGGGGCGGACGTCCTCAATAATGCGGCACCTTGACCTTCCAACGGTTACCGTGCCCTGTTTAAGGACAGCAATCGCATCATTCGCGTTCAATAACAGTTCAATTTGGGAACACTTTCAAAGGCATTCCCC
Source organism: Zaprionus ornatus (assembly GCA_018904035.1). Classification (NCBI taxonomy): domain Eukaryota; kingdom Metazoa; phylum Arthropoda; class Insecta; order Diptera; family Drosophilidae; genus Zaprionus; species Zaprionus ornatus. Next base: position 277,709 of record JAEIFZ010000032.1, on the reverse strand, counting down.
TCTACTTCCAGCAACAGCTCCACTTGCTGTGTTCTGCGTATTTTGCTAATTTGCGGAGCATGGCTACATAGGAGGACTGTCCCGTCATCTCTACTATCAGCCTCTATATTTTTCTGCAGGCGCTTCGGCTTCACCTTGGAACTCTCCTTCCGAGCTTGCATCCTTGGCGACAGATGCATAGCTTTCCAGCTTGGACTGCTTTGCACAGTTTTTGGCCTTTCCTTCTGGTTTGCTTCCACCCGTATTCTTAGCCACCTGGGGCGCCTGTTCCTTGGGCATCTGCACCTTTGGCACCTGCACTGAGAGTGTGGCTTTTTTGCTAGACTTTAGCAATGGACGTGGATTGTGCCTCCTTTACGTTGCCTTCTTGCAGTTCGATTGCTCTATTATTGAGAACCGAGAGTTCAATTACTGCGCCTGCGATCACGTGGCAAGTATGCTTCGCAGGTCTTCATTCTAAATCGCCGTGACTATGTCTACAGACCGTATTGGCGATACAGTTGGGGATTTTCCTCCCCCCTTATGCGTCGGCACGCTAATAACGTCCATTGCCATCGTGTTACCTGTAGCAGTGAAGTTATTAGATATAGAGACCAAGTTGTCCACCTCTACAGGAATGCTGTGACTGGATAACGGTAGATCCTCGGTCACAGCCGTTGGCTATGGGATTCCGACTCCCGCATCGCACTTTCTGCTCGTCTTGTAGGGGACCTCGACATTCTCGAACTTCTCTTGAATAGATCGACGTCGGTGGGCGTAATGCCCCCTTCTGAATTATCCATTTATAATCCAGCGAAAGTCGTCGTGAACAATGAATAGAGAGGATTTCCCCTAGGCGTTGATGAAGGTTATTCCTCTTTTCGAAAACCAGAGCCTCTTCTTAGGCACCGAAATGGTTAGTGGTTGATTTTCGGTCTGTTCGCGACCTTTGTGCCGTTGACCTTTCTAAAATCGCCGTTCGAGCCAGATCGCCTCTGCGATGAGTTGGCAATACTAACAGCTGGGCCACCCACAACAATGAAATTGCAAAATTTTGTTTGCAATTCATTGTGCCTCGCGTTTCTTAACCCTTTTTAATCACGCGGCAGAACAAACATAACCACTATGTGGATCTGCACGATAATTAATTGTTCTGGGTAAGCTGACTTCGATAATACTGGAATTTTGCGCACCGCTCCTAAATTACGTCCGTATCAGAAAACTATCACACACTTTCCTCAGATGTGCATACTTGGACGCATATGTGTTTTTTTTTTATATATATGATATATACGGCAGGAAAATTAAATCTTCTTAAGATACCTTCTACCGTCTGCAGATAGCTTGCACGATTCATAACTCTCGAAGTAGAGTTAGTTTTCGTAATAAACAAAAACGTCCGCTCTCTCTCCTGAAAATGAAAATTAAATCTTCTTAAGATACCTTCTACCGTCCGTAGATGGCATGCACAATTCATAACCCTCGAAACAAAAACGTCCGCTCTCTCTCCTGACCTTGTCAAGATCACCGGGACTGCCAGTCAAGGTATTTCATCGATGAACAGGAGGTGATGCCAAAACGCACTTCCTTTTCTTATGCGTTGTACTGCAGCGTGACGCTCCTACCTTGACTCTTCAGCCGACTTTTACAACAAGCCGAGCGCACCACACTGGAGTACTCCTCATTCATAATTTCTGTTGGCCATCTCGTCCATACGGATACGCTTCCAGAATAGTAACCTACTTAGATAGTGCACGCGCAGTATCACGGACAATGGCTCTCAGGCTCATCAGAGGCTTTAGAACCATTTTCGATGACGCAGCGCACGCTCTTTCAGGCATTACACCCATTGACCTGGCGATAAAGGGCCATTACCTAACGTGAGAGGGAATTACCCAGATAAAATAAATAATAAATAAATCAAAATCAATAAAATCAAATTGAGGAAAAACTATTTTTAGTTGAAATTCAGTTTAATATGAGAAGTAGCGGATAGGTATATCACAGCCCCCACGGCTGTTGTATTTGTTGAAGTTTATAAGAATAAAAGAAATAAAGAAAATAATATTAATAAATTAAATGCTGCAATGCAACTGGACATTCAAACGCTGTTCTTTTCTACCAAAATCAGACTCAGCGCGGTACACACCGCGGTCGTTATAATACAAGGGGCCGCCCTCATTACAGAGGCGGTCATCGTTATAACAATTCCAATAATAATAATAATAGAGGAAACTCTAGAGGCCGTGGCAACTTGAACCGAGGCCAAAATAACAATAATCAAGGAAATGTAAGAGTAGCCCAAAATAACTCGGGAAACTCCGAACAACCTTTAGCTGCTCAACAATAAATAGTTACAAGGTTCACACAATTAATCTTAGCCAAAACATATTTGTTAATTTTGTCAATGTAGAAACAAATAAAAAACTTGTCTTTTTAATAGACACAGGTGAAGATATTTCTCTTCTAAAAGAAAATTCTGATATCTTTAATGATATTCAAGGAAACAATAAAATTAATATTCAAGGAATAGGACAAGAATTAATTCAATCTAAAGGATTTACTTCAATTGAGATACAGACAGGCAATTACATAATTCCACATGATTTTCATATAGTAGATTCACATTTCTTAATCCCATGTGATGGAATATTAGGCATTGATTTCATAAAGAAATTCAATTGTCAATTAGATTTTAATCAGACAGAAGATTGGCTCAAGATGAGACCAAATAATTTGTATTTCCCAATATATGTTCCAATAACATACAGCTCTGGTAATAACTCAATAATTCTACCAGCAAGATCCCAGGTTGTCCGAAAAATACAACTATCCTCAAATGAAGATAGTGCTTTAATACCTAACCAGGAAATTCAAAATGGCATTTATGTTGCAAACACAGTTGCAACAACCAAAAATGCATTTGTCCGATTACTGAATACAAATAGTAAAGATCAAATAGTAAATATAAAAGATCTACAATATGAATCACTATCGAACTATGACATAGTTCAAACCAATTCTGAACAGAGAGAAAAAACTGTCATGTCTCAATTAACAAAAAATTTTCCACCACCATTCAAATCTACACTAACAGATTTATGCACCAAGTATAGCGATGTATTCGGACTTGAAACCGAATCAATTACTACAAATAATTTCTACAAACAAAAGCTAAGATTGACAGATGATGAGCCAGTATATATTAAAAATTATAGAAATCCTCATAGTCAACTTGATGAAATTCAAGTACAGGTAGAAAAATAATTGATAACAAAATAGTCGAACCGTCTGTGTCCCCATATAACAGCCCACTTTTGTTAGTTCCAAAGAAATCTCTTCCTGGTTCTGACAAGAAAAAATGGCGATTAGTAATTGACTATCGTCAAATTAATAAAAAACTGTTGTCCGATAAATTCCCACTGCCTAGAATTGATGATATTTTAGATCAACTAGGTAGAGCAAAATATTTTTCATGCCTAGACTTAATGGCAGGTATTCATCAAATTGAACTCGAAGAAAGTTCAAGAGATGTAACGTCTTTTTCAACGAGCAATGGCTCATATCGCTTCACGCTATTACCATTCGGTTTAAAAATAGCACCAAATTCTTTTCAGAGAATGATGGCTATAGCTTTCTCTGGACTTGAACCTTCTCAAGCATTCCTGTATATGGATGATTTAATAGTTATTGGTTGTTCCGAAAAACATATGGTTAAAAACTTGACTGATGTTTTTGAGAAATGTAGGAAATACAACCTAAAGCAACATCCAGAAAAATGTTCATTTTTCATGCATGAAGTCACATTTTTGGGACACAAATGCACAGATCAAGGAATCTTGCCAGATGACAAAAAATATGACGTCACCAAAAATTATCCAGTCCCACATGAAGCGGACAGTGCTAGACGATTTATAGCATTTTGCAATTACTATAGACGTTTTATCCAAAATTTTGCCGAATATTCTCGTCACATAACAAGATTATGTAAAAAAGATGTAAAATTCGAATGGACAGCTGAATGCCAGCATGCCTTCGAACATCTCAAATCGGCACTAGTTAATCCCAATTTATTACAATACCCAAATTTCAGCAAAGAATTTTGCATAATAACGGATGCAAAAAAGCAAGCTTGTGGATCAGTGTTAACTCAACACAAAAATGGTCTCCAACTTCCAGTGGCATATGCATCAAGAGCGTTTACCAAGGGTGAGAGTAACAAAAGCACAACAGAACAAGAATTGGCAGCAATTCATTGGGCAATAACTCATTTCAGACCATATATTTATGGTAGACATTTCACTGTCAAAACAGACCACAGACCACTTACATACCTGTTCTCTATAATAAATCCGAGCTCTAAACTAACTCTTATGAGACTTGAATTAGAGGAGTATAATATTACAGTTGAGTATCTAAAGGGAAAAGATAACTATGTAGCTGATGCGTTATCAAGAATAACCATCAAAGAACTACAAGAAATATAAAGAATATCACTACAAGGTATCAAAGTAGACAAAAATCCTGCGCAGGAGATAAAGAAATAGAATTGCCTAAGCAATCTATAGAAAAAGCTTCAAAGCCCAACGTATGAGAAGTCATCAAAAATGACTGATTATGTAAAGTAGTGACCTTCCATATAAAAAATATGCTATGTTTCTTTAAACATGGTAAGAAAATTATAGCAAGATATGATGTTAGCGATTTATATACTAATGGAATACTTGATTTAGGTCAATTTTTCCAAAGGCTTGAAATGCAAGCCGGTATAAATAAAATCAGCCAACTCAAAGTGGCACCGTGGGAAAATATCTTTGAACATGTTTCAATTGATAATTTCAAAATAATGGGCAATAAAATATTAAATTCTTTGAGAGTAGCGCTACTCAACCCGGTGACCCTAATAGAAATATAAAAAGAAAAAGAAGCTTTATTGTCTACATTTCATGACGATCCAATACAAGGAGGTCACACAGGCATCACAAAAACCTTGGCCAAGGTCAAAAGATACTATTACTGGAAAGGTATGTCTAAAGATATAACTGAGTACATTAGAAAATGTCAGAAATGCCAAAAATCAAAAGTGACAAGAAATACAATAACTCCTTTAACAATAACAGAAACCCCAATAAAAGCTTTCGACAGGGTGATAGTGGACACTATTGGTCCGCTACCAAAATCAGGTAATGGCAATGAATATGCAATCACACTAATATGTGATTTAACTAAATATCTAGTTGCCATACCAGTTGCAAACAAAAGCGCAAATACTGTCGCTAAAGCAATTTATGAATCTTTTATTCTAAAGTACGGTCCAACGAAGACGTTCATTTCGGACATGGGAACAGAATATAAGAATTCAGTTATAAATGACTTGTGCAAATATCTTAAAATAAAAAATATAACTTCAACTGCACACCATCACCAGACAGTTGGAACAGTCGAAAGAAGCCACCGAACTTTCAATGAATATATACGTTCATACATATCGGTTGATAAAACTGATTGGGACGTATGGCTTAAATATTTCGTATACTGTTTTAACACAACCCCATCAATAGCACAAACCTATTGTCCATACGAACTTGTCTTTGGTAAAACAAATAATTTGCCAAAACATTTTAATAGCATAACTAATATAGAACCCATATATAATGTAGATGATTATGCTAAGGAAAGTAAATATAGATTAGAAGAAGCCTATAAAAGAGCTAGAATTATGATAGATGAACATAAAGAGAAAAATAAGAAACTTTATGATCAGAAAGCAAGGAACTTAGATATATTAGTAGGAGATAAAGATCTATTAAAAAACGAAACAGATCATAAGTTAGACTCTAAATATACAGGTCCGTATAAAGTAACGGAAATAGGAGAAAATAATAACGTTATAATAACTAATAATAAAAATAAAAAGTAAACTGTTCATAAAGACAGATTAAAAATTGCTACTTCGTAAATATTTATAGTATGATCATACATAGGCATAAAAATAATAAATATAATAAAAAAAATTTTCTTTTTGAGGTTTTACTTAAAAATTTTCACTACATAAATGTACTTAAAAACAATCATAAGACAACTTTTTTAGTAATGTATAAACTACCTTTAAAATATCTTCATAATATTACGTTATTTTTCAAAAGGAGGGAGATGTAGTATGCACACATATCGGTTAACCACTGTACCTATATGTATTCATAATATACAAGCACATTGTAGCACTCTGTTGCAATGTGTACATAAACAGTCCAGCCCAAGTGTATGCGTAATACGCGCACCCACTTGAGGGCTAACATACATACCATAATTGCAATTAATTTAACATGAGAAGTACCGGATTTGTATATCACAGCCCCCACGGGCAACATAAGAGGTGTGTTCAAAAAGTAAGGTGACTTTGTATTTTTAATAAAAAATATTTATTTGATATTTCTTTATTTTTTTATGTTGTCCGCTTCAAAGTAATCCCCCTCAGATACAATACACTTATGCCAACGGTTTTTTCAATCCTCAAAGCACTTCTCATACGCACTTTTCGGTATAGCCTTGAGATCTTCCAGCGATACAGTCTTTATCTCATTAAGCGTTGCAAATCTCCGACCTGTCATAGGTCTCTTTACTTTTGGGAACAAGAAAAAGTCACATGGGGTTAAATCCGGTGAATATGGTAGATGAGACATGATTGTGGTGTTGTTTTTGGCCAAAAAATCTCTCACAAGCAAAGATGAGTGAGCAGGGGCATTATCGTGATGCAAAAGGATGTGATGCCAAACCGCACTTCCTTTTCCTCATTCATCATTTCTGTTGGCCATCTCGTCCTTACGGACACGCTTCCAGCAAAGTAACCTACTTGGATAGTGCCCGCGCAGTATCACGATCAATGGCTCTTAGACTCATCAGAGGCTTTAGAACCATATCGGATGACGCAGCGCACGCTCTTTCAGGCATGGTTGTTTCCGAGGGTACTGTTTTCGCTCTTTTTAAGCGAAACCAAGACGAAAATTGTAATGTCTTTATTTTTTCTTATTAGAGATGGGCGTGCCTCTTCAATATGCACGATCGTTACAAGGGTTAGAGTGTGGGATACATCGTTTTCTTCATATATCGACAACTTCAATTTAAATACAAGATATTTAGACTTCATTCAATTTAATTTAATTATTCTAACGAATTTTGGCGCAAACATACTCCCGGCCTTGGAACGCCCAACGCCCAGGTGGTGTGTTGTCTTCCGCGAAGAGAACTAACATGCCATTTTTAATGTTGCTGCAGGTCAAGGCCCATTTGCTGCGTTGCTGCAACAGATTTAAATACTCGTTCGACCATCGCTGCCAAAATGAATGTTGCACTGCCACAATGCGTTTCCATCTATTGGTCATTGATAGTTTAATAATGGAGTCGTCGCATTGTTCTGTTAACGAGTTTAGCGGTCGTCCAATTAAAAAATGTCCGGTAGTTAAGGCCTCAAGATCATTCGGATCAGAAGATCTCGGGTGAAGCGGTCTTGAATTCATTACCGCTTCCACTTGTACTATAGCTGTCGACAACTCTTCGTAATTCAGTGACGCGCCTTTGAAACATCGTACTATGAGTTGCTTGGCCACCTTCGCAGCGCTTTCCCACAAACCACCAAAGTGTGCAGAGCGGGGAGGGATGAATCGAAATTGTACTCCTAAATTGCTGCAATGGTTGATGATCCGGGGCTTTTCATCCCATAATTGGTCAGCTTGTGCACCCAGCTCCCTTGCAGCTCCAACAAAGTTCGTTGCGTTGTCGCATGACAGTTCCGCGCTGAGCCCACGTCGAGCGAAGAATCGTTTAAGCACCGCGATGAAAGCATTTGTGCTGAGATCTGACACCAGTTCCAGACGGCATGCCTTTGTCAGAAAGCATACAAAGACGCACAAATATACACCTTAGTGGGTCTGCGTCCTCGCTGATTGTAGTGCATCCACAACGGTCCAGCGAAGTCAAGTCCCGCTCGCTCGAAAGGGCTAAGCCCAGGTATTTTTGGAGAACGGATAATCTCACATTTTTGTAACTTAGAGATTTCTTCATTAAAATACAGATGCTGGATATTGAAAATAATGTATTTTAGTCCACCTTTAATTTCAACTACAGTCACACTCTCAGAACTAGTCAACTCAACCTTCGATAACGCGCGCCGCCAGCGAAATATGTAAGCAAAAGCTCGAGTTAATTTTGTAAAGCTGTTAACAAGTTTACATTGGCTAACTATATCCTCGTACTGTGATGAGGTGGCTGCTACAAGAAAAAATTTCGATGTTCGGTGCTCTAGTGGTTCTTCTGAACTCCACCACCGCATTGGAGGCCACGTTTCAACCGCTAATTGCTCAAAATCTTTAAGGTCAGAAGTGTGCATACCCGCGAAACTATGTCTGCCGGATTGAGTTTTGTGCCTACCTTATACCACTCCTGAACACTAGACAATTCTTGAATTAATGCGACTCGATTTGCAATAAACGTAGTCCATCTACTAGCTTGCGAATTTATCCAGTTTAGTACAATTGTTGAGTCTGTGAAATACAATAGTTCGTGCTATGCACGGTTAGAGGCAAAGACATGTGCTTTATCTTGGCCATTAGCTGAGCGAGCAATTTTGCACCTTCCAGCTCTAAGCGCGGATACTGCTCTAACTGGTGACACCTTGGACTTCGCAGTCACCAAGTTGACTGTTCTACATCCATTTTTGTCGACAGCTCGCGCATATATTGCCGCGCCATGGGCTCGGCAAGATGCGTCTGAGAACCCATGCAACTCTAAAGTTTCCGTTTCGTTGTCAACTGGCAATACGCTTCTAGTTAACGAACATTCGTGCACAAGACTTAACTCATTCCTATACTTTTGCCACTGAAGCGAGTAACTGGGAGGAAACTCTTCATACCACTCTTGTTTAAGCAACCAAAGCTCCTGCATAAAAATTTTTCCCAAAATTAAGACAGGACTTAAAAATCCAAGTGGATCGAACAGTTGGGCTAGCTCAGAGAGTACTACTCTTTTTGTTATAATCGCACCGTTTTGTGCAGTGTAAGCATAGTTAAAACGGTCCTGAATTGAATTCCAATAAATTCCAAGAGTTATCGCAGTGTCTGTCGTTTTCAATTCTAGTGGCTCAGTACATTCAGAGTTGTCTACAGCCACTTTGTAATTAGTGCGCCATTTATGGAGTTCAAAACCTCCCCTTTTAAGAAGCTCAGTAACTTCTTGTTGTCGCTGATGGATTCTGCTCCGCAGAGCATCGTCCATATAATAGTTTGAAAGACTGCTGCTTTAGCCAGAGGGTACTGATTACCGAAGAGACTGCCAAAAATGGTGCCGAATTGGTGCCGTATGTAACAGTTTTGATTCGAAGAACCTTTATCTCTTCCTCCCTGTGCTGACGCCATAGAATGCATTGCCAATTGCAGTCGTCTGAATCTACCAAAATCTGTCTGTACATCTTTGAGATATCAGCAGTTAGAGCATATCTGTAAAAACGAAAGCGTGTGAGAGTTTCAAACAAATCTGGTTGCAATGTTGGCCCTACTGACATAGTTTCATTTAACGATACTCCATTTGTAGTTTTACAAGAAGCGTCGAACACAACTCTCAATTTAGTTGTCGCGCTATCTGGTCGAATCACTGGGTGATGAGGCATGATGTACTTTTTATACCCTTGGACCATTGAAAATGGTCAAAAAAGGGTATACTAACTTTGTGCAAATGTATGTAACAGGCAGAAGGAGGCGTCGGAGACCCCATAAAGTATATATATTCTTGCTCAGGATCAATAGCCGAGTCGATTGAGCCATGTCCGTCTGTCTGTCCGTCTGTCTGTCTGTCTGGATGAACGCGCCGATCTCAGCTATTACAAAAGCTACGGACACCAAATTTAGCATGAAGATTCCTGTATACCATACGCAGATCAAGTTTATTTTCAATTTGGAATAACACGCCTACCGCCCCCGCAAACCGCCAATTTTGGTTTACATTGCTATTTACATTCGAAGAACTCATTTCTTAACGTTCTGCTTTAGCATATATATAGATAAATAATATATGAACTTATCCTCCAAATTGCAATCCGATCAGACAATAAACACTGAAGTTATTAGATAAACCATTTCGACACTTCGACCAGCAAAGAACTTGTCGATGACGTCAGAACTAAATTCCTTCTGCATGAAAGAAAAGGACAACGATGCGAGCGCGAAGCGCGAGCTATTTCTCGACTCTTCTTTTCCATGCACATGTCAATTACCCAAAATACATGTGCATAAATGCAAACACTTATACATACTTAATTTGTGTTCACACATACATATGTAAAATTATATACAACCAATAGCGTGGTTGATCGGCATGCATGAATGCAGGTATTTACTAGATTTCTAATATAGACATATTATTATTATTATTTAATAATTTATATATTGACTTTTTATTAAATAAATATTTATTTAGATTTCACGATATATTATGAGCTATCATATCGATAGCTTTTAATATATATTAAACATATCGATATATATTTCATATGTTTTGCATATAAATTATATTAATATGTGTAAATTATATTATATCCCCACGTCTATTGAAACTATGTTTTGAAAAAAATGTACTAACATTTCTTCTACTTTGTTTTTTTAATATATGTATATTTTGTATGTATATTAGATTCTATAGATCATTATTATAAATTTAAGGTTTCGCGCACTTTTCAATTGCGGCGATAAATTATTGGCAACGTATCAAAATTGTTGCAAGGTGGCAGACCGCTTCAGTGTTATGTTAATTTGTAGTTTGCGATTAGTATTATACAATTAGATACTTTTTATAGCAACATACGTCCCACTGTCGCGTGCCGCTCGACTGTTGCTCTCGTTTTTTCTTTTTTTTTTGCGTTGCTTTGTTTATTGAAGCTTCTCATTATGAGACTAACAATAAGTTTACAAATCTTAAAAAGTACTTAACTAACAGTCACTATTGCAACTGATATGAGTTTGCGTGGCCCTAATAATCAACGTTGGGTTGGCATATCATTACGACGAAGTCGGGTTCGGCAATATGTTAAGTCTCTCGCAAGCCTGTTCGGATGGGCACGTAGTTTGTTGCGATGTTTTTCCATTTGTTTGGCTATTTCATGAAATATGAATAAATCCCTCTGTAAGTTATCACTTAAAACTTACCCCGGTGCGCCGGTGATGGTTCTCAGGATTTTCGATTGGGCTCGTTAGATGATTTCTACGCTGCTGTTACTGGCATTCCCCCATAGCTGGGAGCCATAGGTCCAGGGCGGTTTTAGGACGGAGTTGTAGAGTAAGACCTTTTATTCTAGTCTTAGCCAATGTAGACTATTGGCTTTTAGTTTGAGTGTGTTCTTTTTGCCTCGATGTGTCTACGCCAAGTGAGTCGTCTGTCAAGATGAATACCTAGATACGTAACTTCATTCGATTTTGGAAGAACAGTGTTCTTTAGTATGAGCGAAGGGCAATCTTGTCTGTTGAGGGTAAAAGTTACGTACTTACATTTCTGTTCATTGACTTTTATTCGCCAGTCAGAAAGCCATTTCTCAATATGTGCCAGGTAGAGAACAAGTTGTGCAGTAGCTTGCCGTGGACATTTAGAGCGGCTCAGGATTGCAATGTCATCGGCAAATGTAGATATTGTTAGCTGCCTCGATGTTGGTATATCGTCTGTATATAGTAGATATAGTGTTGGGCCAAGTACGCTGCCTTGAGGAACCTCAGCTTCTATGATGTGGTCCTCAGACGTAACAGTGCCGCATCTAACTGAGAACACTCTATTGTGCAGGTACGACTTTAAAAGCTTATGGGTGCATTCAGGGAGTGTTGACTTAATTTTATTCATTATGCTAACCAGACTCTGTCAAATGCTTGGCCCACGTCGAGAAAAATGGCAGTGCAGTACTCTCTCTTTTCGAATGCAGTTCGAATTTCAGATGTGATTCGATTGACTTTTTCGATTGTTCCATGTTTCTCCTGAATTCCGAATTAATGCTCCGGTATTTTGTTAAAAGTTCGCAGATAGGGTATAACAAAAGTCAGAAGACATTTTTCGAAAAGTTTTGACATATATGGTAGTAAACTTATAGGTCTGTATGATGATGGAACTGTATGATCCTTTCCCGGTTTCGGTATCATAATGACGATCGATTTTTTCCATAATGAAGGGAAGTGACCAATTCTATTTATTGCATTGAAGAGCTGGCAAATAGTTTGGACGACACAAAATGGAAGTTCGATGATCATCTTAGGCGTTATTAGGTCGCTGCCGGGGCTCTTATTAGGTTTTAATTCCTTAATGATTTTAGCAATTTCAGTTGGTCGAAATTCTATTGGATCCTGTGTCGTTTGGCTTACAACTGTTTGCTCTTGTAATACGAAATTATTCGTTGCTGGGTTTGGTTGAAATACGTTTTGAAGGTGCTCCGCGAAAGTAGAAGCTCTATGTTTATCGCTGCGGACCCATTCACCTGCAGAATTTCTTATTGGCACAACAGATTCTACCGGGGGGCTTATAGATGGGTGTGCTCTCCATAATGGGTATTTTGTGCAAAAAGGTGATAATTGTTCTATGTAGCGGCGTTGTGCTCATTCCTGCTCATTGATTAGCTCCTTTCTTAATCTACGAGTTGCGTTTTTGAGCCTTTGGTTTGCAAATGGCGATCTATAAGATTGCCATTCTCGTCGTAGGCAGCGCTTTTTCAAGACAAACTGCTCAATTTGAACATTTGTCTTACGTTGCATATACTGTACAGTTTGTTTTTCAGTGGTTGAGGCATGGGCTGCTGCAACAAGGACAGACTCCAAGAATTTAGTGGTGCTTTCTATGTCAGCCTTATTGATGATTCTTGGGTTCAGTTCAATGTGCGAACTTACGAGTTTCTTGTATTTTAGCCAGTTAGTTCTATTGGATGTCAATCGACAGGGTGAATTTTACAGATCCGGACATCGAAGATAATTAAGGAGCATCGGCGAGTGATCAGAAGATAGGTCTGGGAGGGATTCGGCGTTTATATGATTATGTGAGATGTTTCTTGTAACAGCAAAGTCAATCAAGTCTGGTATCTTTCTGGGGTCCGTTGGCTAATATGTAGCTGTGCCCGGAGAGGCGCAACTAAGCTTGTTGCTTACTTTAATAATTGTATTGTACAATTGTAGCATTATAGTCACCAGCAGCTATGAAGCGATCCCCTAGTGTGTTAAAAATAATCCAAAAATTGGTTTTCGGATATCGTAAAGCGAGGTGGGCAGTATACAGCAGCAAGTGTTATTTGCCAGTTACCCAGCTGTATATTTAAAGATGTTGCCTGTAAGTATTTTGTCGCAAAGTCGTTGCGGAAAGTATGTTTTATGCGGTTTCTAATCAGGACTCCAGTGCCTCCATGTGCTTTACCATCAGGGTGGTTGGTGCTGTAGAATATGTAACCATTTATTTGAAACTTGTACTTGTTTGTAAGATGTGTTTCGGAAAGGAGCATTACATCGATATGTTTGTCTTGGAGAAATTGAGCCATTTCAAGCTTGTGTCGCGAAACGACGTTGGCATTCCATAGAGTTATACGTAAAGGAGCCATTGATTATTTTGACTGCAGCGATAACAGCATCTGTATCAATAGATCCTGATTACGCATAAGATTTTCCATAGTTGTTCTCATAAATGTCATGAATTCGGTCATGCTTTGTTGCAAGTTAAAGATCATTGTTTCAATATTGCCTTGTGGGTGTCCTGTTGGCTGATCAGCATTTACCTTGTTTTGTTCATCGAGTGGTAATGGAGTTGTAGGATTTGTAGAGGCAAGACCTGATTTAAGCGCACTTGCAAATGTTACGTTCCTGTTGGTTAGACTGTTTAAGTGGACATCAGGTGTATGTTTTGAGGGTATAATTGTGCTCGGCGTGCTTTGCCCACGCATCATAGTCACTTTTTGGTGTAGCCGATTTTTTATATCCTTATATACAGGGCAACCTCTGTAGTTTGCTGTGTGGTTACCTCCGCAGTTACTGCACTTTTTCATGCCGGGGTCAGCTTTGTTTGATGGGCAGTTAACAGAGCATTGAAGCTCACCACAAGCTACACATACAGTGCGAAGGGTACAATAAGTTTTTGTATGACCATATGACCTTTGCGCTTATGCTGCTCTTCAACAGAGATTCTACGGTGTAAGAGACATTGCAGCTTATAAATGGGGTGACTCTCGTTTTTCTTCAATGCCCAAGAGTCTGGTTCAAGTTCGACCTTGAAAAAAGGTTGTGGCTTTTTATCTTTGTTAAATATGTTGATAACTGATTTCGGCTTAAAACCTTGTTCTATTAGGGCTCCTGATATTTCCTCAGGATTTATTTCAGGCTCAAGGCCTTTAATAACTATTTGTAGTCCTTTGCTGCTTTTTAGCTGGTACGTATAAAAGTTTTTCTTGGCATCGTTGAGGTATTTGGTAAGCGCTCTGAAGTTTACTTCCGTTTTGACTTGCACTTTTGTTTCATGAATGTTGCCCTTGGTCAGAGGAATTATGTGGAAACTGTCTTTAGTTTTCGCTTTATTTGTATGTATCGATCTATACCAGTCTGTATGGTCGAGGAACTTTTTTTTATTGCAGCACACAGTGAATTTGTTTTTGGTGGTTGCTCAGCAGAACTTGCAGTCATCGTTGATCGGGCGTGTACCGGTGGAGTTGTTGTTTTTGTCACAGCAGGTGTAACAGAGCCAGTTGATAAGATTTTTAGCTTGCTCTTGCTCGGGCATTTCAACGGTCCCTTTAAAGGTTGATGGAGAGCATGACCGCGCTCTCTCGCTTGTTGTTGGTAAGTCGTGGTTTTTGATTGGGTAGGGTGTGATTGACCCTACGACTAAGAACGCGTTGTTTCGTTGCAAAGAGAGGCGACGTTGGTCTTGCTCAAGTTGGCGCTGGACCCCAAGGTCTTTCTGACTCATTTTTGTATTATTTGTTGTTATTGATATAATCGGTTTTTTTTTGTTTGGAATAAATTTATAATAAAAAAGAAGAAAAGTTGTACGATATTTGTTGCCGGGAGCATCACTCTCTTTTTGCTGATTTTTTTTTTTTTGATTTATTTTAAATTTTTTAATTTTTTACGATTTGCGCCAAACGGACAAAGTATGTCATCACAGTTGGTCTGGCAACGCCACTCGGTTTGTGCGATCGGTTGGTAGCACTATCAGCTGTTTAGTTAGCCGGGCCTCCCGCAACAATTGTTTATATTTTTACAATTGATCGAACAAAGAAAAGAAAGTCTGGAATTCACGTCTTTTTATACCCTTGGACCATTGAAAATGGTCAAAAAAGGGTATACTAACTTTGTGCAAATGTATGTAACAGGCAGAAGGAGGCGTCGGAGACCCCATAAAGTATATATATTCTTGCTCAGGATCAATAGCCGAATCGATTGAGCCATGTCCGTCTGTCTGTCCGTCTGTCTGTCTGTCTGGATGAACGCGCCGATCTCAGCTATTACAAAAGCTACGGACACCAAATTTAGCATGAAGATTCCTGTATACCATACGCAGATCAAGTTTATTTTCAATTTGGAATAACACGCCTACCGCCCCCGCAAACCGCCAATTTTGGTTTACATTGCTATTTACATTCGAAGTACTCATTTCTTAACGTTCTGCTTTAGCATAAATAGAGATAAATACTATATGAACTTATCCTCCAAATTGCAATCCGATCGGACAATAAACACTGAAGTTATTAGATAAACCATTTCGACCCTTCGACCAGCAAAGAAGTTGTCGATGACGTCAGAACTAAATTCCTTATGCATGAAAGAAAAGGACAACGATGCCAGCGCGAAGCGCGAGTTGTTTCTCGACTCTTCTTTTCCATGCACATGTCAATTACCGAAAATACATGTGCATAAATATATGCTAACACTCAACCAATAGGTGGCGTATATATGAATATGAAGAAAGCAAAGAAGTTGTCGATGACGTCAGAACTAAATTACTTGTGCATGAAAGAAAAGGATAAACGATGCGAGCGCGAAGCGCGAGCTATTTCTCGACTCTTCTTTTTCATGCACATGTCAATTACCCAAAATACATGTGCATAAATGCAAACACTTATACATACTTAATTTGTGTTCACACATACATATGTAAAATTATATACAACCAATAGCGTGGTTGATCGGCATGCATGAATGCAGGTATTTACTAGATTTCTAATATAGACATATTATTATTATTATTTAATAATTTATATATTGACTTTTTATTAAATAAATATTAATTTAGATTTCACGATATATTATGAGCTATCATATCGATAGCTTTTAATATATATTAAACATATCGATATATATTTCATATGTTTTGCATACAAATTATATTAATATGTGTAAATTATATTATATCCCCATGTCTATTGAAACTATGTTTGAAAAAAATGTACTAACATTTCTTCTACTTTGTTTTTTTAATATATGTATATTTTGTATGTATATTAGATTCTATAGATCATTATTATAAATTTAAGGTTTCGCGCACTTTTTAATTGCGGCGATAAATTATTGGCAACGTATCAAAATTGTTGCAAGGTGGCAGAGCGCTTCAGTGTTATGTTAATTTGTAGTTTGCGATTGGCGTGTTCAGTGTCGTCGTCGATTGTCGATTATCATTTGTATTTTCGATATTAAATATAAAATAATATATAATTAATTCGCCTGTTCGTGATACACTTAACATTTAATGCAAATTAATATAAGTCGAGTATATAATAAGTAAATCCTCGTGTGTGATTGTTATGCGTTAACGGAACATTTTTTATGCGTGTGAATGATTGCGCCCTGCCCGGAACGTGGCGCGCAATTTTAGAAAAGTGCGGTACACAGCGTAACGTATTTTTGTGCATGCATACATATATGTGTATAGACTCTTCTGAAGTGTGTGTGATTGTACGTGAACATCGGTATCGGTTCGTTTCCGCGATTCAAATTGGAATTTTCGCTGGAATTTCTTGCAGGTTTAATTTATTATTTCTTTGATTTATATTTATTCTTTTTTCCACATTTTGTTTATTTTTATTTTCCTTATTAAATTTTATTATTATTTGTTCTTTCATTAGATATTTATTTTCATTTATAATATAATTATTTTAAATAATATACATATATTTATTTAAATATATGAATATAATTATAATATATATATATCTATTTAAATATATGAATATATTTATATATATAAATAAATATACCTATATATTATTTTAAAACTTATATATTAGAAGATGCCTAGACTTAAGAGAAAGTCAGCTTGCAATAGGAGTCAAACACAGCGAAAAAGAAATCGTTTGAATAGGTCAGATATAGACTTTTCTGAGCAGGAACGCGTAAATAATCTAGAGGCACATAGAGAACGTAGGCAAAATTTCGAATTTAGGGAAGCTGAAAGGGTTAGAGATAGTCAACAGCATCGAGTCCGCAGAAGTAATAGAACATTTAGGGCCGTTGAGCAATTACCGGACACAATTCGTCACACTACTCTTCGGGCTTCTTCGCCAATCAGATTACAAGAACAACTTGCTGACACTTCGCGTCGTTCGAGGCGCAGGCGAGATGCTGACCTTCGATCTCAGGAAAGAGAGCAGGATGCAGTTCGTCGCCGTGTACGTCGCAGTGATTCTGCAATTAAAACAGACGAACAACTTGCCAACACTTCGCGTCGTTCGAGTCGCAGGCAAGATGCTGAGTTTCGATCTCATGAAAGAGAGCAGGATGCAGTTCGTCGCCGTGTACGTCGCAGTGATTCTGCAATTAAAACAGACGAACAACTTGCCAACACTTCGCGTCGTTCGAGTCGCAGGCAAGATGCTGAGTTTCGATCTCAGGAAAGAGAGCAGGATGCAGTTCGTCGCCGTGTACGTCGCAGTGATTCTGCAATTAAAACAGACGAACAACTTGCCAACACTTCGCGTCGTTCGAGTCGCAGGCAAGATGCTGAGTTTCGATCTCAGGAAAGAGAGCAGGATGAAGTTCGTCGCCGTGTTCGACGAACTGATCATTCAACTAGAAATGCCGAACAACTTGCCAATACTTTGCGTCGATCGAGGCGCAGGCAATGTCCACAATTCAGGTCCAACGAAAGCGGACGAGATGCTGTTAGAAGGGCGATTCAGCGACAAAATCAGGAGACGCGAATTTTAGAAAGGGCAATAGATAGAAGTCAAAGGTCTCAGGTTAGAAACAATCCTATTCGTAGGATTGTTGAGCAGGCACGCAATACTAGTGCACGCCGCAGTGCTCGAATTCGAGCTCAACGTGAGGCCTTTGAAGCCCATAGGAATATGACGCAAAGAGTGAGTCTATATAGGAGTATTTGCACCAATAGGATAGCATAGAATAGGAGAAACGCGTCCCGCAATAGAGTGGACCGTGCGAATACCCTTCCAGATGATAGGATATCGCAGGTTAAAACTAGTTTAGATTGCCTAATAGCCAATTTTAATAAGAGAGTCAAGCAGGGACCCGATCAGGTTTGCATATGTTGCAAAGGTTTGTGGTTTCCACATCAAGTGGACAAAATTTCGCGTGAGGTCATAGAGGAAAAGTGTAGTGAGGCAGATAGTGTTGATATTTTGTATCTTTCCTCTATGTTTCCATCCCATAATAATAGGTTTAGCTTTTGCAAAACCTGCAGCCGCAGTATTAAGTCAGGGAAAAAACCAAAGGCTTCTATTACAAATGGCCTAAATTTTCCGGAGCTTCCGGAATGCCTGAAAGGCTTGACGCCTCTAGAAGAAAGGCTGATTTCTCCCCGTCTTCCTTTTATGATCATAAAGTCTCTTGGATATGGACGTCAAAGTGCCATTAAAGGAGCAGTGATCAATGTGCCAATTCCAGTTGCAAATGTTGTAACTTCCCTTCCCAGGGCATTTAATGAAGCCGAAGTAGTTCAGATTCATCTTAAGCGTAGGATGGAGTATAACCATGATTTCATGGCTGAAACCATAAGGCCCTCAAAGATAGTTGATGCAATTCGGTATTTAGTGAACACAGAACTTTATAAGAAGCACCAGGTTACTATCAATGAGCAGTGGTTGTCTTCTTACTCAGCTGAGACTGTACCATTTGTTGCGTCAGCAGACGACAGGGACATTGTGTGTCAAATGTTAGAAAAGGCAGCACAACCTAATGAGCATAGAGTAGTAGAAGAAGAGGTAGAGTTGAATCCAGGAGGTCAAGAAACCTTCATGGAAAATGTCCCTGTTGAAAACATAGATATTCCTCGAATTGCTATAGCACCAGGAGAGGGTCAGCGACCTCTTGACATGATAACCGATTGTGATTCAGAGGAGCTGGCTTTTCCCACAATATTTGCAGGCATTAAAAGGAAATGTCAGGAAAGTTTTACAACTATAGTTAGATCAGAGCTTAGGAATTTTGATAGAAGAGGTTGTAGAACTGATAAATTATTTCATAACTTCAAAAAGTTAGAAATGATTAGCATTAGGAATAGCACATCAATTTGCTTACGTAAGCACTCTGCCACTCAAGGCATTTCGGCTGCTGATGTGCGTAATGATGAAACTTTAAATAGGTTAATACTTCATGATGATGGCTATAGGCTTTTTAAAAGGTATTCGCACGTCTCCTGCTCATTGGGAGGACGAAAAAAAGAAAGTGATGGCTATGATTAGGCAGGTAGGGCTTCCAACTTTTTTTATAACATTTTCCGCAGCGGAAACTAGGTGGCCGGAGCTTTTAGTCTTGCTATGTAAAAATGTAGACAAGCTAGAAGTATCCGAAGAAGAAGCGTTAAATTTGGGGTTTAATGAGAAAGCTCGTCTCATTAGAGCAGACCCAGTGACCTGTGCCAGATATTTCGATTTTCGATATAGACAGGTTTTAAAACTGATGAAAAAGGAAGGCGGTGTCTTTGGTTGTCACCAGGTCATCAAGTTTTATTGGCGAGTGGAGTTTCGGCAAAGAGGCTCTCCACATATACATGGCATGTTCTGGCTGAAAGACGCCCCAAAGCTCGACCTAAAGAATGAGTCTACATTTATGCCTGTGAAGTCCTTTATTGATCAGTTTATTACTGCTGATTCTAGTTGCCCGGACGTTGCTCCATATTTGGAGTATCAACTCCATAGTCACGGGCACTCTTGCAGGCGAGAAATTAGGTCAAAACAAATTTGTAGATTTGGTATCCCATACCCTCCCATGCCTCAAACAGAAATTCTTCTCCCTTTAGAAGAAAATGCTCCAAATTTGGCCGAGCATCGTAGGAATTTCGAAAAATTCAAAGTCTGCTCGACTTCCCATTTGATCGTGAAAGCGTAGAAAATTTTAACGATTTTAACAACTTTTTGTCCCACGATCAACTTAACCTTAGTTATGAGGGCTACATTAATGCTGTAAGATCAAGTATAAAGAAACCAAAAGTTTTTTTGAAGCGATCTTTTACAGCAATCAAGCTTAACGCTTATAACAAGCACCTCCTTTTGTTGCAGCGAGCAAATATGGATATTCAGTTTATTTTAGACCCCTATGCTTGCTGCAGCTACGTCGTTAATTATATTAACAAGTCTCAGAGAGGTATCTCAATGTTGATGCGTGAGGCAATCAATGAGATTAAAGACAATAACAATGTAACTATTAAGCAAAATTTAGGTAACAAATTTATATTTGGCACTGAGATATCCGCTTTTTATAGCTACTGCAAATCAGAACGAGGAGCTCGCCAAGAAAATGCAGATGACTTTGACGATGATGTGCCTAGGGCTTCTGAATCAATAGTTTACGCTCTTCGCGATAATAGTGGCTTCATCAGAAAGAGGACCACTGCGTGCATAATTAGGTATAGGAGATTTAATGTCAATACAGAAACAAGTGACTATTTCAGAGAGCTAAAAATGCTTTACGCCCCATGGCGAGATGAGCATTTGGATTTAGTCACACATGACTGTGAATTGTTCTGTAGGGAAAATTCGGAGTTAGTAGAGAACAATCGCAGAAAATATAATTTACTAGATGATAGGGAACTAGAAGATGCTCTGAGCCACTTAACAGAGGAAGCAGAAAATGAGAATAATCAAGTAGGAGAACAGGAAGTGGTAGATGATGGCTTCACAGTTTTAGGATTGCCTGAAATAGATCCACATCTAAATGTTTTAAATGTGGATGGAAATATTGATATGAATGATGAAGATAGTAATGTCCGTTTTATCAAGCTTCCAGCCTTAGTTTCTCAGGAAAGCTTAGCTAATATAGTTAGATCTCTTAATTTAAAGCAGAAGCTATATTTTACACATGCTTTGCATAATGCCAAAATTAATACAGTCTTTTATGAATTTGTTGGAGGCGGCGCCGGAGTCGGAAAGAGTCGACTTATATCAGCAATTTTTCAGTCATTATTCGTAATGTATAACAGTATACCAGGAGCTGATCCGACATCTGTTAAAATCCTCTTATGTGCACCAACAGGAAAAGCAGCATTCGGAATTAGTGGTTCGACACTGCATTCCATGTTTTCACTTCCTGTTAATCAATCTCGCTCAGCACCTCTAAGGGCCTTAAGCCATGATTTAGTTAATAGCCTTCATTCAAGGTTAATCGATCTTAAATTAATTATTATTGATGAAATATCAATGGTTAGCTCTCTAATGTTTTCTTATTTAGATTCTCGTTTGAAGCAAATTTTCAAAAATACTTCTCCTTTTGGTGGTGTTTCTATCATCGTATTCGGTGATCTTAGACAGTTACAGCCCGTAGGAGGTAGTTGGATTTTCGATCCAAATACCACTGACCCTTACCATGAAATATTTGGTACGTATCTCTGGGACCTTTTTTTGTATTTTGAGCTCACAGAGATAATGCGTCAACGTGACGATCAGCTTTTCGCTTCTGCCTTAAATAATATGGCATCGGGTTGTATGACAGCCGATGATATTGTCCTTTTCCAATCTAGAATATGCGAACCATCGGCAGTGCCCGATGATGCAATTCATCTGTTTAGTAATAATAATGAGGTTGATTTATTTAATGTAACGAAACTTAACTCAATTGCTACTGAGCAATTTTTCTCTACTGCTGAAGATTTTATTAAGGCGGGCCATTTGGAACCAGCTATGAAACAAAGAATATTAGAAGAAGTGAAGGGTTTTAAAACTTCCGCTACACAGGGACTCTGTACGTCTCTTCTCCTAAAAAATACTGCCAAGTACATGATGACGGTCAATGTAGACACAGGGGATGGATTAGTAAACGGGGCATCATGTGTGTTGATGCAAATAGATTTCAATACATCCAACACTCCCAACATTTTATGGATGAAATTTACAGAGGAAACTGTAGGAGAATCTGCGCGTTCGAAGTGTACACATCGTACAGATCCTTCATGGACTCCTATTCAGAAAATTGTTCGCAGTTTTCAATATTCAAATAACGCACAAATTAACATTGACCGTAGGCAGTTTCCAATTGTGCCTGCTGAAGGCATCACAATTCATAAGAGTCAGGGAGCTACGTATGGCAAAGTGGTAGTCCATGCTCATTCCAGAATGCAGCGTGCTGCATTATACGTAGCTTGCAGTAGAGCAACTACTGCTTTAGGATTATTCATTATTGGGAATTTTGTTCCTCCTAAGTCTCCCCAAAATAATGATAAAGTGAAAGCCCAATTGAAGAAATTGCGGACTGAAAAACTACTGTGTACTCATTACGATTATTTAATTAACAGTTCTGCCCTTAACATTTTCTTCCATAATACTCAGAGCTTGAATTCCCATCTTGAAGATATTCGATCGGACAAGCTGATGCTTCAGTCATCAATATTATGTTTCGTGGAAACTTCCATAAGCAATGAAACTGTAGAAATACCTGGGTTCACTATTGTGGTTCAACTTGAATCAATTAGGCCTTTAACAGGCATCATAATTTATGTAAAGAACGAGCTAGTAGATAGAGTTTCCCATACCTTTAGCAGTAGAAAAACTTTTGGTCCAGTAGTTTTTGAGTTCGGCATATTTAGGTTTGATGCCATAAGTTTTCTTATATTATATAAAAGTCCAGACTTTCCTCTGTCCACATTTAAAATAGAATTTGAGGAGATAATTCATCAATTTTCTCGTTTAGGTGATTTAGGGGATAGCTTGCTAGTTTTAGGAGATTTTAATTTGTGCCTCAAAACCTTTAACAGGTGTAAGAGTATTTATAATTTTTTGATTAGCAAAGGATTAAGGAGTTTGTTAGATTTGAAAACGTCCACTACCAATATGGATACACATATTGATTGGGCGTTTTCAAATATACTAGATAATGAAAAGATTAGTGCTAGGACTTTTGAGGTTTTGCATAGCCATCCAATGGGATATCTGTTAGTATTCAGGCATGAGTTTGTAATGTTTGGAATAGGTTAGAAATTAAGAAATCTAAATGACAGGATATATGTAAATATGTATGTAGGCATATTTTAATAATTTAAATTTAATTATCTAATAGTTAAGTATAACCATTGAATGGAAAATTGGTTTGATAATTATTATTATTTTTTTATTTTTATACCCTTGGACCTTGTTATCGATATTAACCAATTTAAAATTTATAAAAAAATACCGATATCTACTGCTCACACCGCTTTAGGGAATTGCGGCGATAAATTAATGGCAAAATATCGAAATTGAAGCAAGGTGGCAGCGCACTCCAGTATTATTATTAATTTATAGCTTGCAATTAGTATTATACAATTAAATACTTTTTATGGCAACATACGTCCAAGGGTATCCTACTGTCGTGTGCAACTCGACTGTTGCTCTTGTTCTACCTGTGATCGTGCAGCAAACGCGGGATGCAACTTTGCACACTCTTCGACTATTTCTGACGGCGACGTCGTTAGAAATAGTTAAATTTCGCGCAGCGTTAAAAATCACGTCCGGTTTAAGCGGGAACTATCGATTCGTTCATGATGTACTTGACGTGGCGAATCTCGTCCGTAGTCACCTCTTCTAAGTGATCCAGCTTGCGATACTCTTCTATGAAGTCTGTATAGTCTTTCTTCAATTCAGAATTTCTAAAGTTTAGAAACCTTCCTAGAGCAATGTAGTAGGACTCACCTAGCTCCACCTTAGGCTCCTTGAAAGGCAACTTTACAACAATACGATTGGCTGGTAATAATTTTACTGTAGAGGCAAAGTGGTTCTCACACTTTTGCTCTTCCTCACTGAAAATGTTTAAAGGCTTGGGAACATCTTCCGTTTGCCAAAACTTCTCTACTAAACTATGCAATTTTTCTACCTCTTGTTTATTTATTTTTGAAGCATTGTTAATCAAAGTTGCGTTTTCATTAGGGCCGCATTCACCCACAACAATCCAGCCTAACAAGGATTTCTGCAACATAAGTTTGTTCGCTCCCATGTTGATCTGACCTGCGATAATCAATTTAAAGAATAAGTCGACTCCAATGAGCATGTCGATTTGCTTAGCAGAATCAAATTCTGGGTCAGCCAATTTGAACTTTCTTGGAATAAACAATCCTACCAATGTTGTGTTGGCTGGCCTATACTCAGTTATTTCGGGCAAAACGCAGAACCTTTCAGTTGCGGAAAAGCTCGTAACTCGAGATTTAAACGTCGCGCGGACGACGCACTGCGTTAACTTTAAGTTTTAACTTGTCAGAGAGCCTATCAGTTACAAAATTCAACTGACTTCCGGAATAAAGTAAACATCTACAGGAATGGAACTCGCCACTAGCAGCCTTCACTAAAACTAGTCCAGTAGTCAAGAAGCTCGATGCCTGATTTTATAAAAGCGAACTGTGCCTTGCACTCGATCTAGCCTGGTTGTTGTTGCCACCTTAATCTCTCATCTCTTTTGACTCTTGTAATAGAATGGGTTTCGGTTTGATGAATAAGTTTTATTTATTGTTGGGCAGAAATGGTTCTGCCCAATTCAACTCTTTCCAAGTGACTGATTTCACATTCTTAAATATATTTTTTCTAAGCCTAAACCGCGTAGCTCCACTGCTGGATACGCCAGCAGCGGAGCGGCTCTCTCTCTTATGTATATCTTATATATCTATGCTTATCGAGTGAGCGAATTATGCACATATGTATTATGTATTTGGTCGGCGTGGGAATGCTGACCATACACTTATACTTTGTAGCCTTCAAGTGGACGATCATGTTACATCCGCCTTGGGCCTTATTGTTTACATAAACATAGCAACAAAGTGTTGTTATGCTCTTGTATATTTTTTGTACTTTATTTATTGTTCTTAATAATACATAGGCGCATACTACATCTCCCTCCTTTTGAAAAATAACGTAACCTAGTGAAGTTATTTTAATTAATGAATGCAAATTATTTATTATATTTTTTTTGTTAAATGTTTAAGAAAAATATTAGTGTAAAATCAATTATGTAAGGAATGCAAATTAAATGTTGAAGAAAAATATTTGTTTATTGTTCAATTATGAATGAAATTTCTTTAATCTATCTTTATGAACTATTTGTTTCTTGTTTTTATTAGTAAGTAACGTAATATTATTATTATCTCCTTTGCTTTCTATCTTATAGGGCCCTATGTATTTAGAGTCTAATTTATGACCTACCTCATTTCTTAATAAAACTTTATCTCCTACTTCCAATTCTATGTTATTTACTTTTAAGTCGTAATTTCCCTTATTTTTCTCTTTATGTGCTTCAAGCAGTTTTCTTGCTCGAGCATATGCTACTTCTAACCTATATTTACTTTCTTTAGCGTAATCATCTATATTATATATTGGTTCTATGCTATGCATTTTATTAAAATGTTTTGGTAAATTACTTGTTCTACCGAAAACTAATTCATATGGACAGTAATTATGTACCATAGATGGGGTCGTGTTAAAGCAGTATACGAAATATTGAAGCCATACGTCCCAATCGGTTTTGTCCGCCGATATATAGGATCGTATATACTCGTTCAGAGTTCTATGACTTCTTTCGACCACTCCAACTGTCTGGTGGTGATGAGCTGTTGATGTTATATTTTTGATTTTCAAATATTTACATAGGTCAGTAATTATTGAATTCTTATACTCTGTTCCCATGTCCGTTATGAACGTCTTCATTGGACCGTACTTTAGAATAAAAGATTCAAATCTAGCTTAAGCGACTGTTTTTGCGATTTTATTTGCTATTGGAATAGCAACTAAGTACTTGGTTAAATCACATATGAGAGTGACTGCGTACTCGTTACCATTTTCTGACTTAGGTAGTGGACCAATTGTGTCCACGACAACTCTATCGAAAGCATGTTCTGGTGTGTCAGTTATAGTCATTGGGGTCTTTGTATGCTTTGTTGTTTTTGCTTTTTGGCATTTTTGACATTTTCTTACGTACTCTTTTATGTATTTACTCATATTTTTCCAGTAATAATATCTTTTGACCTTGGCCAAGGTTTTTGTAATGCCTGTGTGACCTCCTTGTATAGGATCATCATGTAGTGTAGACAATATAGCTTCTTTTTCTTTTTCATTATTGATTTGGGTCACCGGGATAAGTAGCGCTACTTTCAAATTCTTTAATATTTTATTGCCCATTTTTTTAAATTCATCTATTGAAACGTGTTCAAAGATTTTTTTCCACGGTGCCATTTTGAGTTGGCTGATATCGTATATACCGGCTTGCGATTCAAGCCTTTGGAAAAATTGATCTAGATTAAGAACTCCATTAGTATAAAGATCACCAACATCATATCTTGCAATGATTTTCTTTCCATGTTTAAATAAACATATCGTATCATTCAATTGCAAGGTCACTACTTTTCGTACTTCGTCATTTGTTATGACTACGTATACGTTGGGCTCTGAAGCTTTTTCTTTGGTTTGCTCATGCAAATCCAATTGTTCTTTTCCTGCGCAGGATTCTTGTCTACTTTGAAATCTTGTAGTGACTTTTAATATATTTCCAGTAATTTCGCTTAAATCTTTGATGGTTATTCTTGATAACGCATCAGCTATATGATTATCTTTGCCTTTTAGATACTCTTAAGCCTTATTCTTGTTAATTTAGAACTGGGGTTGACCATTGAGAATAAATATGTCAATGGTCTATGATCTGTTTTCACAGTGAAGTGTTTTCCGTAAATGTACGGTCTAAAATGTACTATTGCCCAATGAATTGCTGCTAACTCTTGTTCTGTTGTACTTTTATTGCTTTCACCTTTCGTAAAAGCTCTTGATGCATAAGCAACTGGGAGTTGGTGGCCATTGTGGTTTTGAGTTAAAACTGCGCCACACGCTTGCTTGCTTGCATCAGTTATTATGCAAAATTCTTTGCTGAAGTCTGGGTACTGCAAGAGTGTTGGGTTTATTAGCTGCGATTTTAGATGTTCGAATGCATTTTGGCATTCATCTGTCCACTCGAATGGAACATTCTTTTTACATAATCTCGTTATGTGCCGCGAATAGTCGGCGACATTTTTAATAAAACGTCTGTAGTAATTGCAAAATGCTACAAAACGTCTAGCGCTGTCCGCATCATGTGGAACTGGGTAGATCTGAATGACATCATATTTTTTGTCATCCGGCAAAATTCCTTTGTCTGTGCCTTTATGTCCCAAAAATGTGACTTCATGCATGAAAAATGAACATTTTTCAGGATGTAACTTTAGGTTGTATTCCCTGCATTTATCAAAAACTTCAGTGAGGTTTTTAAGCATATGCTTTTCGGAACAACCGATGACTATTAAGTCATCCATATAAAGGAATGCCTGAGACGGTTCTATTCCGGAGAATGCTATAGTCATCATTCTTTGGAATGAATGAGGCGCTATTTTTAAACCAAATGGCAATCGCGTGAAACGATATGAGCCATTGTTCGTTGAGAAAGATGTTATATTTCTTGAGCCTTCATCCAGCTCGATTTGATGAAAACCTGACATTAGGTCAAGGCAAGAAAAATATTTTGCTCGACCAAGTTGGTCCAAAATATCATCTATTCTCGGTAGTGGGAATTTGTCAGCTAAAAGTTTCTTATTAATTTGGCGATAGTCTATTACTAATCTCCATTTCTTTTTATTTGAATCTGGGCTTGACTTTTTAGGTACTAATAGCAAAGGGCTATTGTACTCTGAAATTGATGGTTCGATTATTTTATCTTTTATTAATTTCTGTACCTGGGCTTGTATTTCTTCTACTTGACTATGAGGACTTCTATAATTTTTTGTGTATACGGGCTCATCATCTTTTAATCTCAACTTTTGTTTATAAAAATTATTAACCGTTATTGGTTCTGATTCTAATGCAAATATGTCTGTATTTTTTTTTATCTGCATAAAGTTTCTAATTGTAATTTAAACAATTTTGGGAAATTTTTCTTCAATTGAGATAATACAGTTTTATTTCTGTTTTCACTATTTGCCTGAACTACATTGTAGTTTGAAAGTGGCTCATATTTTAAATTTTCTATATTGACCAATTGGTCAGAATCTGTTGTGTTCAAAATTCGGACAAATGTATTATTAGATGTTGCAATTGTATTTGCAACATAAATACCAGTTTGAATTTCCTGGTTTGGGATTAAAATGTTATCATATTTTAATGATACTATTAATCTTCGGACAACTTGGAATCTTGCTGGTAATAGATTTGTGTTATTACCAGAGCTGTATGTTATTGGAACATAAATTGGGAATTTCAAATTGTTGGGTCTAATTATAAACCAATCTTCTGCTGGTTTGAAATCAATTTGGCAATTATATTTTTTAATGAAATCTATTCCTATTATTCCATCACACGGTATGGGAAAATTTTTATCTACTAAATGAAAGTCGTGTGGGATAATGTATTTACCTGTCTGTATCTAAATAAAAGTCTGTCCTTGAGACTGAATTATCTGTTGGCTTATGCCTTGAATATTTATTTTGTTAGTTATTTGAATATTAAAAAATTTGTCAGAGTTCTCTTTGAGAATAGAGATATCTGCACCTGTATCAAGAAGGAAAACAAGTTTTTCACCTGTTTCGACATGAATGAATGTGGTAAATATATTGAGATTATAATTGATGGCGTATACCCTATGATCTTCTCCTACTGGGTACCTAAAGGCTGTTGCGAGTTTCCCTGATCTTGGGTTACTCGTACATTGGCATTATTTCCGTTATTGTAATTCTGGTTGTTGTTACGGCCTCTGTTTCCATTATTTCGGCCCCTATTGTTGCCATTAGAGCGGTTATTATTTCCATTATTGCGGTTTTGATAACCGTTATTCTGGTAACCGTTATTTTGGTAACCGTTATTATAGTTGCCTCTATAACCATTGTTATTGAAGCCTCTACCTCGGTTTCCACCTCTATTGGCATTGCCGTATCCTCTGTTAGATCTGTTACCTCTAAAGTACATCAGTTTATTGATGTCACCGGTAACTCTTGCACTCGTTCTTATGTATGCGCTTATTGCTGCATCCATAGTGGTGCAAGTCCCTGCTTCCAGTACTGTCTTGATACTTTCGTGCTCAGCACGATTTATCATGGTGTCAATTGCCTCTTTAGTACTTAGACTAGTGGCATGTTCTAGAGGTATACCCTCGTCGATAAAGGAAGCTTCTAATAGCTTTCTCAGTCTATCAACTTCAGTGGTAAATTGCGTTGCAGTTTTACCTCTTTTCTGAACTGTTGATAGCTTTGCTTTGACATTACCGGATGTCTCACCGACAACTACTTTCTGCAATTTGTTTATAATTGCTGGAATTGTCGTTTGATTGTCAACTGAGTTCAAAATTGTGCCAACTATTTTTGACTTAATGACCTCAACTGCAACGTCTTCAAATGGTCCCTTAGCTAAGTCTACCAATTTGATTGCCTTAATGAATCGTTGTAAATGGATCTTTTGTCCATCAAATTCTGGCACTGCGCAAGCGACTTCCTTAATGTAAGACCTAATGGCTGCTGCTTGTTCTGCCATGGTTCAGGTATTTTCTGAGTCAGCTGCGTTATTTGTAGTATTTTCTTCCTTCAGCACTAATGTTGCTGGTATAGTTAGATCGTGAAGATCTTCCTCTTTAATGTCTTCCCCGCCTACAGTCGTATTTTCTTCGTCTGAGTCAGTGCTTTCTTCATTAAGATTTATTGTTAATGGAGTGTTTAATATAGTCGGAATTTCTATCTGGAGGCTGAATTTATTTTTTATTAATATTAATTTTTCCCTTAATGCCACCAGTAGTTCCGAAACTTTAGCACACTGTTTACTGTCTAAATTCCTTCTATTCTGTTGTATTAGCTCCCTGACTTTATTGTAACTAGTTACCAATGTTTGGGCATTTTTATTTATCGTTACAGCTTGTATTGATCTATTTTGCGTTAAGCATTTATAAGATTTATTGAAATTTTCTTTTGATTCTTTTATCTGATCAATAAGCTTTTCCCAGTCCATGCTGTGGTACTAGTTAGTTGCATACAAAGAAAGCGACATTTTTACCTAGTATGCCAAAATCTAATAATTCTGATTTGACTTTTACACCTAGCAGTGTCGTAAGTACAATTTCCTATTCTGTGTAACTATAATAATGGTATAACGGGGGGTGTATTCTAATTCGTATTTCTGGGTTTTTATTAATATTACGTTCATATTTTTTAAAAAAATTTTTTTTCAATTTTTTTATATTTTATTTACTTTTTTCATTGATAATTGAGTTCATTCATTCATAATTCATAATTGATGTATGAGGGAAATACATTCCTTAAATGTTATCTAAACCGTTAGCAGCGCTACGGTATTGTTTTCTGAGACACTTATTATGGACTTTGTATATTTTTATTAATGCATTGGATACCATAATTAAAGCTATTACAATTAGTATTATGGTTATCCAGAACAAGTCTGCATTTTGGACTTCCACTTTATTTATAACATTTGCCGTGGAGTCGACAGTTTTAGTGTCTATCAAACCCATTTTGGGTATACTAATTTTATAAATTGTAAAGAATGAATGTTTTCAATTTTGCATATTTTATTTGTCTCTATGGACATTTATATTAGGTATTTCTTCCTTCCTTAATTTTAAATTTCCAATAATTTTGAGTGTTAGAGAGAAAAAAAAATTGTTTTACAGTATTGCCTGCCTGATTCTAGCTATGGCTTCACGGGCCATATTGGGTTAACAGGGCATAGTAGTATATGCTCCGTTTTACAATTTGACTTACAATTTTTGAATATTTATATTTATAGTTAATTTGTTAGTAATAGTTAGTTGCTGCCGATGTTCATCTGCTGGTGTCAGCTGGGCGTCGCCGGGGGTGGCACGCTGACACTCCCTCTCTGCTGTCTATTTCTGTGGTGTCAGCTGGGCGTCGCCGGGGGTGGCACGCTGACACTCCCTCGCTGCTGTCTACTTCTGTGTTACTGATGATGTCGATGGCTGCTCACAAGTCCCCAGGCAGTGAGGACTCCAGATTCCTTCGCAATCCGGTGGGCAGGTCTTCTTAGGCTTCGTTAGTGCCGGTGCTGGTGCTGGATAGGCTATTGGTTTTGAGACTTCATTAATAATTGTTCTATTTTTATTATTTTCTGAGTGAGTTTTCTCGAGTTTTTGGGTTTTTAGCTCTTGCTGATATTGCAGCAAGTGGTCTAGCTCTGCATGTAGCTTTAGAGCTTTCGACCAGACCGGTGGCGTTTGCTGACCGTATATTAGCCACCTTACGTGGGCGATACGTTTGTTCAGCTTTGTCTTTAGACCGCCACGGTGCTTTCCCATATCTCAATACAACTCTACTCAGATAGATAATAGAATGGGTTTCGGTTTGATGAATAAGTTTTATTTATTGTTGGGCAGAAATGGTTCTGCCCAATTCAACTCTTTCCAAGTGACTGATTTCACATTCTTAAATATATTTTTTCTAAGCCTAAACCGCGTAGCTGCACTGCTGGATACGCCAGCAGCGGAGCGGCTCTCTCTCTCTTATGTATATCTTATATATCTATGCTTATCGAGTGAGCGAATTATGCACATATGTATTATGTATTTGGTCGGCGTGGGAATGCTGACCATACACTTATACTTTGTAGCCTTCAAGTGGACGATCATGTTACATCCGCCTTGGGCCTTATTGTTTACATAAACATAGCAACAAAGTGTTGTTATGCTCTTGCATATTTATTGTACTTTATTTATTGTTCTTAATAATACATAGGCGCATACTACACTCTCGATGCAGCATCAAGTGGTGAGGTTTGCTACAAATAGAACAACGTGGAGCTTTGCAATCCTTGGTTTGATGCCGCTTGTTGAAGCACACTAGGAACAAGTTTTGTTTTTTCACCTCATGATATCGTTGTAAGGGTGTTTGCTCCTTAAATTTCAGGCACATTATTAGCTGATATGGACCTGAGCAACTATAGCATTAAGTAGTGAAGTTGTTCCCTGCTGTCGTTGGTAAGCTTGTGCGTTTATTTGAACCTTTACCATACCCATGCACAGCAATTCCTTTCCGAACTTCTCTTCCTTCTAAGTTTCGTCCTCTATTACAAATAAATTGTGACAGCAAGCTCCAAGAAGGCAGATGTGAGCAATCATATTCTGCTTCTCACTTTTCTAAGGACTCATCATCTAATTTTCCTCTAATAAGGTGAAAAATGATTGCCTCCAACATTTCACCTTCGCTGACCAACGATCGAAGCGATCCCAAATGTGAATTAACAGAGTCAACTAACCCACCTAAGCAATCTGCGTCAAATCGCTTGAGCGTTCGCGCAACAACTGTAGCGCCTTTCTATAGTTCTCTGGCGATAGTTCTAAACAGTCAGTAGTTCTAAGCGGACTGGCATCTAAGCACGATTTTAAATGTATAAATTTGAAAAGCTCGTCGATATAATTGTCCGATTCAACCAGCGTAGTGAACTCGTTAAACCAACTGGTCCATTCAGTAAATTTTCCTGAAAACCTAGGTAATGATAACTTTGGCAGTTTGGAAATACGAGAAGCATTCCCCATCGTAGAGTTTGCCGCTGGGTCAGCCAATGCAAAGGAATGTCTTCCTCTGTTACTTAATGCACTCAGAATTTTTGGCTTAATTTCTCAATACAGTTCTTCTATTACTTGGCGCGTATCCCACTCAATAG
The DNA here is from genome assembly GCA_018904035.1 of Zaprionus ornatus. Classification (NCBI taxonomy): domain Eukaryota; kingdom Metazoa; phylum Arthropoda; class Insecta; order Diptera; family Drosophilidae; genus Zaprionus; species Zaprionus ornatus. Next base: position 244,639 of record JAEIFZ010000032.1, on the reverse strand, counting down.
CATCTTCAGTTGTCTGTTCGATTAGACTCTGAATTTTATTTAATTGCGTAAAGGTTGACTCAACTACACTAAGGCGTGCTTCTAATTCTGCAGCAATCATTGTACTGCAGTTACTTGTTACATATTCTTTGTTTCGCCTTAAAGAATTTATTAAGCTTTCGCGAGTAGACTGATGTCCAGAGTCTTTATTTCGTTTCGGAGCCATTTTTAATGTTATAAATTTATTTATGCTCTCACGAAACTATCCCTCGAAAATCACTTATATAGTTGAAATTAATACTTTATTATTTCTTAATAACAAGCACAATCTTGAAAAACAAAAATTTCACTTGCAAACTTGAATGTGCTTGTTATGAGAGAATGTAAGTGCATACATATGTACATATACCGGCTAATAATTGTAGTAGGCTAGGGTATGTAGATAGTATGCGCACACATTGTATATAAGTTTGTTATATCAACATTGTATATAAGTTTGTTATATCAACATTGTATATAAGTTTGTTGTATCAACATTGTATATAAACATTATGCTTAAGTTGTTTGTTACAATATATCAACATTGTATATAAGTTTGTTGTATCAACATTGTATATAAACATTATGCTTAAGTTGTCGTTCGTTCTGTCTGTTTCGCAACATCGGCTCTCTAGCAACATGCGAAGAGACAGACCGCAAACGGAGTTGGGAGTGAGAAAAAAGGCTTACGCGACTAACGTCAAGTGTGAATAAATAAAAGACAAAAATTGAGTTGTGCATTTGCGTTTTGACTAAAAAAGGGGAATATATTTTTTATCCCTACAATATCAGAAGTGGGCCGATCACGACCAAATTAAAATAAAAATAAAAACAAAAAGACAAACATTTAAAAATGAATATAAACAGTGCATCAACGGCGCAAATAAAACGGTGGTTGAGCGTATTAAAGGAGCCAACCACAGGAAAAAAGAGAGAATTGATTTTGCGTTTAAATAAATTAATAAACGAGAAGCGAAATCAACTAATATTATTTTCAAACGACGATTGCGAAAATTTTAACGAAGGCAACGGTAATAGTTTCCAAAAAGGCAAAATGAATAACGGACAAGACGGAGAACACAAAGACAACGAAAGTGGCAGCGAAGCTGGAGAGAGCAACGAAGACGGCGATGAGAACAGTACCGAGCGCAACAACAAAAGTAACGGCGAAAATAGCGGCAGAAGCGGCTTGCGCAACAACAACAGCGACAACGGGAATAGCGACGTAAATGAAATGAGCAACAGCGAAGACGGCGACGAGGATGGCGACAAAGATGGCGACGAGGAAGACAACCAAGACGGCGACAGAGAGGGGCGAGGGATTGCAGTCGGCAATAGAAACGACGAAACTGGAATGAATGATGAAATTGGCGGCGCTGGCAACAAAGTTGCCAAAGATGTCAATAAAAAAGGCGGCGAGGAAAAACTTAATACAGTGGGACAAGCTGAGCAAAATATGGATTTATTATTGCATATGGCAACCGATGTATTAAACAAATTTGCGGGAGATACATGTGCACGCAAATGGATCACACAAGTTAAGAATATAGCCAGCATTTATGGAGTAAATTAACCCTTTATGAAGATGTTGATTGTCAGCAAGATAAAAGGCAAAGCATGCAGATCCGGCGCGTGTATTGCTACCAACGGAGCAGTTGGTGGCTGAGCTAAAATCGATGTTTGGCGAGAAGATGTCCAAATTAGAGGCAAGGCGAAAATTTGAGGATCGAAAATGGACGGCGGGCGAAAGTTTTGTTACTTATGCAGATGATAAGGTGATGCTTGCACATGGCATAAATATGGACGAGGAAGAATCGTTGGGGCTCCTCATTGAAGGCATTCCAAATCAAATGCTACGTAACCAAGCTCGTATTCAATGCTTTACAGATGTTCGGCACATAAAGCGAGCATTTGCAGAAGTGAAGCTACCGAAAGTATACGAAGCAGATAAGAAGGCGGCGTCGATGGAAAAGAATAGCAGCACACTCTCGCGCTGTTTCAATTGCAACTCAAAAGGACACTGGGCCAAGGAGTGCAGGAAGCCAAAGCGCGAAAAAGGATCATGTTATGCTTGTGGTGAGATGGAACACTTTGTAGCAAAAGTACCAAAAGATGTTATTGAATTACCAGTTTTAAGTTCATTTCATGGATTAAATAATAGTTCCTTAAAAACATATGGAAAAGTATTATGTTACGTTATGGAAAATTTTGATAAAATACACTTTAATTTAATAATTGTGGCAAACGAGTCTATGAGTTATGACGTAGTTTTGGGAAGACATTTTATGGTCGCATGCAATTTAAATTTGAATTTAGACACCTTGAAAATGATTACAGTGGATAAAATTGAAAGTCAAAATAATAATAAAGCCGATAAAATGTTAGAAGAAGCAAATATGTACAATAATAATAAAACAGTTAGCGATAGTGTTAGTCAGGGTAGTAGTGAAAAGCAAATAATTAGGGACAAGATTAGAAAAACATTAGGAAAAGCTGCAAATTTTGAAATAAGCACAGTGGAGAGGGAATTGTTTGAAATTAATGTAATAGATAAATCAGATGATTATAAAATAGGTGACCAGATAGATCATAATGTGAGATGCCAATTTACTGAGTTAGTAGAGAATTTTTATGTTAATAAAGTAAGACCGAAAGAACCAGAGATTCGGTGTGAGATGCATTAGTTGCAATCTAATCTTAGGATTAGAGGACTCGAAACCGTTTAGTTGTTCGCCGAGAAGATTAGCATATACCGAAAAGGAAAAGTTGCAGATTATTTTAGATGAGTATTTAGAAAACGGAATTAGTAAACCGAGTGAATCAGAGTATGCATCTCCAATAGTGTTAGTAAAAAAGAAAACAGGAGATCTAAGGTTATGTTTTGATTACAGAAAACTCAATAAAACAATGGTTAAAGATAATTATCTTCTACCTTTGATTGATGATTAGTTGGATAAGTTAGTGAATAAAACGATGTTCTCGAAGTTAGATCTTAAACATGGCTACTTTCATGTTTTTGTAGATAAGGAATCAATTAAATACACTTCGTTTATGACACCTTTAGGACAGTTTGAATTTTTAAGGACGAATGGAGTGGACAAATGTGAGTTTCTGCAATCGAGTGTACAATATTTAGGATTTTTGCATGGTGTCAGAAGCTTTTTGGGATAGTGTTCATATTTCAGAAGATTCATTAAGGGTTTTTCAACTATTGCAAAACCTTTATATGACTTATTGACGAAAGACAAAGAATTTACGTTTGAGGAAAAAGAGTTAGAATGCTTTGAGACACTTAAGAAAAAGTTAGTGGAAGCTCCAGTGTTGGGTTTATATTATTATAAGGATGAAATAGAATTACATACAGATGCAAGTGCACAAGGTTTTAGTGCAATATTATTGCAAAGGAAAGAGGATAAGAAATGGCAACCTATATTTTATTACTCAAAAGCCACTACGAAGGATGAGGCCAAATATCATAGTTTCGAACTGGAAACATTAGCCATCCTGTATGCATTAAGAAGATTTAGAATTTATGTACAGGGAAAGAGACTTAAAATTGTTACGGACTGCAACGCATTCACGTTAACGTTAAATAGAGTGGAATTAAACCCTCGGATTGCGAGATGGGCATTAGAACTATTAGAGTACGATTTTGAGGTAGTTCATAAAGCAGGCAAGCATTAAGCAGAAATACGAATATATTAGTGATAGAAACGAATACTTTAGTTATTTGTCAAGCAAAAGATGATAAGTTGAAAGATATTAGGAAAAAGTTAGAGAAAACAGAAGATAAAATTTTTGAAATGAGAAATGGTGTACTTTATAGAAAGGCAAATGATGGAAGATTGTTTTTTTCTGTGCCAGAAGAAATGAAAGAGAAAATTTTATTCAAATATCACAATGAATTAGGGCACTTAGGGAGAGATAAGGTTATATTTGCTATTGTTAAGACTTATTGGTTTTCGAATATGAAAGAGAAAGTTGTAAGGCATATAGCAAATTGCTTGAGATGTGTGGCATTTTCACTAAAGTCTGGAAGAGAAGAAGGTATGCTGCATAGCATTCCAAAAGGGAACTTGCCGTTTGAGATAATACACATCGATCATTATGGGCCGGTAGATAACGGTAGGGTAAAGAAACATCTGTTTGTAATAATAGACGGATTCACTAAATATGTTAGGTTATATGCAACAAAGACAACGAATACAAAAGAAGTGATTCTAGCATTAAAGGATTATTTTAGATCATATAGCAGGCCGAAATTTGTAGTATCAGATAGGGGCAGCTGTTTTACATCCGAAGATTTTACAAAGTTTATGGAAGAATTTAATATTAAGCACATAAAGATAGCGACAGGTTCACCCCAGGCAAATGGACAGGTAGAATCAATAGAATAGTAGGGCCTATGATAGCTAAATTGACAGACATTGAAAATGGATTACATTGGGATGCAGTTATTGAAGACGTAGAATTTTCTTTGAATAATACCAAACAAAGAAGTATAGCGCAATCTCCGAGCAAGATGTTGTTTGGAATTGAGCAAAAGGGGAAAGTTATTGATGAGTTAAGACAAAAATTAGAAGGGTTAGATAACTTTAGTGAATTAAGAGACTTGAAAGAAATTAGAAAGAAAGGAGCGGAATCGCAATTAAAGCACAGAGTGGTAATGAAACAAGAGCAACAGTCGAGTTGCACACGACAGTAGGATACCCTTGGACGTATGTTGCCATAAAAAGTATTTAATTGTATAATACTAATTGCAAGCTATAAATTAATAATAATACTGGAGTGCGCTGCCACCTTGCTTCAATTTCGATATTTTGCCAATAATTTATCGCCGCAATTCCCTAAAGCGGTGTGAGCAGTAGATATCGGTATTTCTGTATAAATTTTAAATTGGTTAATATCGATAACAAGGTCCAAGGGTATAAAAATAAAAAAATAATAATAATTATCAAACCAATTTTCCATTCAATGGTTATACTTAACTATTAGATAATTAAATTTAAATTATTAAAATATGCCTACATACATATTTACATATATCCTGTCATTTAGATTTCTTAATTTCTAACCTATTCCAAACATTACAAACTCATGCCTAATACTAACAGATATCCCATTGTGATGGCTATGCAAAACCTCAAAAGTCCTAGCACTAATCTTTTCATTATCTAGTATATTTGAAAACGCCCAATCAATATGTGTTTCCATATTGGTAGTGGACGTTTTCAAATCTAACAAACTCCTTAATCCTTTGCTAATCAAAAAATTATAAATACTCTTACACCTGTTAAAGGTTTTGAGGCACAAATTAAAATCTCCTAAAACTAGCAAGCTATCCCCTAAATCACCTAAACGAGAAAATTGATGAATTATCTCCTCAAATTCTATTTTAAATGTGGACAGAAGAAAGTCTGGACTTTTATATAATATAAGAAAACTTATGGCATCAAACCTAAATATGCCGAACTCAAAAACTACTGAGCCAAAAGTTTTTCTACTGCTAAAGGTATGGGAAACTCTATCTACTAGCTCGTTCTTTACATAAATTATGATGCCTGTTAAAGGCCTAATTGATTCAAGTTGAACCACAATAGTGAACCCAGGTATTTCTACAGTTTCATTGCTTATAGAAGTTTCCACGAAACATAATATTGATGACTGAAGCATCAGCTTGTCCGATCGAATATCTTCAAGATGGGAATTCAAGCTCTGAGTATTATGGAAGAAAATGTTAAGGGCAGAACTGTTAATTAAATAATCGTAATGAGTACACAATTGGGCTTTCACTTTATCATTATTTTGGGGAGACTTAGGAGGAACAAAATACCCAATAATGAATAATCCTAAAGCAGTAGTTGCTCTACTGCAAGCTACGTATAATGCAGCACGCTGCATTCTGGAATTAGCATGGACTACCACTTTGCCATACGTAGCTCCCTGACTCTTATGAATTGTGATGCCTTCAGCAGGCACAATTGGAAACTGCCTACGGTCAATGTTAATTTGTGCGTTATTTGAATATTGAAAACTGCGAACAATTTTCTGAATAGGAGTCCATGAAGGATCTGTACGATGTGTACACTTCGAACGCGCAGATTCTCCTACAGTTTCCTCTGTAAATTTCATCTATAAAATGTTGGGAGTGTTGGATGTATTGAAATCTATTTGCATCAACACACCTGATGCCCCGTTTACTAATCCATCCCCTGTGTCTACATTGACCTTCATCATGTACTTGGCAGTATTTTTTAGGAGAAGAGACGTACAGAGTCCCTGTGTAGCGGAAGTTTTAAAACCCTTCACTTCTTCTAATATTCTTTGTTTCCTAGCTGGTTCCAAATGGCCCGCCTTAATAAAATCTTCAGCAGTAGAGAAAAATTGCTCAGTAGCAATTGAGTTAAGTTTCGTTACATTAAATAAATCAACCTCATTATTATTACTAAACAGATGAATTGCATCATCGGGCACTGCCGATGGTTCGCATATTCTAGATTGGAAAAGGACAATATCATCGGCTGTCATACAACCCGATGCCATATTATTTAAGGCAGAAGCGAAAAGCTGATCGTCACGTTGACGCATTATCTCTGTGAGCTCAAAATACAAAAAAAGGTCCCAGAGATACGTACCAAATATTTCATGGTAAGGGTCAGTGGTATTTGGATCGAAAATCCAACTACCTCCTACGGGCTGTAACTGTCTAAGATCACCGAATACGATGATAGAAACACCACCAAAAGGAGAAGTATTTTTGAAAATTTGCTTCAAACGAGAATCTAAATAAGAAAACATTAGAGAGCTAACCATTGATATTTCATCAATAATAATTAATTTAAGATCGATTAACCTTGAATGAAGGCTATTAACTAAATCATGGCTTAAGGCCCTTAGAGGTGCTGAGCGAGATTGATTAACAGGAAGTGAAAACATGGAAGTGTCGAACCACTAATTCCGAATGCTGCTTTTCCTGTTGGTGCACATAAGAGGATTTTAACAGATGTCGGATCAGCTCCTGGTATACTGTTATACATTACGGATAATTACTGAAAAATTGCTGATATAAGTCGACTCTTTCCAACTCCGGCGCCGCCTCCAACAAATTCATAAAAGACTGTATTGATTTTGGCATTATGCAAAGCATGTGTAAAATATAGCTTCTGCTTTAAATTAAGAGATCTAACTATATTAGCTAAGCTTTCCTGAGAAACTAAGGCTGGAAGCTTGATAAAACGGACATTACTATCTTCATCATTCTTATCAATATTTCCATCCACATTTAAAACATTTAGATGTGGATCTATTTCAGGCAATCCTAAAACTGTGAAGCCATCATCTACCACTTCCTGTTCTCCTACTTGATTATTCTCATTTTCTGCTTCCTCTGTTAAGTGGCTCAGAGCATCTTCTAGTTCCCTATCATCTAGTAAATTATATTTTCTGCGATTGTTCTCTACTAACTCAGAATTTTCCCTACAGAACAATTCACAGTCATGTGTGACTAAATCCAAATGCTCATCTTGCCATGGGGCGTAAAGAATTTTTAGCTCTCTGAAATAGTCACTTGTTTCTGTATTGACATTAAATCTCCTATACCTAATTATGCACGCAGTGGTCCTCTTTCTGATGAAGCCACTATTATCGCGAAGAGCGTAAACTATTGATTCAGAAGCCCTAGGCACATCCTCGTCAAAGTCATCTGCATTTTCTTGGCGAGCTCCTCGTTCTGATTTGCAGTAGCTATAAAAAGCAAAGGAAAGAGGATAAGAAATGGCAACCTATATTTTATTACTCAAAAGCCACTACGAAGGATGAGGCCAAATATCATAGTTTCGAACTGGAAACATTAGCCATCCTGTATGCATTAAGAAGATTTAGAATTTATGTACAGGGAAAGAGACTTAAAATTGTTACGGACTGCAACGCATTCACGTTAACGTTAAATAGAGTGGAATTAAACCCTCGGATTGCGAGATGGGCATTAAAACTATTAGAGTACGATTTTGAGGTAGTTCATAAAGCAGGCAAGCATTAAGCAGAAATACGAATATATTGGTGATAGAAACGAATACTTTAGTTATTTGTCAAGCAAAAGATGATAAGTTGAAAGATATTAGGAAAAAGTTAGAGAAAACAGAAGATAAAATTTTTGAAATGAGAAATGGTGTACTTTATAGAAAGGCAAATGATGGAAGATTGTTTTTTTCTGTGCCAGAAGAAATGAAAGAGAAAATTTTATTCAAATATCACAATGAATTAGGGCACTTAGGGAGAGATAAGGTTATATTTGCTATTGTTAAGACTTATTGGTTTTCGAATATGAAAGAGAAAGTTGTAAGGCATATAGCAAATTGCTTGAGATGTGTGGCATTTTCACTAAAGTCTGGAAGAGAAGAAGGTATGCTGCATAGCACTCCAAAAGGGAACGTGCCGTTTGAGATAATACACATCGATCATTATGGGCCGGTAGATAACGGTAGGGTAAAGAAACATCTGTTTGTAATAATAGACGGATTCACTAAATATGTTAGGTTATATGCAACAAAGACAACGAATACAAAAGAAGTGATTCTAGCATTAAAGGATTATTTTAGATCATATAACAGGCCGAAATTTGTAGTATCAGATAGGGGCAGCTGTTTTACATCCGAAGATTTTACAAAGTTTATGGAAGAATTTAATATTAAGCACATAAAGATAGCGACAGGTTCACCCCAGGCAAATGGACAGGTAGAATCAATAGAATAGTAGGGCCTATGATAGCTAAATTGACAGACATTGAAAATGGATTACATTGGGATGCAGTTATTGAAGACGTAGAATTTTCTTTGAATAATACCAAACAAAGAAGTATAGCGCAATCTCCGAGCAAGATGTTGTTTGGAATTGAGCAAAAGGGGAAAGTTATTGATGAGTTAAGACAAAAATTAGAAGGGTTAGATAACTTTAGTGAATTAAGAGACTTGAAAGAAATTAGAAAGAAAGGAGCGGAATCGCAATTAAAGCACAGAGTGGTAATGAAACAAGAGCAACAGTCGAGTTGCACACGACAGTAGGATACCCTTGGACGTATGTTGCCATAAAAAGTATTTAATTGTATAATACTAATTGCAAGCTATAAATTAATAATAATACTGGAGTGCGCTGCCACCTTGCTTCAATTTCGATATTTTGCCAATAATTTATCGCCGCAATTCCCTAAAGCGGTGTGAGCAGTAGATATCGGTATTTCTTTATAAATTTTAAATTGGTTAATATCGATAACAAGGTCCAAGGGTATAAAAATAAAAAAATAATAATAATTATCAAACCAATTTTCCATTCAATGGTTATACTTAACTATTAGATAATTAAATTTAAATTATTAAAATATGCCTACATACATATTTACATATATCCTGTCATTTAGATTTCTTAATTTCTAACCTATTCCAAACATTACAAACTCATGCCTGAATACTAACAGATATCCCATTGTGATGGCTATGCAAAACCTCAAAAGTCCTAGCACTAATCTTTTCATTATCTAGTATATTTGAAAACGCCCAATCAATATGTGTTTCCATATTGGTAGTGGACGTTTTCAAATCTAACAAACTCCTTAATCCTTTGCTAATCAAAAAATTATAAATACTCTTACACCTGTTAATGGTTTTGAGGCACAAATTAAAATCTCCTAAAACTAGCAAGCTATCCCCTAAATCACCTAAACGAGAAAATTGATGAATTATCTCCTCAAATTCTATTTTAAATGTGGACAGAAGAAAGTCTGGACTTTTATATAATATAAGAAAACTTATGGCATCAAACCTAAATATGCCGAACTCAAAAACTACTGAGCCAAAAGTTTTTCTACTGCTAAAGGTATGGGAAACTCTATCTACTAGCTCGTTCTTTACATAAATTATGATGCCTGTTAAAGGCCTAATTGATTCAAGTTGAACCACAATAGTGAACCCAGGTATTTCTACAGTTTCATTGCTTATGGAAGTTTCCACGAAACATAATATTGATGACTGAAGCATCAGCTTGTCCGATCGAATATCTTCAAGATGGGAATTCAAGCTCTGAGTATTATGGAAGAAAATGTTAAGGGCAGAACTGTTAATTAAATAATCGTAATGAGTACACAATTGGGCTTTCACTTTATCATTATTTTGGGGAGACTTAGGAGGAACAAAATTCCCAATAATGAATAATCCTAAAGCAGTAGTTGCTCTACTGCAAGCTACGTATAATGCAGCACGCTGCATTCTGGAATTAGCATGGACTACCACTTTGCCATACGTAGCTCCCTGACTCTTATGAATTGTGATGCCTTCAGCAGGCACAATTGGAAACTGCCTACGGTCAATGTTAATTTGTGCGTTATTTGAATATTGAAAACTGCGAACAATTTTCTGAATAGGAGTCCATGAAGGATCTGTACGATGTGTACACTTCGAACGCGCAGATTCTCCTACAGTTTCCTCTGTAAATTTCATCCATAAAATGTTGGGAGTGTTGGATGTATTGAAATCTATTTGCATCAACACACCTGATGCCCCGTTTACTAATCCATCCCCTGTGTCTACATTGACCGTCATCATGTACTTGGCAGTATTTTTTAGGAGAAGAGACGTACAGAGTCCCTGTGTAGCGGAAGTTTTAAAACCCTTCACTTCTTCTAATATTCTTTGTTTCCTAGCTGGTTCCAAATGGCCCGCCTTAATAAAATCTTCAGCAGTAGAGAAAAATTGCTCAGTAGCAATTGAGTTAAGTTTCGTTACATTAAATAAATCAACCTCATTATTATTACTAAACAGATGAATTGCATCATCGGGCACTGCCGATGGTTCGCATATTCTAGATTGGAAAAGGACAATATCATCGGCTGTCATACAACCCGATGCCATATTATTTAAGGCAGAAGCGAAAAGCTGATCGTCACGTTGACGCATTATCTCTATGAGCTCAAAATACAAAAAAAGGTCCCAGAGATACGTACCAAATATTTCATGGTAAGGGTCAGTGGTATTTGGATCGAAAATCCAACTACCTCCTACGGGCTGTAACTGTCTAAGATCACCGAATACGATGATAGAAACACCACCACAAGGAGAAGTATTTTTGAAAATTTGCTTCAAACGAGAATCTAAATAAGAAAACATTAGAGAGCTAACCATTGATATTTCATCAATAATAATTAATTTAAGATCGATTAACCTTGAATGAAGGCTATTAACTAAATCATGGCTTAAGACCCTTAGAGGTGCTGAGCGAGATTGATTAACAGGAAGTGAAAACATGGAATGCAGTGTCGAACCACTAATTCCGAATGCTGCTTTTCCTGTTGGTGCACATAAGAGGATTTTAACAGATGTCGGATCAGCTCCTGGTATACTGTTATACATTACGGATAATGACTGAAAAATTGCTGATATAAGTCGACTCTTCCCGACTCCGGCGCCGCCTCCAACAAATTCATAAAAGACTGTATTGATTTTGGCATTATGCAAAGCATGTGTAAAATATAGCTTCTGCTTTAAATTAAGAGATCTAACTATATTAGCTAAGCTTTCCTGAGAAACTAAGGCTGGAAGCTTGATAAAACGGACATTACTATCTTCATCATTCATATCAATATTTCCATCCACATTTAAAACATTTAGATGTGGATCTATTTCAGGCAATCCTAAAACTGTGAAGCCATCATCTACCACTTCCTGTTCTCCTACTTGATTATTCTCATTTTCTGCTTCCTCTGTTAAGTGGCTCAGAGCATCTTCTAGTTCCCTATCATCTAGTAAATTATATTTTCTGCGATTGTTCTCTACTAACTCAGAATTTTCCCTACAGAACAATTCACAGTCATGTGTGACTAAATCCAAATGCTCATCTCGCCATGGGGCGTAAAGCATTTTTAGCTCTCTGAAATAGTCACTTGTTTCTGTATTGACATTAAATCTCCTATACCTAATTATGCACGCAGTGGTCCTCTTTCTGATGAAGCCACTATTATCGCGAAGAGCGTAAACTATTGATTCAGAAGCCCTAGGCACATCATCGTCAAAGTCATCTGCATTTTCTTGGCGAGCTCCTCGTTCTGATTTGCAGTAGCTATAAAAAGCGGATATCTCAGTGCCAAATATAAATTTGTTACCTAAATTTTGCTTAATAGTTACATTGTTATTGTCTTTAATCTCATTGATTGCCTCACGCATCAACATTGAGATACCTCTCTGAGACTTGTTAATATAATTAACGACGTAGCTGCAGCAAGCATAGGGGTCTAAAATAAACTGAATATCCATATTTGCTCGCTGCAACAAAAGGAGGTGCTTGTTATAAGCGTTAAGCTTGATTGCTGCAAAAGATCGCTTCAAAAAAACTTTTGGTTTCTTTATACTTGATGACAGCATTAATGTAGCCCTCATAACTAAGGTTAAGTTGATCGTGGGACAAAAAGTTGTTAAAATCGTTAAAATTTTCTACGCTTTCACGATCAAATGGGAAGTCGAGCAGACTTTGAATTTTTTCGAAATTCCTACGATGCTCGGCCAAATTTGGAGCATTTTCTTCTAAAGGGAGAAGAATTTCTGTTTGAGGCATGGGAGGGTATGGGATACCAAATCTACAAATTTGTTTTGACCTAATTTCTCGCCTGCAAGAGTGCCCGTGACTATGGAGTTGATACTCCAAATATGGAGCAACGTCCGGGCAACTAGAATCAGCAGTAATAAACTGATCAATAAAGGACTTCACAGGCATAAATGTGGACTCATTCTTTAGGTCGAGCTTTGGGGCGTCTTTCATCCAGAACATGCCATGTATATGTGGAGAGCCTCTTTGCTGAAACTCCACTCGCCAATAAAACTTGATGACCTGGTGACAACCAAAGACACCGCCTTCCTTTTTCATCAGTTTTAAAACCTGTCTATATCGAAAATCGAAATATCTGGCACAGGTCACTGGGTCTGCTCTAATGAGACGAGCTTTCTCATTAAACCCCAAATTTAACGCTTCTTCTTCGGATACTTCTAGCTTGTCTACATTTTTACATAGCAAGACTAAAAGCTCCGGCCACCTAGTTTCCGCTGCGGAAAATGTTATAAAAAATGTTGGAAGCCCTACCTGCTTAATCATAGCCATCACTTTCTTTTTCTCGTCCTCCCAATGAGCAGGAGACGTGCGAATACCTTTTAAAAGCCTATAGCCATCATCATGAAGTATTAACCTATTTAAAGTTTCATCATTACGCACATCAGCAGCCGAAATGCCTTGAGTGGCAGAGTGCTTACGTAAGCAAATTGATGTGCTATTCCTAATGCTAATCATTTCTAACTTTTTGAAGTTATGAAATAATTTATCAGTTCTACAACCTCTTCTATCAAAATTCCTAAGCTCTGATCTAACTATAGTTGTAAAACTTTCCTGACATTTCCTTTTAATGCCTGCAAATATTGTGGGAAAAGCCAGCTCCTCTGAATCACAATCGGTTATCATGTCAAGAGGTCGCTGACCCTCTCCTGGTGGTTTCTTGACCTCCTGGATTCAACTCTACCTCTTCTTCTACTACTCTATGCTCATTAGGTTGTGCTGCCTTTTCTAACATTTGACACACAATATCCCTGTCGTCTGCTGACGCAACAAATGGTACAGTGAGTAAGAAGACAACCACTGCTCATTGATAGTAACCTGGTGCTTCTTATAAAGTTCTGTGTTCACTAAATACCGAATTGCATCAACTATCTTTGAGGGCCTTATGGTTTCAGCCATGAAATCATGGTTATACTCCATCCTACGCTTAAGATGAATCTGAACTACTTCGGCTTCATTAAATGCCCTGGGAAGGGAAGTTACAACATTTGCAACTGGAATTGGCACATTGATCACTGCTCCTTTAATGGCACTTTGACGTCCATATCCAAGAGACTTTATGATCATAAAAGGATGACGGGGAGAAATCAGCCTTTCTTCTAGAGGCGTCAAGCCTTTCAGGCATTCCGGAAGCTCCGGAAAATTTAGGCCATTTGTAATAGAAGCCTTTGGTTTTTTCCCTGACTTAATACTGCGGCTGCAGGTTTTGCAAAAGCTAAACCTATTATTATGGGATGGAAACATAGAGGAAAGATATAAAATATCAACACTATCTGCCTAATTACACTTTTCCTCTATGACCTCACGCGAAATTTTGTCCACTTGATGTGGAAACAACAAACCTTTGCAACATATGCAAACCTGATCGGGTCCCTGCTTGACTGTCTTATTAAAATTGGCTATTAGGCAATCTAAACTAGTTTTAACCTGCGATATCCTATCATCTAGAAGGGTATTCGCACGGTCCACTCTATTGCGGGACGCGTTTCTCCTATTCTCTGCTATCCTATTGGTGCAAATACTCCTATATAGACTCACTCTTTGCGACATATTCCTATGGGCTTCAAAGGCCTCACGTTGAGCTCGAATTCGAGCACTGCGGCGTGCACTAGTATTGCGTGCCTGCTCAACAATCCTACGAATAGGATTGTTTCTAACCTGAGACCTTTGACTTCTATCTATTGCCCTTTCTAAAATTCGCGTCTCCTGATTTTGTCGCTGAATCGCCCATCTAACAGCATCTCGTCCGCTTTCGTTGGACCTGAATTGTGGACATTGCCTGCGCCTCGATCGACGCAAAGTATTGGCAAGTTGTTCGGCATTTCTAGTTGAATGATCAGTTCGTCGAACACGGCGACGAACTGCATCCTGCTCTCTTTCCTGAGATCGAAACTCAGCATCTTGCCTGCGACTCGAACGACGCGAAGTGTTGGCAAGTTGTTCGTCTGTTTTAATTGCAGAATCACTGCGACGTACACGGCGACGAACTGCATCCTGCTCTCTTTCCTGAGATCGAAACTCAGCATCTTGCCTGCGACTCGAACGACGCGAAGTGTTGGCAAGTTGTTCGTCTGTTTTAATTGCAGAATCACTGCGACGTACACGGCGACGAACTGCATCCTGCTCTCTTTCCTGAGATCGAAACTCAGCATCTTGCCTGCGACTCGAACGACGCGAAGTGTTGGCAAGTTGTTCGTCTGTTTTAATTGCAGAATCACTGCGACGTACACGGCGACGAACTGCATCCTGCTCTCTTTCCTGAGATCGAAACTCAGCATCTTGCCTGCGACTCGAACGACGCGAAGTGTTGGCAAGTTGTTCGTCTGTTTTAATTGCAGAATCACTGCGACGTACACGGCGACGAACTGCATCCTGCTCTCTTTCCTGAGATCGAAGGTCAGCATCTCGCCTGCGCCTCGAACGACGCGAAGTGTCAGCAAGTTGTTCTTGTAATCTGATTGGCGAAGAAGCCCGAAGAGTAGTGTGACGAATTGTGTCCGGTAATTGCTCAACGGCCCTAAATGTTCTATTACTTCTGCGGACTCGATGCTGTTGACTATCTCTAACCCTTTCAGCTTCCCTAAATTCGAAATTTTGCCTACGTTCTCTATGTGCCTCTAGATTATTTACGCGTTCCTGCTCAGAAAAGTCTATATCTGACCTATTCAAACGATTTCTTTTTCGCTGTGTTTGACTCCTATTGCAAGCTGACTTTCTCTTAAGTCTAGGCATCTTCTAATATATAAGTTTTAAAATAGTATATAGGTATGTTAAAAATAAAATTCTTATAAATTAATTTAATTTGAATATATATTTATCAAAAATTAATATATAGTTATATATATAAAATAAAGTTAGTATATTTATTTATATATATAAATATATTCATATATTTAAATAGATATATATATATTATAATTATATTCATATATTTAAATAAATATATGTATATTATTTAAAATAATTATATTATAAATGAAAATAAATATCTAATGAAAGAAGAAATAATAATAAAATTTAATAAGGAAAATAAAAATAAACAAAATGTGGAAAAAAGAATAAATATAAATCAAAGAAATAATAAATTAAACCTGCAAGAAATTCCAGCGAAAATTCCAATTTGAATCGCGGAAACGAACCGATACCGATGTTCACGTACAATCACACACACTTCAGAAGAGTCTATACACATATATGTATGCATGCACAAAAATACGTTACGCTGTGTACCGCACTTTTCTAAAATTGCGCGCCACGTTCCGGGCAGGGCGCAATCATTCACACGCATAAAAAATGTTCCGTTAACGCATAACAATCACACACGAGGATTTACTTATTATATACTCGACTTATATTAATTTGCATTAAATGTTAAGTGTATCACGAACAGGCGAATTAATTATATATTATTTTATATTTAATATCGAAAATACAAATGATAATCGACAATCGACGACGACACCGAACACGCCAATCGCAAACTACAAATTAACATAACACTGAAGCGCGCTGCCACCTTGCAACAATTTTGATACGTTGCCAATAATTTATCGCCGCAATTAAAAAGTGCGCGAAACCTTAAATTTATAATAATGATCTATAGAATCTAATATACATAGAAAATATACATATATTAAAAAAACAAAGTAGAAGAAATGTTAGTACATTTTTTTCAAACATAGTTTCAATAGACGTGGGGATATAATATAATTTACACATATTAATATAATTTATATGCAAAACATATGAAATATATATCGATATGTTTAATATATATTAAAAGCTATCGATATGATAGCTCATAATATATCGTGAAATCTAAATTAATATTTATTTAATAAAAAGTCAATATATAAATTATGAAATAATAATAATAATATGTCTATATTAGAAATCTAGTAAATACCTGCATTCATGCATGCCGATCAACCACGCTATTGGTTGTATATAATTTTACATATGTATGTGTGAACACAAATTAAGTATGTATAAGTGTTTGCATTTATGCACATGTATTTTGGGTAATTGACATGTGCATGAAAAAGAAGAGTCGAGAAACAGCTCGCGCTTCGCGCTCGCATCGTTGTCCTTTTCTTTCATGCATAAGGAATTTAGTTCTGACGTCATCGACAAGTTCTTTGCTGGTCGAAGTGTCGAAATGGTTTATCTAATAACTTCAGTGTTTATTGTCTGATCGGATTGCAATTTGGAGGATAAGTTTATATATTATTTATCTATATATATGCTAAAGCAGAACGTTAAGAAATGAGTTCTTCGAATGTAAATAGCAATGTAAACCAAAATTGGCGGTTTGCGGGGGCGGTAGGCGTGTTATTCCAAATGGAAAATAAACTAGATCTGCGTATGGTATACAGGAATCTTCATGCTGAATTCGGTGTCCGTAGCTTTTGTAATAGCTGAGATCGGCGCGTTCATCCAGACAGACAGACAGACGGACAGACAGACGGACATGGCTCAATCGACTCGGCTATTGATCCTGAGCAAGAATATATATACTTTATGGGGTCTCCGACGCCTCCTTCTGCCTGTTACATACATTTGCACAAAGTTAGTATACCCTTTTTTGACCATTTTCAATGGTCCAAGGGTATAAAAAGATATAATAGTAAGAAGAAAACAAGTACGCAGTACAAAGTAGGAGATTATATTATGGTTAAGAATTTCGATAGTACAGGAGGAGTTGCTAGAAAACTAATACCTAAACATAAGGGTCCATATGTAATAGAGAAGGTATTGAAAAATGATAGGGTTTTGATTAAAGATGTTGAAGGTTTTCAATTGGCACGTAATCCATATCAAGGTGTCTGGAGCAGTCAAAATATTAAACATTGGATAGGGAGTAGAAAATAAATTTGTACAATTAAATGTAAGAATATTGTAAAAATTAACTAAATATAGACTAAAGACCATGTAATAGCTATAAGTTGAAAATTTCGACAAGATCAGGGGATCTTAAATGTCAGGATGGCCGAATTGTAGAAGCCTAGGGTATGTAGATAGTATGCGCACACATTGTATATAAGTTTGTTATGTCAACATTGTATTTAAGTTTGTTGTATCAACATTGTATATAAGTTTGTTGTATCAACATTGTATATAAACATTATGCTTAAGTTGCCGTTCGTTCTGTCTGTTTCGCAACATCGGCTCTCTAGCAACATGCGAAGAGACAGATCGCAAACGGAGTTCGGAGTGAGAAAAAAGGCTTATGCGGCTAACGTCAAGAGTGAGTTGTGCATTTGCGTTTTGACTAAAAAGGGGGATATATATTATACCCCTACATAATGTAAAATTTTTACATTGAGCTTTTTCTGTGCACGTTTGTATGTACGTAAGTATGTTTCCATGTACATATAAAGGTGGGTTTCGCTTATTCTTCACAACCGAATAATTTTGCTGTAGCAAAAAACCGCTACTTCTCTTTTCACTCGATGCTGGTTGAGCTAACTATTTGTCTTTCAATATGAAAGTCAAGGTTAAACGGTAATTCAATTCCCTTTTGAATGATTTCAACGAAACCTCAAATTTTTTGTTCTTTCTATTGTATTAACACACATATACATACATACTATTAGACTGGCCCTCAAAATATTTTTTTTTTGTTTTCTAAACCGTCGGGCAGAATTCATTTCTACTAGGGCCCAAAACAACCTACTACAAATTTGGGGCCGATCGGATAATGTTTAATGACCGCCAAATCGCCCCAAAGTTGGAAAATTTGGTTTATATGGAAAAATTACTCATACGTAAACTTTTTTTCGTCTAACTTCTTTAAAAATAGTTTACCAACTTATTCTTTTGTTTATTTGTAAGTTAATTTGTCATATTTAGTATAACTTATTATAGCCAGAATAAGTTACAAGCACATAAAAATGATAAACGCCAATACCATAAGTAGCCGCCGTCTCTTGCATTTAGTTTAACTCAATAAGCCGCATATTAAATATCAGAAATTCATCATGTTTAGCAAAACATTAGCCTTGTGCGCGTTCTTCGCTGTGCTGGCCATTGGTGCCTCCGAGGATGAGACACGCGCTCGTCTGCTGGTATCCAAGCAGATCCTGAACAAGTATTTGGTGGAGAAGAGCGATCTCTTGGTGAGCTACACAATCTTCAATGTGGGCAATGGAGCTCCCACGAATGTTCCACCCCGAGGCCTTTGAGGTTGTTGGTGGCCAGCCTACTGCTCTGGTCGAGCGTATTGCTCCACAGACTAACTTCACCCATGTGCTGGTGGTGCGTCCCAAGGCCTTTGGTTACTTCAACTTCACTGCCGCCGAGGTGTCTTATAAGCCCGTCGAGGAGGCCGAGACTCTCCAAGTGGCCATCAGTTCTGAGCCTGGAGAGGGCGGCATTGTCAACCTGAACGATTACAACAAGCGTTTCTCCTCCCACTTCTTTGACTGGGTTGCCTTCGCCATCATGACCCTGCCTTCTCCGGCCATTCCACTCATCCTGTGGCACTCGTCCAAGAGCAAATACGAGCGCAGTGGCAAGAATAAGAAGCATTAAGTGTACTTAGAAGAAGACTTCACCAGCGTGTCTCTTGCATTGGAACAACAACAACACCAACAATACTTGAAGAGATTTTTCCACCCTTTACAATTCCGTACAACATAGTTGATATATCTATATAATCATCCAACACACACACCAACACATTTATAAGTTTACGAGGTACTACAGCTCCTATTGGAATTGTAGGGAGCGTTAAATCATTTTAGATTTGAATCGAAGACGCATTGAATAATGAGAATTGATAAAGCCAGAAGAGAAAGAAATAAATCCATTGAAAGTTAAGCTATATTTGTGTCATTCGACTGGTTTTCTAAATAAACTAAAATCAAAACCAAGATAGAATTGAGTCTGTTCAAAAGCAGTTTCTACTCTTTGCCTTGCGCAGTTTTAATTGGGTTCCGGGTGTAGACTTACCACCATACTCTAGTAGACTCCTTCTAATTAACCTACCTTCCTTAACTAACCGTCGTATTATGTTAGGTGTTATGTTTATTGTAAAGCTAATAAAGTACAATATAGATTCACCTACTCTGCTTACTCAACTTAATTTCTGTATTCCTTCTAGAGTTACTCGTAATTTTATGCCACTATCCTTGGCCTTTTGTAATACTAACTATAGCTTGCATGATCCCTTCCGAGTTCTCTGTGCTGACTACAACAGACTGTCTAGAGTTTTCAACTCCGAGTCCTCCCTTTACTCTGTTAAACTGTCTATCCTCAATCAAGTAACACTACATGCTAACAACTAATATTAATCTACCGATCTGATTGGGTTTTACTGGGTTTTCCCCAATCCTTTGCAGCAAATGTTGGATCGAGAATTCTTGTTTTATTATCCCCAGCCTAAATTTAAAAATATATACTCTTAATTAATTTTAATTCTTGACTTATTGCAAAATTTTAATTTCAAATTCTAAATTATTTTCTTTTTTTTTTAAAAAAATCTTCAATTTTAATTTGATGTAATCTAATTTTTAATTTTAATTTTAAGTCGACTGTTTTAGTTGACGTTAAATAAATAAATAAATAAATAAAGTGTGTTAATTTAATTATTGCTAATGTATTTCTATATATTTACAAACACATTTTGCTGAACACAGTTTTATAGGTCTTTTTTACAATGTGATGGATATGTTTTGCGATATCTCTCAACGAATTGAAGATTAAGTTGTTTTTCTTCCTCATTTTTTGTCAAAATTCGATTGTAGTCCTTCATAAATTTTATGCCACGCTCAGCAGTATCGTTGACAACAAACAAACCAGACAAAAATTAAATGACTCGATATAATCGTCATTTTCTGTCCAGGTTAGTGGATCATGTGTTAGGAAACTGCTGGAAATTATTATTTCAGACACCGAAATATCAATGTCTCCGTACACAAGGGCATATTTCACAAACTGCAAGTCCAAGTTTGGAGCACTGATTGCATTTGTACATTCATACCATACTTTTATGTACAAAAGTATAATAAATAAGCAAATACCTCGCAGTGCAATCATCTCTCGCTTATGCAACTTAAATTGACAGCGGAATATAAATATTTTAAGACTGTAAATTGCTTTACCCATAAACCTGGCGTTGGACGTTGAACTGCAACATCGAAAAGTGAAGTTTACTCCAAGAAAAGCGAGTGACAAATGAAAAAGTTCCTGATAATCTGCTCTGCTATACGATTTTAGCTGCAGTTGCAAATGACAAAACTGTTTAAGAGAAAGCTCCTGTTCCTGTGTTATAATTTTGCGAATTACAGGATCATCCAATCCAGAGTTGTAAAGCTTTTGGTTTATCTTGGGCCAAGCTGCTGCGAAACGATTGATCAAAAGTACCTCGGCAGCACTGCTTAAGGCATATTTCAACTCAAAAACGCTTTTCAAAATAAGCTCATATATGTGATGTCGGCAAGGAAATTGAAGAAGCTTTTTAAATAAAAATTTTTGAAGAAAGACAGTCGCTCCTAATTCAGATCCCGTATTTGATGAAGTTGTGTCCAAACTCATTGTGCCGATTTTGTTTATAATATTCCACTTGATTAACGCGTCAAGTACAGCCTTTGCAATGTTTTCCCCAGTAGAAGGTTCAATGATAGCAGCACTTAGAAATTTAGATATGCCATTGTAGCTAACCAGAACTGCAATGCGATCTATTTTTTGTAAAGTTTTAATAGTTTGTCGCTACATTTGTGAAATTCGCGCAAAGGTATGCGCGCTGTTGCAAGAAAATTGTCACGGCACTCACTGTTAATTTTGAACTTTCCTTTGAGCTTAGTTTTACGATTCGCATATTATAAAACGAGACCAGCAGTTGAGCGCCACGCGACAGTGGGATATCCTTGGACGTAAGTTGCTATAAAAAGTATCTAATTGTATAATACTAATCGCAAGTTACAAATTAATCAAAACACTGCAGTGCGCTGCCACCTTGCATCAATTTCGATACGTTGTCAATAATTTATTGGATTAACCATTTCGACCCTTCGACCAGCCAAGAAGTTGTCGATGACGTCAGAACTAAATTACTTGTGCAGAAAAGAATAGGACAAACGATGCGAGCGCGAAGCGCGAGCTATTTCTCGACTCTTCTTTTTCATGCACATGTCAATTACCGAAAATAAATGTGCATAAATATATGGGAACACTCAACCAATAGGTGGCGTACAGATGAATTTTATTTAATTATTCATATTTTAGGGTCAATAAAAAATACAAAACCATAAAATTCAATTAAATATATATTAATTTTGACTATTCGATATATTGCAAGTTATCGATATTGGCTCATTTAAAATTTATAAAGAAATACCGATATATACTGCTCACACCGCTATTGGCAGTCTTTCGCGCGCTAGGAAATTGCGGCGATAAATTATTGGCAACGTATTGAAATTGAAGCAAGGTGGCAGCGCACTGCAGTGTTATGATTAATTTCTAGCTTGCGATTAGTATTATACAATTAAATACTTTCTATGGCAACATACGTCCAAGGGTATCCCACCGTCGCGTGCCGCTCGACTGTTATCTCGTTTGTATGTTGTTTTGGGCCCTAGTAGAAATAAATTCTGCCAGGCGATTTGAAATTTATTTTTAAGGGCCAGTCTAATACAACTGGTGCACTTTCTGCTCCAAATTTAATTTGTCTGCTCTTCAGGTAGCAGCGGGTTGGACCTTCTCCAAGAAGTCCCTGCTCGGGGGCCAAATGCTTTCGCTCTTTTTAAGCGAGTTCGTAAAGACGAGATAGAAAGAGTGCTGCTGCGCTTAACCAAGACGAAAGTTGTAATGTCTTTATTTTTATACCCTTGGACCATTGAAAATGGTCAAAAAAGGGTATACTAACTTTGTGCAAATGTATGTAACAGGCAGAAGGAGGCGTCGGAGACCCCATAAAGTATATATATTCTTGCTCAGGATCAATAGCCGAGTCGATTGAGTCCGTCTGTCTGTCCGTCTGTCTGTCTGTCTGGATGAACGCGCCGATCTCAGCTATTACAAAAGCTACGGACACCAAATTTAGCATGAAGATTCCTGTATCCCATACGCAGATCAAGTTCTCTTCTTTTCCATGCACATGTCAATTACCGAAAATACATGTGCATAAATATATGCTAACACTCAACCAATAGGTGGCGTATATATGAATATGAAGAAAGCAAAGAAGTTGTCGATGACGTCAGAACTAAATTACTTGTGCATGAAAGAAAAGGATAAACGATGCGAGCGCGAAGCGCGAGCTGTTTCTCGACTCTTCTTTTTCATGCACATGTCAATTACCCAAAATACATGTGCATAAATGCAAACACTTATACATACTTAATTTGTGTTCACACATACATATGTAAAATTATATACAACCAATAGCGTGGTTGATCGGCATGCATGAATGCAGGTATTTACTAGATTTCTAATATAGACATATTATTATTATTATTTAATAATTTATATATTGACTTTTTATTAAATAAATATTATTTTAGATTTCACGATATATTATGAGCTATCATATCGATAGCTTTTAATATATATTAAACATATCGATATATATTTCATATGTTTTGCATATAAATTATATTAATATGTGTAAATTATATTATATCCCCACGTCTATTGAAACTATGTTTGAAAAAAATGTACTAACATTTCTTCTACTTTGTTTTTTTAATATATGTATATTTTCTTGTTAAAAAAAAAGCATATGGAAAAAGTGAAGCGCAACATAAAATCGTTTGACGGTGAAAAATATTCTGTTTGGAAATTTAGAATCAGAGCACTTCTCGCTGAACTATATGTTTTAAAAGTAATTGATGAGGAAGTTCCTGAGAAAATTACTGATAGTTGGATAAAAGCAGAGAGATGTGCAAAAAACATGTTGATAGAGCATTTAAGTGATTCGTTTTTGAATTTTGCAAAAGCCGACAACACGTCGCGACAAATTCTTAGGAATTTAGACGCCATTTATGAGCGCAAAAGTTTAGCGTCGCAATTAGCTGTTCGAAAGCGATTGCTGTCTCTCAAGCTGCATGGTGAAATAGCATTGCTAGGCCATTTTAATAGGTGTCACATTTGTTGTTGTCAATGCCATCTTCATATAATGGAGTAATAACCGCGATTGAGACCTTAGCTGAAGAGAATCTTACTCTAGCGTTTGTCAAGAATAGATTACTCGACCACGAAATAAAAATTAAAAACGACAGTAATGATACAAGCAGAAAAGTTATGACAGCAGAAATTTAACACAAGAGTAATACTAGAAATAGTTATTTTCATAATAATAAAAATAAAATTCGCAAACCATTTAAGGGAAAGGGCAAAATGAAATGTCATCACTGTAATAAAGAGGGACATTTTAAAAAAAGATTGTTTTGTATATAAACGAATAATGAATGATAAAAATAAAAATAAAGAAAATAATAAACAGGCACAAACAGCAACAGCACAGCCTGGCTTCTCGTTTATGATAAAAAGTGTTAATTTAAATTCTAAAAGCAAAAATAAAGTGAATTTTATTCTGGACTCTGGTGCCACTGACCACCTTATATATGATGAGATGCTATTTATCGACCACATTGATCTGGAATCTCCAATAAAGATTGCCGTTGCCAAGCAAGGAGAATTCATTTATGCAACGAAACGTGGAATTGTGAGGCTGCAGAATGAAAATCAAATCAGGCTTGAGGATGTTCTTTATTGCCGTGACGTTGCAAGCGTTTGCAAGAAGCTGGTATGACCGTTATAAAGAATGGAATGGTTATTGCTGAGAATTCAGGTATGTTCAATATGCCAATTTTTATACCCTTGGACCATTGAAAATGGTCAAAAAAGGGTATACTAACTTTGTGCAAATGTATGTAACAGGCAGAAGGAGGCGTCGGAGACCCCATAAAGTATATATATTCTTGCTCAGGATCAATAGCCGAGTCGATTGAGCCATGTCCGTCTGTCTGTCCGTCTGTCTGTCTGTCTGGATGAACGCGCCGATCTCAGCTATTACAAAATGCACATGTCAATTACCGAAAATACATGTGCATAAATATATGCTAACACTCAACCAATAGGTGGCGTATATATGAATATGAAGAAAGCAAAGAAGTTGTCGATGACGTCAGAACTAAATTACTTGTGCATGAAAGAAAAGGATAAACGATGCGAGCGCGAAGCGCGAGCTGTTTCTCGACTCTTCTTTTTCATGCACATGTCAATTACCCAAAATACATGTGCATAAATGCAAACACTTATACATACTTAATTTGTGTTCACACATACATATGTAAAATTATATACAACCAATAGCGTGGTTGATCGGCATGCATGAATGCAGGTATTTACTAGATTTCTAATATAGACATATTATTATTATTATTTAATAATTTATATATTGACTTTTTATTAAATAAATATTAATTTAGATTTCACGATATATTATGAGCTATCATATCGATAGCTTTTAATATATATTAAACATATCGATATATATTTCATATGTTTTGCATATAAATTATATTAATATGTGTAAATTATATTATATCCCCACGTCTATTGAAACTATGTTTGAAAAAAATGTACTAACATTTCTTCTACTTTGTTTTTTTAATATATGTATATTTTGTATGTATATTAGATTCTATAGATCATTATTATAAATTTAAGGTTTCGCGCACTTTTTAATTGCGGCGATAAATTATTGGCAACGTATCAAAATTGTTGCCAATATGTTATGTTAATTTGTAGTTTGCGATTGGCGTGTTCGGTGTCGTCGTCGATTGTCGATTATCATTTGTATTTTCGATATTAAATATAAAATAATATATAATTAATTCGCGTGTTCGTGATACATTTAACATTTAATGCAAATTAATATAAGTCGAGTATATAATAAGTAAATCCTCGTGTGTGATTGTTATGCGTTAACGGAACATTTTTTATGCGTGTGAATGATTGCGTGTGAATGATTCGTCGCCGTGTTCGACGAACTGATCATTCAACTAGAAATGCCGAACAACTTGCCAATACTTTGCGTCGATCGAGGCGCAGGCAATGTCCACAATTCAGGTCCAACGAAAGCGGACGAGATGCTGTTAGAAGGGCGATTCAGCGACAAAATCAGGAGACGCGAATTTTAGAAAGGGCAATAGATAGAAGTCATAGGATTGTTGAGCAGGCACGTAATACTAGTGCACGCCGCAGTGCTCGAATTCGAGCTCAACGTGAGGCCTTTGAAGCCCATAGGAATATGTCGCAAAGAGTGAGTCTATATAGGAGTATTTGCACCAATAGGATAGCAGAGAATAGGAGAAACGCGTCCCGCAATAGAGTGGACCGTGCGAATACCCTTCCAGATGATAGGATATCGCAGGTTAAAACTAGTTTAGATTGCCTAATAGCCAATTTTAATAAGACAGTCAAGCAGGGACCCGATCAGGTTTGCATATGTTGCAAAGGTTTGTGGTTTCCACATCAAGTGGACAAAATTTCGCGTGAGGTCATAGAGGAAAAGTGTAGTGAGGCAGATAGTGTTGATATTTTGTATCTTTCCTCTATGTTTCCATCCCATAATAATAGGTTTAGCTTTTGCAAAACCTGCAGCCGCAGTATTAAGTCAGGGAAAAAACCAAAGGCTTCTATTACAAATGGCCTAAATTTTCCGGAGCTTCCGGAAAACCTGAAAGGCTTGACGCCTCTAGAAGAAAGGCTGATTTCTCCCCGTCTTCCTTTTATGATCATAAAGTCTCTTGGATATGGACGTCAAATTGCCATCAAAGGAGCAGTGATCAATGTGCTAATTCCAGTTGCAAATGTTGTAACTTCCCTTCCCAGGGCATTTAATGAAGCCGAAGTAATCATCTTAAGCGTAGGATGGAGTATAACCATGATTTCATGGCTGAAACCATAAGGCCCTCAAAGATAGTTGATGCAATTCGGTATTTAGTGAACACAGAACTTTATAAGAAGCACCAGGTTACTATCAATGAGCAGTGGTTGTCTTCTTACTCAGCTGAGACTGTACCATTTGTTGCGTCAGCAGACGACAGGGACATTGTGTGTCAAATGTTAGAAAAGGCAGCACAACCTAATGAGCATAGAGTAGTAGAAGAAGAGGTAGAGTTGAATCCAGGAGGTCAAGAAACCTTCATGGAAAATGTCCCTGTTGAAAACATAGATATTCCTCGAATTGCTATAGCACCAGGAGAGGGTCAGCGACCTCTTGACATGATAACCGATTGTGATTCAGAGGAGCTGGCTTTTCCCACAATATTTGCAGGCATTAAAAGGAAATGTCAGGAAAGTTTTACAACTATAGTTAGATCAGAGCTTAGGAATTTTGATAGAAGAGGTTGTAGAACTGATAAATTATTTCATAACTTCAAAAAGTTAGAAATGATTAGCATTAGGAATAGCACATCAATTTGCTTACGTAAGCACTCTGCCACTCAAGGCATTTCGGCTGCTTATGTGCGTAATGATGAAACTTTAAATAGGAAATGTCAGGAAAGTTTTACAACTATAGTTAGATCAGAGCTTAGGAATTTTGATAGAAGAGGTTGTAGAACTGATAAATTATTTCATAACTTCAAAAAGTTAGAAATGATTAGCATTAGGAATAGCACATCAATTTGCTTACGTAAGCACTCTGCCACTCAAGGCATTTCGGCTGCTTATGTGCGTAATGATGAAACTTTAAATAGGTTAATACTTCATGATGATGGCTATAGGCTTTTAAAAGGTATTCGCACGTCTCCTGCTCATTGGAAGGACGAGAAAAAGAAAGTGATGGCTATGATTAGGCAGGTAGGGCTTCCAACTTTTTTTATAACATTTTCCGCAGCGGAAACTAGGTGGCCGGAGCTTTTAGTCTTGCTATGTAAAAATGTAGACAAGCTAGAAGTATCCGAAGAAGAAGCGTTAAATTTGGGGTTTAATGAGAAAGCTCGTCTCATTAGAGCAGACCCAGTGACCTGTGCCAGATATTTCGATTTTCGATATAGACAGGTTTTAAAACTGATGAAAAAGGAAGGCGGTGTCTTTGGTTGTCACCAGGTCATCAAGTTTTATTGGCGAGTGGAGTTTCAGCAAAGAGGCTCTCCACATATACATGGCATGTTCTGGCTGAAAGACGCCCCAAAGCTCGACCTAAAGAATGAGTCTACATTTATGCCTGTGAAGTCCTTTATTGATCAGTTTATTACTGCTGATTCTAGTTGCCCGGACGTTGCTCCATATTTGGAGTATCAACTCCATAGTCACGGGCACTCTTGCAGGCGAGAAATTAGGTCAAAACAAATTTGTAGATTTGGTATCCCATACCCTCCCATGCCTCAAACAGAAATTCTTCTCCCTTTAGAAGAAAATGCTCCAAATTTGGCCGAGCATCGTAGGAATTTCGAAAAAATTCAAAGTCTGCTCGACTTCCCATTTGATCGTGAAAGCGTAGAAAATTTTAACGATTTTAACAACTTTTTGTCCCACGATCAACTTAACCTTAGTTATGAGGGCTACATTAATGCTGTAAGATCAAGTATAAGAACAAGAATTCATTTATGCAACGAAACGTGGAATTGTGAGGCTGCAGAATGAAAATCAAATCAGGCTTGAGGATGTTCTTTATTGCCGTGACGTTGCAAGCGTTTGCAAGAAGCTGGTATGACCGTTATAAAGAATGGAATGGTTATTGCTGAGAATTCAGGTATGTTCAATATGCCAATTTTTATACCCTTGGACCATTGAAAATGGTCAAAAAAGGGTATACTAACTTTGTGCAAATGTATGTAACAGGCAGAAGGAGGCGTCGGAGACCCCATAAAGTATATATATTCTTGCTCAGGATCAATAGCCGAGTCGATTGAGCCATGTCCGTCTGTCTGTCTGTCTGGATGAACGCGCCGATCTCAGCTATTACAAAATGCACATGTCAATTACCGAAAATACATGTGCATAAATATATGCTAACACTCAACCAATAGGTGGCGTATATATGAATATGAAGAAAGCAAAGAAGTTGTCGATGACGTCAGAACTAAATTACTTGTGCATGAAAGAAAAGGATAAACGATGCGAGCGCGAAGCGCGAGCTGTTTCTCGACTCTTCTTTTTCATGCACATGTCAATTACCCAAAATACATGTGCATAAATGCAAACACTTATACATACTTAATTTGTGTTCACACATACATATGTAAAATTATATACAACCAATAGCGTGGTTGATCGGCATGCATGAATGCAGGTATTTACTAGATTTCTAATATAGACATATTATTATTATTATTTAATAATTTATATATTGACTTTTTATTAAATAAATATTAATTTAGATTTCACGATATATTATGAGCTATCATATCGATAGCTTTTAATATATATTAAACATATCGATATATATTTCATATGTTTTGCATATAAATTATATTAATATGTGTAAATTATATTATATCCCCACGTCTATTGAAACTATGTTTGAAAAAAATGTACTAACATTTCTTCTACTTTGTTTTTTTAATATATGTATATTTTGTATGTATATTAGATTCTATAGATCATTATTATAAATTTAAGGTTTCGCGCACTTTTTAATTGCGGCGATAAATTATTGGCAACGTATCAAAATTGTTGCCAATATGTTATGTTAATTTGTAGTTTGCGATTGGCGTGTTCGGTGTCGTCGTCGATTGTCGATTATCATTTGTATTTTCGATATTAAATATAAAATAATATATAATTAATTCGCGTGTTCGTGATACATTTAACATTTAATGCAAATTAATATAAGTCGAGTATATAATAAGTAAATCCTCGTGTGTGATTGTTATGCGTTAACGGAACATTTTTTATGCGTGTGAATGATTGCGTGTGAATGATTCGTCGCCGTGTTCGACGAACTGATCATTCAACTAGAAATGCCGAACAACTTGCCAATACTTTGCGTCGATCGAGGCGCAGGCAATGTCCACAATTCAGGTCCAACGAAAGCGGACGAGATGCTGTTAGAAGGGCGATTCAGCGACAAAATCAGGAGACGCGAATTTTAGAAAGGGCAATAGATAGAAGTCATAGGATTGTTGAGCAGGCACGTAATACTAGTGCACGCCGCAGTGCTCGAATTCGAGCTCAACGTGAGGCCTTTGAAGCCCATAGGAATATGTCGCAAAGAGTGAGTCTATATAGGAGTATTTGCACCAATAGGATAGCAGAGAATAGGAGAAACGCGTCCCGCAATAGAGTGGACCGTGCGAATACCCTTCCAGATGATAGGATATCGCAGGTTAAAACTAGTTTAGATTGCCTAATAGCCAATTTTAATAAGACAGTCAAGCAGGGACCCGATCAGGTTTGCATATGTTGCAAAGGTTTGTGGTTTCCACATCAAGTGGACAAAATTTCGCGTGAGGTCATAGAGGAAAAGTGTAGTGAGGCAGATAGTGTTGATATTTTGTATCTTTCCTCTATGTTTCCATCCCATAATAATAGGTTTAGCTTTTGCAAAACCTGCAGCCGCAGTATTAAGTCAGGGAAAAAACCAAAGGCTTCTATTACAAATGGCCTAAATTTTCCGGAGCTTCCGGAAAACCTGAAAGGCTTGACGCCTCTAGAAGAAAGGCTGATTTCTCCCCGTCTTCCTTTTATGATCATAAAGTCTCTTGGATATGGACGTCAAATTGCCATCAAAGGAGCAGTGATCAATGTGCTAATTCCAGTTGCAAATGTTGTAACTTCCCTTCCCAGGGCATTTAATGAAGCCGAAGTAATCATCTTAAGCGTAGGATGGAGTATAACCATGATTTCATGGCTGAAACCATAAGGCCCTCAAAGATAGTTGATGCAATTCGGTATTTAGTGAACACAGAACTTTATAAGAAGCACCAGGTTACTATCAATGAGCAGTGGTTGTCTTCTTACTCAGCTGAGACTGTACCATTTGTTGCGTCAGCAGACGACAGGGACATTGTGTGTCAAATGTTAGAAAAGGCAGCACAACCTAATGAGCATAGAGTAGTAGAAGAAGAGGTAGAGTTGAATCCAGGAGGTCAAGAAACCTTCATGGAAAATGTCCCTGTTGA
The DNA here is from genome assembly GCA_018904035.1 of Zaprionus ornatus. Taxonomy (NCBI): domain Eukaryota; kingdom Metazoa; phylum Arthropoda; class Insecta; order Diptera; family Drosophilidae; genus Zaprionus; species Zaprionus ornatus. Next base: position 213,677 of record JAEIFZ010000032.1, on the reverse strand, counting down.
AAACATAGATATTCCTCGAATTGCTATAGCACCAGGAGAGGGTCAGCGACCTCTTGACATGATAACCGATTGTGATTCAGAGGAGCTGGCTTTTCCCACAATATTTGCAGGCATTAAAAGGAAATGTCAGGAAAGTTTTACAACTATAGTTAGATCAGAGCTTAGGAATTTTGATAGAAGAGGTTGTAGAACTGATAAATTATTTCATAACTTCAAAAAGTTAGAAATGATTAGCATTAGGAATAGCACATCAATTTGCTTACGTAAGCACTCTGCCACTCAAGGCATTTCGGCTGCTTATGTGCGTAATGATGAAACTTTAAATAGGAAATGTCAGGAAAGTTTTACAACTATAGTTAGATCAGAGCTTAGGAATTTTGATAGAAGAGGTTGTAGAACTGATAAATTATTTCATAACTTCAAAAAGTTAGAAATGATTAGCATTAGGAATAGCACATCAATTTGCTTACGTAAGCACTCTGCCACTCAAGGCATTTCGGCTGCTTATGTGCGTAATGATGAAACTTTAAATAGGTTAATACTTCATGATGATGGCTATAGGCTTTTAAAAGGTATTCGCACGTCTCCTGCTCATTGGAAGGACGAGAAAAAGAAAGTGATGGCTATGATTAGGCAGGTAGGGCTTCCAACTTTTTTTATAACATTTTCCGCAGCGGAAACTAGGTGGCCGGAGCTTTTAGTCTTGCTATGTAAAAATGTAGACAAGCTAGAAGTATCCGAAGAAGAAGCGTTAAATTTGGGGTTTAATGAGAAAGCTCGTCTCATTAGAGCAGACCCAGTGACCTGTGCCAGATATTTCGATTTTCGATATAGACAGGTTTTAAAACTGATGAAAAAGGAAGGCGGTGTCTTTGGTTGTCACCAGGTCATCAAGTTTTATTGGCGAGTGGAGTTTCAGCAAAGAGGCTCTCCACATATACATGGCATGTTCTGGCTGAAAGACGCCCCAAAGCTCGACCTAAAGAATGAGTCTACATTTATGCCTGTGAAGTCCTTTATTGATCAGTTTATTACTGCTGATTCTAGTTGCCCGGACGTTGCTCCATATTTGGAGTATCAACTCCATAGTCACGGGCACTCTTGCAGGCGAGAAATTAGGTCAAAACAAATTTGTAGATTTGGTATCCCATACCCTCCCATGCCTCAAACAGAAATTCTTCTCCCTTTAGAAGAAAATGCTCCAAATTTGGCCGAGCATCGTAGGAATTTCGAAAAAATTCAAAGTCTGCTCGACTTCCCATTTGATCGTGAAAGCGTAGAAAATTTTAACGATTTTAACAACTTTTTGTCCCACGATCAACTTAACCTTAGTTATGAGGGCTACATTAATGCTGTAAGATCAAGTATAAAGAAACCAAAAGTTTTTTTGAAGCGATCTTTTGCAGCAATCAAGCTTAACGCTTATAACAGGCACCTTCTTTTGTTGCAGCGAGCAAATATGGATATTCAGTTTATTTTAGACCCCTATGCTTGCTGCAGCTACGTCGTTAATTATATTAACAAGTCTCAGAGAGGTATCTCAATGTTGATGCGTGAGGCAATCAATGAGATTAAAGACAATAACAATGTAACTATTAAGCAAAAGTTACAACATTTAGGTAACAAATTTATATTTGGCACTGAGATATCCGCTTTTTAAGCTACTGCAAATCAGAACGAGGAGCTCGCCAAGAAAATGCAGATGACTTTGACGATGATGTGCCTAGGGCTTCTGAATCAATAGTTTACGCTCTTCGCGATAATAGTGGCTTCATCAGAAAGAGGACCACTGCGTGCATAATTAGGTATAGGAGATTTAATGTCAATACAGAAACAAGTGACTATTTCAGAGAGCTAAAAATGCTTTACGCCCCATGGCGAGATGAGCATTTGGATTTAGTCACACATGAGTGTGAATTGTTCTGTAGGGAAAATTCGGAGTTAGTAGAGAACAATCGCAGAAAATATAATTTACTAGATGATAGGGAACTAGAAGATGCTCTGAGCCACTTAACAGAGGAAGCAGAAAATGAGAATAATCAAGTAGGAGAACAGGAAGTGGTAGATGATGGCTTCACAGTTTTAGGATTGCCTGAAATAGATCCACATCTAAATGTTTTAAATGTGGATGGAAATATTGATATGAATGATGAAGATAGTAATGTCCGTTTTATCAAGCTTCCAGCCTTAGTTTCTCAGGAAAGCTTAGCTAATATAGTTAGATCTCTTAATTTAAAGCAGAAGCTATATTTTACACATGCTTTGCATAATGCCAAAATCAATACAGTCTTTTATGAATTTGTTGGAGGCGGCGCCGGAGTCGGAAAGAGTCGACTTATATGAGCAATTTTTCAGTCATTATCCGTAATGTATAACAGTATACCAGGAGCTGATCCGACATCTGTTAAAATCGTATTATGTGCACCAACAGGAAAAGCAGCATTCGGAATTAGTGGTTCGACACTGCATTCCATGTTTTCACTTCCTGTTAATCAATCTCGCTCAGCACCTCTAAGGGCCTTAAGCCATGATTTAGTTAATAGCCTTCATTCAAGGTTAATCGATCTTAAATTAATTATTATTGATGAAATATCAATGGTTAGCTCTCTAATGTTTTCTTATTTAGATTCTCGTTTGAAGCAAATTTTCAAAAATACTTCTCCTTTTGGTGGTGTTTCTATCATCGTATTCGGTGATCTTAGACAGTTACAGCCCGTAGGAGGTAGTTGGATTTTCGATCCAAATACCACTGACCCTTACCATGAAATATTTGGTACGTATCTCTGGGACCTTTTTTTGTATTTTGAGCTCACAGAGATAATGCGTCAACGTGACGATCAGCTTTTCGCTTCTGCCTTAAATAATATGGCATCGGGTTGTATGACAGCCGATGATATTGTCCTTTTCCAATCTAGAATATGCGAACCATCGGCAGTGCCCGATGATGCAATTCATCTGTTTAGTAATAATAATGAGGTTGATTTATTTAATGTAACGAAACTTAACTCAATTGCTACTGAGCAATTTTTCTCTACTGCTGAAGATTTTATTAAGGCGGGCCATTTGGAACCAGCTATGAAACAAAGAATATTAGAAGAAGTGAAGGGTTTTAAAACTTCCGCTACACAGGGACTCTGTACGTCTCTTCTCCTAAAAAATACTGCCAAGTACATGATGACGGTCAATGTAGACACAGGCGATGGATTAGTAAACGGGGCATCAGGTGTGTTGATGCAAATAGATTTCAATACATCCAACACTCCCAACATTTTATGGATGAAATTTACAGAGGAAACTGTAGGAGAATCTGCGCGTTCGAAGTGTACACATCGTACAGATCCTTCATGGACTCCTATTCAGAAAATTGTTCGCAGTTTTCAATATTCAAATAACGCACAAATTAACATTGACCGTAGGCAGTTTCCAATTGTGCCTGCTGAAGGCATCACAATTCATAAGAGTCAGGGAGCTACGTATGGCAAAGTGGTAGTCCATGCTAATTCCAGAATGCAGCGTGCTGCATTATTCGTAGCTTGCAGTAGAGCAACTACTGCTTTAGGATTATTCATTATTGGGAATTTTGTTCCTCCTAAGTCTCCCCAAAATAATGATAAAGTGAAAGCCCAATTGAAGAAATTGCGGACTGAAAAACTACTGTGTACTCATTACGATTATTTAATTAACAGTTCTGCCCTTAACATTTTCTTCCATAATACTCAGAGCTTGAATTCCCATCTTGAAGATATTCGATCGGACAAGCTGATGCTTCAGTCATCAATATTATGTTTCGTGGAAACTTCCATAAGCAATGAAACTGTAGAAATACCTGAGTTCACTATTGTGGTTCAACTTGAATCAATTAGGCCTTTAACAGGCATCATAATTTATGTAAAGAACGAGCTAGTAGATAGAGTTTCCCATACCTTTAGCAGTAGTTTTTGAGTTCGGCATATTTAGGTTTGATGCCATAAGTTTTCTTATATTATATAAAAGTCCAGACTTTCCTCTGTCCACATTTAAAATAGAATTTGAGGAGATAATTCATCAATTTTCTCGTTTAGGTGATTTAGGGGATAGCTTGCTAGTTTTAAGAGATTTTAATTTGTGCCTCAAAACCTTTAACAGGTGTAAGAGTATTTATAATTTTTTGATTAGCAAAGGATTAAGGAGTTTGTTAGATTTGAAAACGTCCACTACCAATATGGATACACATATTGATTGGGCGTTTTCAAATATACTAGATAATGAAAAGATTAGTGCTAGGACTTTTGAGGTTTTGCATAGCCATCACAATGGGATATCTGTTAGTATTCAGGCATGAGTTTGTAATGTTTGGAATAGGTTAGAAATTAAGAAATCTAAATGACAGGATATATGTAAATATGTATGTAGGCATATTTTAATAATTTAAATTTAATTATCTAATAGTTAAGTATAACCATTGAATGGAAAATTGGTTTGATAATTATTATTATTTTTTTATTTTTATACCCTTGGACCTTGTTATCGATATTAACCAATTTAAAATTTATAAAGAAATACCGATATCTACTGCTCACACCGCTTTAGGGAATTGCGGCGATAAATTATTGGCAAAATATCGAAATTGAAGCAAGGTGGCAGCGCACTCCAGTATTATTATTAATTTATAGCTTGCAATTAGTATTATACAATTAAATACTTTTTATGGCAACATACGTCCAAGGGTATCCTACTGTCGTGTGCAACTTGACTGTTGCTCTTGTTTCTTATTAGAGATGGGCGTGCCTCTTCAATATGCACGATCGTTACAAGAGTTAGAGTGTGGGATACATCGTTTTCTTCATATATCGATAACTTCAATTTAAATACAAGATATTTAGACTTTAATTTAAATAATCTAACGAATTTTGGCGCAAACAGGTACCTATGCCTCTATTGCACTGACGCAGTGGAAACAGCAGAGCATATTCTTCTGCACTGCTCCAGGTTTGTCGAGGAGAAGGTGCAGCTAGAGTCGCTCGCTGGGGTACCTCTCAGCGCGAGAGGCTTGATTGCCGCTATGAAGGCGGACAAAGTCGTTTGGGATGGGGCACACGAGATCCTCGTCACCATGATGAAGCGTGTTCGTAAGAACGTGATAGCCAATTGAAATGATGGATGAGATGGCGCGTGGTGGCGGGGCAAGAATTCTACCATAGTACTTCGCTTATCGTAAAAGGCGACTAAAAAGTCAAGGAAGAAGCGTAATGCTGCTGAACATCGCATAAGAAGGTGGAGTGCGATTTGGCATCACATCCTGCTCACCGAAGAAATACTTTGACTGGCAGTCCCGGTGAGCATGATAAGGAGCGGAGGTTTTTGTTTAGTACGTAGCCATAATTCTCTAATTGGAGGGTTATGAATCGTGCATGCCATCTACGGACGGTAGATGGTATCTTTAGAAGATTTCATTTTTCTGCCACGCAACGAAGAATGACATGGTCTCAGCATAACATCCATTCGCTCCTTGTACACCGAATGCTTTACAATCGAATCATCAGCACCCGTGTCAACCAGGGACGTAACTTCAACACCACTTATTAAAATGATTTTGAACTGTTTGACATCCTTGCCAACTTGCACCAAATTCACTGACTGCGGGCAAATCGTTGAAATATGGCCAGTAGCACCACATTTGAAGCACTGCACTCCATAATAACAATATTTCTTCAGGTGTTAAGGTGATCCATAATTGAAGCACCGATCTATCGTCTTATTGTTGCTGTGATTTCTCTGGCTCTAATCTTTATAATCCAGTTCAAAATTTTCATACCGCTCTTTAAGTTCATCATAAATTTGACAAGCATACATTATAAACTTACATTCGTTTTTAGACCCTTGAAAATGGTCAAAAAAGGGTATACTAACTTTGTGCAAATGTATGTAACAGGCAGAAGGAGGCGTGGTAGTCCCCACAAAGTATATATATTATTGTTCATGATACTAGCCGAGTCGCTTGAGCCATGTCCTTCTGTCTGGATGAATGCGCCGATTTCAGCTATTACAAAAGCTAACGACACCAAATTTAGTATGAAGATTCCTGTATACCATAAGCAGATCAAGTTTATTTTCAATTTGGAATAATCCGCCTAGCGCTCCAGCAACCGACAATTTTGATTAGAATTACATTAACGTTCCTCTTTAGTATATATTTAGATGAATACTATATGAACTTATCCTCCGAATCGCAATCCTGAAAACACTGAAGTTATTATATAAACTATTTTAACCCTTTGACCAGCAAACAAGTTGTCGACGACGTTATAACTATAATACTTGAGCAGGAAAAGGACGAACATTGTGAACACGTAGCGCGAGCTGTTTCTCGACTCTTCTTTTCCATGCACATGTAAATTATATGAGTTTGATGTTCTCGCAATAACTAACGACAGTCCGACTTAACCGATCGACGTCTTTATTTTAAAAAACAAACCGATTTGTCTGTCTTTTACAACTTCTTTGGTTCTATCGATAGACGCCTGCAGCCATCAATCGTTGCAAATCTCCGTCCTGTCATAGGTCTCTTTAGTTTTGGGAACAAGAAAAAGTCACATGGGGCCAAATCCGCTGAATATGGTGGCAGAGGCATGATTGTGATGTTGTTTTTGGCAAAAAAATCTCTCACAAGCAAAGATGAGTGACCAGGGGCATTATCGTGATGCAAAAGCCATGAATTGTTTTTCCAAAATTCTAGACGTTTTCTTCGTATTGATTCTCGCAAATGGTGCATAACTTCAAGATAATACTGTTTATTGACCGTACGACCATATGGTAAGAACTCCTGATGCACCACGCCGTGGTAATCGAAGAAAACAGTAAGCAAAACTTTGAAATTTGATCGAACTTGGCATGTTGTTTTCGGTATTGGCTCACCTGGGATCTTCCATTGGGACGATTGGGCTTTGGTTTCGATATCATAGCCATATACCCATGATTCGTCACCAGTTATGACCCTCTTGAGTAAATCTGGGTCATCTTTGACGTCATTCAACAGCTCTTGAGCGATGCTCATGCGACGATTCTTTTGGTCAAAATTTAGCAAAAAATCGCCGAGTACGTAAAACACTTATAACCTTTACGCCTCTCACAACCAAACAAAAAATGCCATTCACTTGAATCATGGAACAGATGTTCGGGAAGAGTGTACCAACAGAAGAAATCAAAAAAATCGATAATCGAAAGTACATTGCCCGCGAAATTTGAAAAGTCACCTTACTTTCATAACTATATTACTTGTACAGGAAAGAAACGATTCGAGCGCGTAGCGTAAGCTGTTTCTCGACTCTAATTTTCCATGCACATGTCAAATCCCGAAAATACATGTGCATACGAGTATAGTACTATAATCCATGGCCTTATACAGTTAAAACATGACTGCAGCGTTCGACTCGTTCTGTCTTTTTCTTGTCTCTTTCCTGTCTTTTTCTTGTCTTTTTATTGATTTTTTCCTGTTTTTATCCTATCGTTTCACTGTATTTCCTCTCTCTTTCCTGTCTTTTTCCTATCCTCTTAGTTAGTACAATATATTAAGTTAGTATACACCTCTGTGAAATGGTAATTTTGTAGGCTTTATTTGTGGATCGTGAAGTATAAAGAAAACTTATAAAACAAAATTATTTGTTCTAGTACAAAGTGTGCTTCTTGCTCAGGTGTAGTTCAAAAAGTGTGTGTCTAGAACTACAATATTTATGTTATCGATACATGGCGATTAGACGATTAATCACAGTGGTTTTCTAACACTGCTACACTACATTTGTTTACAGTCGGCCTCTCCTGATAAATCTCTGCGTCTTCGTGACAGACCGGGCCTAATTTATCCTCTTTGTCGGAGCAGCATATAATTATAAATATTATTAATAATATTAAATATTATAAAAATATTATTAGAGATAAATTGTTATTATTAGAATATAAGCACATTGAATTGATAGAGTTAAGCTAGTTTAAGAGAAAGCATATCAATTGTTTAGTGTAAGTTTCTCTTATATTTGTACAAGCCGATCGGCAATTGCCGACGGCAAATTTGAGAGTGCGTGGCCAAGCTGTGGTCACCGCTCGAATTTAGTATTGAAAATTCTGTGAAGCCAGCAGCAATTAAAGTTGTATATTATAAATCGAACCACCGCGTCTGACATTTTTTGTTTTGTTAATAAATTATTGTAGTTCGCTAAAAACGCTTAGCGAATTTTTCATTGGCGCCCGAGCAGGGACTTCGGTGTGTTTCAGTGTTATAATTGTTGTTGACAATTTTAATTGTTGCCTGGCCTTCACAGTCGTTTGTACGTGCGGGAAAAAGAAAACTTTAAACAAAGTTTATCGTGTTAAATCGAGTGCGAGAAAAGTGCTGATCTTCTTCGTCGCCGCCACACCAGTGTTTGCTGCTACTGGACTAGGAATATCTGGACTGGGAATATTGCCGATGGATAAGTCAAATCGATCAATGTCTATTGAAACCCTAGACTGCCTTCAGGTATTTAGTGCCACAAATTGAGCGTGTGTTATTGAATAATATTGTTGCAAATCGATGCGTAAGCAGTTTAAAATTATTGAACAGCTCAATTTCTGGCACATACATATATAACTAACACTTGCATGCAAAGTATTCTTGTCTATATGTAGTTGTATGTATGTACATACATTATTAACGGCTATTAATACATAAATCGCCTAACAAGCCGCCCAAATATTCTGCGAACAGCAGACAACGGTACAACATTACACATATGTACATAGAATAACATAAAACATACATACATACATATATTGGTTTTTGGTATATACTAACAAGTAATATTCGTTTGCATTATTTTGATAAAACATAAATAAAACAAACAATACGGCAATATTTAATTACATTTTTATTTAAACATAATATTTCTGGTGGTTAAATTGTTTTTAATTGAGTGTGTTATTGTGCCAACGCAAAAATATCGCGATCTTTACATATTTACATATATTCGCGAATTTCGAACATCTGTTGATACATAAAGGTATACGCACATACATATTTGCGTTTGCACATACACACACGTCCGCTGAGCTCGGACCGTTCTTTGCTTGCGCTCTCAGTTTTTGTGTTGTTTCGCTTTCGATCTCGCTTGCATTCGGCGGCGCTTGCATTTTGTTACCCCGCACCCCGCAGATTTTACAGCTGTCTACAAACGTAGTGTCAGCGAACTTTTGATTTGATACTCTTTTTGCTTGTTTCGTTTGTTGGATATACATACCACTTAGAGTGCGTGTGTATATATTCTTTCGTTAGCATTGCTTACCCCGCACCCCGCATTTTACATTGCTGCCTACAAACGTAGTTACAGTAAACGTTTAGCTTGCCTTACTTTGGATCGCTTGGATCATTTTCGTTGTTTGCTCACACAACACATAGGTTGCGTGTGTGTGTGTATTAGGCAAGCTAGATTTACATAGTCGGCGTCGTTGCGAGGGTAGCTCACAAAGTTGTGAGATTATTTTTGTTGTTGAGTTATTGATATTTTCTTTTAAAGCAACATGTTTGAGTCTGAAAAGACTAGTGAAAAGCCACAAGTCAGCAAAACAGCTGCAAAATTATCGCTATGTTTGCAAAGATTTGATAAGGTTAGCGCTGACATCTCCCGTATGCAAACAGCAATTAAATCAAGGACCATTTCGTCTGATAAAACAGAGTTAGCGTGCCGTTTAGAACTTCTAGACGGTTACATCGAAAAGGCAATGGATTTACAGGCTGAGTTGGATAATTTAAACCCTCAGAATGATTCTAGAGGGCCGTTAGAAGATTTGTGTGTCATCACAAAGGCATTATATATAAATGCATCCAAGGCAACGCCAGAGCCAATAATTGAGCACAATTGCTCCATAGTTTCGAGCCAGCGATCCCAATTGCCGAAAATGCGTTTGCCCAGATTTGGTGGCAAACATTCGGAATACAAAAATTTTATCTGCCTGTTTGAAAGTTTGGTCGACAATGACAATTCCTTGTCAAACGTCGAGAAGTTCAACCATTTAGTTTCGTGTTTGTCCGATGAAGCATTGGGGGTAGTTAAGCCGTATCAATTAACGGATTGTAACTATCCAAAGGCCCTCGCTAGTCTCAAGGCAGTATATGACAACAAATGTCTTATATTCTTTGATACTGTTTCGCAATTGTTTGACATACCTAGCATGACAAAACCATCTGCATCGAGTTTGAGATCGATCATAGACACGGTGTCTGCTATTTATGCTTCGTTGTCGTCGTTAGGTAACGACAGAGACATTGCTAATGCAATGATAATTCATATGGTCATGGCAAAGGTAGACCATGGTACCAAGTCTCGTTTTGAAGAGCAGCTTGATTATGATACGCTGCCATCCTGGGAAGATTGTGCTAGACAACTGAATAAAAGATATCAGTATTTGTCAACCGAGGAGTCAACTCGTGACAAAACAAGGTCGCGAATTGACGCCAAGAAGCCCCATCAGGGTAAGTCGTCCTTTGCTATTTCTGATGGAGGGCGTCCATCAACGTCTGTGTGTGTTTTTTGCAAGTCAGAAACGCACAATATCTCTTCGTGTCCATCGTTTTCTGCAATTTCAGTTATGCAGCGTTTTGAATATGTCAAAGCACAAAAGTTGTGCCTAAATTGTTTGGTTGTTGGGCATACAGTCTCTAAGTGTAAGGCGCCAAAGTGTAGAGTTTGTTCAAGGCCTCACCATTCCTTGCTTCACAGGTATACTACTCCTGATCAAGGTGAGGTATCTACACATCAAGCAACTGTGGCAGACGTGCATTTGGGCCATGTGTCAAATAATGCACAAATTGTTCTCGCCACTGCTGTCGTTGATGTTAAAGACAGATTTGGTCAGTTGCATTCTGCACGAGCCTTGCTTGACAGTGGTTCCCAAATCAATTTGATATCAGAGAGTATGGCCCAGATGTTACGGCTCAAGCGGGAGCCAACATCTCTAGCTATTTCGATGGTTGGAGGTGCAACAATAGATAGCAAAAGCAAGATATGTGCTTCTATTCAGTCGCGCATAAATTCCCACAATTTTTCGGCTGACTGTTGGGTGTTGAAATCCATTTCAACAACACAGCCAGGACAGTCCATGAGTATTTCAAATTGGAAAATACCCAAAAATATAAAGCTGGCAGATCCAGAATTTTATAGGCCAGCTAAGGTGGACATTCTTTTGGGAGCAGAATTATTTTATGAATTGTTGTGCGTTGGGCAAATAAAACTGGGTTCTGAACTTCCAACAATGCAAAAAACGCTGCTAGGATGGATAGTAGCAGGCAAATATACTGGACAAGTGCCTAGGCATCAGTTCAGTGGGTGTTTAGTAGCCCAAACTAATTGTTCTCTCGACTCGTTAGTTAACCGTTTCTGGGAATTGGATCAATGTCCATTCGAGTCGAAGGCTGGTCGCCAAACAGCTGAACAACAAGCTTGTGAACTGTTCTTCAAGAAAACTGTAAAGTTATCTTCTGGTCGTTTCCAAGTGGATCTCCCTTTCAAGACCGATCCTAAAGTTCTTGGCTTGTCCTTTCAAACTGCTGAAAGGCGTTTTTTGCAACTTGAGCGTAAATTATCGAAGGATGCAGTTCTAAAAAGCATGTACCATGACTTCATGAAAGAATATTTGGATTTGGGACATATGTCCATTCTGAAGTCAACTCCTCTAGGACAGCATTATTATATTCCTCATCAATGCGTTCTTAGGCCTGAAAGTTCCTCCACCAAGCTTCGTGTAGTTTTCGACGCTTCTAGTAAGACGTCAACAGCTGTTTCTCTAAACGAAACACTGATGGTGGGGCCGACAATTCAGAGGGAGCTATATTCAACCCTGATTAACTTCCGGTTGAATAAGTATGCCGTAACTGCTGACATTTCAAAAATGTATAGGCAGATCAATATTTCTGAAAAAGACAGAAATTTCCAACTAATTTTGTGGAGAGAAAATACTTCACAAAATATTCAAGCATACCGACTTAATACAGTCACATATGGTACAGCTTCTGCACCCTTTCTGGCGATACGCTGCTTATTTGAGCTGGCCAACATGCACGCCCAATCACATCCTATTGGATCAGATGTGATTAAAACGTGTTTCTATGTTGACGATATGTTGGCAGGTGCAGATAGTGTTAAAGAACTTAACGCTATTTGCAATCAAGTTCAGACAATATTGGAATCAGGAGGTTTTCCACTTGCCAAGTGGGCAACCAACTGTAGTGATCTGTCGTTTAAAACAAAAGCTGGTGACGAAGTGACTCTGAAGATTGATGAGCAGAGTTCCGTCAAAACTCTTGGGATGCGCTGGGCACCTCAAGAGGATATATTTAAATATTATCTCGACGTGGACAGCTTTGTTTCGGATAGGCCAACGAAACGCAACATATTGTCTGCAGCGTCTCGTTTATTTGACCCTCTTGGGCTGCTATGTCCAATTGTTACCAAGGCCAAAATGTTGTTGCAGGAATTGTGGAGACTTAAAATAGATTGGGATGAAGCCATTCCAATGAGCCTTCACACGACATGGAATAGGTTCACCATGACGTTGCGCGAGTTACACAAAATTTGCATTCCTCGATACGTATGTCTTAATACGTATCAAAAGGTTCAAATACATGGCTTTGCTGATGCATCCAGTCATGCGTACGGTTGTTGCATCTACGTGCGAACGTGCAGCAACCGAGACGTTGGCACTACATTGCTCACTGCAAAGTCTAGGGTAGCCCCACTAAACGTGAAGACAATACCCCGATTAGAATTATGCGCAGCACTTTTGTTGGTTAAGCTGTGGCACCAAATTGCGACAACTCTAACCAAATTTAACATTGAAAGTTTGAATTTCTGGTCAGATTCACATGTTGTGTTATACTGGCTTAAACGCGATTCTTGTACATTGGGCACATTTGTGGCAAATAGAGTTGCAGAAATTCAGGAGTTGTCGAAGTGTATTGTGTGGCGTCATGTTCCAACAGATGCTAATCCGGCGGATTTAGTATCGAGAGGAACCGATATAGATGAGAGTGCTAGCTCGTTATGGTTTGATGGGCCAAGTTTCTTGAAGTTGGAGGAAGACCAATGGCCTCAGCTTCACCAGATTGAGATAGCGTCGGAAATCAAAACTTCAGAAGATAAAAAATGTACTGTTGTATGTACATTAGCAGAAGTTGAGCCAAATTGTTTTATAGAACTCATAAATCGTCGCTCCAGCTTTCCTAAAGTAATTCGCATAATGGCTTATGTGCTTCGATTTTGTCACAAGGGACTCAGGACAGATTCGCTCGTGGTGTCGGCATCAGAAAGAAATATTTCATTTCTAAAACTGATCGCCATAGTGCAACGCACCTCGTTCGAGAGCGAATTCAAATTACTGAAAAAATCAGCAGTTCTAGCACCAATGTTGCAGTCATTGAATCCATTTATTGAAAAATTTGAGAAAAATGGAATACAATTTGAGCTCATTAGAGTAGGAGGACGTTTGTTACACGGACCTCTCTCTTACGACGCTAAGTTTCCGTTTCTAATGACAAAGAGTTCAGAATTTACTCAACTTTTTGTCAGATATTTACACCGTAGGCACTACCACGCTGGTCCAAAAGTTCTAGTTGGGCTTTTGAGGCAGCAAATTTGGGTGTTAAATGCTCGAAGTTTATGCACTGCAGTTGTGCGAAATTGCATACACTGTTTTCGGTATAAACCAAAATTGTTGGGGCAAATAATGGGACATTTGCCTGCTGATCGCCTTCGAGAAGGTCGGCCATTTAGAGTATGTGGAGTAGACTTCTGTGGGCCGTTCTATGTCAGCTATAGGATAAGGGGTAGACCACCTGTGAAAATGTATGTTGCCGTTTTTGTTTGTTTTGCCTCAAAAGCAGTCCATTTAGAACTTGTAACCGACTTGTCAACTGATGCTTTTTTGAATGTCTTTAAAAGATTGATTGGGAGACGCGGACTGCCGGAGACGATGGTCAGCGATAACGCGACGAACTTCGTGGAAGCGAGCAACGTGCTGAAGGAGCTGCAGACGGCGTTCAACAGCAGCAAGGAGGCTCTGACGGTCTACGCAGCGGAGAGAGGGGTACAGTGGAAATTTATCCACCCCCCCGCGCCACGCACTTCGGAGGACTTTGGGAAGCCGCGGTGAAGTCCGCCAAACACAGGCTTCTGAGAGGAGCGAGCAACGCCAACTTAAGACAGGACAAGCTGAGCACGCACCTGGTAGACGTAGAGGCGCTGCTCAACTCCAGGCCGTTGCTCGTCGACAGCAGCGATCCCAGCGATGGAGAGGTGCTGACGCCAGGCCACCTGCTTATCGGACAGCCTTTGTTAGCGCTGCCGTCAGAGTGCGAGCCAGACGAGACCAGCAAGAAGCCAGGACCCGGATATTTGAAGCGGTGGCAACAATTGTCGGTGCTCAAACGGCACTTTTGGCACAGGTGGTCCAAGGACTACCTGCACAGTCTCCAGCAGCGAGCGCAATGGGCCAAAGGCGAGGCCAACCTCGAGGAAGGGGCGGTCGTGCTAGTGCACGACGACAACACACCCCCTCAGCAATGGATAATAGGGCGCGTAACGCGCACAATTCAAGGGGAGGACGGCAAGGTCCGAGTGGCAGAGCTAAGGACGGCAACAGGCACTACTAAGCGCCCAATACATAAGCTTGCTCGACTGCCATTGGTAGAAGACCGGAGCTCGTCAACGGGGCCGGAATGTCGGAGCAGCATATAATTATAAATATTATTAATAATATTAAATATTATATAAATATTATTAGAGTTAAATTGTTATTATTATAATATAAGCACATTGAATTGATAGAGTTAAGCTAGTTTAAGAGAAAGCATATGAATTGTTTAGTGTAAGTTTCTCTTATATTTGTATAAGCCGATCGGCAATTGCCGACGGCAAATTTGAGAGTGCGTGGCCAAGCTGTGGTCACCGCTCGAATTTAGTATTGAAAATTCTGTGAAGCCAGCAGCAATTAAAGTTGTATATTACAAATCGAACCACCGCGTCTGACATTTTTTGTTTTGTTATTAAATTATTGTAGTTCGCTAAAAACGCTTAGCGAATTTTTCACTCTTCATTGCTCTCTCCGGGTGGGTCATCTGGAGGTAGTTCGCACCAGCATTTCGTTATTTGGGTAGAATGGGTTATTTTTTTTTTTTTTTTTTTTTTTTTTTTTTTTTTTTTTTTTTTTAATTTTTTTTTTTTTTTTTTTTTTTTTTTTTTAAAAAATTATTAAAAATAAATTTGACATACCACTGTATAATACTTTTGTTTTTTTTTTTTTTTTTTTATTTTATAATTTTATAAATTATATTTTTTTATTTATAATAATAAAATAAAATTTTTTTGGGTGCCCCTTTTTTTTTTTTTTATTTTTTTTTAAAATTATTTAATATTTTTAAATATTTATAAAAATTTAAAATTAATAAAAAAAAAAAAAAAAAATAATAATAAAAAAAAATTTTTCATTTAAATGATTAATTTAAATAATAAATAAATAAATTTAAATTAATAAAAAATGCCTACATACATATTTACATATATCCTGTCATTTAGATTTCTTAATTTCTAACCTATTCCAAACATTACAAACTCATGCCTGAATACTAACAGATATCCCATTGTGATGGCTATGCAAAACCTCAAAAGTCCTAGCACTAAAATTTTCATTATCTAGTATATTTGAAAACGCCCAATCAATATGTGTATCCATATTGGTAGTGGACGTTTTCAAATCTAACAAACTCCTTAATCCTTTGCTAATCAAAAAATTATAAATACTCTTACACCTGTTAAAGGTTTTGAGGCACAAATTAAAATCTCCTAAAACTAGCAAGCTATCCCCTAAATCACCTAAACGAGAAAATTGATGAATTATCTCCTCAAATTCTATTTTAAATGTGGACAGAGGAAAGTCTGGACTTTTATATAATACGACGGTCGTTTGATAAGTCCGTGACTTTTTGAATAAAATATATTTTTTTCGTCAAAGAAGCGTTTTATTTCTCAACATAATCTCCTTTTAGCTCTATACATTTAGTCCAGCGTTTTTCCAATTTTTTTATTCCTTCCAAATAATAGGTTTTCTCAAGGCCCTCAAAATAGTCGTTTGTTTCTGTGATGACCTCTTCATTTGACCCGAATCTCTTACCGCCGAGCCATTTCTTCATGTTTGGAAACAAAAAATAGTCACAGGGGGCTAAATCTGGAGAATATGCTGGATGGGGTAGCAGTTCGTAGCCCAATTTATGAAATTTTGCCATGCTGACTACACACGTGTGCACCCGTGCATTGTCCTGATGGAACAGCACTTTTTTTTCGCCAAATGCGGTCGTTTCTGCTTCAAATCAATATCGAATCTGTCCAAAAGCTCTGAATAATATTCGCCGGTGATCGTTTTACCCTTTTCAAGGTAATCGATGTGAATGATACCTTGTGCATCCCAAAAAACTGTGGCCATGACCTTGTTGGCCGACAGACCCACCTTGGCCTTCTTTGGTGCACGTTCACCCGGAGAAACCCACTGTCTTGATTGTTCTTTGGTCTCTGGTGTGGTGTGGTGGATCCATGTTTCGTCTACGGTAACGAAACGGCGCAAAAATTCGTTTGGATTGCTGTTGAACATCGCCAAACACTCCTTTGAAATGGTCACACGGTTGCGCTTATGGTCGTGTGTGAGCAATCGCGGCACCCATCGCGCGGAAAGCTTTTTCATGTCCAAATATTCATGTAAAATGTGATGTACCCGTTCAGTTGAGATGCCTACAGCCTCAGCTACCTCACGCACTTTCATTCTCCGATCATCCAATATCATTCCATGGATTTTGTCGACGATTTCTGGCATGACGACCTCTTTTGGGCGACCTGAACGTTCGGCATCACTTGTACTGGTACGACCACAACGGAACTCAGTAAACCATTTCTTAACCATTGAAATTGATGGTGCAGAGTCCCCATAATATTTATCAAGTCTTTCCTTGGTTTCGGTGATGGATTTTTTACGCAAAAAATAATGCTTAATTAGCACACGAAATTCACTTTTTTCCATTTTCGTTAAAATTCACGAGATCGTCTGCTTTCAATGCCTATAAAACGCAAACTAAGAAACGCAGCTTTCTCAAAATTTTATAGTCAGCTGTTAATCGATAACTGCTGACAGGAGCAGTGTTGTATTTAGAGCAGGTGCGCGGCAAATACAAAAAGTCACGGACTTATCAAACGACCCTCGTATAAGAAAACTTATGGCATCAAACCTAAATATGCCGAACTCAAAAACTACTGAGCCAAAAGTTTTTCTACTGCTAAAGGTATGGGAAACTCTATCTACTAGCTCGTTCTTTACATAAATTATGATGCCTGTTAAAGGCCTAATTGATTCAAGTTGAACCACAATAGTGAACCCAGGTATTTCTACAGTTTCATTGCTTATGGAAGTTTCCACGAAACATAATATTGATGACTGAAGCATCAGCTTGTCCGATCGAATATCTTCAAGATGGGAATTCAAGCTCTGAGTATTATGGAAGAAAATGTTAAGGGCAGAACTGTTAATTAAATAATCGTAATGAGTACACAGTAGTTTTTCAGTCCGCAATTTCTTCAATTGGGCTTTCACTTTATCATTATTTTGGGGAGACTTAGGAGGAACAAAATTCCCAATAATGAATAATCCTAAAGCAGTAGTTACTCTACTGCAAGCTACGTATAATGCAGCACGCTGCATTCTGGAATTAGCATGGACTACCACTTTGCCATACGTAGCTCCCTGACTCTTATGAATTGTGATGCCTTCAGCAGGCACAATTGGAAACTGCCTACGGTCAATGTTAATTTGTGCGTTATTTGAATATTGAAAACTGCAAACAATTTTCTGAATAGGAGTCCATGAAGGATCTGTACGATGTGTACACTTCGAACGCGCAGATTCTCCTACAGTTTCCTCTGTAAATTTCATCCATAAAATGTTGGAAGTGTTGGATGTATTGAAATCTATTTGCATCAACACACCTGATGCCCCGTTTACTAATCCATCGCCTGTGTCTACATTGACCGTCATCATGTACTTGGCAGTATTTTTTAGGAGAAGAGACGTACAGAGTCCCTGTGTAGCGGAAGTTTTAAAACCCTTCACTTCTTCTAATATTCTTTGTTTCCTAGCTGGTTCCAAATGGCCCGCCTTAATAAAATCTTCAGCAGTAGAGAAAAATTGATCAGTAGCAATTGAGTTAAGTTTCGTTACATTAAATAAATCAACCTCATTATTATTACTAAACAGATGAATTGCATCATCGGGCACTGCCGATGGTTCGCATATTCTAGATTGGAAAAGGACAATATCATCGGCTGTCATACAACCCGATGCCATATTATTTAAGGCAGAAGCGAAAAGCATTATCTCTGTGAGCTCAAAATACAAAAAAAGGTCCCAGAGATACGTACCAAATATTTCATGGTAAGGGTCAGTGGTATTTGGATCGAAAATCCAACTACCTCCTACGGGCTGTAACTGTCTAAGATCACCGAATACGATGATAGAAACACCACCAAAAGGAGAAGTATTTTTGAAAATTTGTTTCAAACGAGAATCTAAATAAGAAAACATTAGAGAGCTAACCATTGATATTTCATCAATAATAATTAATTTAAGATCGATTAACCTTGAATGAAGGCTATTAACTAAATCATGGCTTAAGGCCCTTAGAGGTGCTGAGCGAGATTGATTAACAGGAAGTGAAAACATGGAATGCAGTGTCGAACCACTAATTCCGAATGCTGCTTTTCCTGTTGGTGCACATAATACGATTTTAACAGATGTCGGATCAGCTCCTGGTATACTGTTATACATTACGGATAATGACTGAAAAATTGCTGATATAAGTCGACTCTTTCCGACTCCGGCGCCGCTTCCAACAAATTCATAAAAGACTGTATTGATTTTAAGAGATCTAACTATATTAGCTAAGCTTTCCTGAGAAACTAAGGCTGGAAGCTTGATAAAACGGACATTACTATCTTCATCATTCATATCAATATTTCCATCCACATTTAAAACATTTAGATGTGGATCTATTTCAGGCAATCCTAAAACTGTGAAGCCATCATCTACCACTTCCTGTTCTCCTACTTGATTATTCTCATTTTCTGCTTCCTCTGTTAAGTGGCTCAGAGCATCTTCTAGTTCCCTATCATCTAGTAAATTATATTTTCTGCGATTGTTCTCTACTAACTCCGAATTTTCCCTACAGAACAATTCACAGTCATGTGTGACTAAATCCAAATGCTCATCTCGTCATGGGGCGTAAAGCATTTTAGCTCTCTGAAATAATCACTTGTTTTTGTATTGACATTAAATCTCCTATACCTAATTATACACGCAGTGAGCCTCTTTCTGATGAAGCCACTATTATCGCGAAGAGCGTAAACTATTGATTCAGAAGCCCTAGGCACATCATCGTCAAAGTCATCTGCATTTTCTTGACGAGCTCCTCGTTCTGATTTGCAGTAGCTATAAAAAGCGGATATCTCAGTGCCAAATATAAATTTGTTACCTAAATGTTGTAACTTTTGCTTAATAGTTACATTGTTATTGTCTTTAATCTCATTGATTGCCTCACGCATCAACATTGAGATACCTCTCTGAGACTTGTTAATATAATTAACGACGTAGCTGCAGCAAGCATAGGGGTCTAAAATAAACTGAATATCCATATTTGCTCGCTGCAACAAAAGGAGGTGCTTGTTATAAGCGTTAAGCTTGATTGCTGCAAAAGATCGTGTTGGAATAAATGTGTATGCCTCGATATGTAATGTTAATTAGCATAAGATTAAATCGGCTGTTATCAAATACTTAACGTAATGTTAAATTAACATAATTACTTCTCTTGCTCAAAATATGTACAACGGAATGGAAGTGCACGAAGCACAAACTAAATTAAATAAATAAACATTAAAACTAAAATAAAGAAATCCACTTTATTATTAACATGGTAGCAGAGCAAGGTTGAAAATCCAAAGTCTCTTAACTAAATCCAAGTTCGAGAAAAATAAATGGTGTTCAAGTGAAGCGACAAAAGGAACAAGTGTATAAGACATTGAAAAGAGAAATACAATATTAAAAGTGTGAACTATTAAAAAATACAAATACGCAAACAAGACTATTGAAAAATAATAAACAAATAAACGGAAAAACATTAAAAACATAGACTAAAAGGGTTTGATGGCAACAGATTAAAATCCAAAATCCACGTGCACGCTTTGATAAAAGAAAAGTGTAAAAAAAAAAAAGTGTGACTCTATATAAAAATGAGCAAAAAATGAACGAAACAGAAAGAGACATAAAAGAAGTGTACAAACAGATTAATAGTGAAGCCGGAAAAAAGAGTGCAAACGCAAAAATTGAAGACATTGTTATGCCCATATTCGATGGGGTAAATTTTGGAAGCTGGAAGTTCAGATTAATGACAATACTAGAATACAAAGAGTGCAAAGAACCAGCAGTGCGAACAAGAACAACGGAAGATAATGTAACAACATGGATGAAAACTGACTTGAAAGCAAAAACAATTTTAATCAGTACAATATCAGACAAACAGTTAGAATATGTTAGTGAGTGCCAAACGACATTACAAATTATGAACAAGCTAAACGAAATGTATTCGGTAAAATCAACAGCCCTGCAAATACTGTGCAGAGGAAAAATCGACGAAATCAAACTAAAAGACTATGAAACAGTGGAAGAATTTTTTATTGAATTCGAGAAAGCAGTGAATAAATTTAAATACGCTGGAGGCACCATAGACGAAAACGAAAAAATGCGGTATCTGTTAAATGCGCTAGCAACAAGCTACAGTTACATTGGAGACTTCTTAGACGTGATTCCGGAAGCTCAACGAACGGTAGAGTACGTAAAATCAAAAGTGAAAGAAAAAAGCTATAACAGAGGTCCAGGGGACAGACAAAATAACGTAAGCACATTTAACACCAAAACTAAAAAAGAATGCTATGTGTGTGGCAAAACAGGTCATATCCAGAGGGACTGCTGGCATGCTGAGCAAAATGCGAGAGGCGAAAACAGACAACAACAACAAGACAACAGGCGGCGATATCAGAATACGAATCAAAGAGGCGGTCGAGGCAGAGGTCAACGTCATGGAAGTGGTCGAGGACGTGGAATTGGACGTGGACATTACTCAGGAGACGGGAACCAAGGAAGACAACAAGAAAACAGCGACGGCGTACAGTCATGGACAATTAGAATGATAAGAAACGAAAAAATAATAAAATGTAATAACAGCGAAAGTAGTAACGAAACTACAGTAAACTGGTTATTAGATAGTGGATGCACTGATCACATCATAAACGATTGTAGACTTTTTAAGAACTTTGTAAATTTAAAAAATCCGATTGATGTTAAAGTAGCCGATGGCAAACAATTGCAAGCGACAAAGATTGGAAATGTAGAAACATATTTTAGAACATACAACAATGAAAATTTGATCAATATTAAAAACGTATATTTTGTAAAAGGCATAAAACAAAATTTGCTGAGCATATCAAAGATAACTGAAAATAAATGTACAGTCGTAGCCAGAAATAATGATACAAAAATCTACAACGAAAAAGAGAATTGTTGACAGTTGCAAATAAAATTGATAGTTTATATAACGTAAAAAGCTTCATGCTAAAAAATAAAACAAATGAAATATACACAAATGTAACAAAATTAACTGAAAAGGAAAAATGGCACAGGGCACTAGGCCACGTAAATTTTCAATATTTGAATAGAATTATTAAGAGTAAAATGCTAGATGGTCTGCCTGATAAAATCGAGAATACCGAAATGAAATGCGCGAATTGTATACAAAGTAAAATGTCAAACGAACCATTCGAGAACAATAGAAAGAAAACTAAAGAAACATTAGAGTTAATACATACAGACTTAAACGGACCACACAGCACAACAGGTTATTGTGGGGAAAAATATTTTTTGACATTTGTTGACGACTTTAGTAAATGCGCGAGAATTTATTGTATTAGAAATAAATCTGAAACTGCGAGCTGCTTAAAAGAATATGTAAATTATGTTGAGAATCAGTTCAGTAAGAAAGTAAAACAAATACAATGCGATAACGGTAAAGAATATATGAATAGAGAAATATCAAACTTTGTAAAATATAAGGGAATTCAGTTAACTACATGTCCACCGTATGTACATGAATTAAACGGCGTAGCAGAAAGATACAATAGATCGGCAATGGATATTGGTAGGTGCTTGATGAGAGAGGCAAACATTCATAGGCGATATTGGCCAGAAGTTATGAACACAGTAGCTTATTTAAAAAATCGAACAATCGCAAACACTGCAGTTAATAAAAGCCCATACGAAATATTTTTCGGCATAAAACCAAATGTAGAAAATTTAAAAATATACGGAAGTAGAGTTTTTGTTAGAGTTCCGGTAGTACGCAGAAAGAGCAAATGGGATAACAAATCGGAATTAGGAGTTTTAGTCGGATATAATACAAACGGATATAGAGTTTTACTAAACAATAGAGTAATAAACGCAAGACATGTTCAAGTTGTAGAAGAGAAAACAAAATTAATTTGCCTAGAGAAAAACAAACAGAATGATAATGAAAGTCAAATAAATGAAAATGAAGAAGATTATGAAGATAACGCTAAGACACACGAACTAAATGACATGGACGAAGTTAATTCAAAAACTAGCGATGAAAGCGAGAGTGAGGAGAACAAAGAACATTTAGCAGTGCAGAGAACATCAAATAGAAAGAAACGCCCAGTAAATCTATACGGTAACCCAGTAACTCATTTTATTTATATCAATTATGTAAATGCAATTGTACCAAACACTTATGAAGAGGCGATGAATAGCAATGAAAAAATAGAATGGCTCAAAGCAATGAACACAGAAATGCAATGCTTAAATAAAAATAATACGTGGCAAATTGTAGAAAAACCGATAAACAAAAAGATTATAGATGTTAAATGGGTGTACAAAAAGCAAAGTGATGGGACTTACAAAGCTAGACTAGTAGTAAGAGGTTTCCAACAAAGAGAACGACTAGAAAACGTATATTCACCAGTAGGAAAAATGCAAACATTAAAAGTATTACTATCATATTGTTGTAAAAATGGTCTGTTTATAAATCAGATGGATGTCGAAACAGCTTTTTTAAATGGCTATGTAAAATCAGAAGTTTATGTAAATGAACCGAAGGGTTACGAAACAGGAGAAAACAAAGTTTATAAATTGATTAAGGCATTATATGGATTGAGAGAAAGCCCAAGAGCATGGTACGAATGTTTACATAAATATCTCGACAAATTAAATTTTAAGAGAAGCAATTACGATTATTGTTTATATGTAAAAAGAGCGGATAAAGATGAAGTATATATCTTAGTATTCGTAGATGACATCCAGATATGCAGTAAGAACAAAACAAAAATAACAGAAATAAAAGACAGTTTAATGAACAAATTTACAATGAAAGATTTAGAAAAATCGGCAGTTATATTGGAATAGAAATTAATTATAGTACTGAAAGTAAGAAAATGACGTTAAATCAAAAAAGATATATTGAATCACTAGCAATGAAGTATGATCTCGAAAATGCTAAACTGTACGAAACTCCAATGGAAACAAACTTATTATTAATTAGATCAAGCAACTGAATGTGATGAAAAAATTAAATACAGAAACTTGATAGGTGAATTATTATATATAAGCGCAGGTACAAGACCAGATATATCATATTCCGTAAATTATCTAAGCAGATATCAAAGTTGTTATAATTCAACACACTATAAATACGCGTTAAGAGTATTAAAATATTTATATAAGACAAGAGATTTGAATTTAACTTTTAAAGAGAATAAAAATAATGAAATACTAGATTGTATGGTAGACTCAGATTATGCAGAAGATAATGTTGATAGAAAATCCACAACGGGATTTATAATAAGAATGTATGGAAATATAATATATTGGAAAACTCACAAACAACACACTGTAACAAAATGCTCAACGTTTGCAGAGTACATTGCCCTGTCGGAAGCAGTAACAGAAATATTATTTGTCAAAAACATGCTATGTGAAATATTTAATATTAATAACGAAAAAGCGATAAAGATTTATGAAGATAATTCAGGCGCAGTAGCGATTGCGAATTTGGTAATTTTACAAAAAATTCGAAGCACATTGAAGTGCAGTATCACTATGTAAACGAAAATTATGAAAAAGGTATTATAGACATTGTAAAGATTGAATCTAGACTTAATATAGCAGACATGTTAACCAAAGCGTTAGACAAACAAAAATTTATAAGAAATAGAAATGCTGTAAAGTTAAAGTAATGAAAGATAAAACGAAGACAACAAATTTAAGAGGCGTGTTGGAATAAATGTGTATGCCTCGATATGTAATGTTAATTAGCATAAGATTAAATCGGCTGTTATCAAATACTTAACGTAATGTTAAATTAACATAATTACTTCTCTTGCTCAAAATATGTACAACGGAATGGAAGTGCACGAAGCACAAACTAAATTAAATAAATAAACATTAAAACTAAAATAAAGAAATCCACTTTATTATTAACAGATCGCTTCAAAAAAACTTTTGGTTTCTTTATACTTGATCTTACAGCATTAATGTAGCCCTCATAACTAAGGTTAAGTTGATCGTGGGACAAAAAGTTGTTAAAATCGTTAAAATTTTCTACGCTTTCACGATCAAATGGGAAGTCGAGCAGACTTTGAATTTTTTCGAAATTCCTACGATGCTCGGCCAAATTTGGAGCATTTTCTTCTAAAGGGAGAAGAATTTCTGTTTGAGGCATGGGAGGGTATGGGATACCAAATCTACAAATTTGTTTTGACCTAATTTCTCGCCTGCAAGAGTGCCCGTGACTATGGAGTTGATACTCCAAATATGGAGCAACGTCCGGGCAACTAGAATCAGCAGTAATAAACTGATCAATAAAGGACTTCACAGGCATAAATGTAGACTCATTCTTTAGGTCGAGCTTTGGGGCGTCTTTCAGCCAGAACATGCCATGTATATGTGGAGAGCCTCTTTGCTGAAACTCCACTCGCCAATAAAACTTGATGACCTGGTGACAACCAAAGACACCGCCTTCCTTTTTCATCAGTTTTAAAACCTGTCTATATCGAAATATCTGGCACAGGTCACTGGGTCTGCTCTAATGAGACGAGCTTTCTCATTAAACCCCAAATTTAACGCTTCTTCTTCGGATACTTCTAGCTTGTCTACATTTTTACATAGCAAGACTAAAAGCTCCGGCCACCTAGTTTCCGCTGCGGAAAATGTTATAAAAAAAGTTGGAAGCCCTACCTGCCTAATCATAGCCATCACTTTCTTTTTCTCGTCCTCCCAATGAGCAGGAGACGTGCGAATACCTTTTAAAAGCCTATAGCCATCATCATGAAGTATTAACCTATTTAAAGTTTCATCATTACGCACATAAGCAGCCGAAATGCCTTGAGAGGCAGAGTGCTTACGTAAGCAAATTGATGTGCTATTCCTAATGCTAATCATTTCTAACTTTTTGAAGTTATGAAATAATTTATCAGTTCTACAACCTCTTCTATCAAAATTCCTAAGCTCTGATCTAACTATAGTTGTAAAACTTTCCTGACATTTCCTTTTAATGCCTGCAAATATTGTGGGAAAAGCCAGCTCCTCTGAATCACAATCGGTTATCATGTCAAGAGGTCGCTGACCCTCTCCTGGTGCTATAGCAATTCGAGGAATATCTATGTTTTCAACAGGGACATTTTCCATGAAGGTTTCTTGACCTCCTGGATTCAACTCTACCTCTTCTTCTACTACTCTATGCTCATTAGGTTGTGCTGCCTTTTCTAACATTTGACACACAATGTCCCTGTCGTCTGCTGACGCAACAAATGGTACAGTCTCAGCTGAGTAAGAAGACAACCACTGCTCATTGATAGTAACCTGGTGCTTCTTATAAAGTTCTGTGTTCACTAAATACCGAATTGCATCAACTATCTTTGAGGGCCTTATGGTTTCAGCCATGAAATCATTGTTATACTCCATCCTACGCTTAAGATGAATCTGAACTACTTCGGCTTCATTAAATGCCCTGGGAAGGGAAGTTACAACATTTGCAACTGGAATTGGCACATTGATCACTGCTCCTTTAATGACACTTTGACGTCCATATCCAAGAGACTTTATGATCATAAAAGGAAGACGGGGAGAAATCAGCCTTTCTTCTAGAGTCGTCAAGCCTTTCAGGCATTCCGGAAGCTCCGGAAAATTTAGGCCATTTGTAATAGAAGCCTTTGGTTTTTTCCCTGACTTAATACTGCGGCTGCAGGTTTTGCAAAAGCTAAACCTATTATTATGGGATGGAAACATAGAGGAAAGATACAAAATATCAACACTACCTGCCTAATTACACTTTTCCTCTATGACCTCACGCGAAATTTTGTCCACTTGATGTGGAAACCACAAACCTTTGCAACATATGCAAACCTGATCGGGTCCCTGCTTGACTGTCTTATTAAAATTGGCTATTAGGCAATCTAAACTAGTTTTAACCTGCGATATCCTATCATCTGGAAGGGTATTCGCACGGTCCACTCTATTGCGGGACGCGTTTCTCCTATTCTCTGCTATCCTATTGGTGCAAATACTCCTATATAGACTCACTCTTTGCGACATATTCCTATGGGCTTCAAAGGCCTCACGTTGAGCTCGAATTCGAGCACTGCGGCGTGCACTAGTATTACGTGCCTGCTCAACAATCCTACGAATAGGATTGTTTCTAACCTGAGACCTTTGACTTCTATCTATTGCCCTTTCTAAAATTCGCGTCTCCTGATTTTGTCGCTGAATCGCCCTTCTAACAGCATCTCGTCCGCTTTCGTTGGACCTGAATTGTGGACATTGCCTGCGCCTCGATCGACGCAAAGTATTGGCAAGTTGTTCGGCATTTCTAGTTGAATGATCAGTTCGTCGAACACGGCGACGAACTGCATCCTGCTCTCTTTCCTGAGATCGAAACTCAGCATCTTGCCTGCGACTCGAACGACGCGAAGTGTTGGCAAGTTGTTCGTCTGTTTTAATTGCAGAATCACTGCGACGTACACGGCGACGAACTGCATCCTGCTCTCTTTCCTGAGATCGAAAATCAGCATCTTGCCTGCGACTCGAACGACGCGAAGTGTTGGCAAGTTGTTCGTCTGTTTTAATTGCAGAATCACTGCGACGTACACGGCGACGAACTGCATCCTGCTCTCTTTCCTGAGATCGAAACTCAGCATCTTGCCTGCGATTCGAACGACGCGAAGTGTTGGCAAGTTGTTCGTCTGTTTTAATTGCAGAATCACTGCGACGTACACGGCGACGAACTGCATCCTGCTCTCTTTCCTGAGATCGAAGGTCAGCATCTCGCCTGCGCCTCGAACGACGCGAAGTGTCAGCAAGTTGTTCTTGTAATCTGATTGGCGAAGAAGCCCGAAGAGTAGTGTGACGAATTGTGTCCGGTAATTGCTCAACGGCCCTAAATGTTCTATTACTTCTGCGGACTCGATGCTGTTGACTATCTCTAACCCTTTCAGCTTCCCTAAATTCGAAATTTTGCCTACGTTCTCTATGTGCCTCTAGATTATTTACGCGTTCCTGCTCAGAAAAGTCTATATCTGACCTATTCAAACGATTTCTTTTTCGCTGTGTTTGACTCCTATTGCAAGCTGACTTTCTCTTAAGTCTAGGCATCTTCTAATATATAAGTTTTAAAATAATATATAGGTATGTTAAAAATAAAATTCTTATAAATTAATTTAATTTGAATATATATTTATCAAAAATTAATATATAGTTATATATATAAAATAAAGTTAGTATATTTATTTATATATATAAATATATTCATATATTTAAATAGATTTATTATATTATAATTATATTCATATATTTAAATAAATATATGTATATTATTTAAAATAATTATATTATAAATGAAAATAAATATCTAATGAAAGAACAAATAATAATAAAATTTAATATGGAAAATAAAAATAAACAAAATATGGAAAAAAGAATAAATATAAATCAAAGAAATAATAAATTAAACCTGCAAGAAATTCCAGCGAAAATTCCAATTTGAATCGCGGAAACGAACCGATACCGATGTTCACGTACAATCACACACACTTCAGAAGAGTCTATACACATATATGTATGCATGCACAAAAATACGTTACGCTGTGTACCGCACTTTTCTAAAATTGCGCGCCACGTTCCGGGCAGGGCGCAATCATTCACACGCATAAAAAATGTTCCGTTAACGCATAACAATCACACACGAGGATTTACTTATTATATACTCGACTTATATTAATTTGCATTAAATGTTAAATGTATCACGAACACGCGAATTAATTATATATTATTTTATATTTAATATCGAAAATACAAATGATAATCGACAATCGACGACGACACCGAACACGCCAATCGCAAACTACAAATTAACATAACACTGAAGCGCGCTGCCACCTTGCAACAATTTTGATACGTTGCCAATAATTTATCGCCGCAATTAAAAAGTGCGCGAAACCTTAAATTTATAATAATGATCTATAGAATCTAATATACATACAAAATATACATATATTAAAAAAAAAAAGTAGAAGAAATGTTAGTACATTTTTTTCAAACATAGTTTCAATAGACATGGGGATATAATATAATTTACACATATTAATATAATTTATATGCAAAACATATGAAATATATATCGATATGTTTAATATATATTAAAAGCTATCGATATGATAGCTCATAATATATCGTGAAATCTAAATTAATATTTATTTAATAAAAAGTCAATATATAAATTATTAAATAATAATAATAATATATCTATATTAGAAATCTAGTAAATACCTGCATTCATGCATGCCGATCAACCACGCTATTGGTTGTATATAATTTTACATATGTATGTGTGAACACAAATTAAGTATGTATAAGTGTTTGCATTTATGCACATGTATTTTGGGTAATTGACATGTGCATGAAAAAGAAGAGTCGAGAAACAGCTCGCGCTTCGCGCTCGCATCGTTGTCCTTTTCTTTCATGCATAAGGAATTTAGTTCTGACGTCATCGACAAGTTCTTTGCTGGTCGAAGTGTCGAAATGGTTTATCTAATAACTTCAGTGTTTATTGTCTGATCGGATTGCAATTTGGAGGATAAGTTTATATATTATTTATCTATATATATGCTAAAGCAGAACGTTAAGAAATGAGTTCTTCGAATGTAAATAGCAATGTAAACCAAAATTGGCGGTTTGCGGGGGCGGTAGGCGTGTTATTCCAAATGGAAAATAAACTAGATCTGCGTATGGTATACAGGAATCTTCATGCTGAATTCGGTGTCCGTAGCTTTTGTAATAGCTGAGATCGGCGCGTTCATCCAGACAGACAGACAGACGGACAGACAGACGGACATGGCTCAATCGAATCGGCTATTGATCCTGAGCAAGAATATATATACTTTATGGGGTCTCCGACGCCTCCTTCTGCCTGTTACATACATTTGCACAAAGTTAGTATACCCTTTTTTGACCATTTTCAATGGTCCAAGGGTATAAAAATAAAGACATTACAACTTTCGTCTTGGTTAAGCGCAGCAGCACTCTTTCTATCTCGTCTTTACGAACTCGCTTAAAAAGAGCGAAAGCATTTGGCCCCCGAGCAGGGACTTCTTGGAGAAGGTCCAACCCGCTGCTACCTGAAGAGCAGACAAATTAAATTTGGAGCAGAAAGTGCACCAGTTGTATTAGACTGGCCCTTAAAAATAAATTTCAAATCGCCTGGCAGAATTTATTTCTACTAGGGCCCAAAACAACATACAAACGAGATAACAGTCGAGCGGCACGCGACGGTGGGATACCCTTGGACGTATGTTGCCATAGAAAGTATTTAATTGTATAATACTAATCGCAAGCTAGAAATTAATCATAACACTGCAGTGCGCTGCCACCTTGCATCATTGGATGGACCATTGAAAATGGTCAAAAAAGGGTATACTAACTTTGTGCAAATGTATGTAACAGGCAGAAGGAGGCGTCGGAGACCCCATAAAGTATATATATTCTTGCTCAGGATCAATAGCCGATTCGATTGAGCCATGTCCGTCTGTCTGTCCGTCTGTCTGTCTGTCTGGATGAACGCGCCGATCTCAGCTATTACAAAAGCTACGGACACCGAATTCAGCATGAAGATTCCTGTATACCATACGCAGATCTAGTTTATTTTCCATTTGGAATAACACGCCTACCGCCCCCGCAAACCGCCAATTTTGGTTTACATTGCTATTTACATTCGAAGAACTCATTTCTTAACGTTCTGCTTTAGCATATATATAGATAAATAATATATAAACTTATCCTCCAAATTGCAATCCGATCAGACAATAAACACTGAAGTTATTAGATAAACCATTTCGACACTTCGACCAGCAAAGAACTTGTCGATGACGTCAGAACTAAATTCCTTATGCATGAAAGAAAAGGACAACGATGCGAGCGCGAAGCGCGAGCTGTTTCTCGACTCTTCTTTTTCATGCACATGTCAATTACCCAAAATACATGTGCATAAATGCAAACACTTATACATACTTAATTTGTGTTCACACATACATATGTAAAATTATATACAACCAATAGCGTGGTTGATCGGCATGCATGAATGCAGGTATTTACTAGATTTCTAATATAGATATATTATTATTATTATTTAATAATTTATATATTGACTTTTTATTAAATAAATATTAATTTAGATTTCACGATATATTATGAGCTATCATATCGATAGCTTTTAATATATATTAAACATATCGATATATATTTCATATGTTTTGCATATAAATTATATTAAT
This sequence comes from Zaprionus ornatus, assembly GCA_018904035.1. Classification (NCBI taxonomy): domain Eukaryota; kingdom Metazoa; phylum Arthropoda; class Insecta; order Diptera; family Drosophilidae; genus Zaprionus; species Zaprionus ornatus. Next base: position 182,700 of record JAEIFZ010000032.1, on the reverse strand, counting down.
ATGTGTAAATTATATTATATCCCCATGTCTATTGAAACTATGTTTGAAAAAATGTACTAACATTTCTTCTACTTTGTTTTTTTAATATATGTATATTTTGTATGTATATTAGATTCTATAGATCATTATTATAAATTTAAGGTTTCGCGCACTTTTTAATTGCGGCGATAAATTATTGGCAACGTATCAAAATTGTTGCAAGGTGGCAGCGCGCTTCAGTGTTATGTTAATTTGTAGTTTGCGATTGGCGTGTTCGGTGTCGTCGTCGATTGTCGATTATCATTTGTATTTTCGATATTAAATATAAAATAATATATAATTAATTCGCGTGTTCGTGATACATTTAACATTTAATGCAAATTAATATAAGTCGAGTATATAATAAGTAAATCCTCGTGTGTGATTGTTATGCGTTAACGGAACATTTTTTATGCGTGTGAATGATTGCGCCCTGCCCGGAACGTGGCGCGCAATTTTAGAAAAGTGCGGTACACAGCGTAACGTATTTTTGTGCATGCATACATATATGTGTATAGACTCTTCTGAAGTGTGTGTGATTGTACGTGAACATCGGTATCGGTTCGTTTCCGCGATTCAAATTGGAATTTTCGCTGGAATTTCTTGCAGGTTTAATTTATTATTTCTTTGATTTATATTTATTCTTTTTTCCATATTTTGTTTATTTTTATTTTCCATATTAAATTTTATTATTATTTGTTCTTTCATTAGATATTTATTTTCATTTATAATATAATTATTTTAAATAATATACATATATTTATTTAAATATATGAATATAATTATAATATAATAAATCTATTTAAATATATGAATATATTTATATATATAAATAAATATACTAACTTTATTTTATATATATAACTATATATTAATTTTTGATAAATATATATTCAAATTAAATTAATTTATAAGAATTTTATTTTTAACATACCTATATATTATTTTAAAACTTATATATTAGAAGATGCCTAGACTTAAGAGAAAGTCAGCTTGCAATAGGAGTCAAACACAGCGAAAAAGAAATCGTTTGAATAGGTCAGATATAGACTTTTCTGAGCAGGAACGCGTAAATAATCTAGAGGCACATAGAGAACGTAGGCAAAATTTCGAATTTAGGGAAGCTGAAAGGGTTAGAGATAGTCAACAGCATCGAGTCCGCAGAAGTAATAGAACATTTAGGGCCGTTGAGCAATTACCGGACACAATTCGTCACACTACTCTTCGGGCTTCTTCGCCAATCAGATTACAAGAACAACTTGCTGACACTTCGCGTCGTTCGAGGCGCAGGCGAGATGCTGACCTTCGATCTCAGGAAAGAGAGCATTTTGAGAGCGCACAAGGCTAATGTTTTGCTAAACATGATGAATTTCTGATATTTAATATGCGGCTTATTGAGTTAAACTAAATGCAAGAGACGGCGGCTACTTATGGTATTGGCGTTTATCATTTTTATGTGCTTGTAACTTATTCTGGCTATAATAAGTTATACTAAATATGACAAATTAACTTACAAATAAACAAAAGAATAAGTTGGTAAACTATTTTTAAAGAAGTTAGACGAAAAAAAGTTTACGTATGAGTAATTTTTCCATATAAACCAAATTTTCCAACTTTGGGGCGATTTGGCGGTCATTAAACATTATCCGATCGGCCCCAAATTTGTAGTAGGTTGTTTTGGGCCCTAGTAGAAATGAATTCTGCCCGACGGTTTAGAAAACAAAAAAAAAAATATTTTGAGGGCCAGTCTAATAGTATGTATGTATATGTGTGTTAATACAATAGAAAGAACAAAAAATTTGAGGTTTCGTTGAAATCATTCAAAAGGGAATTGAATTACCGTTTAACCTTGACTTTCATATTGAAAGACAAATAGTTAGCTCAACCAGCATCGAGTGAAAAGAGAAGTAGCGGTTTTTTGCTACAGCAAAATTATTCGGTTGTGAAGAATAAGCGAAACCCACCTTTATATGTACATGGAAACATACTTACGTACATACAAACGTGCACAGAAAAAGCTCAATGTAAAAATTTTACATTATGTAGGGGTATAATATATATCCCCCTTTTTAGTCAAAACGCAAATGCACAACTCACTCTTGACGTTAGCCGCATAAGCCTTTTTTCTTACTCCGAACTCCGTTTGCGATCTGTCTCTTCGCATGTTGCTAGAGAGCCGATGTTGCGAAACAGACAGAACGAACGGCAACTTAAGCATAATGTTTATATACAATGTTGATACAACAAACTTATATACAATGTTGATACAACAAACTTATATACAATGTTGACATAACAAACTTATATACAATGTGTGCGCATACTATCTACATACCCTAGGCTTCTACAATTCGGCCATCCTGACATTTAAGATCCCCTGATCTTGTCGAAATTTTCAACTTATAGCTATTACATGGTCTTTAGTCTATATTTAGTTAATTTTTACAATATTCTTACATTTAATTGTACAAATTTATTTTCTACTCCCTATCCAATGTTTAATATTTTGACTGCTCCAGACACCTTGATATGGATTACGTGCCAATTGAAAACCTTCAACATCTTTAATCAAAACCCTATCATTTTTCAATACCTTCTCTATTACATATGGACCCTTATGTTTAGGTATTAGTTTTCTAGCAACTCCTCCTGTACTATCGAAATTCTTAACCATAATATAATCTCCTACTTTGTACTGCGTACTTGTTTTCTTCTTACTATTATATCTTTTTATACCCTTGGACCATTGAAAATGGTCAAAAATGGGTATACTAACTTTGTGCAAATGTATGTAACAGGCAGAAGGAGGCGTCGGAGACCCCATAAAGTATATATATTCTTGCTCAGGATCAATAGCCGAGTCGATTGAGCCATGTCCGTCTGTCTGTCCGTCTGTCTGTCTGTCTGGATGAACGCGCCGATCTCAGCTATTACAAAAGCTACGGACACCGAATTCAGCATGAAGATTCCTGTATACCATACGCAGATCTAGTTTATTTTCCATTTGGAATAACACGCCTACCGCCCCCGCAAACCGCCAATTTTGGTTTACATTGCTATTTACATTCGAAGAACTCATTTCTTAACGTTCTGCTTTAGCATATATATAGATAAATAATATATAAACTTATCCTCCAAATTGCAATCCGATCAGACAATAAACACTGAAGTTATTAGATAAACCATTTCGACACTTCGACCAGCAAAGAACTTGTCGATGACGTCAGAACTAAATTACTTGTGCATGAAAGAAAAGGATAAACGATGCGAGCGCGAAGCGCGAGCTGTTTCTCGACTCTTCTTTTTCATGCACATGTCAATTACCCAAAATACATGTGCATAAATGCAAACACTTATACATACTTAATTTGTGTTCACACATACATATGTAAAATTATATACAACCAATAGCGTGGTTGATCGGCATGCATGAATGCAGGTATTTACTAGATTTCTAATATAGATATATTATTATTATTATTTAATAATTTATATATTGACTTTTTATTAAATAAATATTAATTTAGATTTCACGATATATTATGAGCTATCATATCGATAGCTTTTAATATATATTAAACATATCGATATATATTTCATATGTTTTGCATATAAATTATATTAATATGTGTAAATTATATTATATCCCCACGTCTATTGAAACTATGTTTGAAAAAAATGTACTAACATTTCTTCTACTTTGTTTTTTTAATATATGTATATTTTGTATGTATATTAGATTCTATAGATCATTATTATAAATTTAAGGTTTCGCGCACTTTTTAATTGCGGCGATAAATTATTGGCAACGTATCAAAATTGTTGCAAGGTGGCAGCGCGCTTCAGTGTTATGTTAATTTGTAGTTTGCGATTGTCGTGTTCGGTGTCGTTGTCGATTGTCGATTATCATTTGTATTTTCGATATTAAATATAAAATAATATATAGTTAATTCGCGTGTTCGTGATACATTTAACATTTAATGCAAATTAATATAAGTCGAGTATATAATAAGTAAATCCTCGTGTGTGATTGTTATGCGTTAACGGAACATTTTTTATGCGTGTGAATGATTGCGCCCTGCCCGGAACGTGGCGCGCAATTTTAGAAAAGTGCGGTACTCAGCGTAACGTATTTTTGTGCATGCATACATATATGTGTATAGACTCTTCTGAAGTGTGCGTGATTGTACGTGAACATCGGCATCGGTTGGTTTCCGCGATTCAAATTGGAATTTTCGCTGGAATTTCTTGCAGGTTTAATTTATTATTTCTTTGATTTATATTTATTCTTTTTTCCACATTTTGTTTATTTTTATTTTCCTTATTAAATTTTATTATTATTTGTTCTTTCATTAGATATTTATTTTCATTTATAATATAATTATTTTAAATAATATACATATATTTATTTAAATATATGAATATAATTATAATATATATATATCTATTTAAATATATGAATATATTTATATATATAAATAAATATACTAACTTTATTTTATATATATAACTATATATTAATTTTTGATAAATATATATTCAAATTAAATTAATTTATAAGAATTTTATTTTTAACATACCTATATACTATTTTAAAACTTATATATTAGAAGATGCCTAGACTTAAGAGAAAGTCAGCTTGCAATAGGAGTCAAACACAGCGAAAAAGAAATCGTTTGAATAGGTCAGATATAGACTTTTCTGAGCAGGAACGCGTAAATAATCTAGAGGCACATAGAGAACGTAGGCAAAATTTCGAATTTAGGGAAGCTGAAAGGGTTAGAGATAGTCAACAGCATCGAGTCCGCAGAAGTAATAGAACATTTAGGGCCGTTGAGCAATTGCCGGACACAATTCGTCACACTACTCTTCGGGCTTCTTCGCCAATCAGATTACAAGAACAACGAGATGCTGACCTTCGATCTCAGGAAAGAGAGCAGGATGCAGTTCGTCGCCGTGTACGTCGCAGTGATTCTGCAATTAAAACAGACGAACAACTTGCCAACACTTCGCGTCGTTCGAGTCGCAGGCAAGATGCTGAGTTTCGATCTCAGGAAAGAGAGCAGCATGCAGTTCGTCGCCGTGTACGTCGCAGTGATTCTGCAATTAAAACAGACGAACAACTTGCCAACACTTCGCGTCGTTCGAGTCGCAGGCAAGATGCTGAGTTTCGATCTCAGGAAAGAGAGCAGGATGCAGTTCGTCGCCGTGTACGTCGCAGTGATTCTGCAATTAAAACAGACGAACAACTTGCCAACACTTCGCGTCGTTCGAGTCGCAGGCAAGATGCTGAGTTTCGATCTCAGGAAAGAGAGCAGGATGCAGTTCGTCGCCGTGTTCGACGAACTGATCATTCAACTAGAAATGCCGAACAACTTGCCAATACTTTGCGTCGATCGAGGCGCAGGCAATGTCCACAATTCAGGTCCAACGAAAGCGGACGAGATGCTGTTAGAAGGGCGATTCAGCGACAAAATCAGGAGACGCGAATTTTAGAAAGGGCAATAGATAGAAGTCAAAGGTCTCAGGTTAGAAACAATCCTATTCGTAGGATTTTTGAGCAGGCACGTAATACTAGTGCACGCCGCAGTGCTCGAATTCGAGCTCAACGTGAGGCCTTTGAAGCCCATAGGAATATGTCGCAAAGAGTGAGTCTATATAGGAGTATTTGCACCAATAGGATAGCAGAGAATAGGAGAAACGCGTCCCGCAATAGAGTGGACCGTGCGAATACCCTTCCAGATGATAGGATATCGCAGGTTAAAACTAGTTTACATTGCCTAATAGCCAATTTTAAAAAGACAGTCAAGCAGGGACCCGATCAGGTTTGCATATGTTGCAAAAGTTTGTGGTTTCCACATCAAGTGGACAAAATTTCGCGTGAGGTCATAGAGGAAAAGTGTAGTGAGGCAGATAGTGTTGATATTTTGTATCTTTCCTCTATGTTTCCATCCCATAATAATAGGTTTAGCTTTTGCAAAACCTGCAGCCGCAGTATTAAGTCAGGGAAAAAACCAAAGGCTTCTATTACAAATGGCCTAAATTTTCCGGAGCTTCCGGAATGCCTGAAAGGCTTGACGCCTCTAGAAGAAAGGCTGATTTCTCCCCGTCTTCCTTTTATGATCATAAAGTCTCTTGGATATGGACGTCAAAGTGTCATTAAAGGAGCAGTGATCAATGTGCCAATTCCAGTTGCAAATGTTGTAACTTCCCTTCCCAGGGCATTTAATGAAGCCGAAGTAGTTCAGATTCATCTTAAGCGTAGGATGGAGTATAACCATGATTTCATGGCTGAAACCATAAGGCCCTCAAAGATAGTTGATGCAATTCGGTATTTAGTGAACACAGAACTTTATAAGAAGCACCAGGTTACTATCAATGAGCAGTGGTTGTCTTCTTACTCAGCTGAGACTGTACCATTTGTTGCGTCAGCAGACGACAGGGACATTGTGTGTCAAATGTTAGAAAAGTCAGCACAACCTAATGAGCATAGAGTAGTAGAAGAAGAGGTAGAGTTGAATCCAGGAGGTCAAGAAACCTTCATGGAAAATGTCCCTGTTGAAAACATAGATATTCCTCGAATTGCTATAGCACCAGGAGAGGGTCAGCGACCTCTTGACATGATAACCGATTGTGATTCAGAGGAGCTGGCTTTCCCCATAATATTTGCAGGCATTAAAAGGAAATGTCAGGAAAGTTTTACAACTATAGTTAGATCAGAGCTTAGGAATTTTGATAGAAGAGGTTGTAGAACTGATAAATTATTTCATAACTTCAAAAAGTTAGAAATGATTAGCATTAGGAATAGCACATCAATTTGCTTACGTAAGCACTCTGCCACTCAAGGCATTTCGGCTGCTTATGTGCGTAATGATGAAACTTTAAATAGGTTAATACTTCATGATGATGGCTATAGGCTTTTAAAAGGTATTCGCACGTCTCCTGCTCATTGGGAGGACGAAAAAAGAAAGTGATGGCTATGATTAGGCAGGTAGGGCTTCCAACTTTTTTTATAACATTTTCCGCAGCGGAAACTAGGTGGCCGGAGCTTTTAGTCTTGCTATGTAAAAATGTAGACAAGCTAGAAGTATCCGAAGAAGAAGCGTTAAATTTGAGGTTTAATGAGAAAGCTCGTCTCATTAGAGCAGACCCAGTGACCTGTGCCAGATATTTAGATTTTCGATATAGACAGGTTTTAAAACTGATGAAAAAGGAAGGCGGTGTCTTTGGTTGTCACCAGGTCATCAAGTTTTATTGGCGAGTGGAGTTTCAGCAAAGAGGCTCTCCACATATACATGGCATGTTCTGGCTGAAAGACGCCCCAAAGCTCGACCTAAAGAATGAGTCTACATTTATGCCTGTGAAGTCCTTTATTGATCAGTTTATTACTGCTGATTCTAGTTGCCCGGACGTTGCTCCATATTTGGAGTATCAACTCCATAGTCACGGGCACTCTTGCAGGCGAGAAATTAGGTCAAAACAAATTTGTAGATTTGGTATCCCATACCCTCCCATGCCTCAAACAGAAATTCTTCTCCCTTTAGAAGAAAATGCTCCAAATTTGGCCGAGCATCGTAGGAATTTCGAAAAAATTCAAAGTCTGCTCGACTTCCCATTTGATCGTGAAAGCGTAGAAAATTTTAACGATTTTAACAACTTTTTGTCCCACGATCAACTTAACCTTAGTTATGAGGGCTACATTAATGCTGTAAGATCAAGTATAAAGAAACCAAAAGTTTTTTTGAAGCGATCTTTTGCAGCAATCAAGCTTAACGCTTATAACAAGCACCTCCTTTTGTTGCAGCGAGCAAATATGGATATTCAGTTTATTTTAGACCCCTATGCTTGCTGCAGCTACGTCGTTAATTATATTAACAAGTCTCAGAGAGGTATCTCAATGTTGATGCGTGAGGCAATCAATGAGATTAAAGACAATAACAATGTAACTATTAAGCAAAATTTAGGTAACAAATTTATATTTGGCACTGAGATATCCGCTTTTTATAGCTACTGCAAATCAGAACGATGAGCTCGCCAAGAAAATGCAGATGACTTTGACGATGATGTGCCTAGGGCTTCTGAATCAATAGTTTACGCTCTTCGCGATAATAGTGGCTTCATCAGAAAGAGGACCACTGCGTGCATAATTAGGTATAGGAGATTTAATGTCAATACAGAAACAAGTGACTATTTCAGAGAGCTAAAAATGCTTTACGCCCCATGGCGAGATGAGCATTTGGATTTAGTCACACATGACTGTGAATTGTTCTGTAAAGAAAATTCGGAGTTAGTAGAGAACAATCGCAGAAAATATAATTTACTAGATGATAGGGAACTAGAAGATGCTCTGAGCCACTTAACAGAGGAAGCAGAAAATGAGAATAATCAAGTAGGAGAACAGGAAGTGGTAGATGATGGCTTCACAGTTTTAGGATTGCCTGAAATAGATCCACATCTAAATGTTTTAAATGTGGATGGAAATATTGATATGAATGATGAAGATAGTAATGTCCGTTTTATCAAGCTTCCAGCCTTAGTTTCTCAGGAAAGCTTAGCTAATATAGTTAGATCTCTTAATTTAAAGCAGAAGCTATATTTTACACATGCTTTGCATAATGCCAAAATCAATACAGTCTTTTATGAATTTGTTGGAGGCGGCGCCGGAGTCGGAAAGAGTCGACTTATATCAGCAATTTTTCAGTCATTATCCGTAATGTATAACAGTATACCAGGAGCTGATCCGACATCTGTTAAAATCGTATTATGTGCACCAACAGGAAAAGCAGCATTCGGAATTAGTGGTTCGACACTGCATTCCATGTTTTCACTTCCTGTTAATCAATCTCGCTCAGCACCTCTAAGGGCCTTAAGCCATGATTTAGTTAATAGCCTTCATTCAAGGTTAATCGATCTTAAATTAATTATTATGGATGAAATATGGTTAGCTCTCTAATGTTTTCTTATTTAGATTCTCGTTTGAAGCAAATTTTCAAAAATACTTCTCCTTTTGGTGGTGTTTCTATCATCGTATTCGGTGATCTTAGACAGTTACAGCCCGTAGGAGGTAGTTGGATTTTCGATCCAAATACCACTGACCCTTACCATGAAATATTTGGTACGTATCTCTGGGACCTTTTTTTGTATTTTGAGCTCACAGAGATAATGCGTCAACGTGACGATCAGCTTTTCGCTTCTGCCTTAAATAATATGGCATCGGGTTGTATGACAGCCGATGATATTGTCCTTTTCCAATCTAGAATATGCGAACCATCGGCAGTGCCCGATGATGCAATTCATCTGTTTAGTAATAATAATGAGGTTGATTTATTTAATGTAACGAAACTTAACTCAATTGCTACTGAGCAATTTTTCTCTACTGCTGAAGATTTTATTAAGGCGGGCCATTTGGAACCAGCTAGGAAACAAAGAATATTAGAAGAAGTGAAGGGTTTTAAAACTTCCGCTACACAGGGACTCTGTACGTCTCTTCTCCTAAAAAATACTGCCAAGTACATGATGACGGTCAATGTAGACACAGGGGATGGATTAGTAAACGGGGCATCAGGTGTGTTGATGCAAATAGATTTCAATACATCCAACACTCCCAACATTTTATGGATGAAATTTACAGAGGAAACTGTAGGAGAATCTGCGCGTTCGAAGTGTACACATCGTACAGATCCTTCATGGACTCCTATTCAGAAAATTGTTCGCAGTTTTCAATATTCAAATAACGCACAAATTAACATTGACCGTAGGCAGTTTCCAATTGTGCCTGCTGAAGGCATCACAATTCATAAGAGTCAGGGAGCTACGTATGGCAAAGTGGTAGTCCATGCTAATTCACTATTGTGGTTCAACTTGAATCAATTAGGCCTTTAACAGGCATCATAATTTATGTAAAGAACGAGCTAGTATAGTTTCCCATACCTTTAGCAGTAGAAAAACTTTTGGCTCAGTAGTTTTTGAGTTCGGCATATTTAGGTTTGATGCCATAAGTTTTCTTATATTATATAAAAGTCCAGACTTTCCTCTGTCCACATTTAAAATAGAATTTGAGGAGATAATTCATCAATTTTCTCGTTTAGGTGATTTAGGGGATAGCTTGCTAGTTTTAGGAGATTTTAATTTGTGCCTCAAAACCTTTAACAGGTGTAAGAGTATTTATAATTTTTTGATTAGCAAAGGATTAAGGAGTTTGTTAGATTTGAAAACGTCCACTACCAATATGGATACACATATTGATTGGGCGTTTTCAAATATACTAGATAATGAAAAGATTAGTGCTAGGACTTTTGAGGTTTTGCATAGCCATCACAATGGGATATCTGTTAGTATTCAGGCATGAGTTTGTAATGTTTGGAATAGGTTAGAAATTAAGAAATCTAAATGACAGGATATATGTAAATATGTATGTAGGCATATTTTAATAATTTAAATTTAATTATCTAATAGTTAAGTTAATAATTATTATTATTTTTTTATTTTTATACCCTTGGACCTTGTTATCGATATTAACCAATTTAAAATTTATAAAGAAATACCGATATCTACTGCTCACACCGCTTTAGGGAATTGCGGCGATAAATTATTGGCAAAATATCGAAATTGAAGCAAGGTGGCAGCGCACTCCAGTATTATTATTAATTTATAGCTTGCAATTAGTATTATACAATTAAATACTTTTTATGGCAACATACGTCCAAGGGTATCCTACTGTCGTGTGCAACTCGACTGTTGCTCTTGTTTTCTTTTCTTTAGGACACAAATTGGCAAAAAAAACCCAACTCTCCGCATTTGTAGCACTTCAGGGCATCCTTTGGCTTTTGTGGCTTAACATCGTTGTCCTGTTTTTGCTCGTACTTACCGTCTTTTTGTAAGACCTCTTTTTTGTATGAATTTGACCTCTGTTCATAATGTAAAACTCGACTGCATCACGAAGTTGTTTTATCGTCGAGAAGTGAATAGCTCCACAGCCTCATCAGGGTTTGCTCCAAATCCGTCTTGAATAGCATTCGCAAAATCGTTCCACGTGTTGTGAAGAATGGGTGAGCAATCCAATCACATCTTGGCTGGACCCTTAAGCCGTGAGTATATAGCGAGCAGTAGAAATTTTTCATGCCACCGGTATGCATCAACTACACGATCAACGAACTCTACGGAGATGACAAGGAGTTTTCAATCTCTTTGACCAATGCTTGTCTCATAAAGTTGTTCGTATGGCAACGATGATATCTTCTGTGTCATGATTTGGCTGCTGGTCAGCCGTAACTGCTGCGTTTTGCGATTGCATGCTCACTGACTGCGTCATCATGTTTTTATTTCTGTCATTTCCCTTTGCAATTATGAAATTGCCGCTGCCTATGGTGTCATCGCTTCTTCTTGTTGAATCGAGAGCCCAATTGCTGCTAACATATCTATGTCGTCTGATTGCTGTATGAGACGCTATACTAGCTCAGCTCGGGGACCTGAGCATGACAAATTTCTTGTCCGTAGTAGGACCCTTAGCTGATCCACCTTGCGCTCCGCAATATTATGCATTTTATTGCCAAAACCTTAAATTCTTTGCTGCATCTCGAATGTTCCACATGCAACTCCTATTGCATTGGTGCGAGCGAGACAGCTCTATGTAATGCACGTTCTTAGTATTTCACATTGTTTCCAAGTGCTTGCGAATTCCACCACTACTTGAAATGCAAACACATATAGATTCCTGATCTGGCCGTTGAAAATCCGTCCGCATCGTAGAAAATGAGCTCTTCCGTTATTTGCAATTCGTTGTCTCATAGACCTTTGGGGATACATCTCTGCAAATTTTCCACACCGAATATTCTTGCCGTTACTTGCACTTTTTCTCTTCTCTCGTACTACTTAAACTTCAAGCGATCCCACTTCTGAACTGTTGAAATGGTAATTTGGTAGGCTTTATTTGTGGATCAAAAGGTTCCAGATTTGTTACATGATTTCGATATCTTCCAGGTTAATCGCTTTCAAAAACCTTTAGTTTTCAATCTAACTCGGCTTAGCCACGTAAAACATCTGTAAAAATTTAACAAAAAGAAATTTTGTAATAATCTAAGGATATAAAGAGTTTCCCAGTTATATTAATATAATTTTTTTCTTCTTCTGTCTTTTTCTTGTCTTTTACTCTCTTTTTCCTATCTTGTTACTGTTTTTTTCCTATCTTTTTACTGTTTTATGCCATTAAAAATGGTCAAAAAAGGGTATACTAACTTTGTGCAAATGTATGTAACGGGCAGAAGGAGGCGTCGGAGACCCCATAATGTATATATATTCTTGCTCAGGATCACTATCCGAGTCGATTGAGCCATGTCCGTCTGTCTGTCCGTCTGCCTGTCTGTCTGGATGAACGCGCCGATCTCAGCTATTACAAAAGCTAGGGACACCAAATTTAGCATGAAGATTCCTGTATACCATACGCAGATCAAGTTTATTTTAAATTTGGAATAACACGCCTACCGCCCCCGCAAACCGCCAATTTTGATTTACATGGCGAATTACTCATTTCTTAACGTTCTGCTTTAGTATATAAAGATAAATACTACGATATATGAACTTATCCTCCAAATTGCAATCCGGTCGGACAATAAACACTGAAGTTATTAGATAAACCATTTCGACCCTTCGACCAGCAAAGAAGTTGTCGATGACGTCAGAACTAAATTACTTGCGTAGGCAAGAAAAGGTCAAACGATGCGAGCGCAAAGCGCGAGTTGTTTCTCGACTCTTCTTTTCCATGCACATGTCAATTACCACTTAAATAAAAAAGCAAATTAAATTCTATTGAAAACTGAATGATCTCAAATTTAAAATAAGAAAATTTATTATTTTACTCTTAAGAAATGAAATTTATAATTGTTTTAGTTACTAAGAAATTAAATGAATTTATATTTTTGGTTATTAAATCAGCTTTTGTATTTTTTTAACCACATAAAAATATTTTCCAGCGATACATCGGCATAATCAATGGTTTAAAGTCAAATAATCGAAATTGAAACCATCGAAAATTAAATAATCGATGACTCGACCATCAATGGTTTTGCAGCTCTACTTTATAATAAACATAACGCCTAACATAATACGATGGTTAGTTCAAGAAGGTAGGTTAATTAGAAGGAGTCTACTAGAATATGGTGGTAAGTCTACACCCGGAACCCAATTAAAACTGCGCAAGGCAAAGAGTAGAAACTGGTTTTGAACAGACTCAATTCTATCTTGGTGAATATGGTATTGCGGCGACCGCACGCAAGAGTTTCACACCATCAGCATACATAAGAATGTTAGAGTGAAGAAGTATTAAAGGAAGATCGTTAATGAAAAGGTTAAATAGCAATGGTCCAAATTATAGATTTAGACATATAAGTTAACTGAGCCGTAAAATTTTTTTCAAAAGTCTTACGAATTGCGGACAATTTGGAAATATATCTATAGTTCTTCACATCATAGTTAGAACCACTTTTGTGAAAAGGAATGCAAAAAGACTTTTTCCAAATAGGTGGAAAATAAATATTAGATAGTGACAAGTCAAGTAGCTTATGAATTGGCTTAAAAATCGCATCAGCACAAAATCTAAGTTCGCATGCTGGGACTCCGTCAGGACCAGAAGAGAAAAAGAGTTTTAACGATTTAAGATCATGAGATAAAGAAATTTTGACGATAGAAGGACAGAAGAGAGTTAAAATTTTGTATACTATAAGGGTATGGATGTAAAGGGGAACTATAATGTTCAGTTGAATAAGTTGAATGAAAAAGTCTGCAAACAAGTCGGCGGCAGCCTGATCATCAGTTGCTTCCTTATTTTCGTATGATAGAGAGGGAGGAAATCTACATGATTTACGTTTTAAGTTGACAAAGTTATAAAACTGCTTTGGGTCCTGAGCAAACTGCAAACGTCAGCGACACAAGCTCTTTTTGTAACGATTTGCATTCAGAGCAATAAAGTTTGCTTTTGCAGCAATATAACGCGTAAGATCTTTAAACTTTTTAAAGTACCGCGATTTCAAATTTTTTAACTTTTCTAACTCACGTGAAAACCAAGGAGGCCTATTGGACTTTACGGGAAAAGTAACAGGAACACATTGATCAAAAAATTAGGTCATAGAGGAAAAAAAAAATGAAATGCATGTATATAGATCAGAAAATGAATAAAGAAATGGCCCATCAAGTTCCAAAATTAAAAAATTCAATTTTTGAAAATCAGTCCTACGGAAACAACTTGATTTTACTATAGGGGAAACAATTGCAATTTGCATAGAAGTTGGCAGAGTTAGAACCAGGTCCAATGTAGGATGATAGGGATCTTCAGGAAGAACTAAGGGATTCATTCTAGAGATAGTATTTAGTAAAATGTCGGAAGAGAATATTAAATCAAGCATTCTTTTTTTATTTAGTTTAGTTTATAGTCGAACTATGATCAGTCGACTTTTTAAAAGTAAAGAAACAATTAAAATTAGATTTAAATTATTTAAGTTGAAATTTTAAACTAAAGGTAATTTTAAATTAAGGGTAAAACCTTAAATGTAAAGAAAAGAAAAAAAAAAATTATTTAAAAATTGTGCAAATGTGCAAACGTACAAACTGGGATAAAGAAAAGCCGATCCAACATTTGTTGCAGAGGATTGGGGAAAACCCAGAAAAACCCAATCAGATCAGGAGAGTTAGTGTTAGTAACCAAATACAAATAAAATTATGAGTAGAGTGTTAAAGCATGCAGTATGTTGAAAGTACTACTATGAATAGAAAGAAGATAATTATGTATTTAACTAAATTCTAGATAAGTGGGCGAGGAGTTGTAATTTTAAGCTAGATATCAAGTTGTTATTGTTAGCTACAATGAAGTATAGTTTATTATAGTCCGAACATAATACCCTGAATGGATCATGCAGGGCATAGTTCGAGCTACAATTGGGAAGTTTTAGAGGAAGGTAATTACGGGTGACTCTACCAGGGACAGAAAAGTGTAGTCTACTAAGTAAGTCGCTACTATCTGTCACCTTGGATAAGGTTGTTAATAAATATAACACCAAGCATGGTTCTACGATTGGCTAGAGAAGGCAGATTAAGTAACAAAAGTCTACTAGGATAGGAAGGAAGTCTTGAATTTACATCCCAGTTAAGGCCTCGCAAGGCAAACATTAAGAAGTTTTTCTGTACGGATTCAATGCGGTCTCTATGAACTGTGTACTGAGGGTTCCAGACACATGATCCGTACTCGAGAATTGGACGAACAAGCGAAGTGAAGAGAGTCTTAGTTAAGTAAGGATCGTCAAACTCCTTGGACCATCTCTTAATAAAGCCGAGTGCACCCATAGATTTATTAACCATTGATGATATATGTTCGGAAAACTTGAGTTTTCGGTCCAAACGGACACCTAGATCATCAACCAGGGAAATTCTTTCCAAGGTACAACCAGGCACGTGAGAATGTCATCAGCTTGCATTTTGAGCTGTTCAGATTAATGAGATTTGCACGACACCAAGAAAAGAAACAATCTAGGTCAGATTGAAGGCGAGAATGACAGGAGTCGTCTCTAAATTGAAAACAGAGCTTGACATCATCCGCGTACATGAGAGTACGTGAGTTAAGTATTACCGTTGGGAGGTCATTGATGAAAAGTGTTAAAAGCAGGGGACCTAAGTGGCTTCCCTGAGGAACACCAGATGTGGCATGAACGCGATAGGAACGAGTATTTTTAAAGAGGACTCGTTGGGTTCTGTCACTCAAATAGCTCACAGTCCAACTAAGAAGTTTTGGTGAGAAACCGAGAAGATTTTGTTTATGTGCAAGAAGGGAATGGTTGACTGAGTCAAATGCATTACTGAAATCAGTATAAATGACATCAGTTTGAAGATTTTCCTGAAATCCTTTTACCACAAAGGATGTCAGCTCAAGCAGATTTGTCGTGGTAGAACGACGCTTCACAAATCCGTGTTGAAAAGGGGATATAACGGATCTACTAAAATGCTGCAAGTGAGGAGTAATAACATTCTCGAAGAATTTCGGTATAGCCGACAATTTAGAGATACTCGTACCTCTATAATTGCTTGCATCAGACTTGCTGCCCTTTTTATGTAAAGGGATGATAAAGGATTCCTTCCATATGGATGGAAACGAGGCAGTTACTAAGGACAGCGAAAATAGTTTGAGCAATGGCTTACATAAGGAGTTGGCACAGTATCGAAGTACACAGGCGGGGATACCATCGGAACCTGGTGAGAAGACTTGTTTAACCAATCGAAGATCCCTAATAAGTGAACTTTCATTCAGTAAAGGTGTGAAGATGCCATTCGAGCTTGGTACGCTATATGGATAGGAGTGAATGTTTGGCGTAGAGGAAGAATAAGTTGTTTGAAAAAACTTGGCAAACATATCGGCAATGGCCTGATCTGTGTCCGCCTCAGCGTTATCGAACATAAGTTTAGAAGGAAAGCCCGCTGACCTACGCTTCATGTTAACAAAACTATAAAACTGTTTAGGATTCTGAAAGAACTGAATCCTACATCTTGTCAAATAGTTTTTATAACACTTCGCGTTAAGCACGGTAAAATTTTCCCGAGCAGTTAGGTAGCGGGAAAAGACAAGCGGCGAGTTTTTCAGCTTGTATTTCTTAAATAAGCTACTCTTTAAGTTTTTTAAGCGAGACAACTCTTTTGTAAACCAAGGAGGCCTACTTGAGCTTGTCGGATAGAAAAACGGAACACAGATATCAAAAGCAGAGTTAAGGGTTTTATAAAATTTATTAATAGCCACTGACATATCAGTTGATAGATAAAAGTCAGACCAATCACAATATGAAATTAAATAATTTAAGTATTCAAAGTCAGCTTTCTTAAAGCAGCGCACGCGATTGCACGGCTTTACACTTTTATCCACAAAGCTAATACCCAAGTCGAGATTCACTTCGAAAGTGGGATGATAAGGATCTTCAGGTAGGGAAAGAGGTTGTGTGTAAAATCACCCTGGAAGGATCTGAGACGAAACATAGATCAAGCGATCTGTTTAAAGTGTTTTTGACATGATTAACCTGCGACAAAGACATGTCAAACAAACCGTCAAACAGATCATGTTGCCGGGAGGGCAGAAGGAAATTTCCCTCCGCAATGGATGTCCAATTACATTCCGGGATATTAAAGTCACCCAGGACTATGAAATGATCTCTGTCTGATAACAGATTAAAAATAGTCTTAATTGCAGACAAATGTTGCAAGTAGACTGATAATTCCGATGACGGCGGAATATAGGAGCAGGTTATATACAAGAAAAAACCGGGAAAGTGTAGTTTTACACAGATTAATTCAATGTCGAATTGAAACTCCGGCTGTAAGAAGTCCGATATAATGGAGGAGTCTACTGCAATCAGTACTCCACCACCCCGTCGGTCAGGTCGATCAAGCCTGTATGTTGTATACCTATCTGAAAAGACTTCAGAGCTTAGAATCTCTGGTTTTAACCAGGTTTCGGTAAAGGCAATAATTTGGGAAGAAAAGGCAAGACTATGAAGATAAAGACTAGAGATTTTACTACAGAGGCCTCTACCATTTTGATAGGAAAGAATTAAGGAAGAGAGAATATTTGTGTGTCCCCTAGCATTTTCAAAGGCATGAAGAGAAGAGAACTTCAGTTTTTTGAGGACTTTGCACTTGTTGTAGGTCCACTTGGCGATGTAACGGCCAATGTGGGAAGAGTGACGGTCGTTCGGCTTTTTTGTTTTGGAGTGAACTCCTTAACAATAAGGTCGGGCGGCCAGAAAGAAGCTGCGCAAACGTCTTTAAACTGTTCTGCAGGGAGAATAATTTTGAAAGAAGAAATGTCGCGCTTTAATTTGAAGTTGAATTTTTTAACAATCAAATCATTTACAGGCATCCTTTCGACAATGTACGATTGTACATCTTCTGTGGTTGTGTCTAGAGCCAAGCGAGAGATAAACACCAATTTTTTGGGTTTAATCGCAATCAGAGGTTTTATACTCGGTGCCTGACTAGCAGGCATGATTGCGGGAACATTACCCGTTACGTTGTTATCATTGCTCGTAATGGGAGTACGCACAAGAGGGGCAGCAAGAGGTTTCGGTGCGGTAACATTGCTGCTAGTTTTTTTTTTTTTGTGCAACTAGAAGAGCAAGACGGTATAGGGGAAATTAGACTTAGAAGATCAGAAGAAGAAGCATTGGAAGAAGGTAGATTGGTGGTCTTTAGATTCGTAGTAACTGAATCTAAAGGAATATTAAGAGGAGCAGGTGGCTTACTAAGAGCCGTAAAGGCGTTGAATTGGGTCTCCATCTCCAGAAATTCAGATTGGAGATTAGAGAAAGCTGTGCGTATCCGATAAAACCCGAGTTTGGTTTTATTGTGGATTTTCCGTAGATCGGATTCACCCATACGGAATGCTTCGCATGACCATTTAAGGCCTACTTTGGCGTTGACGGCATCTCTAACCCGCACAGTTAGGCCACAGCATTTTAAGTGACTTAAATTGTCACAGAGCCAGCAACCAATGTAGTCCGCATTAGCATCCGAAGAGCATTTGCAATTTGCTGCAGAGCACGACACCATGTTTATAAAATAAATATGCCTTCGAATAGTAGGGGACAACGAAGAGAGCAATAGAATATTAAGACAAATTTCTTGAGAGAGCAAGAAACAGTTACAGCTCCGAAAACAGGCAAGCAAGCGAGAACGAAAATAAAAAGCAAATATAGCGAGCACTCGAGGTAAACAAAACAACAACAGCTGTTACGTCTACAACAAAAGCACTACACAACTTACTCAGAGAGCGAAATTTACTTTCGTGAGCGGGAGAGCAGGAAAGTGTGAGAATATTAGTAAAAACAAAATCAAAAAACTTGACGCCAAGACGCGCAAGTGAAAAGAATTAAAATTTTTGTAAGCGAATTCACTAATAAGGCAGGATTAGTATGCTACTTTAAGCTTTTACTCACAGGGTTAGCACTAGAAAGATACACTATTAATGATAGCACATAAGCAAATCAATTAAACAGAATTATTAAAAAACACAGGGAGCAAAAGCGAAACACGTCCAACCACCACGAGTAATTAGTCTACTACTACAATTAAGAACAGTGTTTATTTGATAAAGAGATAGCGCCGAGACGCCATTTAAAAAAGTGTTAAATACAGAGAGGTCATTAAAAAAAGAGTTAAATACAGAGGGCACCAATATATCGGATTGGGGTAACCAAGTAACTTCTGGTAAGTTGAAATCATCAATAACAAGCAGATAATCTCTAACAGACAGACTAGACAGATATATTAGATGAGGGAGGAATATACGAACAGGTGATGTAAATTAAAATTTGACACATCGTTATTTTAACACATAAAAAATCTAAGGAAGAACCATGGTCTAATGGAACAAGTTCGGAAGGAAGATCTGACTTTACAGCTATAAGAACACCACCTCCAATTCGTGATTAACGATCACATCTGAAGGAGGTGTACTTATTAGGAAAAATTGAGCAGTTTTCTACATCAGGTTTTAACCAGGTTTCGGTAAATATTAAGATTTGATGATCGAACGATACACTATTCGAAAACAAATTAGAGAGCTTAGAGTTTAGGCCTCTAGCGTTTTGATAAGAGAAATAAATTGGGATATTTCTACTGGTTTTTTGATGTCCCACTAGAAGAAGAGGCGCGAGATGTTGTAGGAAGCGGTACCGCAGTTCGACTTTTTTGTTTTGGAGAATACTCCTTTACAATTAAGTCAGGCGGCCAGAAGGTTCCGCTGCAAACAGATTGAAAATTGTCTGCAGGAATACTTATTTTAAAGGATGAGATATCTCGGGTGTAGTTAAAATTAAACTTTTTTACAACAATGTTCGGTACAGAGATTTTTGATTGAATAAATGATTGTACATTTTCAATCGAAGTATCGGGTGCAAGGCGTGAAACGAAAACCTGTTTCTTGGGCTCTTGACGGCAGTGGTATTATCGAAGGAATTTTTAAGATTCTCTTTGGACAAAGGCGCAACTGGAGAGGTGACGATTAAAAGTGGTGGATCGCACATAATAGCCGCGGTGGATGGAGGAATGTTAGGAGACGTAGAAGGGGTTAAGTAGGCAATAACTGGAGATGTTATACGTGAAGGAGTTGCCGGTGGAAGTGCGGTTCAGATTGGAGATTTGAAAATGCTGCACGCAGCTAAGCAGTTTACTCAAAGTTAGTTCTTTCACCCGACAAACTTTGCATGTCCACTTCAAGCTAGATTCATTGTTGTTGAGGGAATCTTTAATTCGTGCTTTTAAGCCGATGCATTTTATGTGATAGAATTTATCACACAACCAGCAGCAAATGAAGTCTGGCTTTGAATCGGCCTTGCATTTGCAAGAAGTTGCAAGAGCTCACCAACATTTTTATTGCGAACTAATATGCCTTGCAAGCGAGATGAGCGTGGGAGTGCGAACTAGAAACAAAAACAAAATAACAAGACGCTAAAAACGCGCCAGTTAATCAAAAATAAAATTTACTTTAAACACGATAATGGTTTTACCCGACACCAGTGAATCACACCTGTTATCACAAAGACACAACACACTGTTAAATCACAATTCCAAAACACAAGAAATAGAGATCGTGTTAATTTAGAGTTTAAAATAAAATAACAGCAATGCTCAGCTGTAGTTCAAAAAGTGTGTGACTAGAACTATTTATGTTATCGATACATGGCGATTAGATGATTAATCACAGTGGTTTTCTAACACTGCTACACTACATTTGTTTACTAGACGTCTGCACGAGTGCACTCAAAATTTTCAGTTAATTGAGTACTCACAAGCTTAAGTCGCAATTCGGCGTGCCGAAACGGTTTCAACAGAGTTAATTGCGAATTGGCTAGCGTTGTTTTTGTTGAATGAGTGAAATTCAAACCAAAGCGGAATGGATAGAATGAGTGGATGCAGGGTAAATGTTTAGAGAAGTCGGATAAAATTTTGGCATTCTCTTCATTCTTGGCTTGCAGAGCAGACGCAGCAGAGCAGAAAATTTTATAATAATAAAAATGCAGACCTCGGACGAAAGCGTAAGTACTTTAGTACTTTCTGTGTCTTGCATTCAAAAGCAAAACGAAAACGAAAAAACAAACTCAATAAATTTGACGTCGCCAATGCGGCGCACAGTTAACTGTTTCGGTCGCGAGTACTCATTCGTGCATTGCCTCGCCGTTCGGTTATAGTAAATTTTTTACTCATACCTTTACCACATTTGCCAAATCCGTTTTACTCAATGTCTCACTTATTCAGTCAGAACTTTGAGTGAGTACCATATGCTGCTTTGAGTGCACTCGTGCAGACGTCTATTGTTTACAGTCGGCCTCTCCTGATAAATCTCTGCGTCTTCGTGAGAGACCGGGCCTAATTCATTCTCTTCATTGCTCTCTCCGGGTGGGTCATCTGGAGGTAGTTCGCACCAGCATTTCATTTTGTCGGATGAGTACACCGACTTGTAGTGTCTTTGCTTTCGCATGCAGCATATTATCAGCAGATCGTGGTAGATAACGGTCAAGAACAGTAGCGTATGTTACCGTTGTGATTGATAATGAATTGACCACGCAGACTTTAGTCGAGCTGAGGCATATAGCTGACATAACTACCGCTAATCTCAGACAACAGATCTGATAGCAGAATCATCCGCAAAGTGCCCAATATTAGAGTAGCGACATATATTTTCCAGTCTTTTTCCTCCCGTATGACCATTGGGATTTGGATCCTTAACAACGGGAGCCCTTAAATTTTAAATTGTATTGCAGAATATCAGCTTAGATCAGCAGATTGCGAGCAGAGGGCCATCAATATGTAAGTATAATAGGATATTATGGGATTCTTAGAAAGTATAGCCAGCAGTGCTATATCAACGTTCCTTGGCTGGAATTTAAGTTTCTCGATAAGAAATTTTGTTTATCAACTTAATACATATTAACAAAATACGAGTACTATAAACTAAATGTAAAAACTAATTTGTAGCCTACTCTATAGTTAGCACCTTATAGAGTGATAGTACATACACATAATTTGTACCAAATGATTACGCCAATCTTTAACAACTAAACGGTTTTGGTTTTTATTTTTTTTGATTTTTTCAACTGAGGCACAACTTTGTCAGCATCAACGACGCTTTGTTTCCATCGCTTTTTATGCCTCTGATTGCACTTTATGTTGAATTACGTACTCATCGTCCTCTTCGAATTTAAGGGATTTATTCTGTGAAAGGATTGAGCATATTAGATACGAAGTTTTGTATGCTTTTATTATGACGCAAATGTTGTTCGGACTCCAGCAACAGATCGCCGTCAATGTAGGGCATGACGTATCTTATATTGAAGTCCTCGATTCGAAACTTGATTTCCTGTTCCAGGGCAATGCCGTCTCTGCTTGCTTGCTTCTTGTTCGTAAACCTTATGGTCGTATTAAAAACTCTGCTGATGATGGCACTGATTTGATGCTTCGAGATGTGTAGCCCTGTGTGGGCATTGCACCTGCTTGTGGTCTGAGTACATAGAAATCAACATTGATAACCAGATGCAGGGTTGGATCATCAGCACGGAAAGCAGCATTATGCACCAGCATTTTATTCCCGAGCACAATTCCATTCAGATTTGCATCGTATATCCCGACCTTGATGCGGATGAGGAGCTCATAGAGAATTTGTAGAGAATCTAATATATTTCTGAAGTATTTTGGCCATTTTTTGTATAAAGATTCAATTGACCACACAACCACATGAATTTCTGATGTTGCACGAAAACACACTTGCTGCCTTTACATCGGCACTGTGTCAACACTACAAAAAATATCGTACCATTAATCGTACCATTGTGACTCCGTAAAGTATCGAAATTAAAATACACTTGTCGCCCAGTATCGATAGCAAGATACAATACGCTAGAGCTGCAAAACCATCGATGGTACCATCGATATTATCGATGGTTGAGAATTTGTGAAACCATACATGGTTTTTTTCATTATCGATAGATTACTCAAAAAAGCTGTGTGCTGTGACGCTCTTACTTTTTTGGCGGTTTCTAAACAGTATGGACAAGTTTTTGAAAAGTAAGTCTCCGCAATCGCAAAAAAGTATTTGTGTGTTCCGGCCACATCCACTGAGTCAGAGCGCTGCTTCAGTAAAGCTGGTCAGATCATAAGTGAGAGACGGTCAGCCCTGATGCCGAAAACTGTCAACATTTTGCTCTTTTTGGAAAAAAACCAATGGATAAACGAATGATCTCCAATTTAAAATAAGAAAATGTGTTATTTTTCTCTTAAGAAATGAAATTTATAAATGTTTTAGTTACTAAGAAATGAAATGAATTTATATTTTTGTTATTAATTTAGCTTTTGAACCATCGAAAATTTAACCATCGAT
This sequence comes from Zaprionus ornatus, assembly GCA_018904035.1. Classification (NCBI taxonomy): domain Eukaryota; kingdom Metazoa; phylum Arthropoda; class Insecta; order Diptera; family Drosophilidae; genus Zaprionus; species Zaprionus ornatus. Next base: position 159,284 of record JAEIFZ010000032.1, on the reverse strand, counting down.
GGTTTAAACCATCGAAAATTTATGGTCGAACCATCGATGGTTGCTATGTTCAAACAGCAAACGATCGAGACTGTGGTAAAAGAGAAGTAAATTAAAGTACGCAATTAAATGAATTATATGACATACATAAAGAAACTGGCCATTGTTTGTAATTTAATCGATAATTCGTTTTATTCACGAATGGAATGTTTCTTAAATATTTCGCTTCAATTTTAATAAAATAAATAGCAATATTATCATACCTACTTAATTTTAATAAAATAAATAGCAATATTATCATACCTATTTTTCTATATGTACGAGTATATCAATAAAGGCAATACCTTAATAACGCGACTTGGTTTATTCATATCAAAAATTTCACTGAGTTCAGAAATATTCCTCTTAACGTTTTATCGATCGGAATTAGAGTAACAACTTCTTATAACTAAAATGGATGTGGTATATAAAGATTTAAATTAACAACATGAGCTTTGTTCACTTCTAATGCGTGGAAGAGGAAGAGTTTAGCGCCGGGCGTAAGGCTAAAGGTCGAACAGGGGTCAAACCTTTGTAATGACATTCTTATTTCGATCACCAATATTATTGAATTTGCCATGCGAGGCAAAGGGGGTGCGCAAACGTCTGGTAAATGAGCGCAGGCAACGATGTCTATCCAAGGGTTCCGGCGTATTTGCCACAGCCAAATGGGAAACTGTACATATAAAAAGTGATACAGATATGGAACATAGCATAAATATATTGATTTATAGACATCGAAATATAATCTTCTCTAAATTACCTCGCTGCTCGAGCAGCTTTATCTGTCTCTTAGCCTCCCTCAACTTGTTCATCATTATCTCGTTCTTTCGCTTCTCCACTGTTAGCTCCAGACCAAGCTGCAGTTTGATCTTCGAGTCCACGGCGCTTAGGATACTAAAGGAAAGAAAGAAGATATCAAGTTATATATCTGTCCCTAGTTTCATGTTCCATTAGCCATTTACGGATAACTGTAGATAGACATGGGTCTGGGCCTTTCATTCGGTTTGGGATGCATCATTAGTGCGATGAGCTCATTGAAGTCTTTGCTCAGTGTTGGTATCACAGGCACCTCGCCATTGCGCAGCTTGTGCCACTCCGGACCATTCTTGGGCAAGGGTCCGCCGCCGGCAACTTCGAAAAGCGTTATGCCGAGCGAGAATATGTCAGCTTTGAAGAGATTACTAAAATCCTCCTGAAGTATTTCTTTGGGCAGATAACGACAATCGCCCTCTTCAACATAAGGCTCCTTCACCGACGTCACGTGACCAAGATCACCAATCTTATACGTAACTAGGTTCCCTGAGCTGTGTAACTCCTCGTATACCATATACTGTCCATGTCATCGTCGTCGTTGCCACAGCCTCCGTTGCTGTTCCCCTGTTGCTTGTGCATCATTGGATTCATGCTGGAGAATATATTCTCTGGCTTAATGTCCATGTGTACAAGATCATTGGAATGTATATAGCGTAATCCCTCGATGACATGCATTAGCAGTATCTTTAGCTCCGACTCGCCGAGGGTATGATCCTGTATGCGTGCGTGCAGGCTGCCGCCATCGCAAAACTCATTCAGTATCAGCATATGATCATCCTCCGCCCAGGCCGAATAGTAACGTACCACATTGTCGTGCTTGCCCAACACCGCATGCGCCCACACCTCGTTGAGAGCGCGTTTTCTACGAGAGGACTATAAGGATAAGCATAGGATTAGGACTAGATTTCTTTGAAACTTACTCAAATGAGCTACCTGCGACAGGCTTTTTGCTCTTCTTTATGGCATAGATGCAGCCATCGAGAAGATTCACACACTGAAAGACTACTCCGAATTCGCCCACATCGATGACGCTGACCTGCATAAACTCTCGGTTGAAGCGACTGATGTTTGTGTCGTGCAGGGCCAGTCTCTTGGGCGCTCGATGGTGAATCTCGCGGACAGATCCATCAATGCCGGCAGAAGTCTCCTTATCGCCTCCGTTGTCGTCGCATGGAGCAAAAATCGACGCATGGCGCTAACATTGAGATTCTCGTTTCCAAATTGAATGCGGCAACGTTTCTTTTTCTGTGCCATGAGACCTGAAAGGGATTTAGATGCGGGGATTAGCTGCTAGACATGACTAAAGAAAGATCGGCACTTACTCTCTGGTGTAAAGGGATTAACATTAGCCGTGTCCTGGGGCTGCATGCTTCGGTGATTGTACAACGGGGTGATTGTGGAGGCTACTGCAGACGTGGATGCATTTACCACGGTCGCCACAGCAGACAAATGATTACTGCAGTTTGTTGTGGACTTTTGTAATATGGTCTTTGGTGTTGCTGGCGTATTGAAGAGACGTAATACACAAACTTTTTGGCATGGGGGCGACATGTCCACATCCCGTGGGATGCATAATGGTTTTTTTTTTAGTTGTGGACTCTCCAGCGTATCATTGTCAAAATCATTGTCGGCGAAGCGTAGCTTGCGCGGATTGAATACCAACGGAGATGTCGAACGCGAACGCATCTCGACACTGGAGTCGAGCTGCTCGAGCTATGTGCCATCTGTACTGATGACGTTCGACTCCTGCTTAGACAAGCGAAAAGCCATTGCCATTGCAATTCGACTTGCGGTTTACTTCAAACTTCACTTCACTTTCAATTGGAAATCGACTTCTTTACAGTATAATCAAGATTAAAATTTACCCAGTTAAAAGAAAAATAAACCAAACGAAAACACAAAAGAGCATTAAGGGTAGAGGAATGTGAATCGCAATTGATTCTTATATCAATATTTTCTCTATGGGAGGAGATATACGTGTACGCGTGTATGCATGTAGTGTTTAGGTGTGAACATCAATTTAAATACTGCCGGCGAGTATCGACTATCGATACTTTAGTTCAAACATTTGTTTTAATATCAGTTGCACGAGTACCTATTGCGTTTCGATAGTTTTCCTATCGAAAATAAGCAGTGATGGCCATATTAAAAATATGAGGATTACGTTTGCAATAACAATAATTTGGGTTGTAAATATGGTTTATTGCAGTATGGTAAAATTGAAATTCGAAATACGTAACTGTCGAAAAGCCTGTTTAATTAATTTATGTATGAGAATAGTATTAAAAAACACCTTACAAACGAGAAGAAGAAAATCTTATTGGGCATTTGGTTTATTACATATCAATATTTAACCAGTAAAAGGTTCTCAGGATGTGATTGAGTTACAAGACTAAAATTGACATTAGGATAAAGAATCTCAATGAAATTTCGTATATTTCGAATACTAAAATTGTATTCAAGCCTGATATTTGTTTATATGATGTGTGTGCGTGTGGCTAGAATATAATGTATATGTTACATAAATATACGTACATACTATATAGAGCATGTGACTAGATCGAGATCCGATCTGGTATATATCTGATTATAATCTGAAAAAAAAACTCAAAGCGCAATTTGTTCTACAGTTGGAATTGAAAACTATATAAAGTTAAGAGTAAAAATTAAGTACAAAAAGGTAAATATGTATATTAATCTATAGATTAGGCGCTACGCTAAGAATGTGTGTGTAACTAAATGAGTATATACTGCCTGATAACATAGGGTGTACAAATTGTGGAGTGTTTTGTTTTCAATTTAAGGAATGAAGGAGGAGTGCAAGGATTGGCTATGGCTAATGGCCAAAATCAGACGCCGGCTGCGACTCTTCCCGGCACCGCTAGTCCCTGGACATGGAGCGAGATACCGAGGAATCACCACGACGCCTCAACGGTGGCGAACTGCGTCTTGGCGGGGCAGATTGTGATCGCGAACCCCTATATCTGTCAGCGTCCGAATCATCATATCGGCTCTTCACTGGCGGCACTGGTGAATCGACCAGTCCGCTGCCATTGCGCAAATCCTGGTTACTGTAACGTGACACTGAACCGTTCTCGTCGCGTCCATTATCCAACGAGCGGCCCGAACGACGACCCACCGAACCAGCCGAACGGCTGCGCGATCGGTGACCATACTTGGAGCGCGTGCGACGGCGCCTCGATGTGCTGTGTGATCTGCTTAACGAGTTGCTTCTGTAAAGATTTATGGAAAAGTATTAAGAACTTTAGTGAGTGATATGGGATATTATTATATAAATAAAGATATATGAATATGTATAGAGACAGATATATGGATATAGATATATTGTTATAATTATATAAATATAGATATCCTATATATATTCATAAATATTTCATATTTTTTTAAGAACTGAAAATAACTTGGAATAACCTTTCATTTATCTTTATTGATTCATTATTATTAATCAAGTGTCAATGCTCCTCTTAATGTGCTTTTCCACTCTTCTTGTATTGCTTCTGAGCGCTCTTTTTCCCGCCCTTCTTGTCATGAACATCCTTTTCTTCGTAACTGTCGCCATATTTTTGTTCCTTCTTGTACTTCTTGTGATCCTCGTCATCTTTTTGTGTCCCTTCTTGCCACTATAGTGTTTTTCGCCCTTTTGATGCTCGCCATGATACTCCTCATGATACTTGTGTTCCTTGCCGTACTTCTTGTAATGTCCCCCCTTGAGCTCATCGTCATAGAACTTCTTCTCCTTGTAGTATTCATCCTTGTTAAATTTCTTATTATATTCCATCTCCTTGTGTTCTCGTATAGTTTCTTATCTCGTTATCCCGTATCTCCATGATGATGTTCGTGAGCGTCTTCCTCACGCTGTTTCTTTTCGTCCTCTTCCCATTCCTTGTGTTCCTTGTGTCCGGGTTCCCCCTTGTGCTCCTCATTACCAAATTTCTTATGCTATTCGCCACCGTCCTCATCCTCCACGGAGGACTCATCCTTCTTTTTGCCCGCCGCGTACGCCAGCAGCAACCCCAAGACCAAGAACAGCTTCAAGTGGATCAATGATTAGATAAGCTTTTATATTCAACATTTTTATACCCTTGGACCATTGAAAATGGTCAAAAAAGGGTATACCAACTTTGCCCAAATGTATGTAACAGGCAGAAGGAGGCGTCGGAGACCCCATAAAGTATATATATTCTTGCTCAGAATCACTAGCCGAGTCGGTTGAGCCATGTCCGTCTGTCTGGATGAAAGCGCCGATCTCAGCTATTACAAAAGCTAGGGACAGCAAAGCTAGCATGAAGATTCCTGAATACCATACGCAGATCAAGTTTATTTTCAATTTGGAATAACACGCCTACCGACCCCGCAAACTACCAATGAACCATCCTCAAAATTGCAATCCGATCGGACATTAAACACTGAAGTTATTAGATAAAGCATTTCGTGTCTACACAGTCTCGCGCTCTCACTCTCACGTTTTCTTACGCTCTCTTGTAAACTACGCTTGAGTTCGTGGTAATCAGCTGTGTAGTATTAGATTACTTTTGCTTTTGTTTTTCTTGCTCTGTAGCTCTTCTTTGACATGATTGGTCATTTCTTTATTCATTTTCTGATCTAAATACATGCATTTCATTTTTTTATTCCTCTATGGACTCATTTTTTGATCAATGTGTTCCTGTTACTTTTCCCGTAAAGTCCAATAGGCCTCCTTGGTTTTCACGTGATTTAGTAAGGCTGAAAAATTTGAAATCGCGGTATTTTAAAAACTTTAAGTTAACTTGTAATCCTTCCGATTTTACGCGTTATATTGCTGCAAGAGCAAACTTTATTGCTCTGAATGCAAATTGTTACAAAAAGTATTTGTGTCGCTGCCACTTGCAGCAGTTTTATAAGTTTTGTCAACTTAAAACGTAAATCAAGTAGATTTCCTCTCTCACTATCATACGAAAATAAGGAAGCAACTGATGATCAGGCAGCCGCCGATTTGTTTGCAGACTTTTTTCAATCAGCTTATTCAACTGACCCTTATAGTTCTCCTTTAAACCGATAAAACCCGTTTTCTCTTCTGGCCCTGACGGAGTTCCAGCATGCGTACTTAGATTTTGTGCTGATTCGATTTTGAAACCAATTCATAAGCTACTTGACTTGTCACTATCCAATAGTTATTTTCCACCTATTTGGAAAAAGTCTTTTTCCATTCCTCTTCACAAAAGTGGTTCCAACCATGATGTGAAGAACTGTAGATGTATTTCCAAATTGTCCGCAATTCCTAAGATTTTTGAAAACAATTTTACGGCTCAGTTAACTTTTATGTGCAAATCTATAAATTCACCCCATCAACTTGGGTTTATAAAGGCAAGATCAACCGCTACTAATCTTTTAGAATTTTCATCTCACATTAATCTAGGATTTTTCATTTTGTGGATATTTGATCATTTAACTAACAGGTCTCAACGAGTTCTTTTTAAAGTCTGTCTTTCTAAGATGATCTGAGTTACTTCTGGTGTTCCTCAGGGCAGCCACCTAGGACCATTGCTATTTAACCTTTTTATTAACAATCTTCCTTCAATACTCCTTCACTCTAACATTCTTATGTATGCTGATGATGTGAAACTCTGTTTGACACACAATGATCCTGCAAGTGACCTTCCTCAAACAGATCTTGATTTGTTTTTTGAATGGTGCAGCCATAATCTGCTGAATCTTAACTGTTTGAAGTGCAAGGTTATGTCATTTTACAGATGTATCTATCATGTCATCAATTACAATCTTAACCTAACCCCACTCTTAAGAATATCTGAAGTAGCTGATTTAGGTATCCTCATTGATCATAAATTAAAATTTGATCGTCACATAACACAAATTGTCAATAAGGCATTTTGACTATTCGGGTTCATCAAAAGATGGGCCAAAGAATTCGAGGATCCATACATGACAAAGTTACTTTATACTTATCTTGTTCGTCAAACTCTTGAATATGGGTCTTGCGAGTGGTCGCCGCAGTACCATATTCACCAAGATAGAATTGAGTCTGTAAAAAAGCAGTTTCTACTCTTTGCCTTGAGCAGTTTTAATTGGGTTCCGGGTGTAGACTTACCACCATAATCCAGTAGACTCCTTCTAATTAACCTGCCTTCTTTATTTAACCGTCGTCATGTTTATTGTAAAGCTAATAAAGTACAATATAGATTCCCTACTCTGCTTAATCAAATTAATTTCTGTTTCCTTCTAGAGTTACTCGTAATTTTATGTCACTATCTATGGCCTTTTGTAATACTAACTACAGCTTGCATGACCCCTTCCAAATTCTCTGTGCTGACTACAACAGACTGTCCAGAGTTGTCAACTCCGAGTCCTCCCTTTACTCTGTTAAACTGTATATCCTTAATCAATTAACTCTACATCCTAACAACTAATCTTAATCTACAGATCTGATTGGGTTTTCCTTAATCCTTTGCAGCAAATGTTGGATCGGGAGTTCTTGTTTTATTATCCCCAGTCTAAATTTATAAATCTATATTTTTAATTAATTTTAAATTTTTGATTTATTATCAAATTTTTATATCTATATTTTTAATTAATTTTAAATTTTTGATTTATCATCAAATTTGATTGTAAAATCTTAATCGTAAACTTTTATATTTCTTTTTTATAATTTTAATTTGAAAAATATAGTCTAATTTTATATTTAATTTTAAGTCGACAGTTTTAGTTGACGTTAAATAAATAAATAAATAAATAGACCGTTCGACCAGCAAAGAAGTTGTCGATGACGTCAGAACTAAATTACTTGTGCAGGAATGGAAAGGACAAACGATGCGAGCGTGAAGCGCGATCAGTGTTGCCAACTCTCAGCCGATAGTTATAGCTGTGTTGACTCTTGAAAATAGCCAACCTTCACAAAAAATAGCAACAGAAAATAGCCGCAGCAAAATCAGTTGAAAATATCTAGATTTGTCAAAACAAAGTGATGAAAACCATATTTTGTTTGTATTTTATATATATTTTTTCGACAAATGTCGCTAGAATTTCGTCAACTTCTTCAACTTCAACTTCTTTTCATTGAACAGATGTGTACACAAATCGCTTAAATGGTCCACTGGACTAATAGCACAATGTTGTGCCACAAAAAGACACAGACCTGCTTCCTTCTTTGAAAGAGAAGTATTCTGTTTGGGGAAGTCAATGGTTGCATTTTGTTTTAAGCACGCAATACCGCCCTTATATATTTTTGTTTCCACATGGGATTTCAAACCCAACAATTTTGCATTCAGTGTGCACTTGCAATAAGTGCAAAACACTTTTGTCGGATCATTCACGTCTTTTTTAATACGTTCATCGTTCATCCACACATCACGAGCTTTTTGTTTATATTCTTTCGGTATTTTGGCGCGTGCTCGAATTTCTGTTTAGCATTCTTTTAACTTCTAACGATGTGAATTGCAAACTAGAGATGGCAGCATGCAAGTACTCGTGTATCGATAAGTAATCGACATACATAGAACAGCTGCTGGACTTTTTTTTTGTGAAGAGTTATGGCAATTTTTTGCAGAACTATTTTGCGAAACGTAAATATTTTTGTATTATGAAGTATAGCTAAAAACTAGCAGAGCTTTTGATAAGAATAGCTGAAAAATCCGTTCCTAGCTAAATGGAAAATTTTCTAGTTTTCGGTCATCAAAAATAGCCAGAACTGGCTAGAAAATAGCTGAGTTGGCAACACTGAGCGCGATCTGTTTTTCGACTCTTATTTCCCATGCACACGTCAATTACCGAAAATACATGTGCATAAATATACGCATACACTCAACCAATAGATGAATATGAATGCATGCAAGTAGTTGCACATATTCATAATATGCGTACGTGCACATATGATTATTATTTAAGATTTCATATTTTAGAGTCAATAAAAAATACAAAACCATAAAATGCAATTAAATAAATATTAAGATTACTCGATATATTGCAAGTTATCGATATTGGCTAATTTAAAATTAATAAAGAAATACCGATATATACTGCTCACACCGCTTTTTGCAATCTGGCAACATACGTCCAAGGGTATCCCACTGTCGCGTGCCGCTCGACTGTTGCTCTCGTTTTCTTTGAATTGACAGGCATCTGTCTGAGGACTGGAACAAATTTTTTGCTTGATCGCGCTAAAAACCTTTTCTACAGAGTGACTAGACATGAAATCTGGGTAAATCAACTAACCACAAATGGAAAGGCGTTACTAAATGAATAGATAGTAACTAACTAATATCCGTTTAAGAATGCTTCAATACGTCAATACTTTCTCAATGTAAACGAGATAAGAACGATCGGTCCTTCTTTTTCTTCGCTTCTGCTTCTACTTCGTCTTCTGGTTCATCTTCAAGTGCTTCTTCATCATTTGCTTGTTTTTCTTTTTCTTCGGATTTCAGCTCGGGCTCTTCAGCATCAGCTTGTTCTGCTTCTGGTTCCTCCTCTTTCAAGTCCTGTCTAGCAGGTGTTTCAATTTCCGAATGTTTGCGTTTCTTCACCTCACTAAAATGGAAAAAGATGATGAATAAAAGGAAGAAATCTGGTTTAAACATATTGAAACGAGAGCAACAGTCGAGCGGCACGCGAAAGTGGGATACCCTTCGACCTATGTTGCCATAAAAAGTATAAAATTGTATGATACATATTAATCACAAGTTACAAATTAATCGTAACTTTGCAGTGCGCTGCCACCTTGCATCAATTTCGATACGTTGCCAATAATTTATCGCCGCAATTTCCCAGTGAGCGGAAGACTGCAAAGTAGAGCTGGAAATACATCGATGTTTGCCTACATCGATGTTTCGATGTTTTTCAAAAAAAAACATCGATGTATCGATACATCGAACTTTTTTATTAAATTGATAAGAAAAACGTGTTTAGCTTACCAAATCGCTGCAAAGTAGTGACGGGTGTAGTTAGACGGCGGGTAGTTTTTCATTACGATGGTAAAGCCTAAACATCGAACATCGATGTTTAAAAATCTCGATGTCTCCGATGTTTTGAAAACATCGATGCATCGATACATCGCCGATGTTCTTTCCAGCTCTACTGCAAAGAGCGGTGTGAGAATTATAAATCGGTATTTCTTTAAAAATTTTAAATTGGCCAATATCGATAAATCGCAGTATATCGAGTAATCAAAATTAATTATTAATTTAATAATTACATTTTATTGCTTTATATTGGTTACTTACAGTAAAATATGAATTATTAAATAATAATTAGTTGCGCACGTACGCATATTATGAATATGTACACATGCATGTAAATACTTGCATGCAAAGATTCGAGAAACAGCATGCGCGCTCGCATCGTTCGTCCTTTTCTTACCTGCACAAGTAACATAGTTATGACGTCATCGACAACTTGTTTGCTGGTTAAAGGGTTAAAATAGTTATCTCACAACTTCCGAGTTTATTATTCGATCGGATTGCAATTTGGATGATATGTTAATATAGTTTTTATCTATATTTATTATTTATCTATATGTGTGCTGAAGCAGAACGTAATGAAATGAGTACTTCAAATGTAAATACAGAAATGGTCTGTTTGCGGAGGCGGTAGGCGAGGTATTCCAAATTGAAAACAAACTTGATCTGCCTATGGTATACAGAAATCTTCATGCTCTATTTGGTATCCCTAGATTTTGTAATAGCTGAGATCGGCGCGTTCATCCAGACAGACGGACATGGCTCAATTGTCTCGGCTGGTGATCCTGAGCAAGAATATATATACTTTATGGGGTCTCCGACGCCTCCTTCTGCCTGTTACATACATTTGCACAAAGTTAGTACATCCCTTTTTGACCATTTTCAATGGTTGAAGGGTATCAGAAAGCCAAGTGGAGTCGTCATGATAGAATCAGCATATTGCGAAACCTATTTGTGGAATCATCATATAGAGTTCTCTTGAAGACTTATTCAGAATGTTAATGATCAAAACTAACCTCTTGGCCTGGTATTTCTCGAACTTTGCCTTTTCATTGCCAGTGCCGCAGAGTTTGCGCAGATTACCTTCTTCCAGAACACGCAATTTGGACTCAATTTCGACTCCCAGTTCAAAGGAAACGTGCCATTTTCCCCTTATTTGTGTGTATCTTTCTTTGTTTTTAGGGCTTAGAACAATGCCTTTTCTGCGCCCAATATCAGGAACGTAGATGCGGGAATCTTGGCCAGATTGATAAGCTAACCAGCGTGGGCCAAGAGGTGAGCACCAACAGTGTCACCCACCAGTACCGTCAAGTTTGATGCAATGGCCATCAAACGTGCCTTGAGGCAATCATTAAGATGAATGCGATAATCATTGATGAAAATAATCTCATCGCATAGGCACTGAATATTCAATACATCCTAGAGCTGCAAAACCATCGATGGTACCATCGATATTATCGATGGTTGAGAATTTTTGAAACCATCGATGGTTTTTTTCATTATCGATAGATTACTCAAAAAAGCTGTGTGCTGTGACGCTCTTACTTTTTTGGCGGTTTCTAAACAGTATGGCCAAGTTTTTGCAAAGTAAGTCTCCGCAATCGTAAAAAAGTATTTGCGTGTTCCGGCCACATCCACTGAGTCAGAGCGCTGCTTCAGTAAAGCTGGTCAGATCATAAGTGAGAGACGGTCAGCCCTGATGCCGAAAACTGTCAACATTTTGCTCTTTTTGGAAAAAAACCAATGGATAAACGAATGATCTCCAATTTAAAATAAGAAAATGTGTTATTTTTCTCTTAAGAAATGAAATTTATAAATGTTTTAGTTACTAAGAAATGAAATGAATTTATATTTTTGTTATTAATTTAGCTTTTGCATTAATTTAATGAGATGAATTTATATTTTTGTTATTAATTTAGCTTTTGTATTTATTTAACCACTTTAAAAAATTTACCATCGATATATCGCACCATCGATGGTTTGAACCATCGAAAATTTAACCATCGATGGTTTAAACCATCGAAAATTTAACTATCGATGGTTCGACCATCGATGGTTTTGCAGCTCTATTACATCCTCGTCACTGATTGCATCACATTGCGTGTGTATTGCCAGTGTTGCTCTTGCAACCGATATATACCGATATTTTTCCACACTCTGCTATCGATAAATCGCTGATGATATTGCGATAGCAGCAAACGAATTCGTAACACAATAAAATTCATAAAACTTGTGCATTTAAAATTTGTTCCCACAATAAATAGTTATGTATGGATACAATTATACTTGTGTAAAGAACGTATTCAAGAACTGTTAAATAAGCAATAGTTTAATGGTAACCTATAACATTCGTGCATTTTGTTTTATTCAAGCTATGTATACACTTTGTTACACAGCTGTTAGGAAACTCACCACACTAAAACAATTTAAAATTTTATATGCCGAATTCATATACCTACATACTATATGTAGGGATGTACTATAGATATAGAAATTATGAATGAAATTGTTCACTAACCTGCGTCGTTGCCGCGATTTCCGCTCGCGGCAGTGGCGCGCAAAGTGACCACGCTTCCCACATTCATAACATTTATCGTCACTATGAGGAGGCCCGCTGCCTCCACGGTCACGTTCTCCTCCGATTACACCACCACCTCCTCCACTACCGCTGCCGCCGACACCGCCTGACCGAGGGTATTTTTCTGTGGACAATTCTACACGAGCCCTGCGACCACACAAGGTTCGGCCATCCAATCCGCGGACAGCATCAGCTGCATCCCTTGAGCTCTCGAATTCCACAAAGGCGAAGCCTGGGGGATTGCGTGCAATCCAAACACTGCGCAAACTGCCATAGGCACCAAATACATAGTCCAAATCATTCTTTCGTACATTGTTGCCCAAATCGCCAACGTACACTTTCCGGTCGCTAGGATGCCGCGACATTTTCTGGCTTGGGTTTTGTTGATTGGGCGCTGTGAAAGTTGCAAACGCAGAAGAAATCGATTTGGCTGCAAATCTATTGCGTTTTATGCCTTTGTCACATGAGCATACGTTTATGGTTTATATTGAATGTTTCTCAACACTTGATACACTTTATTCCTTGTTATTTAGGCACTTATTCATTTATTTTGGCACTTTTTGTCAAATGTAAAATATTTGTATGTGTCCGAGTGTGTGGTGTGTTTGCGCTATGTTAAAAAGAATGTTACAATGTTATAGAATGTTACCTTTTCACCTTAACGAGCTGTTAGATATTCTGAACTTGTTCATTTAATCTACTGGAGCAGTTAAATTTAAACTCAACCCTTAATATACTTTCTTTGTATTTTTAAAGCAAAAATAACTGAAAATTCTCTTTATTTATAATATAGATTTACTTAATATCATACATAAAAAAGCTCTGAAAAAATTGGTCACTCAATAAAAGAAAAGTGTTACCAAAATACTTTACTCAGATGAGTGAACAAGCTGCGTTGATATTTCCCGGAGATAAGCACATACATATGTATTTGTATGTACAATTTTCATTATCCCGTAGGAGCTAAAAGTGCTTTCAATATATACTAAATTATTGCCTTTGTTGTCACTAGTGTAATCAGTTTCTTTAAAGTGTTCATACTTTTAAATAGTTTTGAATATTTTTAATTGGCAGATTAACCTTTTTGAGACCGGTTGCTTTTGCATAGCGGGATTTTATAAATGAAAGGTGAATTTAAAGTGGTTCAATAACAAATCTATTAGGGCTGCATCCTCAAAAGAATTTTAATTTACGGAAGAGAAACAAAATAATAGTAATTGGGTAAGATTTTTTTATAAAATAAAAAACAAATATTTTGCACAACTTGAGTTTGCAACGCTTTCGCTAAATCTTTAATAATTATGTTAATAAATATTTAGTTAATTGAATTTCAATTCAGACGCCGTAATTGATAAACACTTAATACAACCTTGTCTTACCGATTAAAAGTGTGTCGCGGTGAATTGTGAATGGCTACCACCTTAAACGTGGCGGTGGCGAGTTTCCTATCATAAGTTAGGTTATATATCGTATGCATCAAATCATACAATTATTTATAAGGTTAGTTTTTTAAGGAAATACTCTTAAATTTAGTGAATTTGCAGTGCGAAATCTTTAGAAACCACAGACGAACCCTTGGCAGAAACGGTAAGCTTGTAAACTAATGCAAATGTACATTTTACATAACAATTATAAGGCTTTAATAAAAAACGAAGCATCTGGCTGCCTTTCCTAAATTATCAGCAGCAGCTGTGTGGTGTACAAGCAGATTTGCTTTGTAAAATTACGACGTCGCTTACTAGGTGTGATTGTTGCGCTCCTGTTTTTGTGTTTTTCTGTTAAATGGTTAGTTCATACATATGTATGTATTTCTAAAAAGTGGAATATTTCATATTTGTATCCATACAAAAAATGCTTTGTATAATAGCACACCAACACATGCATACACACGACACATCGGCCATTCGCATACATACACATGCACACAAACGCAACACTGACACGTTACACATATACAATCACGTGTAGTTGTGAGGTGAAAAATACGAAAATCATGCGAATTTTTAAAATTGCGTGGGAAGAAAATACACTAGTTTATCCTACTTCCGCAATTGATAACATTTAGGTTCAAAATAGTGCGTGTATTCTGACGGTCATAGGGAAATGCTGATTTAGAAAGAATTAAAATTAATATTTCTTTTTAATTTCATGAAACTAATATTTCTCTTTATGTAATTTTATAACATATGTACATGTTTTCGTCTACCAAATCAGTTCTTCAGATTTCCTTGTTGAATACTTTTGTCGTCATCGGAAAGTCTTCCATTTTGTTTTTTTTTTTGCTGCCGTTGCTGCTGTTGTTCGTGGTTTTATTCTCGCTGTTCATGCAATTTATTGTTTTTGTTTTCAGTTCATGTAAGCTGTTCAATAAAAGATAAAAGAATAAAAGAAAACGTGTTAATTGTGAAATTTGTTTTCTATTTTCTAATGTTTTGTAAATTGTTTACACAATTGTTCATACATACATATGTACATTTTGAGCGCATTGCTTCTTGTATGTTTCTTTCCGATGTATGCATGTACACTAGTCGGCATAAGTATTTTGACAAAATTGTCTGTTTCTTTTAAACCTACCTTGTGCTTGATACCGTTAACTAACGGTGCGAAGATGATGAGCAAAGCAACGAATGAATATTTAGCACACAGAATGCCAATTTTTATACGGTTTACCCTTTGCATTCTCTTTCTACTGATAAGAATGCACGCAGACAACTAATTTTTGTTCGGCACAAGTATTTTGACAAACTCATTTAGTAAATGGTATTCTGCTTTTGAGCACGTGTTAATCAAAAAATTGTTTAAATTTAACTTTTTTGGATATTAAACGTTAATAAAAAACAAAAAAAAAAATTGATAGCCATGGGTAAAAAGACTGAGTAAGGTTTATTTATTAGATCATCAATGGTAGCACAGTTTAACTTTGGAATTAAAGTAAAAGACATTGCTAATGAGTTTAATGTGTCGCGACAAACGGTGTATTATCAAATTAAAAAGTTTAAGAAACATAATGACTTAAAAAACCTAAAAAGAACAGGTCCTAAGCGCAAAACAACGATCGCTGACGACAAAATCCTTATACGGGAATTTAAAAAAAATCCTCTTGTGAAGCCCCAAGCTGTTGCAAAGCAGTGGAATTTGACCGCCAGCCTTCCGATAAGTGGACGTAAGGCAATCAGTGAGCGCACAGTTCGTCGACGTTTAAAGAAGACATATATGAAGACATATATTGCTAAGGATGTGCCGTATATTTCAAAAATTAACAAGCTTAAAAGGCTGAAATTTGCAAAGGAACATCTAGAGAAGCCGAAGTCGTTCTGGAGAAGTGTTTTATGGACGGATGAAAGCTCTTTCCAGTATAACTCGTCAAAACAAAAAATTTTTGTAAGATTGCCTACTCAGCAAAGGCAAAGAAGACGGCCCGTTTGTCAGAAAAGTAGCCATGGTGGAGGCTCTGTCATGGCGTGGGGATGTGTTGCCTACAATGGGTTGGGTGACTTGGCCCCCATATCCGGCTCGATGAACCAAGGGCAATATTTGACGACCCTAAACGAAAATGCATTTCCTTCTGGAGATAGGCTGATCGGGGAATCATTTATCCTGCAGCAAGATAATGCTCCATGCCACAAAGCCAGAATGATAACCAAGTTCCTAAAGGATGTTGGCGTTACCGTCTTGGACTGGCCACCTTAAAGTCCAGATTTAAATATAATTGAGAACATCTGGTCTCTTTTAAAACGCAAAAGAACAGTTTCGTTACATAAAACTCGAGAGGAGACGATTTCTGAGCTCACTTCCCTTTGGGAAGAGATAACTCCAGAAATCCTTCACAATTTGGTGGATTCAGTAAAGGACCGACTCAAAAAAGTTATTGATGCCAAAGGAGGATATATATTTTATTAATTGTTTCAATAAGGAGTTAAACCAGCTTCGTTTAAACTTATTTTCATTGTATTAAAGGCCTGTCAAAATACTTATGCCGAAAAAAAATCATCATATTTCATTAAGAAGTTTATATCTTTTTAAGTTTCAATAAAAAAAATTTCGTTTGTTAATATTTAAGTTCGTATTACTTGCACACAAAAATTAAAAAATAATCAATACTACCATATCAAGCCATTTAAAAGTTTCACTGACAAATGTGCAGCGTTTATTTTGTCAAAATACTTATGCCGACTAGTGTACATTCGCTTTCACGTAGCATATGGCGTTGCTACATGGTTTTCTCTGAAAAGACAACATGTAGCTAAAAATCACGCAAAATTATTTACATATGTATATTTTATTCATCTTCTTAACATAATAAAAATATGTTGAGTATTTGATATAAAATGTAATTTAATAACAAAAAATGTGCGCGAGTTCTGTAATGTTTTCTTGGTCTGTTAATACAGAACAAATGGCGCGCAAATGTTGTGAACCGGCACTTTGCTTGATTTTTTTCCTTTCGTCTTTCCGTTTTCACTATTTTTACCTTAGAAAAAATAAGTTCGTTCTCATCACATAGATAGGCAGGCACTTGTGTTTGGTATGTGTGTAGGTGCATACGTGTTTGTAAAATGAATGGATAGCTACACACGCCAACAACGACGATAGTTCATCGTGACAAAGCTAAAAAAAAAAACAATTAAAGAAAAAAAAGCATAGTGTAAAAAAAGGCT
Organism: Zaprionus ornatus; assembly: GCA_018904035.1. NCBI lineage: Eukaryota > Metazoa > Arthropoda > Insecta > Diptera > Drosophilidae > Zaprionus > Zaprionus ornatus. The sequence goes on along the minus strand of JAEIFZ010000032.1, from coordinate 142,248 downwards.
AGTAACGACCAGCGTGCTTTGCTGCGACCACATAAAAAAGCAAGTAGAGCGTTGGAAACGCCAAACAACTTTTGAAAGTGTACAAAAAGCAGTTAGACGACACACAGGTAAACATACATGTATTAATTTGAATGTATGTGTGTAGATACATGTGTGTGATATATGTATGTGTAGATGAGACATATATGTGTGTCTGTTCGCTGCTGTCATCCGATTTCTTGTCAAATGTGCCCTGATTTTGCCAAGATTTAATTGTTATCTCTTGGAATTTCCTCATACTGATAATATATATTTCTTTTGTTTTTCAATACTCTTTTCATGTCAACTACAATGGAAATATAAAACAATAAACCATCAACACAATCGATGCTTGGACTCATCAACAACAACTGCAAATTCCTAAAATATAATCGAATTAATAATATTAGAAAGTTACGTGTAAGCGTCGTGGCTTTTGTTTAATTATTAATTATTTTGAAAAATAAAAAAAAAAAATAACTTTGGCAACTAAATCCAATCCCAATACACACACGAAACAAAAACAGCAACTAGTGTAAAATTCAAAGTGTAAATAAGAAACAATAAAACCAAAACCCACACACACACGCAAATAAACTCGGCAGCACCTACAAATAAAGCTATACAGCTTAAATAAATTCAAGTCCCTGATTGTTAGAAAACAACAACAACAAAATTACGTCAATTATTGAAAACATACCCGGCGCAATAGCTCACAATCTTCAAAACAACATCATGGAAGAAGATGAAAGGGGAAAATTGTTCGTCGGGGGCCTGTCCTGGGAGACAACTCAGGAGAATCTATCACGTTACTTCTGCCGTTTTGGCGACATCATCGATTGTGTCGTAATGAAGAACAACGAGAGCGGCAGATCACGGGGTTTCGGCTTTGTCACCTTTGCCGATCCTACGAACGTTAATCATGTGCTCCAAAATGGTCCGCATACGCTCGATGGTCGTACCATTGATCCGAAACCTTGCAATCCGCGTACCCTCCAGAAACCCAAAAAGGGCGGTGGCTATAAAGTGTTCCTCGGTGGTTTGCCATCAAATGTTACGGAGACCGATCTGCGTACGTTCTTTGGCCGTTACGGCAAGGTAACCGAGGTGGTCATCATGTACGATCAGGAGAAGAAGAAATCGCGAGGCTTCGGCTTCTTGTCCTTCGAGGAAGAGTCGTCTGTGGAGCATGTTACCAACGAGCGGTATATTAATCTGAATGGAAAACAGGTACGTTAACCCGACGACGAAAGTGTTCTCCTATCTACTAATAGAATTACTAAATACGAAATGAAATCATTGAATTGTAATAGGGAATACGAGGTGTGTTCAAAAAGTAAGATGACTTCAAATTTCGCGGGCAATGTACTTTCGATTATCGATTTTTTTGTTTTGTTATGTTGGCACATTCTTCCCGAACATCTGTTCCAAGAGAGAGGCGTAAAGGTTATAAGTGTTTTGCGTGCTCGGCGATTTTTTGCTAAATTTTGACCAAAAGAACCGTCACATGAGCATCGCTCAAGAGCTGTTGAATGACGTCAACGATGACCCAGATTTACTCATAACTGGTGATGAATCATGGGTATATGGTTATGATATCGAAACCAAAGTCCAAACGTCCCAATGGTTAGCCAAGACCGAAAAAAGCAAGCCAAGTTCGATCAAATGTTAAAGTTTTGCTCACTGTTTTCTTCGATTACCATGGCGTGGTGCATCAGGAGTTCTTACCATACGGTCGTACGGTCAATAAACAGTATTATCTTGAAGTTATGCGCCATTTGCGAGAAGCAATACGAAGAAAACGTCCAGAATTGTGGAAAAACAATGGCTTCATGGCTTTTGCATCACGATAATGCCCCTGCTCACTCATCTTTGCTTGTGAGAGATTTTTTGGCCAAAAACAATACCTCAGCCACCATATTCACCGGATTTGGCCCCATGTGACTTTTTCTTGTTCCCAAAACTAAAGGACGGAGATTTGCAACGATTGAGGAGATAGAGACTGCATCGCTGGAAGAGCTCAAGGCTATACCGAAAAGTGTTTGTGAGAAGTGTTTGAGCATTGGAAAAGCCGTTGGTTCATTGTATCTGAAGGGGATTACTTTGAAGGGGGACAACATAAATATTGATAAATAAAAAAATATTTTTTCTTAAAAATACAAAGTCACCTTACTTTTTGAACACACCAACATGTTATACATACTCGTATACTATACATGCGGGGTGTGTTCAAAAAGTAAGCGGACTTTGTATTTAAAAAAAAATATATAACTTCAAGACAATACTGTTTATTGATCGTACAACCATATGGTAAGAACTCCTGATGCACCACGCCATTGTAATCGAAGAAAACTGTGAACAAAACTTTGACATTAGATCGAAGTTGGCGTGCTTTTTTCGGTCTTGGCTAAACATCGGGACGATTGAACTTTGGTTTCAATATCATAACCATATACCCATGATTCGTCACCAGTTTTGACCTTTTTGAGTAAATCTTTGTCATCGTTGACGTCATTCAACAGGGCTTGAGCGATGCTCATGCGAAGGTTCTTTTGGTCAAAATTTAGCAAGGAATCGCCGAGCACGCAAAACATTTATAACCTTTACGCCTTTCACAACCAAACAAAAAATGCCATTCACTTGAATCTTGGAGCAGATGTTCGAGAAGAGTGTACCAACATAACGAAACAAAAAAATCGATAGTCGAAATGGCCCGTGAAATTTGAAAAGTCACCTTCCTTTTTGAACACACCTCGTATAATACTATTAGTTTTATAATTATCTATAAATGGAATTTGGTTGGATTGTTGTGATTATTTCATCATGTTGTAATGCTCTATCGGTGCGTATATTGCAGGTTGAAATAAAAAAGGCGGAGCCACGTGACGGTTCTGGTGGACAGAACTCAAACAACAGCACTGTGGGAGCTACCTATGGCAAGCTGAGCAACGAGTGTAGCCACTGGGGACCCCATCATACACCGATCAATATGATGCAGGGCCAAAATGGTCAGATGGGTGGACCCCCATTGAATATGCCGATTGGTGCCCCGAACATGATGCCCGGATATCAGGGCTGGGGCACTTCGCCACAACAGCAGGGCTATGGCTATGGCAATAGCGGACCTGGATCGTATCAGGGTTGGGGTGCACCACCTGGACCACAGGGTCCTCCACCACAATGGTCGAACTATGCTGGACCGCAGCAGACTCAAGCTTATGGCGGCTACGATATATACAATTCAACATCGACAGGAGCACCATCGGGACCGTCGGGTGGCGGCAGCTGGAACTCATGGAATATGCCTCCCAATTCGGCTGGACCAACTGGTGCACCTGGTGCTGGCGCTGGCACCGCCACTGAAATGTATTCGCGTGCTCAGACCTGGGCAGCCGGCGGTCCATCGACCACGGGACCTGTGGGCGGTATGCCACGCACTGGACCTGGTAACTCTGCCTCAAAATCGGGCTCCGAGTATGATTATGGTGGCTATGGTTCGGGCTACGATTACGATTATAGCAATTACGTTAAGCAGGAGGGCGCCTCGAACTATGGTGCCGGGCCTAGGTCAGCATATGGAAATGACAGCTCTACACAGCCGCCGTATGCCGCCTCGCAGGCTGTTTAAGGATGATCTGCGAGGTGAATGATGAAAAAGACAAAAGATGGTAGTAATTGTAAGTTAAAGCGTCGTCATTCGTTCCATCATTTTAATGAATAATTTTGTTTGAGATCAGATCGGTTGGTTAAATTAATTAATGTAACTTGTGTACACACATATATAACAAAATAATTTAAAAATAATCATACATTAACACGCACATCCCTAGCGAAACAATGCAGGTTTTATATATATATATATATATATATAATATAATATATATATATATATATATATATATATGTATATGTATAAAGTATATATATGCTTTCATATATATATTATTATTATATTTTATTATATATATCAATGATTGAGTATGTAAAGAATTTATAGGAAGAAACAAAAAATTTAAACCAACAACAAAAAAAAACAGTCAGCACTCTTAATAACAAGAACACTCAGAGCAACAGCGCACTTTGCTTGCCCCCTCGATACAGTGACTGGTGTGTATATATGTATTAATATAAAGAATATATATGTATATATGCTTGTGCTGTATTCTATCAAAACAATCAAAAACAACAAGAAAAACCGCTAATACATGCATAACATTAACAGAGAAAATTATATAATAGTATTATGAATGACTTACAAGTATAAAGTTCAGCCAATTAGAAGACACAAGAGAAAAGTGTATGAAAGAAAGAGAATCCAACAAAAGAACAGAAACAGAGAAAAGAGAAAGGAATTTTAAGAAATTATACATTAAAAACAAAGAAAAACCCTGAAAACTGATAACTCAATTACTTAAATTAGTAAACACAAATTCTAAATTTTACATTTAAAGAACAATCCAATAGTTGGCGGAAAATGGAAAAATATAATATGCGTTCACATGCCGCGGCCTACTTAAGCCTATATTCCTCCCTCAATGTTGTGGCGACAAGATGTAGCAGGTAGAGCAAGAATCGACATTAAAGAGAAAAAGACACGTCCTGGGGGTCTTATATTAGAACAAACACCTTCCCCTTCGTTTTAGTACGACTGGGTGGAGGAGTGGCATTTTTTTTTTTTGGAAGGGCCGTGAAGATAAAAACGATACAAAATCAATAAATTTACCATTTAAACTAGCCAAAAGTTAAACTACATATATAATGAAACTAATAATAGGCGTAAGTCATATTTCGTTTGCATGTAACCGAAAGTTTATCTTGAAACTAGAATTATATAGTGCTGGAATTATTATTTAGTTGAAGAGAAGTTAGGAACCGCAAACAAGTTAACAAAACGAAGAAGAAACAGAGAAAAATAAAAAAAAATACGAAACGCTATAAACAAATATACAATATAAAATTGAAATAAAAATATAAACAAACCAAATAAAAAAACAAAAAAAAATGGAAAACGTAATAGAAAAGAAAATGCTATACATACTTATGTACTTATATATATAAGTCATAAGAGAAGGAAGAGAATAGAAAAAGGAAGAGAGGAGGAAACGATGCGAAGAGTTGCGTTGTACATTTTTGGAATTTGTGAAACAGACAACAACAATTAGCGAAACAAACATATGCACACACACAACAAACACACGCGAAAATTACATATTTTATTGATAAAAATATATATAAATATATCTTTAATTACTTTACATATTTTTTACTCTTAAATTACATAAAGTACCGACAACAACAAAAACAATTAAACTAATTTAATGATTACGATTTTACAATTTATTAATACAATTTAAATATTACAAACTACAAAGCAAAATTTAAAAAAATAGATATTCTAATAGATACATTTATATTCAAATATGAAGTAATGTTTTCTTTTTATATTTTGTGCTATTATTACAATGTAAATTTTAATTTATTGATTACGCGAATACTACAATATAATAACACCTTACTTTATTTTTTGGTGATTTATTGTATAGTGTTTTTTTTTCGTAATGTAATGTATTTTACAATATTTCTATTTCTACTTAGAACATGGTTGTAGAAGAAAAAGAGAAGCAACTCCTACAATCATAAATTAATTTCGTTTAAATTACAAATAGTAAACATATGCTTAAATTTTGTATATAATAATAAACAACAAAAACAAAGCGAGACTAAAAAATAACTAACATAAACAGAGTAAATTTAAACCAACACAAGAAAAGAAAAAATAAAGTAAAGTGAAGAACGTGTAAAAAACGTTTGAATATTTTGACAAAAAAAGAACAAATTACTTTTGTTTTCCTTTAATTTTAATTGCGTGTTTATGTCTGTATGTATGTAGATTGATCGCGTCTAATTGTAGGTTGTAAATAGGAGACTCCCCTTGGCCAGTCAGGATTTTCACGGACGTTGTGCGTTGATGACGTAAGAAAAGATCTTGATTATAGTTCAGTTCAGTTCAGTTAAACAGGGAGAAGGGGTTTCGAAACGTTTTCGTTAGTAAATTTACAATTTCTGTGTTTTTTTTCAGCAGGCAGAAACAATAAAACCTAACAATAATAAAAGATTTAATGAATGATGGTGCTGCAACAACAACCACAGCGCATCAGTCTTAACCTAATAGTAATTGGTTATATAGTTATATCTTAGCTACTACTATATATGTACGAATATGTTTATAAAAAACAGCAACAAGGACTAATCGAAGAGAAACAGTTGAGAATGAATGAAAAAGAAAAATAATCTGTTGGAAAAATGCAGTTAAGAAAACACCTGATGTAATTTCATAAGTAAACCTTAATATTGTAACAATCATAAATTTATATGTTCTGTAAGAAAGAACACTATCTTTATATAGAACCCTAAAAAAAAAAATATATTTCTATATATAATGAACGTCTTTTAATTTTTACCCCCTCTAAAGAGATAAAAAAGAATATGAATGAAAAAATAGTTAAAGCAAAGTTTAAAGTAATGGAAAATGTAAACATATACGCAAAACAATCAAAAAAAAAAAAATAATTAAAAAAAAAAAACGCTGACTGTTGAAAAATAATTTTGTTTAATCCTAACAATTTATGATTTAAAATTAAACAATTTTTTAAATAAACCATAATAAACAAACTACATATGCATACATGTGCATACGTAATTACAACTGTTATAATCAATTACATATATAAATATATATACTATTGACAAAGACATATAAATATAACAGTAAGAATATATCAGATCTATTGTACTAAAAAACGAAAAGGCAGAAAAACCCTACTAAAAAAAATTAGTATAGACAATCCAAAATCGGAATAGAAAGTGACAACATACATTCTTAAGGATGGTGTTGTCTAAAAACTTATAAATACAAGTCCAGAGAACGTGAAAACCATGTGTATCACCATGTTTCTAAATTGATGGACAACATAGACACTATCAATATTATATTTTTGGTTTTTTTTTTCAGATCGGTAAAGTTGCAAATACAAATGTTTTTTAATTTGATTTTCTGCTATTGCTGACTAAAAATAAATAAGGTGTTTTAATTTTCACCAGTATACAACATAATATTTGACAATGAAATATCTATAAACTTGATCTAATGTAAGCTAAAATAAATACGAAAGAACCTGCCAAAATGCAATATGAACGAGAAAACTTAGAAAATGAAAAAGAAAAACAATGAAAATGAATTGAGTAAGACCAATAGAAAGTTGTACAGTTGTAGATTTGGTTTACACTTTTGACTGGTATCAAATAGTTAAGCTAAGTAATCGAGGCACATATGAAAATGTTTTTTAATATCTTTTCCCCCTTAAGATTAGCTAGAATGATTTGAAATAAAGGAAATTTAACAGATATATAAGCTAAATTCCTAAGACAATATGATTCACCTTTTGTATGACTAAATTTATAAGACAGGGAACTAAACAAAACGAATAAGTCAGCATAATGAGATGAAGAGAACAGTATAATAACAACTAAAACTGAAATGACTAAAACTAAAAGATAAGATCAAGATGAAGAAGAATGAACAACTGTGTGCATGTTTTGTATTTGTTTTTGCATTGAACTCGATTTCTAGGCATTTCGTTGAGCGGTTAATTGAAATAAAGAGAAAACAAGAGACAAAACTAGTATATGTAAAATTTCCATATTACATAGGTCGTTTTCGATTCGAATCGATTGTTACACTTTGTTTATTTTGGTAACACTTTTCATTATGTGTTTCGTTCTGTTTGTTTCGTTAAATTGTTGCCTTTTGATTTTCGCTTGCCTTTGGCTTCTAGACGAGGTATGTATGTATGTATGATGTTATTATAATAATTTAAAAGTATAAACAAACCAAGCAAAAACCGAGATGATAGTGAAACAACCTAATTTGTATGTAGTTGTTTAATGTCGATCGTAAGGCGTAAATACATAATAATAGACAGAAAAAACGGAAAAACGAAAACAAAAATCAAAAAAAAAGAGAAAAACTATGCAAGGTAACCAATATAAAACTAAAATTGAGACTGTAAACTGTAAAATGCAACAAAATAACAAAAAACCTATCGATCGATTAATAGGATGACAAGTAAAGCTCAACAATAACCTAAATAAACTAAAACTTTAACGAAACTTTTCACTCATAAAGTAAGCAAGCAACAAGAAAAAATAAAAAGAAAAAAAGAAAAAGAATATGTCAGATGAATAGGGTATACCTCCATAAGTTCGTGATAGGGAACAGCAAATGTTATTTCTTTTTCGATAAGTTATTATCTTTGCGATGCTTTTCGGTCTTTTGTTGTTGAATGAGGAAGTCGTCAGATAAACAGTTACATTTCGTTTTGTGTTTTTCGTACAGTTTAGGGCTCTTCAAAAACTGACTTTGCACACACATACACACAGCCACATAATATACATATATAATATGTACACTGTGGCTAAGGTTATTTAAGAACTAAATTCGAGAAAAGATTAAACGTTTATTTACTACAAAAATACAATACAGACTTACAAACACAGGTAAAGGGTCGTAAGTAATAAGAAATGACGAGACGAGGCGTTACTTAATGCACACAAATACATATACATAGCAGCCGCAGAAGACGAAGAAAAAGCAAATAATAGGGAAACAATGAAAATATATACATACTTACATAAGAGGTGTGTTCAACAAGTAAGGTGACTTTTCAAATTTCGCGGGAAATGTACTTTCGATTATCGATTTTTTGTTTTGTTATTTTGTTACACTCTTCCCGAATATCTGTTCCAAGACTCAAGTGAATGGCATTTTTTGTTTGGTTGTAAAAGGCGTAAAGGTTATAAGGTTAAAGGTTATAGCTGTTCAATGACGTCAACTATGACCCAAATTTACTCAAAAGGGTGACGAATCATGGGTATATGGTTATTATATCAAAACCGAAGCCCAATCGTCCCAATGGAGGAGCCCAGGTGAGCCAAGACCGAAAAAAACACGCCAAGTTCGATTAAATGTCAAAGTTTTGCTCACTGTTTTCTTCGATTACCATGGCGTGGTGCATCAGGAGTTCTTACCATATGGTCGTACGGCCGTTTGCGAGAAGGAATACGAACAATTGTGAAAAAACAATTCATGGCATTTGCATCACGATAATGCCGCTGCTCACTCGTCTTTGCTTGTGAGAGATTTTTTGGCCAAAAACAACACCTTTGTTTTGAGAATTGGAAAAACCGTTGGCATAAGTGTATTATATTTGAGGGGGATTACTTTGAAGGGGACAACATAAATATTGATAAATAAATAAATATTTTTTCTGAAAAATACAAAGTCACCTTACTTTTTGAACACATAAGGAAAAGATGGAAGGATGTAAAACAACAGTGAGAGAAAGAGATGAAGCGAGTTGAAAGGTTTTAGTTTACGGTAAACTTCATGAAATTTTTTACAACCTCAATTTAAATGAATTATTTTTTTAATGTAATACGAACACAGAGCCTAGGTAGTATCAAAAGCAAAACAGAAACAAATCTGTTGAACTCTTTGTTGTCCAAATGCAGTATATTTTACATTGTAGTATACATGTATATTATCTACAATATAAAGAACTCTCTTGACATGCCACGCACTCGGATTGACATCACCTGCAAGTTTATTATGATTTACGATACGATTAACTATGATACTACGTTATGAAATAAAAATTGGTTTAAAATTTATTTTTTTTATACCCTTGGACCATTGAAAATGGTAAAAAAATGGTATACTAACTTTGTCCAAATGTATGTAACGGGCAGAGGAGGGGTCGGAGACCCCATAAAGTGTATATATTCTTGCTCAGAATCACTAGCCGAGTCGGTTGAGCCATGTCCGTCTGTCTGGATGAACGCGCCGATCTCAGCTATTTCAAAAGCTAGAGGCATGAAGATTCCTGTATACCATACGAAGATCAAGTTTATTTTCAATTTGGAATAACACGCCTACCGCCTCCGCAAACCGCCAATTTTGATTTACATTGCGATTTACTCATTTCTTAACGTTCTGCTTAAGTATATATGTATATAGATAAATACTATATGAACTTATCCTCCAAATCGCAACCCGATCGGACAATAAACATTGAAGTTATTAGATAAACCATTTCGACCCTTCGACCAACAAAGAAGTTGTCGATGACGTCAGAACTAAATTACTTGTGCAGCAAAGATCTGTTTCTCGAATCTTCTTTTCCATGCACATGTCAATTACCGAAAATAAGTGTGCATACATGCAAACACTTATCCATACTTAATTTGTGTTCACACACACATGTAAAATTATATACAACCAATAGCGTGGTTGATCGGTATGCATGAATGCAGGTATTTACAAGCTGTATAATATAGACATATTATTATTTAATAATTTATAATTTTGGTGGCTGGCTCGAGGTCAAGATCAAGTTAAATAAAATAAATATTTATTTCCTTTTGTTCCGATATATTTCGGCTACACTTCGGTATCCGTCTTCAAGGCTAAAAACACAAAATTACAAAAATTCGATTTTTAATAATATTTCTTTAAAGCTAAATTGAAACAATACTAAATTACATACATATATTTTCGCGTCTGCTCTTGCGGGCGCGGAGTTCCTAACTGGCTTAATAAGTAAATTCTGTATATGTGAGCGCAGTTTTCTGTGTCAGTTTTGTAGTTTAATCTTTCTTGTGTTGGTGTGTTTATTATGTGTAGCATTTCGAGAGTGTAACGTTAAGCATAGTGTTGTTCTTGTTGTAATATTGTTGTTGCGTCAAAATTCGGATAGTGATGTTTGTTTGCACAGTGGGTCATAAGAGCTGTTTTTTTTGTTGTACTTTGGTGTCGTAATTTAAAATCTGATTTGTGTTGTGTTAATCTTGTTTTCAGTTTTAGTTTTGTCGTTCCTACGTTTACACCATTGCATGTTTCCGTACTGTTGCCCCTACAAGGAATCTTATAAATCACATTGTTTTTGTCTTGTGGATTTATTTTGGACTTAGTATTATTATAAAAATGTTTTAATGTGTGGAACGGTTTATGTGCTATTTGTATTTCTATATTATTGTAACAATCGGATCTCATTAATCGTTCTGATAATGTTGGTACATAGGTTAGAGATCTATATGATTTCACTTGTCTATTTGTAGTTTCTCTTGGTGTTTCCTGATATTTTTTAATTAGTTTTTTGACCAGCGTTTTTGGAAAGTCATTGTCTGTTAGTATTTCTGTTATTTCCTTTTTAATCTCCTTATGATATATTTTGTCAGATATGTCAAACATACGTTTTATACAGCCTCTTGCTGTATTTAGTATCATCGTCCTTGGGTGTTTTGAGTTGTAGTTTATAAGTCTTCCAGAAGCCATCGGTTTTTTATACCATTTAAGTTTTAATTTTCCCTCTACTCTATTAATTATGGAATCCAGATATGGTATTAATTTTAAACTCTGACAAAGGAAACAAAACAGTGGCAATGCAAAAAGACGAATATAAAAATAAAATGTTGACATTATTAGGAGATTTCTGCACGTACCGAAAATTAAAAACGGATCCCACATCACGATTATAAAAGAAAAACAACGATTTAGTGGAGAAACTGTTCAGGAAGGAGCTTATTTCAAAGGCCGAAAGAAATAAGCTTATCACAACCAACGGAACACCGCCGAGAATTTATGGACTACCCAAAATCCATAAAGAAAGGACACCACTCAGACCGATTTGCTCATCAATAGGATCCCCCTCTTACGCCTTATGCACATACATTGTGACAATACTAAACAATCTGACAAAGGAATCAAAATTCAACATAAAAAACGCCATGGAATTCAAACACAAGATAAATGACCAAAACATTAACAAAGACGAAATACTAGTCTCTTTCGACGTAGTATCACTATTCCCTAGCATACCATTAGATTTAGCTTTGACAACAATTAGATCAAAATGGACACAAATGCAACAACACACTGTGATACCTGAACAAACTTTCCTAGAAATAGTAAAGTTCTGGATTATGGAAAACAGATATTTTAAATATGAAGACACATTTTTCTCACAGTTAAAAGGTATGCCAATGGGTTCCCCAGCTTCACCCGTAATTGCAGACATTATCATGGAGGAATTACTGACAAACACATTGGAAAAATGAAAAACTAAGCCAAAACTACTTATAAAATATGTTGATGACCTTTTTGTGATTACAAACTCCAGCGAAACAGAAAACATACTACTCGAACTAAATTCCTACCATAAAAATATAAAATATAAAAGATAAAGATAGAACAAAACGACAAACTACCAAATCTGGATTCCATAATTAATAGAGTAGAGGGAAAATTAAAACTTAAACGGTATAAAAAACCGATGGCTTCTGGAAGACTTATAAACTACAACTCAAAACACCCAAAGACGATGATACTAAATACAGCAAGAGGCTGTATAAAACGCATGTTTGACATATCTGACAAAATATATCATAAGGAGATTAAAAAGGAAATAACAGAAATACTAACAGACAATGACTTTCCAAAAACGCTAGTCAAATAACTAATTAAAAAATATCAGGAAATATCTTTGCTTGTGAAAGAACACAGATCGAAAATGAGAGAGTCCGAAAGGGATCGTGCAATAATAGATACAGTGGGACGATTCTTGAACGTAAATAGTAATATATTAATTTTAAACTCTGACAAAGGAAAACAGTGGCAATGCAAAAAGACGAATATAAAAATAAAATGTTGACATTATTAGGAGATTTCTACACGTACCGAAAATTATAAACGGATCCCACATCACGATTACAAAAGAAAAACAACGAATTAATGGAGAAACTGTTCAGGAAGGAGCTTATTTCAAAGGCCGAAAGAAATAAGCTTATCACAACCAACGCAACTCCGCCGAGAATTTATGGACTACCCAAAATCCATAAAGAAAGGACACCACTCAAACCGATTTGCTCATCAATAGGATCCCCCTCTTACGCCTTATGCACATACATTGTGACAATACTAAACAATTTGACAAAGGAATCAAAATTCAACATAAAAAACGCCATGGAATTCAAACACAAGATAAATGACCAAAACATTAACAAAGACGAAATACTAGTCTCTTTCGACGTAGTATCACTATTCCCTAGCATACCATTAGACTTAGCTTTGACAACAATTAGATCAAAATGGACACAAATACAACAACACACTGTGATACCTGAACAAACTTTCCTAGAAATAGTAAAGTTCTACATTATGGAAAACAGATATTTTAAATATGAAGACACATTTTTCTCACAGTTAAAAGGTATGCCAATGGGTTCCCCAGCTTCACCCGTAATTGCAGACATTATCATGGAGGAATTACTGACAAACACATTGGAAAAATTAAAAACTAAGCCACGGCTACTTACAAAATATGTTGATGACCTTTTTGCGATTACAAACTCCAATGAAGGCCGTCAGCCGTCAGAGACAGTAAGGGGAATCACATGGAACCCAAGCTTTGGCTGAGGTACGTGCCGTCCTTGCTCCTACTGTCGGAAGTGCGGCTATACTCTCCACGTGAAGGCGGCTGGAAGCAGGCCTCTAGCACGGTCATGTCTCTGCTAGGGGTGCTGACTAATTGTAGTCGGGCGAAGATTGTGATTGTATAAATCACCTCAATCCAAGGCGGAACAGAATACGCCAAGGGATGCATGGCCGAGGGTAGCCCGGTCGTTAGTATGCGGACTCTGGATACCTGTCGCCCTCCAGCTTCATCTAGACTTCCCACGGCACACGGGCTATGCCGTGGGCGACCTTCCCTTCCCGCCTACTCGTGGGTCCAAACTATGGATACAATTTTTATAAAAGATAAGTCCGATGCGACTTCGACAGCATCAACCCAGGGCGAGGCCTTAACGGCCGACCCCAACAACAGCACTGCAGCCAGTGGGCTGCTGGCTTCCACCCCCAATACCACGGGTCTTGGCCCTGCTACTTTAGGGGACCCGGATAGGCCACGGACTCCCTTGGACGATGAGTTCGCCAGTGCTGATTTCTCGTCCAATAGCTGCACAGGCCGGCAGCAGCTCGTCGAGGTGATGTCCTCTGACGCTGAAGCTGACGCTGACCTGATCAGCCTCGCTGACGACGCTTCCGTGGCCTCGCAGAGGTCAGGTCTCACCGAAGCAGGCTCTCAGATACAGAGGCTGCGACTGGACTCTGAGAACGCCTTTGTGAAAATGAAGACCCGTGAGAAGAGGCTTTTCAAAGCCGCACTCGCAAAGGGTTCGAGCAGAGCAGAAGCTCTGGCTATCGCCACCGCGCCCCCCGTGGAAACCAAGGCCAAACGGACGCGCGCTGACGATACCGTCCTCGAACCTCAAGGGTCTTCAAAGAAGCCCAAAAAGACTCATGTGGAGTCCACAAAGCCACCTCTCAGCCAGGTGTCGAGCAACGTGAAACTGGGCTTCACTTCGGCTGACTCAAAAAACCAGCTTTCACCGGAGCAAGTGGCCACGGTGAAAGCTAGCATTGCCAAGGCTCTGCTGCTTCTTCCCACATCGGGTGCCAGTCCAGGTTTCGAGGGTTGCATACCTCGAAATGAATTGGCTGCTCCTGGTGTGCGAGGATAGCCGCACTGCCGACTGGGTCAGGGGAGCCGTTGGACACATCAGGTCCATCAGCTCCCTTGACATTAAACTACTGGAGGAGTCCGAGTTCCCCAAAGCTCACCTCATTAGAGGATACTTCCCCAGTAGTGCTGCACTCACACCCGCCGATATTTTGCGATACCTTGGTATCCAAAACGAGGAGTTGTACTCGACAAAACAGTGGCGGGTGGTCCAGCATACCCTCAACGGTACTACGACCCACCTCGCGATGTTGGTCGACGAGGAGTCGTATAAGGCTCTGACGGAGTGCAACGGGAAGGTGAAATTCGTCTTTGGACGAGTCAAACTTCTCCTGAAGAACTCCGTCCCCAGAGCCTCTTCCTCCCCGGCCCGTCCCCCATCCCCCTCTCCAACCATTCCCCCCCCTTCCAGCGCTCCTCCGGAAGCGTCAAAGGTGGCCCCTGCCTATGCGACAGCAGTGGCTGCCGCCCCGGTAGCGTCCACCAGTGCTGCGGCCGCAGTGGCGCTGAAAGCCCACATCCCCAAACCCCCACCATTCTGGTCTGCGCCCCCAAGTCCTCAACGGGCCGCACCAGGCCGGTGGCTGGCAGCGGGTATAAGTTGGACGTCTCCAAACGCGATACGTGGCGCAGCTACTGTGGTAGCATAGAATCTCTGCCAGAGGCAGCGAGACTCCACAAGGTATTAGCCAAAGGATCGTCTAATGGTATAGGGCTTCTAAAAAGAGCAGATGGCTCTTTCACTCAAGATCGTAGGGAAGCACTTGAACTTTTACTACAAGTTCACTTCCCAGGTTCCGTGGCCAACCCAGATCTCTCCAGTCACGTTGACGCCACCTGGTCACCTGACTCACGTGGAACCAGTTTATCTGGTACCATCTTCGATCCTGAAAAGGTCAAATGGGCGGTAGATTCCTTCGCTCCCTTTAAAGCCCCAGGGGGTGATCAAATCTTTCCAGCCCTTCTCCAAAACAGTCTGGATCATATCCTCGGTCCACTGGTCGGCCTTCTTAGAGCCAGTCTCGCGTGGGGACACATACCCAACTCTTGGAGGAGAGTCAATGTGGTATTCATCCCCAAACAGGGGAATCGTCCTCTTGACCAGCCTAAGTCCTACCGGCCGATCAGCCTTACCTCCTTTCTGCTCAAGACTGCGGAAAGGCTCCTAGACTTGCACATTCGGTGCTCTCTGCAGGAAAACAACCCTCTGCACCCCACGCAGTTCGCGTATATAGCCGGTATATCGACAGAGGTCGCTCTCCACAAATTAGTGAGTAAGATCGAAAAGGCCTTCGTATCAAAGAACATTGCTCTGTGCTCTTTTCTTGATATAAAGGGTGCTTTCGATAATACCGGCTACGGGTCTATCTCTACTGCGTTTGAGCGCAGGAACATTGCCCGTCCCATAATCCGGTGGATTGACGCCATGCTCAAACACCGGACTATCTCCTCAAAAGGCAATCATTGTTCCCTTCACTAAGCGTTACTCTATTGACATTGGTCAATTACATATTGGCGGCTCTCCTGTGGAACTTTCCAACGAAGTCAAATATCTAGGGGTAACCCTTGATAAGCGACTAAACTGGAACTCCCACCTGCATAACACTCTATCAAAGGCCACTCATGCCATGTGGGCATGTAGAAGGCTTTTCGGTAGAATATGGGGTCTCAAATCCTGCACCATCAGGTGGCTTTTTGGAATGATGGTAAGACCGATCGTAACCTACGCTGCTATTGTGTGGTGGCCCAAGGTTACGCAGGTCACTGCCATCAATAAATGCACGAAATTGCATAGGCTGCTCTGCCTTTCCTTGACGGGTGCACTCCGCACCTGTCCCACTGCAGCAATGGAATCGATTTTGAATCTGACTCCGCTGCATATCCGTATAAAAGAAGTTGCTGCTATGAGCCTTCTTAGAATCAAGCTCCAATCTAGGCTTCTAGCTCCCGAATCTGGGCATGCTAGCCTACTCAAAGATATTCTTGGCTTAGAGATCTGCACTAGATCAAATTCTATGACCAAGGAACTCTTCTTTGGTGCAAAATTTAGAACCCTCATCCCGGACCGCAGGGTTTGGGATGCTGGCAACCCCATCAGAGACCCAAATGGTATACATTGGTTCACCGACATGTCAAAGACTGAACAGGGGGTTGGAGCTGGGATACATGGTCCCAACTCCAGGACCTCGATTGCTATGGGCAACTGGCCCACAGTTTTCCAATCAGACGTTCACACCATTGAGTTCTCTTATCCTTGAGAAGGGGACTAGAGGAGCGAAAATATACATCTTCTCGGACAGCCAAGCGGCCATACTAGCCCTCTCTTCAAAAAGAGTAGGCTCGCGTATGGTGGCTGACTGCTGGAAAAGTCTGCAGAGGCTGTCACCCTAATTTGGGTACCTGGGCACTCTGGCTTCCAGGGCAATGAGCTGGCGGACGAACTAGCGAGGGCTGGGTCATCAGCCACCTTGCTCGGCCCCGAACCCTTCTGTGGCGTGGGGTGGTCTACTATCTCCTCCCTTGTGAAAACCTGGGCTGGAAGATTGACTGAACGCTACTGGTTCTTCCAACCAGGGATGCGGCAGGCTAAAGAGCTTACCAATCCCAAAGTTGATCGAAGGACCAAGGTACTCTCCAGGAGAGACCTCTATCTCCTTGTTGGCTACCTAAGTGGCCACCACTTGGTGAACTACAACCTCAAAAAAATGGGTTTATCCTCGGACGCGGAGTGCAGGCTCTGCAAAGATGACGATGAAACTACTAAACACATTCTATGTGACTGTCCGGCCTTGGTATGGACAAGGAGGAAACATCTGCACGTGGAAATCGCAACACCAGAGCAGATTGTCTGTTCCTCGACGAAAGATCTGTTATGCTTCATTAGGGAAGCAGAACAGCTTTTGTCATGACAGGGAGAGCATTCTGGGTACAAAAGATCATATTGGTCGCAGTGCCTCGCGCTTTCTCCGCTAACTCCAATGAAACAGAAAACATACTACTCGAACTAAATTCCTACCATAAAAATATAAAATATAAAAGATAAAGAAAGAACAAAACGACAAACTACCAAATCTGGATTCCAAAATTAATAGAGTAGAGGGAAAATTAAAACTTAAATGGTATAAAAAATCGATGGCTTCTGGAAGACTTATAAACTACAACTCAAAACACCCAAGGACGATGATACTAAATACAGCAAGAGGCTGTATAAAACGTATGTTTGACATATCTGACAAAAGGAGATTAAAAAGGAAATAACAGAAATACTAACAGACAATGACTTTCCAAAAACGCTAGTCAAAAAACTAATTAAAAACAAGAGCAACAGTCGAGTTGCACACGACAGTAGGATACCCTTGGACGTATGTTGCCATAAAAAGTATTTAATTGTATAATACTAATTGCAAGCTATAAATTAATAATAATACTGGAGTGCGCTGCCACCTTGCTTCAATTTCGATATTTTGCCAATAATTTATCGCCGCAATTCCCTAAAGCGGTGTGAGCAGTAGATATCGGTATTTCTTTATAAATTTTAAATTGGTTAATATCGATAACAAGGTCCAAGGGTATAAAAATAAAAAAATAATAATAATTATCAAACCAATTTTCCATTCAATGGTTATACTTAACTATTAGATAATTAAATTTAAATTATTAAAATATGCCTACATACATATTTACATATATCCTGTCATTTAGATTTCTTAATTTCTAACCTATTCCAAACATTACAAACTCATGCCTGAATACTAACAGATATCCCATTGTGATGGCTATGCAAAACCTCAAAAGTCCTAGCACTAATCTTTTCATTATCTAGTATATTTGAAAACGCCCAATCAATATGTGTATCCATATTGGTAGAAAACGCCCAATCAATATGTGTATCCATATTGGTAGTGGACGTTTTCAAATCTAACAAACTCCTTAATCCTTTGCTAATCAAAAAATTATAAATACTCTTACACCTGTTAAAGGTTTTGAGGCACAAATTAAAATCTCCTAAAACTAGCAAGCTATCCCCTAAATCACCTAAACGAGAAAATTGATGAATTATCTCCTCAAATTCTATTTTAAATGTGGACAGAGGAAAGTCTGGACTTTTATATAATATAAGAAAACTTATGGCATCAAACCTAAATATGCCGAACTCAAAAACTACTGAGCCAAAAGTTTTTCTACTGCTAAAGGCATGGGAAACTCTATCTACTAGCTCGTTCTTTACATAAATTATGATGCCTGTTAAAGGCCTAATTGATTCAAGTTGAACCACAATAGTGAACCCAGGTATTTCTACAGTTTCATTGCTTATGGAAGTTTCCACGAAACATAATATTGATGACTGAAGCATCAGCTTGTCCGATCGAATATCTTCAAGATGGGAATTCAAGCTCTGAGTATTATGGAAGAAAATGTTAAGGGCAGAACTGTTAATTAAATAATCGTAATGAGTACACAGTAGTTTTTCAGTCCGCAATTTCTTCAATTGGGCTTTCACTTTATCATTATTTTGGAGAGACTTAGGAGGAACAAAATTCCCAATAATGAATAATCCTAAAGCAGTAGTTGCTCTACTGCAAGCTACGTATAATGCAGCACGCTGCATTCTGGAATTAGCATGGACTACCACTTTGCCATACGTAGCTCCCTGACTCTTATGAATTGTGATGCCTTCAGCAGGCACAATTGGAAACTGCCTACGGTCAATGTTAATTTGTGCGTTATTTGAATATTGAAAACTGCGAACAATTTTCTGAATAGGAGTCCATGAAGGATCTGTACGATGTGTACACTTCGAACGCGCAGATTCTCCTACAGTTTCCTCTGTAAATTTCATCCATAAAATGTTGGGAGTGTTGGATGTATTGAAATCTATTTGAATCAACACACCTGATGCCCCGTTTACTAATCCATCCCCTGTGTCTACATTGACCGTCATCATGTACTTGGCAGTATTTTTTAGGAGAAGAGACGTACAGAGTCCCTGTGTAGCGGAAGTTTTAAAACCCTTCACTTCTTCTAATATTCTTTGTTTCCTAGCTGGTTCCAAATGGCCCGCCTTAATAAAATCTTCAGCAGTAGAGAAAAATTGCTCAGTAGCAATTGAGTTAAGTTTCGTTACATTAAATAAATCAACCTCATTATTATTACTAAACAGATGAATTGCATCATCGGGCACTGCCGATGGTTCGCATATTCTAGATTGGAAAAGGACAATATCATCGGCTGTCATACAACCCGATGCCATATTATTTAAGGCAGAAGCGAAAAGCTGATCGTCACGTTGACGCATTATCTCTGTGAGCTCAAAATACAAAAAAAGGTCCCAGACATACGTACCAAATATTTCATGGTAAGGGTCAGTGGTATTTGGATCCTGGATCATGAAAATCCAACTACCTCCTACGGGCTGTAACTGTCTAAGATCACCGAATACGATGATAGAAACACCACCAAAAGGAGAAGTATTTTTGAAAATTTGCTACAAACGAGAATCTAAATAAGAAAACATTAGAGAGCTAACCATTGATATTTCATCAATAATAATTAATTTAAGATCGATTAACCTTGAATGAAGGCTATTAACTAAATCATGGCTTAAGGCCCTTAGAGGTGCTGAGCGAGATTGATTAACAGGAAGTGAAAACATGGAATGCAGTGTCGAACCACTAATTCCGAATGCTGCTTTTCCTGTTGGTGCACATAAGAGGATTTTAACAGATGTCGGATCAGCTCCTGGTATACTGTTATACATTACGGATAATGACTGAAAAATTGCTGATATAAGTCGACTCTTTCCGACTCCGGCGCCGCCTCCAACAAATTCATAAAAGACTGTATTGATTTTGGCATTATGCAAAGCATGTGTAAAATATAGCTTCTGCTTTAAATTAAGAGATCTAACTATATTAGCTAAGCTTTCCTGAGAAACTAAGGCTGGAAGCTTGATAAAACGGACATTACTATCTTCATCATTCATATCAATATTTCCATCCACATTTAAAACATTTAGATGTGGATCTATTTCAGGCAATCCTAAAACTGTGAAGCCATCATCTACCACTTCCTGTTCTCCTACTTGATTATTCTCATTTTCTGCTTCCTCTGTTAAGTGGCTCAGAGCATCTTCTAGTTCCCTATCATCTAGTAAATTATATTTTCTGCGATTGTTCTCTACTAACTCCGAATTTTCCCTACAGAACAATTCACACTCATGTGTGACTAAATCCAAATGCTCATCTCGCCATGGGGCGTAAAGCATTTTTAGCTCTCTGAAATAGTCACTTGTTTCTGTATTGACATTAAATCTCCTATACCTAATTATGCACGCAGTGGTCCTCTTTCTGATGAAGCCACTATTATCGCGAAGAGCGTAAACTATTGATTCAGAAGCCCTAGGCACATCATCGTCAAAGTCATCTGCATTTTCTTGGCGAGCTCCTCGTTCTGATTTGCAGTAGCTATAAAAAGCGGATATCTCAGTGCCAAATATAAATTTGTTACCTAAATGTTGTAACTTTTGCTTAATAGTTACATTGTTATTGTCTTTAATCTCATTGATTGCCTCACGCATCAACATTGAGATACCTCTCTGAGACTTGTTAATATAATTAACGACGTAGCTGCAGCAAGCATAGGGGTCTAAAATAAACTGAATATCCATATTTGCTCGCTGCAACAAAAGGAGGTGCTTGTTATAAGCGTTAAGCTTGATTGCTGCAAAAGATCGCTTCAAAAAAACTTTTGGTTTCTTTATACTTGATCTTACAGCATTAATGTAGCCCTCATAACTAAGGTTAAGTTGATCGTGGGACAAAAAGTTGTTAAAATCGTTAAAATTTTCTACGCTTTCACGATCAAATGGGAAGTCGAGCAGACTTTGAATTTTTCGAAATTCCTACGATGCTCGGCTAAATTTGGAGCATTTTCTTCTAAAGGGAGAAGAATTTCTGTTTGAGGCATGGGAGGGTATGGGATACCAAATCTACAAATTTGTTTTGACCTAATTTCTCGCCTGCAAGAGTGCCCGTGACTATGGAGTTGATACTCCAAATATGGAGCAACGTCCGGGCAACTAGAATCAGCAGTAATAAACTGATCAATAAAGGACTTCACAGGCATAAATGTGGACTCATTCTTTAGGTCGAGCTTTGGGGCGTCTTTCAGCCAGAACATGCCATGTATATGTGGAGAGCCTCTTTGCTGAAACTCCACTCGCCAATAAAACTTGATGACCTGGTGACAACCAAAGACACCGCCTTCCTTTTTCATCAGTTTTAAAACCTGTCTATATCGAAAATCGAAATATCTGGCACAGGTCACTGGGTCTGCTCTAATGAGACGAGCTTTCTCATTAAACCCCAAATTTAACGCTTCTTCTTCGGATACTTCTAGCTTGTCTACATTTTTACATAGCAAGACTAAAAGCTCCGGCCACCTAGTTTCCGCTGCGGAAAATGTTATAAAAAAAGTTGGAAGCCCTACCTGCCTAATCATAGCCATCACTTTCTTTTTCTCGTCCTCCCAATGAGCAGGAGACGTGCGAATACCTTTTAAAAGCCTATAGCCATCATCATAAAGTTTCATCATTACGCACATCAGCAGCCGAAATGCCTTGAGTGGCAGAGTGCTTACGTAAGCAAATTGATGTGCTATTCCTAATGCTAATCATTTCTAACTTTTTGAAGTTATGAAATAATTTATCAGTTCTACAACCTCTTCTATCAAAATTCCTAAGCTCTGATCTAACTATAGTTGTAAAACTTTCCTGACATTTCCTTTTAATGCCTGCAAATATTGTGGGAAAAGCCAGCTCCTCTGAATCACAATCGGTTATCATGTCAAGAGGTCGCTGACCCTCTCCTGGTGCTATAGCAATTCGAGGAATATCTATGTTTTCAACAGGGACATTTTCCATGAAGGTTTCTTGACCTCCTGGATTCAACTCTACCTCTTCTTCTACTACTCTATGCTCATTAGGTTGTGCTGCCTTTTCTAACATTTGACACACAATGTCCCTGTCGTCTGCTGACGCAACAAATGGTACAGTCTCAGCTGAGTAAGAAGACAACCACTGCTCATTGATAGTAACCTGGTGCTTCTTATAAAGTTCTGTGTTCACTAAATACCGAATTGCATCAACTATCTTTGAGGGCCTTATGGTTTCAGCCATGAAATCATGGTTATACTCCATCCTACGCTTAAGATGAATCTGAACTACTTCGGCTTCATTAAATGCCCTGGGAAGGGAAGTTACAACATTTGCAACTGGAATTGGCACATTGATCACTGCTTCTTTAATGGCACTTTGACGTCCATATCCAAGAGACTTTATGATCATAAAAGGAAGAGGGGAGAAATCAGCCTTTTTTCTAGAGGCGTCAAGCCTTTCAGGCATTCCGGAAGCTCCGGAAAATTTAGGCCATTTGTAATAGAAGCCTTTGGTTTTTTCCCTGACTTAATACTGCGGCTGCAGGTTTTGCAAAAGCTAAACCTATTATTATGGGATGGAAACATAGAGGAAAGATACAAAATATCAACACTATCTGCCTCACTACACTTTTCCTCTATGACCTCACGCGAAATTTTGACCACTTGATGTGGAAACCACAAACCTTTGCAACATATGCAAACCTGATCGGTTCCCTGCTTGACTGTCTTATTAAAATTGGCTATTAGGCAATCTAAACTAGTTTTAACCTGCGATATCCTATCATCTTGAAGGGTATTCGCACGGTCCACTCTATTGCGGGACGCGTTTCTCCTATTCTCTGCTATCCTATTGGTGCAAATACTCCTATATAGACTCACTCTTTGCGACATATTCCTATGGGCTTCAAAGGCCTCACGTTGAGCTCGAATTCGAGCACTGCGGCGTGCACTAGTATTGCGTGCCTGCTCAACAATCCTACGAATAGGATTGTTTCTAACCTGAGACCTTTGACTTCTATCTATTGCCCTTTCTAAAATTCGCGTCTCCTGATTTTGTCGCTGAATCGCCCTTCTAACAGCATCTCGTCCGCTTTCGTTGGACCTGAATTGTGGACATTGCCTGCGCCTCGATCGACGCAAAGTATTGGCAAGTTGTTCGGCATTTCTAGTTGAGTGATCAGTTCGTCGAACACGGCGACGAACTGCATCCTGCTCTCTTTCCTGAGATCGAAACTCAGCATCTTGCCTGCGACTCGAACGACGCGAAGTGTTGGCAAGTTGTTCGTCTGTTTTAATTGCGGAATCACTGCGACGTACACGGCGACGAACTGCATCCTGCTCTCTTTCCTGAGATCGAAACTCAGCATCTTGCCTGCGACTCGAACGACGCGAAGTGTTGGCAAGTTGTTCGTCTGTTTTAATTGCAGAATCACTGCGACGTACACGGCGACGAACTGCATCCTGCTCTCTTTCCTGAGATCGAAGGTCAGCATCTCGCCTGCGCCTCGAACGACGCGAAGTGTCAGCAAGTTGTTCTTGTAATCTGATTGGCGAAGAAGCCCGAAGAGTAGTGTGACGAATTGTGTCCGGTAATTGCTCAACGGCCCTAAATGTTCTATTACTTCTGCGGACTCGATGCTGTTGACTATCTCTAACCCTTTCAGCTTCCCTAAATTCGAAATTTTGCCTACGTTCCTTATGTGCCTCTAGATTATTTACGCGTTCCTGCTCAGAAAAGTCTATATCTGACCTATTCAAACGATTTCTTTTTCGCTGTGTTTGACTCCTATTGCAAGCTGACTTTCTCTTAAGTCTAGGCATCTTCTAATATATAAGTTTTAAAATAATATATAGGTATGTTAAAAATAAAATTCTTATAAATTAATTTAATTTGAATATATATTTATCAAAAATTAATATATAGTTATATATATAAAATAAAGTTAGTATATTTATTTATATATATAAATATATTCATATATTTAAATAGATATATATATATTATAATTATATTCATATATTTAGATAAATATATGTATATTATTTAAAATAATTATATTATAAATGAAAATAAATATCTAATGAAAGAACAAATAATAATAAAATTTAATAAGGAAAATAAAAATAAACAAAATGTGGAAAAAAGAAATTCCAGCGAAAATTCCAATTTGAATCGCGGAAACGAACCGATACCGATGTTCACGTACAATCACACACACTTCAGAAGAGTCTATACACATATATGTATGCATGCACAAAAATACGTTACGCTGTGTACCGCACTTTTCTAAAATTGCGCGCCACGTTCCGGGCAGGGCGCAATCATTCACACGCATAAAAAATGTTCCGTTAACGCATAACAATCACACACGAGGATTTACTTATTATATACTCGACTTATATTAATTTGCATTAAATGTTAAATGTATCACGAACACGCGAATTAATTATATATTATTTTATATTTAATATCGAAAATACAAATGATAATCGACAATCGACGACGACACCGAACACGCCAATCGCAAACTACAAATTAACATAACACTGAAGCGCGCTGCCACCTTGCAACAATTTTGATACGTTGCCAATAATTTATCGCCGCAATTAAAAAGTGCGCGAAACCTTAAATTTATAATAATGATCTATAGAATCTAATATACATACAAAATATACATATATTAAAAAAACAAAGTAGAAGAAATGTTAGTACATTTTTTTTCAAACATAGTTTCAATAGACGTGGGAATATAATATAATTTACACATATTAATATAATTTATATGCAAAACATATGAAATATATATCGATATGTTTAATATATATTAAAAGCTATCGATATGATAGCTCATAATATATCGTGAAATCTAAATTAATATTTATTTAATAAAAAGTCAATATATAAATTATTAAATAATAATAATAATATGTCTATATTAGAAATCTAGTAAATACCTGCATTCATGCATGCCGATCAACCACGCTATTGGTTGTATATAATTTTACATATGTATGTGTGAACACAAATTAAGTATGGATAAGTGTTTGCATTTATGCACATGTATTTTGGGTAATTGACATGTGCATGAAAAAGAAGAGTCGAGAAACAGCTCGCGCTTCGCGCTCGCATCGTTTATCCTTTTCTTTCATGCACAAGTAATTTAGTTCTGACGTCATCGACAACTTCTTTGCTTTCTTCATATTCATATATACGCCACCTATTGGTTGAGTGTTAGCATATATTTATGCACATGTATTTTCGGTAATTGACATGTGCATGGAAAAGAAGAGTCGAGAAACAGCTCGCGCTTCGCGCTCGCATCGTTGTCCTTTTCTTTCATGCATAAGGAATTTAGTTCTGACGTCATCGACAAGTTCTTTGCTGGTCGAAGTGTCGAAATGGTTTATCTAATAACTTCAGTGTTTATTGTCTGATCGGATTGCAATTTGGAGGATAAGTTCATATATTATTTATCTATATATATGCTAAAGCAGAACGTTAAAAAATGAGTTCTTCGAATGTAAATAGCAATGTAAACCAAAATTGGCGGTTTGCGGGGGCGGTAGGCGTGTTATTCCAAATTGAAAATAAACTTGATCTGCGTATGGTATACAGGAATCTTCATGCTAAATTTGGTGTCCGTAGCTTTTGTAATAGCTGAGATCGGACAGACGGACAGACAGACGGACATGGCTCAATCGACTCGGCTATTGATCCTGAGCAAGAATATATATACTTTATGGGGTCTCCGACGCCTCCTTCTGCCTGTTACATACATTTGCACAAAGTTAGTATACCCTTTTTTGACCATTTTCAATGGTCCAAGGGTATAAATATCAGGAAACACCCAGAGAAACTACAAATAGACAAGTGAAATCATATAGATCTCTAACCTATGTACCAACATTATCAGAACGATTAATGAGATTCGATTGTTACAATAATACTGAAATACAAATAGCACATAAACCGTTTCACACATTAAAACATTTTTATAATAATACTTAGTCCAAAATAAATCCACAAGACAAAAATAATGTGATTTATAAGATTCCTTGCAGTGGCAACAGTGCGGAAACATGCAATGGTGTATACGTAGGAACGACAAAACTTAAACTGAAAACAAGATTAACACAACACAAATCAGATTTTAAATTACGACACCAAAGTACAACACAAAAAACAGCTCTTATGACCCACTGTGCAAACAAACATCACTCTCCGAAATTTGACGCAACAACAATATTACAACAAGAACAACACTATGCTAAACGTTACACTCTCGAAATGCTACACATAATAAACACACCAACACAAGAAAGATTAAACTACAAAACGGACACAGAAAACTGCGCTCACATATACAGACATTTACTTATTAAGCCATTTAGGAACTCCGCGCCCGCAAGAGCAGACGCGAAAAATATATGTATGTAATTTAGTATTGTTTCAATTTAGCTTTAAAGAAATATTGTTAAAAATCGAATTTTTGTAATTTTTTGTTTTTAGCCCTGAAGACGGATACCGAAGTGTAACCGAAATATATCGGAACAAAAGGAAAAAAATATTTATTTTATTTATCTAAGCGTGGCTTACGCCCTGCATTTGTTAAAAACATTTTAGCTGACTCAAGGTCAATATCGGTTCGATTTCTGCATCATAGCTTATCTAGTCGATATTTTTTATATTTGCCAAACACAACAAGAACACTTGTCAAAAAGCCAAAGAGCGGGCTTGAATGTACAATTGTTTCACGAAGTAGCCAACTTCGATCATCAGCATTCATCGCTGACTAACTTGGTGATCGAAGACAGTTTCATCTCCGCACTGCTAGAACTCGTTGGGAATTCTAGTGGTGCCGAGATGGATACCAATTCAATAAACCAAGCTTGTCTCTGTGTTGTGTTTGGACTTAATACTGCATTGAATTCATCTGCGAGAATTCCTGATTGCAGTTGCACTTAGTTAAAAGGTGCATAAAGCTCTATTGGTGTAGAGCATTGTCCGGGGTGTCTACCGTTATTTGTAATAAAATAAAAAATATTAAAAATATCGACTAGATAAGCTATGATGCAGAAATCGAACCGATATTGACCTTGAGTCAGCTAAAATGTTTTTATTTTATTTAACTTGATCTTGACCTCGAGCCAGCCACCAAAATTATGAAAAACAAAGGTCGCCAAAACTCTTTAATTTAATAATTTATATATTGACTATTTATTAAATAAATATTGAGACCATATTTGAAAAAAATTTACTAACATTTTATCTACTTTGTTTTTTAATAAATGTATATTTTGTAATATATATTAGATTCTTTAGATCATTATTTTAAATTTAAGGTTTCGCGCACTTTTTAATTGTGGCGATAAATTATTGGCAAAATATCGAAACTGAAGCAAGGTGGCAGCGCACTGCATTATTAATTTATAGCTTGCGATTAGTATTATACAATTAAATTATTTTTATGGCAACATAAGTCCAAGGGTATCCCTGGACGCGTGCTGCTCGACTGTTGCTCTCGTTTTAAATTAATGTGTGTAAAAAAAAATTTTAAATAAAAAACAAAAGTACTTTGAATACATTTCAAGTAAATAGAATAAATGCCACACTCTTTTTTTTTATTTAAGCAGCATTAATCATTCTTCTCAGCAATGGAAGTCTAGCAAGGATGAGTATAAGGGGTATGTTGAAAATACAAAAGTCACACATATGCATAGTTGTGAATTAAGAGGACCATGTCGTTGTTTGTCATTCATATGGCATGGTTTACCATTCACATGCATTCACATGTTATAGAGTAATCGTTCTATTCGCAGACAACGAGACAGTGCGGTTGATTCAATCGGTTGCTTAAATAAAATAATTATTGAAGTGTCAAACAACAATAAAAGTGTTTCACTATTTGGTTGATGCCCTGGGTTATAATATACAATACTTAATCGTATATTATTATATCAAATTCAAAAGGTTATGGGCCCAGTCACATTTGCAGCCAAGTGGTGAAATATTTTTGAATTTGCAAATAAGAATATTTAAACTTAAAAGTGAATTACATGGTTAAGTATATATATATGTAAACCAGTGCATATAAGTTTGACGAAATACATACATATGTATATATATATAACGATTCAGAAAAACGACGAACATTTATTTTTTTCATTTGTGTAAAACTGTAAAAACAGTACAGCAACGAAGTGTTTCTAAGAAGCGCTAAGCGGATGGAGAAACAAAAAAAGCAAAAAGAACAGTTAGTTTTATCATAGCGACGACGCGTGGTCAAAAATCAAGAAAAAAAAAGCAAAAAACAAATACATGGATAAAGGAAAGAGGAATATAAAACCGTTTAACGGGGAAATTTATTCAATTTGGAAGTTTCGAGTTAGGGCACTGTTAGAGAAAAAACGATTTGTTAAATGTAATTGAGAAAGAACAAATAGAAGTAAGCGAGGAAGTAAAACGGGCAGAAAGAAGTGCAAAGGGGATCATAATAGAATATTTGAGTGACTCTTTTCTAAGTTTTGTCAACAATGAAAATTCGGCAAAGCAGATTTTTGAAAAATTGGATACTATTTACGTAAAAGCTTGGTATCTCAACTGTCACTACGCAAGCAATTATTCTCTTTAAAACTAAAAGGTGATACTCTGCTAGTAAGCCATTTTCATTTATTTGATGATTTGATAACTGAGTTAGTTGCGGCCGGAGCCAAGTTGGACGAAATGGACAAAATTGCTCACCTACTTAATACACTTTCGACTAACTATGAAGGAGTAATAACAGCTATAGAAACTCTTACTGAGAGCAATTTGACATTAGACTTTGTTAAGACACGGCTACTCGATCATGAAATTAAGTTAAAAGGAATTAACAAAGACATAAGTGCTAAAGTGCTGCAAGCTATAGGCGATCGAGAGTCTAGGGAAAATACATACAAAAACAAAGGAAATAATGTTAGAGAGAGACAGGCTCAGATGTACGTGCGTTTGCATTTCTGATGAATGCAGAAGTTAGAAAGAGAAGAGAGAAGAAGAAGTTAGAAACGCAGCAAAAATGCGCATTTGCATTTATGGTGAAATTAGCAAATTACACTGAAAAGCCAGACGAAGTAAATTTTATATTAGATTCGGGGGCATCAGATCACCTAGTGAATGATATTAATTTATTTTCGGACTATAAGAATTTAAATTTAAACGTGGCTATTGAGATTGCAAACGGTGGAGAATTTGTTTATGCTACTGCAAAAGGACAAGTTAAACTTAACAATTCTGGAAACAACATTACATTACACAACGTGCTGTATTGTAAGGAAATCCCGCACAATTTGCTATCCGTAAAGAAGATGGTAGATGCTGGAATGTCCGTCGAGTTTAATAAGGATGGCATTAAAGTAATCAAGAACGGTAATTTGGTATTTGAAGGACTATGTGAGTATAATGTACCGACTGTTAAATTTACTTTAAATAGTAAGGTATATACATCTGCAATATCAAATGATGCAGAGTATCGCTTGTGGCATGAAAGATTGGGACATATAAGTGTTGGAAAATTCTTAGAAATTAAACGAGATGGCTTGTTTGAAGATAGTGAACTTATAAAAAACGTACAAGTAAAGAGTAGTAAATTATGTGAGGCGTGTATTAACGGAAAGCAATCAAGACTAAAATTTGAAAAACACAAAAATAAAGAAAATATTGAACGCCCACTATTTGTAATTTGCCCTCAACTATTGATAATAAAAACTACTACGTAGTATTTATTGATCAATATACACATTATTGTGTGACGTATTTAATAACTTATAAATCGGACGAGTTCTTTGTATTTAAAGATTTTGTAGCAAAGAGTGAGGCTCATTTCAATTTAAAAATGGTTAATCTATATATTGATAATGGAAGAGAATATCTCTCTAATGAAATGCGTGAATTTTGTGTCGAAAAAGGTATCAGCTATTATTTAACGGTTCCTCATATTCCACAGCTGAATGGTGTTGCAGAACGGATGATTAGAACAATCACTGAAAAAGCTCGCTCTATGATTAACTGTACTAAACTAAATAAAAGTTTTTGGGGTGAAGCTGTTTTGACAGCAACATATTTAATTAACAGGTCCCCAAGTAGAGCTTTAAAAAATATAAGAAAAACACCATTTGAGATGTGGCATAAAAAGAAGCCAGTATTGAAATATCTAAAGATATTTGGCTCGACAGTATATGCACTAAATAAAGTGCGAAAGAGAAAATTTGACGAAAAATCGATCAAAACTATACTTGTCGGATATAAGCCAAATGGCTATAAGTTGTGGAATGAGAACTTAAAAAAATTTATGACAGCTAGAGATGTAGTGGTGGATGAAATAAATATGAAATCGGTGACTTCAAATGAAAATGACTCTGTGGAAAAACATGATGTTTTTGACCAGTACAGTGATTCTCTAATTGAAGAGAATGAAGAGTCGAATTTTCCATTGTAGGAAAATTGTGAATCTACGGATTCGAAGTCTGATGAAAATCTAAATGAAAATTCCACTTGTCTCGAGAATACCGATCCAGTGGCTGAAACTGGTGATAAAATAAAAGAAAATAAAAATCAAAAACAAATTAGACGCAGTGAGAGAATTAAAGATAAACCAAAGTTATCATATAGATTTTTAGAAAAGTGTCTGATGAATACCCAAATGTGGTTAAATGATATTCCCAATACATATGAAGAGATTAAAACTCGTGATGACAGAACCTAGTGGGAGGATGCCATTAAAGACGAACTGAATTCTCATTTTGTAAATAATACATGGTGCTTAGTGCAAATGCCTAAGGATAAAAACATAGTAGATTGCAAGTGGGTTTTTAGTATAAAACAAGATGAAAATGGTAATTTACTTAAATATAAGGAAAGATTGGTAGCCAGGGGATTCACCCAAGAATATATGATGGATTATGATGAGACTTTTGCACCAGTTGCACGAGTTTCTAGTTTTAGATATCTTTTAGCTTTTTCAAATCCATATGATTTATTGATCCATCAGATGGATGTCAAAACAGCTTTTTTAAATGGAGCACTAAAAGATGAAATCTATATGAAAATTCCAAAAGGTTTAATACAGTATGATGGAAATATAGTATGTAAACTTAATAAAGCCATTTAAAACAAGCTGCAAGATGCTGGTTTGAGATATTAAAAAGTGCATTGCAAAATTTTGGATTTCGGAGTCTAGAAGTAGACAGATGTATATATATTCTAGATGAAGGAGATATACATAAAAATATATATGTACTCTTATACGAGGGTCGTTTGATAAGTCCGTGACTTTTTGTATTTGCCGCGCACCTGCTCTAAATACAACACTGCTCCTGTCAGCAGTTATCGATTAACAGCTGACTGTAAAATTTTGAGAAAGCTGCGTTTCTTAGTTTGCGTTTTGTAGGCATTGAAAGCAGACGATCTCGTGAATTTTAACGAAAATGGAAAAAAGTGAATTTCGTGTGCTAATTAAGCATTATTTTTTGCGTAAAAAATCCATCACCGAAACCAAGGAAAGACTTGATAAATATTATGGGGACTCTGCACCATCAATTTCAATGGTTAAGAAATGGTTTACTGAGTTCCGTTGTGGTCGTACCAGTACAAGTGATGCCGAACGTTCAGGTCGCCCAAAAGAGGTCGTCATGCCAGAAATCGTCGACAAAATCCATGGAATGATATTGGATGATCGGAGAATGAAAGTGCGTGAGGTAGCTGAGGCTGTAGGCATCTCAACTGAACGGGTACATCACATTTTACATGAATATTTGGACATGAAAAAGCTTTCCGCGCGATGGGTGCCGCGATTGCTCACACACGACCATAAGCGCAACCGTGTGACCATTTCAAAGGAGTGTTTGGCGATGTTCAACCGCAATCCAAACGAATTTTTGCGCCGTTTCGTTACCGTAGACGAAACATGGATCCACCACACCACACCAGAGACCAAAGAACAATCAAGACAGTGGGTTTCTCCGGGTGAACGTGCACCAAAGAAGGCCAAGGTGGGTCTGTCGGCCAACAAGGTCATGGCCACAGTTTTTTGGGATGCACAAGGTATCATTCACATCGATTACCTTGAAAAGGGTAAAACGATCACTGGCGAATATTATTCAGAGCTTTTGGACAGATTCGATATTGATTTGAAGCAGAAACGACCGCATTTGGCGAAAAAAAAAGTGCTGTTCCATCAGGACAATGCACGGGTGCACACGTGTGTAGTCAGCATGGCAAAATTTCATAAATTGGGCTACGAACTGCTACCCCATCCAGCATATTCTCCAGATTTAGCCCCCTGTGACTATTTTTTGTTTCCAAACATGAAGAAATGGCTCGGCGGTAAGAGATTCGGGTCAAATGAAGAGGTCATCACAGAAACAAACGACTATTTTGAGGGCCTTGAGAAAACCTATTATTTGGAAGGAATAAAAAAATTGGAAAAACGCTGGACTTAATGTATAGAGCTAAAAGGAGATTATGTTGAGAAATAAAACGCTTCTTTGACGAAAAAAATATATTTTATTCAAAAAGTCACGGACTTATCAAACGACCCTCGTATGTTGACGATATAATAATTTCTACTAGTGATTCTGAAAGAATGAAAAAATTCAATATGGAAGATTGTAATCCAGTTGGGACTCCACTTCCAAGCAAAATAAATTATGAGGCTTTGCAAATAGAAGAGTCATATGAAGCACCATGTAGGAATTTGATTGGTTGTTTAATGTACGTAATGTTATGTACACGACCGGATTTAAGTACATCGATAAGTATCTTAAGTCGATATACTAACTACAATAATAGAGAATTATGGCAATGTCTTAAAAGAATTTTAAGATATCTAAAAGGAACTGTCAATTTAAATTTATCATTTAAAAGGAATTTGAAAGTAAATAAAATTCTTATGGGGTATGTTGATTCTGATTGGGCCGGAAATGAGACTGACAGAAGAAGTACTACACGGTATATATTTAAAATGTTTGAAAATTGTTCCATTTGCTGGAGTACTATGAAACAAAAATCTGTTGCTGCTTCATCTACCGAAGCTGAATATGTGGCCTTATTCGAAGGAGTAAGGGAAGCATTATGGCTAAAATCATTAACAAATGAAATGAAATTAGAATTAAATGGTCCAATAGTTATTTTCGAGGATAACCAAGGTTGTATAAGTATAGCCAATAATCCCACATGCCACAAGAGAACTAAGCACATAGATATCAAATATCATTTTACCAGAGAACAAATTGAAAACAAACTAATTTGTGTTAAGTATCTTTCCACAGATTTACAATTGGCTGATATTTTGACAAAGCCACTACCAACTGCCAGATTCATTGTACTGCGAGACCAACTGGGGCTAACTGAATCTTGAATGATCAAAATAATCTAAATGAGCAAAATGAATTTTTATATGAAGTTTGAATCTTTTATATATATATATAACCATAATCAAACCAAAACAATTACTAGACTAACTATTACTATGTTTATTTAAGTGAATCTTGTTAAATTTTTATTTGATTGAACTAATTGGGTTTTACTGGGTTTCCCCAATTCTTTGCATCAAATGCTGGTTCAATAAAAGTAGCCCAAGAGAAAAAAGAAAAGAATAAGAATACAACCATTAGGAAACGCATGTACTCGTATGAAAGTAATTTTTCATTTCATTAATTTTTAATCAGTTTGTATCAGTGTGATTTTTGAGGAGGCGTGTTGAAAATACAAAAGTCACATGTCGTTGTTTGTCATTCACATGGCATGATGATGGTTTACGATTCACATGCATTGACATGTTATAGAGTAATCGTTCTATTCGCTTGCAGACAACGAGACAGTGCGGTTGATTCAATCGGTTGCTTAAATAAAATAATTATTGAAGTGTCAAACAACAATAAAAGTGTTTCACTATTTGGTTGATGCCCTGGGTTATAATATACAATACTTAATCGTATTTTATTATATTAAATTCAATAGGGTATTATAAGAAATAAATATATTTTCCAGATGTTTTTATGACAGTACTTCAAAATCGGTCCGCTTAATTTAAAATAGAGTGCATTGTTTAAAATATATCTGGTATTTTCGAGCAATCCATATTGTGCAAATATCTTACAGATCACTAATCTATAGTGCAGACACAATTTAAATTTCAAATTGTACTTACCATTGCTGGACTAACAACACTAATCTTAATTTTCAAAAAAATCCAAAAATGCTGCAACTTTTAGTATTTACACTCTTCAACTGCATGGTATTTTGGATGTCCAATGTGGAGACCCCTGACAGTTTTGAAGGCTGGTTTGATCTGGAAGCTCTCATAGTGTTATGCTCAACAGCCAGCATCATTGTAGTCAAAATTGAATAAGTGATCAGTTGAATATATATAAAGTTTTTACAATTTTAAAGATTTCTCATACTTTCACAGGCAAACCTTAATATTATAACAAACATATATTAATTACATATATTATTAATATATTAATAAACACACTATCACACTATAAATAAAAAAAAAAATTATATCTATATATAATTAGTATTTAGGTGTTCATCAAAATAAAAAAAAAATTATATTTTTTATTTTATAATTTTTATTTGATGGATTCGTTACTTATTACACCAGAGTTACTCATAAACTAACTGACAGAATTATTTTTATGGACCAGCAAACCTTAAAGTTCTACAGAGCTTTACATCTTTGTTTATCAGTGACTTAAGCTTCTTATCGTTTGGTGTCTTGAGAGAACTTTTATGATGAGGCTTTTGAAGAGGGAAGCTTTCCAAAAGATCGGTTTAAGTTTTCGTATGGAGAATGAACTGAGGCTTTTGAAGAGTGAAGCTTTTCAAAAGATTGGTTTAAGTTATGAAGAATGAAGTTTAAATAATTCATATGGAGAATGAATATGTCACTCCCCCACCTTTTAGATTTTAGCTTGTCCTCAAGCCTTTACTTCTGGATATAATTGTGGAATTGCATTTTCAGTTTTTACTATTTCAGTATTATTTTCTTTAACTGTTTCAATATTTTTGTCAACTGATTTGTTTGCTTTAGGTCTTAGATATGATATTACAATATTATGAGGTGCTGTTTTACATTTAATGTATAGGTAAAATATAGATATTATAGCTAATACAAACATGAGGATTATTAATATATTTTTATAGATTGTATAATTCTTATTGTTTAGCATAATCATTTCTTTTATTTCAATATGTGACATAGGTTCAACTTTTGTGACATTATGCTCGGTGAATATTAGATTTGTATATTGATGCATATTATTTGATATTGAAAATTCTTTTAACTCTGCTGTACAATTAAATATTTTTATAATTTTGTTATTTTCAATATAAATTTCATGATTGTTACAATTTTGGTTAAGTTTTTCTCTGGTCATGTTCCATGTAATTAGTATGTTTGGCTTAATGTGTTGGATGAAAAATGGCTTACGGTATTTTTGGAAAGTACACGTTGGTGTTTCGTGTTTGATTATACTAGCAATACAATGGTCTTTAATAATATTTTTTGTTTGTGTATTTATAACATTATTATTGTGTAGATAGAATTTGCCTTCTAAATTTTCGTTAATAGTTTGTCCATTATTGTCTGGGTAAGGGGTGATAAGGAAAGTAGGCTGTTCAACTGTGTTTGTGGGGATATGAGACATTAGGAAAATTTCGTTAGTACCTGTATTATACCAGGCAGAAGTTTTTATGTCCATTAAATTTTTGTAGTTAACGTTACCAAGGTTGTCGTGCTTAAGAAGTTTTGGATTGAATATTCCTAATCGAGTTAATTGTGAACCCATTTCGATGTCTTCAATGTACTCAGTAAAGTGTTCGATATTAAATATTAAAAGGGATATTTTTTGTTCTTTTTTTATAGATTCTGAGTGGGTGTTTATCATTTGAATACCGTTATTAAGGTTATCAATAACGTGATTTAGACTGCTAATCTGAACAGTGCTTTGGGATAGGGATGAAATTTGGTGTTCAAAATTTTGTCTGTCGTCTTCGTCTAGTGTACCGAAAAGGTATTTGTAAGTAGAGCCTACAAAGTTGAACAGTCCTCGTTTATTGCGTTTTGTTATACGTATTCCGTTCATTTCCCTTTTCATTTTTTCAATTAGGTAATTTATTTGTGTTATGTTATTAAATTTCTGGCTTTCTTTAATAAGAGTGCTAAATGTTTCTTCAATTTGTGTTATGTTAACTGTAAGACAGTGGTGCATGAAAGTAATAGGGAGTTGTATCGTTCCTGATTCAAATAGAATGAATCCCTGATTGTTTTCAATAGGGTTTACTTCGATTGTTCCTGCTGTAGTTTGTGTCATCATAAGAGTCATTATAATAATTATGAGTCCGATGATTGGGTGTCGGTCGGCTGTAAATATTTGCTGTTATTAACATTTTTTTTCTTTTTAAATTTACTTTTATAGTGTGTAACATTTTGGCCTCGATTATTTTCGTTGTAATGTTTTTCGTCTAGTTGTTCAATTCTGCCTGTTTTCCTAAAGGGGTTTTTGGATTTCGAGCGCGTTATAGGGGCTTGTCTATACTTTGTGTCAACTTCGTAAATTTGTCGGTTCTCATTAAGCTTGTTAATTTTGTTTTCTTTAATTTTCTGAGAGTCATAGGTAGGTGTGCCTGCGTAGAGTAGTATGTAAGCTGGTATTTGTCCGGTTGTATTGTGTTTGGTTTTATGGTTGTATGTGTATAAAATTGTTTCTATTCTTGTTTCCCTATTTTCTCTATTATTTTCAGTGTTGATAATGCGAATCTTTTCATTTATTGTTTTGTGAAGACGTTCTACATCTGCTATTCCTGTTTTGCTTGTGGTGATATCTAATTGTATTTCTTCGTTATTTAGCCAAATCTTTAGAGAGTTGCTCATGAATGCTGAGTCTTTGTCTGCTTTAATTTTTTGTGGTTTTCCCATGTCGTTAAATATTCTAGTAAGGGCTCTTTTGGCTTCTAGCCAATCTCTACTATTTGTTTTTATAAGTGATGCGAATTTTGAATAAACGTCAATACAGGATAAATATTGCTCATTGTCAATAGCATAAAAGTCAATTACGTAAAGTTCTCTTGGGTTATTTGTCTCTGGGGTTATCTCAAAAGCAAGTTTTGTTGGTCTGTGTTCTGTTTTTGCGAGATTGCAGACTTCGCAATCATTAATGATATTTTGAATTAATTTATTATAGTCAGGAAAATAGTGAGTTTCTTTAAAGAGTCGTGTCATTTTTTCGATACCAGGGTGCAGTAATTTCAGGTGTTGAGAAATAATGAATTCCTTGAATTCAGCGTAAGAGTTAATGTCCTTTAGTTTAATTATACTTTTTAAGATTTTTACGTTACTATGTGGGTTAATAGTTTCATGGTATGCATTTTGAAGAACGGAAAAATCACTGTCATTGTCTATGTAAATTACGCTAGTATGGTTAAGAAAGTATTTTATTAAGAAGTCTTTTGCTATTGGGAGAGTCATTTCAGTATATTTTATGGTGATTTTAGTTTTAGTGAAATATTTTGATATGTCTACTTGGTCTATGGAATCTTTTATAAATTCTATTTGTCTAGTGAAATAGTTTATGGGTTTCTCAGTGATTTGAATATAAGTTTCGTTACTTTCTGATGCACTATGTATTGTTGCTGCTGTTGAAATATCTTCTTCTTCACCTACCATATTTTCTTCAATTTTAACTCGAGATAAAGCATCTGCTACATGATTTAGTTTTCCTTCCAAATATTTTATTTTAAAATTGTATTCACTAAGTTTGATTCGCCAACGTTGTAATTTCATATTGGGTTCTTTTATATTATTTAGCCAGACAAGGGGTTTATGATCACTTAATATTTCAAAAGGGACTCCATATAAATATGGGCGGAAGTATTTGGTTGCCCAAACAATTGCCAATAATTCTTTTTCTATTGTACTGTAATTCTGTTCGTGGTCGTTTAATGTTCTGCTTGCGAAACTAATTGGTTTATTATCTTGTGATAACACGGCTCCAATGGCGAAATTGCTGGCGTCAGTAGTAACTTGAAATGTTTTTGTAAAGTCAGGGCAAATGAGGATGGGGTCGTTCATGATAAGGGTTTTTAACTTTTCGAAAGATTTAATATACGCTTCGTCTTTTGTATTTATTTTGGCTCCTTTTTTTAAAAATAGGGTGAGAGGTTTTGCGATTTTGGCAAAATCTGGAATGAACTTGCGGTAATATCCGCATAAGCCTAAAAATGATTTAATTTCTTTAGAGGTTTTTGGAATAGGAAATATTTCAATCGCTTTTACTTTTTCTTTGTTGGGTCGTATACCATCTGGACTTATGGTATGACCTAGGAATGTTGTTTGTTTTTTTAAAAACTCGCATTTGTCTAACTGGAGCTTAAGATTTGCCTCTTTAAGTTTCTGAAAAACTTTCTTCAGTGAGTTCAGGTGTTCAGTAAGGGATGTTGAGTAGATGATAACATCATCTAAATATACGAGGCAATGTTTGTTAATGAGGTCTTTAAGAACGAAGTTCATGCAACGTTGGAATGTTGCTGGGGCATTTTTCAAACCAAATGGCATGCGAGTATACTCGTAGTGACCGTGTTTAGTTGAGAATGCAGTTTTTGGTA
Organism: Zaprionus ornatus; assembly: GCA_018904035.1. NCBI lineage: Eukaryota > Metazoa > Arthropoda > Insecta > Diptera > Drosophilidae > Zaprionus > Zaprionus ornatus. The sequence goes on along the minus strand of JAEIFZ010000032.1, from coordinate 103,014 downwards.
TGGATTTAGGGTCCATTTCAATTTGGTGAAAACCCTTCGCTAAGTCGATTGTTGTGAAGTATTGACATTTTCCTAACTTGCCTAATATTTCATCCATGTTCGGGATTGGGAATTTATCGTTAATAGTTATTTCATTTAGGTTTCGATAGTCGACGACTAACCTGAATTTTGGTTTGCCAGATGCGTCTATCTTTTTGGGAACAATCCATAAGGGACTGCAATAGGGAGAGTCGCTTTCGCGTATAATGCCTTGTTGTAGCATTTCCTCAATTTGTTTGTTAACTTCTGCTTCATAAGCAAAAGGATATGAATAGGGTCTTTTATACACTGGGTTTTCGTGAACTGTTTTGATTTCATGGCGTATGATGCTTGTAAAAGTTAGGTTTTCCTTATCAGAATACTGGATGTCTTTGAATTCTTTTAGTAATTGTGTTAGTCTATGTTTTTCTTCATTGTTTAAATGGTCTAGTCGGTATGTGTAGTCTGAGTTTATATCATTGTCCAATGCATAGTTTATTTCGGCTGTATAGTGGTTTTCTTGTAAAATTGCTTCAAAATTTTTTGACGAATTTCCGTCAGAAAGTTCAAGTTCTTTATGAAGGAATGACCTTCCATTGATAATTGTTTCTTTTCTAAAATAATCTATACAACCGTTGTTTTCCATTAGTACTTTCCTTCCTAATAGAATGTCATAAAATGGTGAAAATGAATGAATGTAAAATTTCTGCGATTGCTGAAAAAGCCCATTGGCCGGAAGATTTACGAATTTATTTAGTTTTGAATAGCCTGTCATACTTCTGACAACTATTTGTTTATCATGAACTTGAAGATTGAAAAAGTTTGAATTCATCATGTTTATTGATGAACCAGTGTCGACTATGCATCGGTATCTATGATTATTAAACATGATCTCTATGTATTGGTGGGTTCCCAGGCTGGTATTGGAAAATTTTCGGCTTGTTGAATTTGCTGATTTGTATACGTCTCGTTTTGTGTGTCTTGTAATTGATCGTCGTGGAACTGTTCGTCGTTGTTATTATCTTGGTCAGCAATGTTATTGTAATCTAACACGTATTGATGGTGACTTTCATCTGTCTCCATACGTGATTGTCCGCTGCCTTCTTTAAAACGCTTATTCGGCACTCTTGGTTGTTGGGGGGACTGATAATAGTTTCGGGTGTCGTTCTGTCGGTCGCGAATTAAGTCTGCTCTGAGTTCATTAAACAATGGTCTGTTCTGATCGAATTGTTGTTGTCTAGACGGAAAAGCTTGTTTATGAGGGGTTTGGTTGTTTACATTTGGGTTTTGGATCTGCGTGGGATTTATTAATGGGTTGAAGGGGGTCGCGAATTGTTGATTGATATGAGAGTTTTTGTTTTTATTTGTGTTGGTATTAGTGTTTAAATTTAGTGAGTTTGTATTAAGTTTTGGACAGTAATCTGATTTCTTAGAAATTGGGTCTTCGTAAAGACCTTCTTGTTGGGCAATTTGTCTTAACTTTTGGATAGTTGAAATGTCATGCCTCGCTAGGGTCATGAACAGCCTATCAGGGAGTGAGCGTTGAATAGTATTTTTTATTGTAGTTGCCATTGCTTGTGAATAAACTAATGTGTTATTTTGGTTGTTTTCTAAGGCTAACTTATTAATAATAATAGTTGACTTATTTTCTAATTCTTCACAAAATTGTCGTAAATTACCTTTGTAGGGCGTGCAATACAAACGTCGCAAAAGTTCCTCCAGGGGGGTTTGAGTTTTAAATTCGACGATCAGAGCTTCCTTTAGGGTTGACCATTCGTTGTGAAATCCGAGTTGGCAGACCTTCTCAGCATCTCCGATGACCTGTAGTTCGATGGCTCCATATATGATGGCTTTCTGAAGAGGGTCATTCGTCGGGTATAGGTTGAGCAGGTATTCAATTCGTCTGATAAACGAACTGAGGCTGTTTGGCTCTCCACAGAACTGCGGCACTTGACGTATTTGTCGTAGCAGTTGCGATAGATTATCATTTGATAATGCCATTTTTGATTAATTTTCTTTTTGAACGTTTTTTTGTTTTGTAGCGGTCACACTTGTTTTGTTTAAGCGGGCTACTGTTCTTGTTCACTTCACAATTTGTGGGGTTGGATTTATGTAGCGGTCACACTTGTTTTGTTTAAGCGGGCTACTGTTCCTGTTCACTTCACTGATTGTTGGATTTAACTTATGTAGCGGTCACACCTGTATTTGTTTAAGTGGGCTACTGTTTAAGTTTTATTTTTTTTTTTTTTTTCACAATCACTTCTCGGCTTGAACACTGTTGGGTTTATACTTTCAACTAATGTCACTGAAGTTGCCGTCGCGATTCACGTGAGTTCTTTTGCGGATGATAGTTAAAGGCTTGGATTAATTTTTGCCTCATCAATAACTAACATCCTACCGGCTGCGCCAATTAAGTATTTAGGTGTTCATCAAAATAAAAAAAAAATTATATTTTTTATTTTATAATTTTTATTTGATGGATTCGTTACTTATTACACCAGAGTTACTCATAAACTAACTGACAGAATTATTTTTATGGACCAGCAAACCTTAAAGTTCTACAGAGCTTTACATCTTTGTTTATCAGTGACTTAAGCTTCTTATCGTTTGGTGTCTTGAGAGAACTTTTATGATGAGGCTTTTGAAGAGGGAAACTTTCCAAAAGATCGGTTTAAGTTTTCGTATGGAGAATGAACTGAGGATTTGAAGAGTGAAGCTTTTCAAAAGATTGGTTTAAGTTATGAAGAATGAAGTTTAAATAATTCATATGGAGAATGAATATGTCTCTATATAAAGAACGTCTTTTATTTATTGTCCAACCACATCCACCCCACTAATGAAATGAAAAAGAATATGAAGAACAAAAAAAATAAAATATAATAAATAATAAGAAGGAAACATTAACAATTTGAAATAAGAGTACAACTACTATATTTAAAAATATATATAAATATATTTATACTATTAACCATACATATAAATATATGCATAAATATATATAAATTTAACAGTAAAAATAGATCTAATCCATTGTACTCAAATATGCAAATGAAAAAAAAACTAATAATAACATTTTTATAGACAATCCAAAATCGGAATAGAAAGTGACAATATACATTCTTAAGTACATTGTTGAAGGAAACATTAACAATTTGAAATAAGAGAGTACAACTACTATATTTAAAAATATTAATAAATATATTTATATTATTAACAATACATATAAATATATGCATAAATATATATAAATTTAACAGTAAAAATAGATTTAATCCATTGTACTCATATATGTAAATGAAAAAAAAAACTTCTAAAAAAAATTTGTATAGACAATCCAAAATCGGAATAGAAAGTGAAAACATACTTTCTTAAGGATATTATTGTCTAAAAACTTATAAATCAAAGTCCAGAGAACGAGAAAAGCATGTGTATCATCATGCTTCCATGATTTCCGGCAAATTGATGGACAACATTGGCACTATCATTATTATATTTTTGGTTTTTTATTTCAGATCGGTAAAGTTGCAAATACAAATCTTTTTTAATTTGGGTTCAATTGATTAGCTTTTCTCTTTAGATTTTCTGCTATTGCTGACTAAAAATAAAACAAGGTGTTTTAAATTTCATCAATATATATGAAATATCTATAAACTTGATCCAATATAAGTTAAAATAAATACAAAAGAACGCGCCAAAATGCAATATGAACGTGAAAATATATCAATGAAAATGAATTGAGTAAGATCAATGTAACGTTGTACACATTTTGTAGTAGCTAAAAGTCTGTTGAATACTTATCGATTTTAGATTTAGTTTACACTTTCGACTGGTATCAAATACAATAGTTAAGCTAAGTAACCGAGGCACATACGGATAAAATTTTTTTGTAATATCTTTTCCCTCCAACTAAAAGATGAGATCGAAATGAAGATGGTGATGAACGAGCAACTATGTGTATTTTGGGTGTCCAACGTGGAGACCGCTGACAGTTTTGAGGGCTGGTTTGATCGGTAACTTACATGGTGTTATGCTCAATAGCCAGCACCATTGTAGCCAAAATTGAGTAAGTGATCAGATATATATATAAACTTTTTACAATTTTCAAGATTTCTAATACATTTCAGTTAGAAGCTGATTAAAAACAAATTCGGAAAAATATTTGAAAAATTTGTTTATTTTCGAATAATTAGAATCAGTTTAAATACAGAACAAACGTAAATCGGGAAAATAATGAATTTTATAGTATGTATGTGTGTATATACTCGTAGTATAGTGTTAACTCACCGAACGTATGCCCTTGGGGGTAAGCGAATTGGCTGGCGGTGGTTTTACTCCAACGCAAGTCGCTGTCAACGCTAATATTCGAGTCAGATCCTAGAATCTATAAGGGAATAAAAGAGGGATGGAATAAGAATCTAGATAATATCTCTTTCTCTTTGTTATCCACTAATATTTCACTCTAATTGCGATTACTCTTGGTAAGACTGCCCAGCTTGCTCATCAGTCCCTTCTTCTTACGCGGCCCGCGTGGCAGATCGTTTTCGTGGATCCACCGGAAAGACGGCCGTAAATCCATGCTTGAATCACGGACCTCGCCACCCAGCTCGGAGTCAATGGCCTGCGTGGATGATACACTGCCAGCGCCTTGGCGCCATATGTCCTGGAAGCAAGGAAATCCTACATTAGGATGCACTGCCCCTTGGTGGAGTGTTGCTTTCATGCTAGCTCACCTGATCCTTTTCTATGGAGTGATCCAGTGATAGACTCTTACGTATCAGGCTTCCACTAATGCTAATCTCACCGCACTGGCCACGGAACTGGTGATGCTATGTGGGTCGTTCTACGTGACTACGTTCCTGTTCGTCCTCATTGAAGCGCTGGAACTTGCGCAGCTCCTCGGCCTCTGGTGATATGCGAGCTGTTTAACATGGGTGAGGCGCTACGATTGCGGCGCTCATTCGCTTGGTCCGGCCGCAGTGTGTGCTCGCCATAGGAGGACGAAGATGTGTTCAGTGCCGACGATGAGCCGCCCACAATTTTCAGATCCGGTGTAATCTTCACCAGCTCATCCACGGTCAGCAGCAGTGCAGTCATTTTGCGCTCACCGCTATCCTGTTCTATGCGAAACTTGATCAGTTTCTTTTCGTTGCGCTTGCGCTGCGATACAGTGAGAAGAGCCGGCCTCGAGCGCCAGACGAACTGTTAAAGATGCGGAATTCGGTTAGATAGTACAAACATGTCTGTAGCAACGAAGGTTACTTGGGTTAGATCATGCTAGGAGTCCAGTTACTTGGTTTAGGTTACTTGGCATGGCATGGCATGGCTGACAGGACGCAGTTAGTCACGTTGCATGAGCAGCCGTAAAAAATAGCAAGTTACTTTTATCGGCTTGATTAAGAAGGGCATTCTTCTAGTGGGACATCAAAAAACCAGTAGAAATATCCCATCTTTACTTCGCTTATCAAAACGTTAGTGGCCTAAATTCTAAGCTCTCTAATTCGGTTTTTAATAGTTTACCGAAACCTGGTTAAAACCTGATGTGACCGTTTATCACGAATTGGAGGTGGTGTTCTTATAGCTGTAAAATCTGATCTTCCTTCCGAATTTGTTCCATTAGACCATTGTTCTTCCTTAGAATTGTTATGTGTTAAAATGACGATGTATCAAATTTCAATTTACATTACCTGTTCGTATATTCCTCCCTCATCTGATATATCTGTCTACCTGGACCATCTTTCATCTATCCAATCTGTTGCCTCCAAACTATTTGATAGAGATTATCTGCTAGTTTTTGGTGATTTCAAATTACCAGAAGTTACTTAGTCATCTCAATCCGATATTTTGGTGCCCTCTGTATTTAACTCTCTTTTAAATAGCCTCTGAGCGCTATCTCTTTATCAAATAAACACTGTTCCTAATTGTAGTGGTAGAATGCTAGATTTAATATTCTCTTCTGACATTTTACTAAATATTATCTCTAGAATGAATCCCTTAGTTCTTCCTGAAGATCCCTATCATACTGCTTCTAACTCTGTCAACTTCTATGCAACCTGCAATTGTTTCCCCTATAATAAAATCACGTTTTTTTCGTAAGACCAAAAATTGAATTGTTTATTAGGTGCGCAACTAAGTTCTCACTGTTTGTCAGTAGATAGCTCTGGCAGTAAGAGTTGGTCGATTTTGACATATCCATATCCATATCGTTTTCGCATTATATACTTCTGGTTAATTTTGGAACATGATTGGCCATTTCCTTATTCATGTTCTGATCTAAATACATGCATTTCATTTTTTTATTCCTCTATGAACTCATTTTTTGATCAATGTGTTCCTGTTACTTTTCCTGTAAAGTCTAATAGGCCTCCTTGCTTTTCAAATGAGTTACTAAAGCTGAAAAATTTGAAATCGCGTTATTTTAAAAAGTTTAATTTAACTTGCAATCCTTCTGATTTATGCGATATATTGCTGCAAGAGCAAACTTGCAGGCGTACTTAGATTTTGTGCCAATTCATAAGCTACTTGACTTGTCACTATCCAATAATTATTTCCCACCTATTTGGAAAAACTTTTTTTCCATTCCTCTTCACAAAAGTGGTTCTAACCATGATGTGAAGAACTATAGATGTATTTCCAAATTGTCCGCAATTCCTAAGATTTTTGAAAAAAAGTTTACGGCTCAGTTAACTTTTATGTGTAAATCTATAATTTCACCCCATTAACATGGGTTTATAAAGGCAAGATCAACAGCTACTAATCTTTTAGAATTTTCATCTCACATTAATCTAGGATTTCGGAACAAATTGCAAACTGATGTGGTCTATACTGACTTCAGTAAAGCTTTTGACTCCGTAAATCATAATCTCTTAATTCATAAGTTAAATTTGATTGATTTTCCTCAAAAGCTCATTTTGTGGATATCTGATTATTTAACTAACAGGTCTCAACGAGTTATTTTTAAAGACCGTCTTTCTAAGCCGATCTTAGTTACTTCTGGTGTTCCTCAGGGCAGCCACCTTGGACCATTGCTATTTAACCTTTTTATTAACGATCTTCCTTCAATACACCTTTACTCTAACATTCTTATGTATGCTGATGATGTGAAACTATGTTTGACACACAATGATCCTTCAAATAACCTTCTTCAAACAGATCTTGATTTGTTTTTTGAATGGTGCAGCCATAATCTGCTGCATCTTAACTGTTTGAAGTGCAAGGTTATATCATTTTACAGAGGTAACTATCATGTCATCAATTACAATCTTAACTTAACGCCACTCTTAAGAATATCTGAAGTAGCTGATTTAGGTATCCTCTTTGATCATAAATTGAAATTTGATCGTCACATTACACAAATTCTCAATAAGGCATTTCGACTACTCGGATTCATCAAAAGATGGGCCAAAGAATTCGAGGATTCTTACACAACAAAGTTGCTTTACACTTCTCTTGTTCGTCCAACTCTTGAATATGGGTCTTGCGTGTGGTCGCCGCAATACCATATTCACCAAGATAGAATTGAGTCTGTTCAAAAGCAGTTTCTACTCTTTGCCTTGCGCAGTTTTAATTGGGTTCCGGGTGTAGACTTACCACCATATTTCAGTAGACTCTTTCTAATTAACCTACCTTCTTTAACTAACCGTCGTATTATGTTAGGCGTTATGTTTATTGTAAAGCTAATAAAGTACAATATAGATTCCCGTACTCTGCTTACTCAAATTAATTTCTGTATTCCATCTAGAGTTACTCGTAATTTTATGCCACTATCCTTGGCCTTTTGTAATACTAACTACAGCTTGCATGACCCTTACCGAGGTCTCTGTGCTGACTACAACAGGCTGTCTAAAGTTTTCAACTACCAGTCCTCCCTTTACTCTGTTAAACTGTCTATCCTTAATCAATTAACTCTACATACTAACAACTAATATTATTCTACCGATCTGATTGGGTTTTACTAGGTTTTCCCCAATCCTTGCAGCAAATGTTGGAGCGGGAATTCTTGTTTTGTTATCCCCAGCCTAAATTTAAAAATATCTATTTTTAATCAATATTTTTAATCAATTTTAAATTTTTGATTTATTGCAAAATTTAATTTTAAAATCTATATCGGAAACTTTTATTTTATTCTTTTTTATAATTTTAATTTAAAAAATATGATCTAATTTTAATTTTAATTTTAAGTCGACTGATTTAGTTGACGTTAAATAAATAAATAAATAAATAAAATATAATATCGTATAACGTTTGTTTGCAGCGTGTTATACAATTTATAGAAGTCGATTCAAATGAAAAGAGTTTCTTATAAAAGAACTAGGTGTAATCAGTTACTCAATTACTAATGAAAGTGGGCTAGCTTAGGAAGTCATATCAGGTTAGTAACTGATTGTTAATAATAAAGTGGATTTCTTTATTTTAGTTATAATGTTTATTTATTTAATTTAGTTTGTGCTTCGTGCACTTCCATTCCGTTGTACATATTTTGAGCAAGTGAAGTAATTATGTTAATTTAACATTACGTTAAGTATTTGATAACAGCCGATTTAATCTTATGCTAATTAACATTACATATCGAGGCATACACATTTATTCCAACACGCCTCTTAAATTTGTTGTCTTCGTTTTATCTTACATTACTTTAACTTTACAGCATTTCTATTTCTTATAAATTTTTGTTTGTCTAACGCTTTGGTTAACATGTCTGCTATATTAAGTCTAGATTCAATCTTTACAATGTCTATAATACCTTTTTCATAATTTTCGTTTACATAGTGATACTGCACTTCAATGTGCTTCGAATTTTTTGTAAAATTACCAAATTTAGCAATCGCTACTGCGCCTGAATTATCTTCATAAATCTTTATCGCTTTTTCGTTATTAATATTAAATATTTCACATAGCATGTTTTTGACAAATAATATTTCTGTTACTGCTTCCGACAGGGCAATGTACTCTGCAAACGTTGAGCATTTTGTTACAGTGTGTTGTTTGTGAGTTTTCCAATATATTATATTTCCATAAATTCTTATTATAAATCCCGTTGTGGATTTTCTATCAACATTATCTCCTGCATAATCTGAGTCTACCATACAATCTAGTATTTCATTATTTTTATTCTCTTCAAAAGTTAAATTCAAATCTCTTGTCTTATATAAATATTTTAATACTCTTAACGCGTATTTATAGTGTGTTGAATTATAACAACTTTGATATCTGCTTAGATAATTTACGGAATATGATATATCTGGTCTTGTACCTGCGCTTATATATAATAATTCACCTATCAAGTTTCTGTATTTAATTTTTTTCATCACATTCAGTTGCTTGATCTAATTTTAAGTTTGTTTCCATTGGAGTTTCGTACAGTTTAGCATTTTCGAGATCATACTTCATTGCTAGTGATTCAATATATCTTTTTTGATTTAACGTCATTTTCTTACTTTCAGTACTATAATTAATTTCTATTCCAATATAACTGCCGATTTTTCCTAAATCTTTCATTGTAAATTTGTTCATTAAACTGTCTTTTATTTCTGTTATTTTTGTTTTGTTCTTACTGCATATCAGGATGTCATCTACGAATACTAAGATATATACTTCATCTTTATCCGCTCTTTTTACATATAAACAATAATCGTAATTGCTTCTCTTAAAATTTAATTTGTCGAGATATTTATGTAAACATTCGTACCATGCTCTTGGGCTTTCTCTCAATCCATATAATGCCTTAATCAATTTATAAACTTTGTTTTCTCCTGTTTCGTAACCCTTCGGTTCATTTACATAAACTTCTGATTTTACATAGCCATTTAAAAAGGCTGTTTCGACATCCATCTGATTTATAAACAGACCATTTTTACAACAATATGATAGTAATACTTTTAATGTTTGCATTTTTCCTACTGGTGAATATACGTTTTCTAGTCGTTCTCTTTGTTGGAAACCTCTTACTACTAGTCTAGCTTTGTAAGTCCCATCACTTTTCTTTTTGTACACCCATTTAACATCTATAATCTTTTTGTTTATCGGTTTTTCTACAATTTGCCACGTATTATTTTTATTTAAGCATTGCATTTCTGTGTTCATTGCTTTGAGCCATTCTATTTTTTCATTGCTATTCATCGCCTCTTCATAAGTGTTTGGTACAATTGCATTTACATAATTGATATAAATAAAATGAGTTACTGGGTTACCGTATAGATTTACTGGGCGTTTCTTTCTATTTGATGTTCTCTGCACTGCTAAATGTTCTTTGTTCCCCTCACTCTCGCTTTCATCGCTAGTTTTTGAATTAACTTCGTCCATGTCATTTAGTTCGTGTGTCTTAGCGTTATCTTCATAATCTTCTTCATTTTCATTTATTTGACTTCCATTATCATTCTGTTTGTTTTTCTCTAGGCAAATTAATTTTGTTTTCTCTTCTACAACTTGAACATGTCTTGCGTTTATTACTCTATTGTTTAGTAAAACTCTATATCCGTTTGTATTATATCCAACTAAAACTCCTAATTCCGATTTGTTATCCCATTTGCTCTTTCTGCGTACTTCCGGAACTCTAACAAAAACTCTACTTCCGTATATTTTTAAATTTTCTACATTTGGTTTTATGCCGAAAAATATTTCGTATGGGCTTTTATTAACTGCAGTGTTTGCGATTGTTCGATTTTTTAAATAAGCTACTGTGTTCATAACTTCTGGCCAATATCGCCTATGAATGTTTGCCTCTCTCATCAAGCACCTACCAATATCCATTGCCGATCTATTGTATCTTTCTGCTACGCCGTTTAATTCATGTACATACGGTGGACATGTAGTTAACTGAATTCCCTTATATTTTACAAAGTTTGATATTTCTCTATTCATATATTCTTTACCGTTATCGCATTGTATTTGTTTTACTTTCTTACTGAACTGATTCTCAACATAATTTACATATTCTTTTAAGCAGCTCGCAGTTTCAGATTTATTTCTAATACAATAAATTCTCGCGCATTTACTAAAGTCGTCAACAAATGTCAAAAAATATTTTTCCCCACAATAACCTGTTGTGCTGTGTGGTCCGTTTAAGTCTGTATGTATTAACTCTAATGTTTCTTTAGTTTTCTTTCTATTGTTCTCGAATGGTTCGTTTGACATTTTACTTTGTATACAATTCGCGCATTTCATTTCGGTATTCTCGATTTTATCAGGCAGACCATCTAGCATTTTACTCTTAATAGTTCTATTCAAATATTGAAAATTTACGTGGCCTAGTGCCCTGTGCCATTTTTCCTTTTCAGTTAATTTTGTTACATTTGTGTATATTTCATTTGTTTTATTTTTTAGCATGAAGCTTTTTACGTTATATAAACTATCAATTTTATTTGCAACTGTCAACAATTCTCTTTTTTCGTTGTAGATTTTTGTATCATTATTTCTGGCTACGACTGCACATTTATTTTCAGTTATCTTTGATATGCTCAGCAAATTTTGTTTTATGCCTTTTACAAAGTATACGTTTTTAATATTGATCAAATTTTCATTGTTGTATGTTCTAAAATATGTTTCTACATTTCCAATCTTTGTCGCTTGCAATTGTTTGCCATCGGCTACTTTAACATCAATCGGATTTTTTAAATTTACAAAGTTCTTAAAAAGTCTACAATCGTTTATGATGTGATCAGTGCATCCACTATCTAATAACCAGTTTACTGTAGTTTCGTTACTACTTTCGCTGTTATTACATTTTATTATTTTTTCGTTTCTTATCATTCTAATTGTCCATGACTGTACGCCGTCGCTGTTTTCTTGTTGTCTTCCTTGGTTCCCGTCTCCTGAATAATGTCCACGTCCAATTCCACGTCCTCGACCACTTCCATGACGTTGACCTCTGCCTCGACCGCCTCTTTGATTCGTATTCTGATATCGCCGCCTGTTGTCTTGTTGTTGTTGTCTGTTTTCGCCTCTCGCATTTTGCTCAGCATGCCAGCAGTCCCTCTGGATATGACCTGTTTTGCCACACACATAGCATTCTTTTTTAGTTTTGGTGTTAAATGTGCTTACGTTATTTTGTCTGTCCCCTGGACCTCTGTTATAGCTTTTTTCTTTCACTTTTGATTTTACGTACTCTACCGTTCGTTGAGCTTCCGGAATCACGTCTAAGAAGTCTCCAATGTAACTGTAGCTTGTTGGTAGCGCTTTTAACAGATACCGCATTTTTTCGTTTTCGTCTATGGTGCCTCCAGCGTTTTTAAATTTATTCACTGCTTTTTCGAATTCAATAAAAAATTCTTCCACTGTTTCATAGTCTTTTAGTTTGATTTCGTCGATTTTTCCTCTGCACAGTATTTGCAGGGCTGTTGATTTTACCGAATACATTTCGTTTAGCTTGTTCATAATTTGTAATGTCGTTTGGCACTCACTAACATATTCTAACTGTTTGTCTGATATTGTACTGATTAAAATTGTTTTTGCTTTCAAGTCTGTTTTCATCCATGTTGTTACATTATCTTCCGTTGTTCTTGTTCGCACTGCTGGTTCTTTGCACTCTTTGTATTCTAGTATTGTCATTAATCTGAACTTCCAGCTTCCAAAATTTACCCCATCGAATATGGGCATAACAATGTCTTCAATTTTTGCTTTTGCACTCATTTTTCCCGCTTCACTATTAATCTGTTTGTACACTTCTTTTATGTCTCTTTCTGTTTCGTTCATTTTTTGCTCATTTTTATATAGAGTCACACTTTTTTTTTTTTTTTTTTTTACACTTTTCTTTTATCAAAGCGTGCACGTGGATTTTGGATTTTAATCTGTTGCCATCAAACCCTTTTAGTCTATGTTTTTAATGTTTTTCCGTTTATTTGTTTATTATTTTTCAATAGTCTTGTTTGCGTATTTGTATTTTTTAATAGTTCACACTTTTAATATTGTATTTCTCTTTTCAATGTCTTATACACTTGTTCCTTTTGTCGCTTCACTTGAACAACATTTATTTTTCTCGAACTTGGATTTAGTTAAGAGACTTTGGATTTTCAACCTTGCTCTGCTACCATGTTAATAATAAAGTGGATTTCTTTATTTTAGTTATAATGTTTATTTATTTAATTTAGTTTGTGCTTCGTGCACTTCCATTCCGTTGTACATATTTTGAGCAAGTGAAGTAATTATGTTAATTTAACATTACGTTAAGTATTTGATAACAGCCGATTTAATCTTATGCTAATTAACATTACATATCGAGGCATACACATTTATTCCAACACTGATCATGTTACGAAGTTATACCCAAACGATTAGTACTCATTATAGTCCCATTTAAATCAAATCATTTCAGATTAGTTAATTATGAATATGTTTAATTAATTAGCTTTCAAGATCGTCATCGTAGTGCAATATAATTTCCTAAGAAATAAAAAGAGACAGAGAGAAAAAAAGAGAGATCAAGACTGAGACAGTTTCGTATTCGAGGATAATAATGACGTCCAATCTGAAGCTACCGCATGGAATGCTACCTATGTTACAGGTCGAAAAGAGGGTTTGACATGTTGACGTGAACAGCAGGGACCACAATAGATAAGACAATTGATAGGTTTCAGATATATTTCTGATTTGTATTCCAAGTTGATATAGAAATTAAGGGAAATCTTTGTGTATCACTTTTCTCTTAAGTACCTGCACTGACGCCTGATGAGGTGGAGTTGACAACCCTGGTGAAGGTGCTAGGCGCAAAAAGGGATATAAATGGCGAAAATTCTTTTTCTGAAGAAAAATTTTTGCTGCTATTGCGTTTTGGTTCGCAATCAATTTGGGTGCCTCGATTCAGCTGAGAGCGACGCTTAGGCGTACTTTCATCTCGCGTCCTTCGTAGTTTTAATTTGAGTATGCAAAAGATTAAATTTGACTAGAGACTCTGTATTACTTCTCAGACTTACCTCCATTTCGGTGCACTTTAGATTATCTTTCAAATCTGTCTCACGTTTAATGGAGTCTTGAAGTTCGCGCTGCAAATGCTGCGCATCCTCCTGTGGGCCGCCATGTGTGAGAAATTCCCACGTGATCTGGCCGAATTGGACTTGCCGAGGACACGCAACATGGGAACCATCTTCTTGATCGGATTGCGTAGGGAAGGGTATAGGTTAATGGCTACTCACTTGTAGCTTGCGCGTTAGTTGGTTGATGAAACGCATTTCCTCTTCTAACTTCTTAACCTTGCTACACAGCTCCGAACTTTGTCTCTCCTGCTCCAGTATCCCGATCTTTCGTTGAATTTTCTTTAGCTTCAAACTAAGAATGCGACAGTTTTTGGTGACCTTCTAGAGGTACTTTTGCAGTTTAGTCTTCGCCTTGACCTCATCGTCACGGAACGTATACTGCACCTCAAACATATTGGGCTGCAAATTGATAATATCCTTCTTAGCCGACAGATTCTCCTCCATTAGCTGCTCGGCAGCCTGTAATTTACGCTTTAGTTCCAAATGATTGTCCTTGCCTTACAGCTCCTTTATGCGAAAGTTCAGCTTGCGTTTATCCTTTGTGACCCGATCCAGTTGCTCCTTCATCTGATTCAACTTCTGTTGCAGATTCAGTGCCTCCGTGGCTGCTGTATGATTCGAACGCTCGAGCGCTTGAGGCTGTGTTGCTTCTTGAGTAGAACCATTTTGCGCAAACGCTATAGGATGACTAGCTAATCTGGAATACTTATGTTTTACTGGGGGAGGAGGTGACACGACCTTGCGTGAGCATATACATCTATCGAAACAGGGGGAAATTAAAAGATTAAACAAGGGTAAGAGGAGGAGACAGGGGGTATTAGGTATCCAACAGAGTGTCATCAAAGCCAGAGGGTAAAAGGAATCCAATATAGAGTCTGGTCAGAGCCAGAGGGTATCCAATCGAAATGAAAATTTATTTTTTATTTGCAGGGATGGAGGAAACATTTGAAATAAACTTTATTAACTGATAGTATGCAGTAATCTTCATCCCAAATTTAGTGTCTCTAACTTTTATAATAGCTGAGATTTCCACGTTCTAACGGACAGACAGATAGATATGGCTTAATCGACTTGGCTACTAATCCTAAGCAAGAATACATAGTATACTTTGTGGGGTCTGCTTCAGCTCCTCTTATCTTTTACATAGATTTGCACAAAGATAGTATGTACGTAACTCCACACTCCATTAAGACCTCAATTTTCGCACAGTTGTGGTACAAATTGGGAGACACATAAGTCGATACAGTGACAGATTACGGAGACATAGCAGTCTTCTTGCAAGACGTCTTATCCCCGCACGACCTCTGAGACGACTCAAACAGCAAGGCTTTGCCAAGACATTTGGACATCAGTAAAAACTTTTCACTTATGTTTCTACTTCAATTATAGTGTTTGGTAATTTTGATAATCACCCTGTGATGTTAAGATACAATATTATGATGTACGGATTCTTCACTTAACAATAATAAAAAAAAAAACAACATTTGACATAGATTTTCTGACCTTTTCTGACCATTTTCAAGTTCAGGGTGAATACTTGGCGAGTTTACTTGGTTGGTGTGGTGGGAATGACAGTCTGCGGTTTGGGTATCTGCAATAAAGTATGACTAGCTTATATCGTATGGAATGTGAATATATAATATAAATATAGTATAGTATAGTGTTAACTCACCGAACGTATGCCCTTGGAGGTAAGCGAATTGGCTGGCGGTGGTTTTACTTGAACGCAAGTCGCTGTCAACGCTAATATCCGAGTCAGATCCTTGAATGATCCAGCGATAGAATCTTACGTATCAGGCTTGCACTATTGCTGATCCCACCGCACTGGCCACGGAACTGGTGATGCCATGTGGATCGTTCTACGTAACTACGTTCCTTTTCGTCCTCATTGAAGCGTTGGAACTTGCGCAGCTCCTCGGCCAGCACTCTGGTGATATGCGAACTGCTCAACGCCGGTGGGGCGCTACGACTGCGGCGCACATTCGCCTGCTCCGGCCGCAGTGTGTGCTCGCCATAAAAGGACGAAGATGTGTTGCGTGCCGACGATGAACCGCCCACAATTTTCAGATCCGGTGTAATCTTCACCAGCTCATCCACGGTCAGCAGCAGTGCACCCATTTTGCGCTCACTGCTATCCTGTTCTATGCGACATTTGATCAGTTCCTTTTTGTTGCGATAGAGTGAGAGGAGAATATTTAGCAAGGAGACTTGAGATTATTTTTTCCATACTCATCTCGCGTTGCAGTTTTTTGTTGAAGGTAGCGTGCACATCGTGCAGTAGAGCTCGGCGATCTTCTTGCGTCCCTACTCCATCTTCTCTTCGGTGGCGCGTTTGGTTTGATCCGACTTACGCTTGGTCTCCAGACACTCCCTGTCCCGCTGGCGCTTCACGTCGAAGAGTGTTCGTCGGACATCGCGTGACATCGTAGAAGTCTCCTGCAGCAAACACTGTTGATCCTCACGTCTTTTTATCTTTTTCCACATCAATTCCAGTTTGGTCTTCATGCCGGGAAACTTGGTGCTGCCTGAACCGATATACGTTCCTCCTCGAACTCATTGAGCTTCGACAGTATCTCGGATCTCTTGATTTCATTGGCGCTGCGCTCCGAGACGAGCTCCGTCTTCACTTTGTTGGACTCAAATCGCGATTCCGATTGCGATCTTCTAGGTGACCAATCTGACAGGGACAAAGAAAAAAGTAGTATATGCTTCGACTAGGATCGGGTCAAGTTCTCTCACCTGTTGCTCCAGATAGGCTATCTTGCTCTTGTCATCGTCATTGCTGCTGTGCATCGAGCTACGACTCTGGCGTTCAATATATTATTGTTCTTCTGCGCTGGCGCTTATATCTGCTTGAAGGCATCACGATCCTTCTTGAAGCGTTCGCATTGGCGCTGCAAAAAGAAGATCCCGCGTGATCTGGCCGAATTGCCGAGGACACGCAACATAGGAACCATCTTCTTGATCGGATTGCGTAGGGAAGGGTATAGGTTAAAGGCTACTCCCTTGTAGCTTGCGCGTTAGTTGGTTGGAGAAACGCATTTCCTCTGCTAACTTCTTAACCATGCCACACAGCTCCTAACTTTGTCTCTCCTGCTCCAGTATCTCGATCTTTTGTTGAATTTTCTTTAGCTTCAAACTAAGAATGCGACAGTTTTTGGTGACCTTCTTGAGGTACTTTTGCAGTTTAGTCTTCGCCTTGACCTCATCGTCAAGGAACGTATACTGCACCTCATCCATATCGGCCTGCAAATTGATGATATCCTTCTTAGCCGACTGATTCTCTTCCATTAGCTTCTCGGCAGCCTGCAATTTACCTTGCCTTACAGCTCCTTCATGCGCAAGTTCAGCTTGCGTTTATCCTCTGTGACCCGATCCAGTTGCTCCTTCATCTGATTCAACTTCTGTACCATATGATTCGAAGCGGTGTCCATGAATGCCAAGTGACGCAGCAGAATATCTGTATTCTCACGCTTGGCACGCGTCTTTGTCGCTTCCAGCTCATTAAGCTGTGCTGCCATAGCTGGTGTCACTCCTGCTGTGGCACTGGCAGCTGGCAGAGATTGTCTTTTAGAGTCCCTCGACAGTGTATCCGTCTTTACCTCAGCTGGTTGGAGCTGGATCCGTTGCTCATTGGTGAGGTGATTGTGCGGGATTTAGTACGTTCCGGTCGATCCGGTGGTGGCAATGTAGTTTCGCTATGACTGTTAAGATCAAGAAATGGTTTACCTTCCTCTTTCTCTCGCTTTCATTGCTACTAATCGCGTCGCGCTATTGAACGCTCAAGCGCTTGAGGGTGTGTTTCTGTTTCTTCAGTAGATTCATTTCTGTCGGTCTATAGGATGAACCGCGGAGGCGGCCACAAGTCGGGCGTCTGCCGTGCCTACACAGGGCACACGTGTAGAGGCGAAACGCAAGGCTGCGCGGCCCAACTGTTCCGGAGTTCCACTGGTGTGCCAGCTGGTCAATACCCAGCACATACAGTGGGACCTCGGGAACAGCCGCGTGTCGGTGGTCCCGGAAGTTGAGGTAAATACACGGTTCCGAGATTAACCGAATCACGGAGGCGACCGCGAGTCGCGCGTCAGTGTGGGCGTGCGAGGAAGTGGACAAAAGTCCACGTGGCCCCACACTGCTCCGTGGTTCTACTGACGCGCGAGAAGGTAAATACCCAGCACGTACAGTGGAACCTCTGGAGCCGCTAGTCGATTCTCTCTAAGGCTTGAGGTAAATACTCGGCTCCGAGACCATTAGAGAAGAGGAGGTGGCCACTGGATCCGCTTTAACGGCCCTTGCACACGTTCGCCAACAGCACACACGTTGCATATGGAAAATACAGTCGGCCATGCCGGCTGAGAAGAACACCACGTGTTCGTCTTTGCGATGACCCCAAAACCTCAGAAGGTAACTCTCCTCGTTTCGGCTCGGGTCTTAGCAATTTTACAAATTTTTCCTGTAAAGTGGCCCTGGCGCGACTGAGCTCACCTTAGCCTGAGACGCTACCTTACAGGTGGCGCCCGACCAGGGACCCTGAGACAAAAGGACGAAACTAGGAGAGGCTGTGGGAGAGGGCGTTGAGGTGGAACACGTGGCCTAGCGGCAGACACGCGTTTAATTTTCTTGCATGTTTTGTTTCTGTTTCGTCTCGATTCTGCTTTTTTGAAGTCCCCGCATGTTTTTTTTTTTGAAAAAGTTAAGTGTTACTAGTGCAATAAGCCAAAATTTTAATAAAAAAGAAAGGAAAAAAAGAAGAAGCATATAGTTATAAGTTGGAAAAGGAAAAAAATAAGTACAAGGGGCGCACACTTTCGCAGACACTAGGCCCGTAGGGAGACGCCTAACACCGCACCTCTCGCCCGGAGATAACTAGACGGGAGAGAGAAGGGGAACTGCCGAGTTCGCTATCGGGGGGTGAGCGAGCCGAGGCCCCCGCGTTTCTCGATCGGGTCACTTGAAGCCTGATCATTTTTGTATATAAGGCGGGCTGCTGGCTAGCAATAGGCAGTCAAGCACCAGCAGCCAAAGTGAACACAGCGAGTTCAAAGAAAAGGATCCGTGGCAGAATTTAAGAAAAAAAAACACTCCAAGAATATCCTCAAAAGTGCCAAGTGAAAACCGCGACGCGTAAAAGACATCCTCGAGCCAATTTAATCCCCGCCGCGACGCGAATAAAAAACATCCTCGAGCCAGCTTACAGCTCCAGCTGCGACGCCGGGAAAAGAAAAACGTGAATTCCTCAAGCCAAAATATAACTAGACCGCAACCAACCCACTAACGATAGTGGGCGTCCGCT
Organism: Zaprionus ornatus; assembly: GCA_018904035.1. NCBI lineage: Eukaryota > Metazoa > Arthropoda > Insecta > Diptera > Drosophilidae > Zaprionus > Zaprionus ornatus. The sequence goes on along the minus strand of JAEIFZ010000032.1, from coordinate 83,739 downwards.
GAGAAAGACGGAACTGGAGGCACTGGCAGATGAATTCAACTTAGACCGAGGAGGCACCGTGGAGGACCTGCGGTCCCCATTGACCACGTTCATCCACAGGAAGGACCATTCATCGGCCACCCTGGAGCGGTTGGCTTCCGAGGAGGGACAGTATGGCAGTGCCGTGAGTCCTGACAGGAGGCTTCCCACTGACAGGACGGCCGGGAGTTCACCAGCAAGGCCACTCACGATGGAGGACCGCCCGAAAATAAGCAACACGCCTCCCGAGGAAACAAAACCGACAGTGCCGAGTCAGACCATCCCCGTACCCGTGCCCACAGCACCCCGAGCAACCGAACGACGGAACCAGGATGCTCAGGAGGACCCGAGCGATATGAAAATACGACACTGGCCCACACAGTGGACCGCATGCGCAGGTGGGGAATCACTTTCGACGGTAACGACGGACCTCCTCTGTTTTATCGAAAGATTGGAGGAACGGGCAACAACGTACAGGATCGACACCCGAGACATCCCACAGGCCCTCCCCGAGTTGTTAACGGGTACCGCCGAGGACTGGTTCCGGACAAGCGGACTTCAAGGAGAGACGTGGACAGTCTTCCGGAAGGAATTCCTCGACGTTTTCTTGCCGCCTCGCTATTTCCAGCGGCTGGAGGACGAGATCCGACTGCGCTATCAAAAGGCGGGGGAGCCATACAAGACGTATATGGTTGACATTCGCCTGATGATGCGCAGAGCCGGATACACGGAGGCCCAGGAACTGGAGAGGGTTTACGAAAACCTGCAACCCCAGTACCAACTCTTCGTGAGACGGAACGAATTCCAGACTCTCCGGGAATTGACGGCCCTGGTAATAAATTACGAAGTAACAAGGGAACGAGAACAACAACAACAACAGTGGAGTTCATACCTGGAGCGACAACCAACGAGAGGGACAAGCAACGAGTGGAACGGCGCTCAACGAGGGGCACCATGGACACCAGGGAACGGGGCGTCGCACCCCAACCTCAACGCACCACCGGCCCTGACGACTTCAGGAGAGCAGGCGATAATTAACGTCTGAGGCCGCCGTAACTGCGGAGAAGCAGGACACTTCGTTCGGGAATGTCGGGGGCAGAGAATCCTCTTCTGCTGGACATGCGGCAAGCGGGGAGTACGCACCGTGGACTGCTGCCAGATCCAAACGTCGAGAAACGGACAACCGCCCCCACTGAAACCAGATGCAGCGGGGGCAGCGACCACAACCATCCGGAGCGAGTTCACGGCGGACGCATCTCGGCTCGAATAATAATCGAGGGTTTCGTGGTGTGGGCAACCGTCGACCAGGAGCAACAAGGAGTTTCATTGGAGAACGGCTGGCACAGAAGATCGGAAACCCAGGGAACCAATGCCAGGTGAAAACAGTGGTCGCTTTAGCGGATGGCACTCGTAAAGAACTCACGCGGGCAACATGGCGGACATACAACTGGGAACATCTTGCACCCACGTGCAGATGTTAATATTACCCATTGTATTGGACGACGTGTTGCTGGGACTGGATTTTCTTGGGGCCATCAACACGACTCTGGTCTGCGGGGGAGCGACACTACACCTGGGAACCCAAACTGCCACACCAATAAGAAACACCGAGATGCAGCCGACATCCCACACAGAAACCAGGACTCAGAACACAGGAACCAGCACATAGAACAAGGAGATGCCGTCGGCAACCGCGCGGCTGACATCCCACACAAACCAGGACTCAGAACACAGGAAGCAGAACACAGAACAAATAGATGCAGCCGGCAACCGCGCGACCGCCTTCAAACACCAGAAACAAAACACGGAACAACCGAATTTGACAGCCAACCGCCAGGACCAGGACAACTTGAGACACAAAGAACGAATAGAAGGCCTGCTAGGACCCAAGGACCCGTTCCGAAAAAAGGATGATAAAGGAGGCGGTACCAACGGGCAGGAAGAGCCAACCCCGCCCAAAACAGGACTCGCCACTGTGAGCACCCTGCCCGAGGAACAACCACCGACACCCATCCGCGGATCACGGAATTTCTAGAAGAGGAACTCTCCAAATTCGACGGCGTCTCCACGATCACGGAACACGTGATCGTGATGAAGGATGACCGACCCATCAAACAAATGGTACTATCCGAGAAACCCCGATGCTAGAAATAATCAACGCCCAGATCGACGAATTGCTCAGGGAAGGGTGCATCGAGCCCTCGAAGAGTCCACACAGGACTCAAATTTGAGCCCCCACATTTTTGTTGTTTTTTATATATATTCTTTTCTTTATTATTAGCATGTAATTAGATGTAAGTATTGAATAGTTTTAAGTTTATTTTTCCCAATGAAGGGCTATTTTTTCTTTAAAAAAAACCAAAACCCTTCCAGGGTATAGGCTCGCTCACCGCGCAGCCACGAACATCACCAAACAACGGAAAAACCGCAGCCAAACGACAGAGCGAGCGCAGCCAAACAACGAAAAGAGCGCAGCCGAACGACAGAGCAAACGCAACGACAGAGCAAGCGCAGCCGAACGACAGAGCGAGCGCCGCCTAAACGTCGACAGAGCGAGCGCCGCAGCAGAGCGAGCGCCATGATAGAGCGAGCCCAGCCGAACGACAGAGCGAGCGCCGCCTAAATGTCGACAGAGCGAGCGCAGCTTAACGTCGACAGAGCAAGCGCAGTAAAACAACCAATGAGAAGCGCTGCAGTCACAGCAGCTGAGAGAGCGCTACAGTCACAACAGCCGAGAGAGCGCTGCAGAATGCGTAGGCGACTTTAGCTCAGCGACTGCGCTGCCAAGATCAACGCTGGCACATGGAGGGAGAAAATAATTTCCGCACGTGGATTTTGGCAGTCGAAGTGTGAACGGTGAACAAGTGAAACGAGAAAAGTTAAGACGCGTGTGTCCAAAGAAGAAAACAGAGATAAGGAAGACGACCCTTGCCACGAGAAGAACAACAACAAGGACAACGAAAAGGAGACGAGCTTTCTTCCAGGAAGACGACACCAGGACCAGGAGAAAACAAGGACAAGGACAACACCGACAGACGCGTGGACCAAGGTGAGCGAGCCGCTACATGGCCGATTCTTAGGCAGGGCCCGTTTTCCGGCAGAAAACAAGACGGTGTTTAGGTAGGGCAAGTTTAGGTATATATTAGTTTAGTTTTAGGATAAGCTAGTAAAATAAAGATGTGTTTAAAAAAATGAAAGTGCGCGTGTGAAATTAGGTGTCGGTGGGGACGGAGGAGCGTGTCTGTCGAGGGAGAAAGCAAAGGGGCATGTGAATGTGTGTGTGCATGTGCTTGTGCAGGCGGCGAACGCGAGACCGCGTGGCCCAAGCTGTTCCAGGGTTCCACTGGTGTGCCAGCCGGTAAATACCCAGGACATACAGTGGAACCTCGGGAACAGCCGCGAGTCGGTGATCCCGGAACATGAGGTAAATACCCGGTTCCAAGATTAACCGAATCACGGAGGCGGCCGGTCGAGCGTCGACAGTACATGCAGAGTGTGCATGTGCGGAGGCGAAGGGCGCCAGACTGCGTGGCCAAACCGTTCCGGGGTCCCACTGATGTGCCAGCCGGTAAATACCCAGCACATACAGTGAAACCTCGCGAATAGCCGCGTGTCAGCGATCCCGGAAGTTGAGGTAAATACTCGACTCCGAGACCGACCGAGCCGCGGAGGCGTCCACAAGTCGGGCGTCTGCCGTGCCTACACAGGGCACACGTGTAGAGGCGAAACGCAAGGCTGTGCGGCCCAACTGTACCGGAGTTACACTGGTGTGCCAGCCGGTAAATACCCAGCACATACAGTGGGACCTCGGGAACAGCCGCGTGTCGGTGGTCCCGGAAGTTGAGGTAAATACCCGGTTCCGAGATTAACCGAATCACGGAGGCGGCCGCGAGTCGCGCGTCAGTGTGGGCGTGCGAGGAAGTGGACAAAAGTCCACGTGGCCCCACACTGCTCCGTGGTTCTACTGACGCGCGAGAAGGTAAATACCCAGCACGTACAGTGGAACCTCTGGAGCCGCTAGTCGATTCTCTCTAAGGCTTGAGGTAAATACTCGGCTCCGAGACCATTAGAGAAGCGGAGGTGGCCACTGGATCCGCTTTAACGGGCCTTGCACACGATCGCCAACAGCACACAATTTGCATCTCCTCGTTTCGGCTCGGGTCTCAGCAATTTTACAATATGCAAATGAAAAAAAAACTACTAAAAAAAATTTGTATAGACAATCCAAAATCGGAATAGAAAGTGACAACATACTATACATTCTTAAGGATATTGTTATCTAAAAACTTATAAATCAAAGTCCAGAGAACGAGAAAACCATGTGTATTACCATGCTTCCATGATTTGCGGCAAATTAATGATTTTTTATTTCAGATCGGTAAAGTTGCAAATACAAATTTTTTTTTATTTGGGTTCAATTGATTAGCTTTTCTCTTTTGATTTTCTGCTATTGCTGACTAAAAATAAAACAAGGTGTTTTATATTTCACCGATATATATGAAATATCTATAAACTTGATCCAATATAAGTTAAATTAAATACAAAAGAACGAGCCAAAATGCAATATGAACGTGAAAACTACTCGTAAGTAAGTGAAAAAGATAAAGAAAATGAAATGAGTAAGATCAATGTAACGTTGTACACATTTTGTAGTAGCTAAAAGTCTGTTGAATACTTATCGATTTTAGATTTAGTTTACACTTTCGACTGGTATCAAATACAATAGTTAAGCTAAGTAACCGAGGCACATACGGATAAAATTTTTTTGTAATATCTTTTCCCTCCACGTTGTTTTTTTCTGTTTTCTACCGAACTATATTAGCATCGTATTAGCATCTAAAGATTAGCTAGAATGATTTGAACGAATAAGTTTTTATAATAAGATGAAGATAACAGCATAATAACAACTAAATTTGAAATGTAGACTAAAACTAAAAGATGAGATCGAAATGAAGATGGTGATGAACACGCAGCTATGTGTATATTGGGTGTCCAACGTGGAGACCGCTGACAGTTTTGAGGGCTGGTTTCATCTGGTAACTTACATGGTGTTATGCTCTATAGCCAACACCATTGTAGCCAAAATTGAGTAAGTGATCAGATATATAAGTATGACTAGCTTATACCGTATGGAATGTGAATATATATATAGTATAGTATAGTGTTAACTCACCGAACGTATGCCCTTGGGGGTAAGCGAGTTGGCTGGCGGTGGTTTTACTCGAACGCAAGTCGCTGTCAACGCTAATTTCCGAGTCAGATCCTTGAATCTATAAGGAAATAAATGAGGGATGGAATAAGAATCTAGATAATATCTCTTCCTCTTTGTTATCCACTAATATTTCACTCTCTGAATTGCGATTACTCTTGGTCAGACTGCGCAGCTTGCTCATCAATCCTTTCTTCTTACGAGGTCCGCGTGGTAGATCGCTTTTCGTGGATCCACCGGAGAGACGGCCGTAAATCCATGCTTGATTAACGGACCATGCCATCCAGCTCGGAGTCAATGGCCTGCATGGATGATACACTGCCACTTTCCATTAGACTAGAGCTCGGCGATCTTCTTGCGTCCCTACTCCATCTTCTCTTCGGTGGCGCGTTTGGTTTGATCCAACTTACGCTTGGTCTCTAGACACTCCCTGCCCCGCTGGCGCTCCACTTCGAAGAGTGTTCGTCGGAGATCGCGTGACAGCGCAGAAGTCTCCTACAGCACACGCTGTTGATCCTCACGTCTTTTTATCTTTTTCCACTACAATTTCAGTTTAGTCTTCATGCCGGGCAACTTGGTGCTGCCTGTTCCTCCTCGAACTCATTGAGCTTCGACTGTATCTCAGATCTCTTGATTTCATTGGCGCTGCGCTCCGAGACGAGCTCCGTCTTCACTTTGGTGGACTCCAATCGCGATTCCAATTGCGATCTTCTAGGTGACCAATCTGACGGGGACAAAGAAAAAAATAGTATATGCTTGGACTAGGATCGGGTCTAGTCCTTTACCTGTTGCTCCAGATAGGCTATCTTACTCTTGTCATCGTCATCGCTGCTGTGCATCGAGCTGTGACTCTAGCGTCCAATATATTACTGTTCTTCTCCGCTGGCGCATACATCTGCTTGAAGGCATCACGATCCGCGTTCGCATTGCCGCTGCAAAAAGAAGGATGCTAAGGGTGTTCTAACTGTTACCCCATGGCATTCAGCCCTCCGCTAAGATTCTTCACCTGCTGTTCATAGCGTACCCTTGTTGGAGCAACCTCCAACTTGACCTGCTGCTCCACAGATTGTACCCCGCAAAAGATCAGGTCTTCTTTCTTTGTCAACTTACTGAGACTTTAGCTCCTTGGTCTCAGCCTCCCGTTGGACTCCGTGTCTATTGAGCGAGGATTGCTTCTCTATCGTTAACTGGGTACGCATTAGTATCGTGTCTTTGGAGCCGGTCTCGAGCGCCAGACGTGGTGCATGCGGAGCAGGACTCCATTTTTAAACTATTGAAGATGCGGAACTCGGTTAGATAGTACAAAAATGTCAGTAGCAACGAAGGTTACTTGGGATGCGGAATTCGGTTAGATAGTACAAATATGTCAGTAGCAACGAAGGTTACTTGGGGATCATGCTAGGTGTCCAGTTACTTGGTTTAGGTTACTTGGCATGGCATGGCATGGCTGAGAGGACGCATTTAGTCACGTTGCATGAGCAGCCGTAAAAATAGCAAGTTACTTTTATCGGCTTGATTAAGAAGCGCATGAAATATAATATCGTATAACGTGTGTTTGCAACGTGTTTTTTTTTATATGAGGACGTTGAATACAAAGAATGTATTAACAAGTGGTCCAAACAACACCAAGCCGATGCTTGTTGCGGGCGGAACCCAGACGAAGTCCACCTCCCGCCTGACTGACCGAGAGGCACCGTCGCATAACGTATGACACGGAAACGCGGTAAAAATGCGAGTAGAAACGCGAGAGAAAAAAAATTAACGCGATAGGGAATGAAAAGTCGAATAGAGGATACACGCTACGTGCAAATAAAAAATGAAAATTCAGAAAAAGAAGATAGAATGACGAGGAAGATACTAATACTAATTAATACTAATACTAATTACGTGCTAGAAAGACAAGAATTAAAGACTACATAGCAGCGATAGAGTTGGTGCTACCTTTGACGTGTTGAAGTTTATTGTAGTCCGAACATAATACCCTGAACGGATCGTGCAGTGCATAATTCGATCTACAATAAGGAAGAGTTAGTGGAAGGTAGTTACGTGTAGTTCTGCAAGGGACAGAGAAGTGTAGCTGCCTTACAAGGGTCTCACTGTCAATGTCACCTTGTATAAGGTTTGTAATAAATAAGACGCCTAGCATGGTTCTGCGATTGGTTAGGGAAGTCAGGTTTAATAATAGAAGTCTATTAGTATAGGAAGGCAGTCTTAAATTTTCATCCTAGTTAAGGCCACGTAATACAAAAAGTAAAAAGTTCTTCAGATTCGATGCGTTCCTTATGAGTGTACTGGGGACACCATACGCATGACCCGTATTCGAGAATGGGACGAACAAGTGAGATGTAGAAAGTCTTTGTAAGATAAGGATCGTCAAATTCCTTAGACCATCTCTTAATAAAGCCTAAAACACCCATGGAAAACTTAAGTTTTCGGTCCAAAAGAACCCCTAAATCTTCAACTAGGGTGATTCTTTCCAAGGGACAACCACAAAGAGTATAAGAAACATACTTTGGACTGGCTCGAGAGAATGACATCAGCTTGCATTTAGAGCTATTCAGGTTTAAAAAATTGGCACAACACCAAGAATAAAAACTATTTAGGTCGGCTTGTAAGATTGAGTGACAGTGGTCATCTTTAAATTGGTAACAAAGCTTTACATCATCCTCATACATGAGAGTACGAGAGTTACGTATGACCAAAGGAAGGTCATTGATGAAAAGCGTAAAAAGTAGGGGACCGAGGTGACTCCCTTGAGGAACACTAGATGTGGCATGAAGCGGGTTTGAAAGGGTGGTTTTAAAGAAGACTCTTTGAGTTCTGTCAGTCAGATAGCTAACAATCCAACTAAGTAGTTTTGGTGAAAAACCTAGAAGGTCAAGCTTATGTGCCTGAAGGGAATGATTCACTGAGTCAAAAGCTTTACCGAAATCAGTATAAATAACATCAGTTTGAAGATTTTTCTGAAATCCTTTTACCACAAAGGATGTCAGCTCAAGTAAATTTGTCGTAGTTGAACGACGCTTTATAAATGCGTGTTGAAAAGGGGAAATAACGGACCTACAGGAATGTTGCAATTGAGGAGTTATAACATTCTCGAAAAATTTAGGTATAGCCGAAAATTTAGAGATACCTCTATAATTGATTGCATCAGACTTGCTGCCCTTTTTAAGAAGGGGAATAATAAAAGATTCTTTCCAAAAAGAAGGAAAGAGTGAAGTTTCTAAGGACAGCGAAAATAGTTTGAGCAATGGCTTACTTAACGAGTTGGCATAGAACCGAAGTATATAGTACAAGCGGGAACACCGTCAGGGCCTGGTGAGGAAACTGGCTTAACTAAATAGAGATCCTTGACAAGTGAGCTTTCGATTAGAAAGGGAGAGAAGATACCATTCGAACTTGACATGTTGTATGGATAAAAGTGAGTGTGATGTGTAGAAGATGAATAGGTCGTTTGAAAAAACTTTGCAAACAAATCGGCCATGGTTTGGTCGGTATCCGCACAAGCATTTTCAAACGTTAATTTCAGGAAGAGAAAGTGGTTGTGTCCTGTTTAGACTCACTCTAGATGGATCGGAGACAAAGCATAAATCTAACGATCTGTTACTACAGTTTAAGATATGATTGACCTGTGACAATGACCTATCAAACAGACCGTCGAAAAGGTCATGTTGCCGTGAAGGCAGCAGAGTATTTGAGTCAACACTTATTGTCCAATTACAATTAGGAATATTAAAGTCCCCAAGGACTGAAAATGGATCTCAGTCTGATAACAGATTAAATATAGTCTTTATAGTGTTATACAATTTATTGAAGTCGATTCAAATGGAAATAGTTTCTTATAAAAGAACTAGGTGTATTCAGTTACTTAATTACTAATGAATGTGGGCTTGCTTAGGAAGTCATGTCAGGTTAGTAACTGATCATATTACCAATTTATATCCAAACGATTAGTACTCAGTATAGTCCCATTTAAATCAAATCATTTCAGATTAGTTAATTATGAATTTGTTTAATTAGCTTTCAAGATCCTGATCGTAGTTCAATATCATTTTAGTTTATTTAGTTTATAGTCGAACTATGATCAGTCGACTTTTTTAAAAGTAAAGAAACAATTAAAATTAGATTTAAATTATTTAAGTTAAATTTTAAACTAGAGGTAATTTTAAATTAAGGGTAAAACCTTAAATGTAAAAAAAAAGAAAAAATTAAAAATTTTGCAAATGTGCAAACTGGGATAAAGAAAAGCCGATCCAACATTTGTTGCAGAGGATTGGGGAAAACCCAGAAAAACCCAATCAGATCAGGAGAGTTAGTGTTAGTAACCAAATGTAAATAAAATTATGAGTAGAGTGTTAAAGCATGCAGTATGTTGAAAGTACTACTATGAATACAAAGAAGACAATTATGTGTTTGACTAAATTCTTGATAAGTGGGCGAGGAGTTGTAATTTTAAGCTAGATATCAAGTTGTTATTGTTAGCTACAATTAAGTATAGTTTATTATAGTCCGAACATAATACTCTGAATGGCTCATGCAGGGCATAGTTCGAGCTACAATTGGGAAGTTTTAGAGGAAGGTAATTACGGGTGATTCTACCAGGGACAGAAAAGTGTAGTCTACTAAGTAAGTCGCTACTATCTATGTCACCTTGGATAAGGTTGTTAATAAATATAACACCAAGCATAGTTCTACGATTAGCTAGGGAAGGCAGATTAAGTAACAAAAGTCTACTAGGATAGGAAGGAAGTCTTGAATTTACATCCCAGTTAAGGCCTCGCAAGGCAAACATTAAGAAGTTTTTCTGTACGGATTCAATGCGGTCTCTATGAACTGTGTACTGAGGGTTCCAGACACATGATCCGTACTCGAGAATTGGACGAACAAGCGAAGTGAAGAGAGTCTTAGTTAAGTAAGGATCGTCAAACTCCTTGGACCATCTCTTAATAAAGCCGAGTACACCCATAGCTTTATTAACCATTGATGATATATGTTCAGAAAACTTGAGTTTTCGGTCCAAACGGACACCTAGATCATCAACCAGGGAAATTCTTTCCAAGGTACAACCACAAAGAGAGTATGATACGTACTTTGGACAGGCACGTTAGAATGTCATCAGCTTGCATTTTGAGCTGTTCAGATTAAGGAGATTTGCACGACACCAAGAAAAGAAACAATCTAGGTCAGATTGAAGGCGAGAGTGACAGGAGTCGTCTCTAAATTGAAAACAGAGCTTGACATCATCCGCGTACATGAGAGTACGTGAGTTAAGTATGACCGTTGGGAGGTCATTGATGAAAAGTGTAAAAAGCAGGGGACCTAAGTGGCTTCCCTGAGGAACACCAGATGTGGCATGAACGGGATAAGAACGAGTATTTTTAAAGAGGACTCGTTGGGTTCTGTCACTCAAATAGCTCACAATCCAACTAAGAAGTTTTGGTGAGAAACCGAGAAGATTTAATTTATGTGCAAGAAGGGAATGGTTGACTGAGTCAAATGCCTTACTGAAATCAGTATAAATGACATCAGTTTGAAGATTTTCCTGAAATCCTTTTACCACAAAGGATGTCAGCTCAAGCAGATTTGTCGTGGTAGAACGACGCTTCACAAATCCGTGTTGAAAAGGGGATATAACGGATCTACTAAAATGCTGCAAGTGAGGAGTAATAACATTCTCGAAGAATTTCGGTATAGCCGACAATTTAGAGATACCTCTATAATTGCTTGCATCAGACTTGCTGCCCTATTTATGTAAAGGGATGATAAAGGATTCCTTCCATATGGATGGAAACGAGGCAGTTACTAAGGACAGCGAAAATAGTTTGAGCAATGGCTTACATAAGGAGTTGGCACAGTATCGAAGTACACAGGCGGGGATACCATCGGGACCTGGTGAGAAGACTGGTTTAACCAATCGAAGATCCCTAATAAGTGAACTTTCATTCAGTAAAGGTGTGAAGATGCCATTCGAGCTTGGTACGCTATATGGATAGGAGTGAATGTTTGGCGTAGAGGAAGAATAAGTTGTTTGAAAAAACTTGGCAAACATATCGGCAATGGCCTGATCTGTGTTCGCCTCAGCGTTATCGAACATAAGTTTAGAAGGAAAGCCCGCTGACCTACGCTTCATGTTAACAAAACTATAAAACTGTTTAGGATTCTGAAAGAACTGAATCCTACATCTGGTCAAATAGTTTTTATAACACTTCGCGTTAAGCACGGTAAAATTTGCCCGAGCAGTTAGGTAGCGGGAAAAGACATGCGGTGAGTTTTTCAGCTTGTATTTCTTAAATAAGCTACTCTTTAACTTTTTTAAGCGAGACAACTCTTTTGTAAACCAAGGAGGCCTGTTTGAGCTTGTCGGATAGAAAAACGGAACACAGATATCAAAAGCAGAGTTAAGGGTTTTATAAAATATATTGATAGCCACTGACATATCAGTTGATAGATAAAAGTCAGACCAATCACAATATGAAATTAAATAATTTAAGTATTCAAAGTCTGCTTTCTTAAAGCAGCGCACGCGATTGCACGGCTTTACACTTTTATCCACAAAGCTAATACCCAAGTCGAGATTCACTTCGAAAGTGGGATGATAAGGATCTTCAGGTAGGGAAAGAGGTTGTGCCCTGTCTTAAATCACCCTGGAAGGATCTGAGACGAAACATAGATCAAGCGATCTGTTTAAAGTGTTTTTGACATGATTAACCTGCGACAAAGACATGTCAAGCAAACCGTCAAACAGATCATGTTGCCGGGAGGGCAGAAGGAAGTTTCCCTCCGCAATGGATGTCCAATTACATTCCGGGATATTAAAGTCACCCAGGACTATGAAATGATCTCTGTCTGATAACAGATTAAAAATAGTCTTAATTGCAGACAAATGTTGCGAGTAGACTGATAATTCCGATGACGGCGGAATATAGAAGAAGGTTATATACAAGAAAAAACCGGGAAAGTGTAGTTTTACATAGATTAATTCGATGTCGAATTGAAACTCCGGCTGTAAGAGGTCCGACATAATGGAGGAGTCTACTGCAGTCAGTACTCCACCACCCCGTCGGTCAGGTCGATCAAGCCTGTAAGTTGATGCCTTCAGCAGGCACAATTGGAAACTGCCTACGGTCAATGTTAATTTGTGCGTTATTTGAATATTGAAAACTGCGAACAATTTTCTGAATAGGAGTCCATGAAGGATCTGTACGATGTGTACACTTCGAACGCGCAGATTCTCCTACAGTTTCCTCTGTAAATTTCATCCATAAAATGTTGGGAGTGTTGGATGTATTGAAATCTATTTGCATCAACACACCTGATGCCCCGTTTACTAATCCATCCCCTGTGTCTACATTGACCGTCATCATGTACTTGGCAGTATTTTTTAGGAGAAGAGACGTACAGAGTCCCTGTGTAGCGGAAGTTTTAAAACCCTTCACTTCTTCTAATATTCTTTGTTTCCTAGCTGGTTCCAAATGGCCCGCCTTAATAAAATCTTCAGCAGTAGAGAAAAATTGCTCAGTAGCAATTGAGTTAAGTTTCGTTACATTAAATAAATCAACCTCATTATTATTACTAAACAGATGAATTGCATCATCGGGCACTGCCGATGGTTCGCATATTCTAGATTGGAAAAGGACAATATCATCGGCTGTCATACAACCCGATGCCATATTATTTAAGGCAGAAGCGAGCTCAAAATACAAAAAAAGGTCCCAGAGATACGTACCAAATATTTCATTGTAAGGGTCAGTGGTATTTGGATCCTGGATCATGAAAATCCAACTACCTCCTACGGGCTGTAACTGTCTAAGATCACCGAATACGATGATAGAATCACCACCAAAAGGAGAAGTATTTTTGAAAACTTGCTTCAAACGAGAATCTAAATAAGAAAACATTAGAGAGCTAACCATTGATATTTCATCAATAATAATTAATTTAAGATCGATTAACCTTGAATGAAGGCTATTAACTAAATCATGGCTTAAGGCCCTTAGAGGTGCTGAGCGAGATTGATTAACAGGAAGTGAAAACATGGAATGCAGTGTCGAACCACTAATTCCGAATGCTGCTTTTCCTGTTGGTGCACATAAGAGGATTTTAACAGATGTCGGATCAGCTCCTGGTATACTGTTATACATTACGGATAATGACTGAAAAATTGCTGATATAAGTCGACTCTTTCCGACTCCGGCGCCGCCTCCAACAAATTCATAAAAGACTGTATTGATTTTGGCATTATGCAAAGCATGTGTAAAATATAGCTTCTGCTTTAAATTAAGAGATCTAACTATATTAGCTAAGCTTTCCTGAGAAACTAAGGCTGGAAGCTTGATAAAACGGACATTACTATCTTCATCATTCATATCAATATTTCCATCCACATTTAAAACATTTAGATGTGGATCTATTTCAGGCAATCTTAAAACTGTGAAGCCATCATCTACCACTTCCTGTTCTCCTACTTGATTATTCTCATTTTCTGCTTCCTCTGTTAAGTGGCTCAGAGCATCTTCTAGTTCCCTATCATCTAGTAAATTATATTTTCTGCGATTGTTCTCTACTAACTCCGAATTTTCCCTACAGAACAATTCACAGTCATGTGTGACTAAATCCAAATGCTCATCTCGCCATGGGGCGTAAAGCATTTTTAGCTCTCTGAAATAGTCACTTGTTTCTGTATTGACATTAAATCTCCTATACCTAATTATGCACGCAGTGGTCCTCTTTCTGATGAAGCCACTATTATCGCGAAGAGCGTAAACTATTGATTCAGAAGCCCTAGGCACATCATCGTCAAAGTCATCTGCATTTTCTTGGCGAGCTCCTCGTTCTGATTTGCAGTAGCTATAAAAAGCGGATATCTCAGTGCCAAATATAAATTTGTTACCTAAATGTTGTAACTTTTGCTTAATAGTTACATTGTTATTGTCTTTAATCTCATTGATTGCCTCACTTATCAACATTGAGATACCTCTCTGAGACTTGTTAATATAATTAACGACGTAGCTGCAGCAAGCATAGGGGTCTAAAATAAACTGAATATCCATATTTGCTCGCTGCAACAAAAGGAGGTGCTTGTTATAAGCGTTAAGCTTGATTGCTGCAAAAGATCGCTTCAAAAAAACTTTTGGTTTCTTTATACTTGATCTTACAGCATTTATGTAGCCCTCATAACTAAGGTTAAGTTGATCGTGGGACAAAAAGTTGTTAAAATCGTTAAAATTTTCTACGCTTTCACGATCAAATGGGAAGTCGAGCAGACTTTGAATTTTTTCGAAATTCCTACGATGCTCGGCCAAATTTGGAGCATTTTCTTCTAAAGGGAGAAGAATTTCTGTTTGAGGCATGGGAGGGTATGCGATACCAAATCTACAAATTTGTTTTGACCTAATTTCTCGCCTGCAAGAGTGCCCGTGACTATGGAGTTGATACTCCAAATATGGAGCAACGTCCGGGCAACTAGAATCAGCAGTAATAAACTGATCAATAAAGGACTTCACAGGCATAAATGTGGACTCATTCTTTAGGTCGAGCTTTGGGGCGTCTTTCAGCCAGAACATGCCATGTATATGTGGAGAGCCTCTTTGCTGAAACTCCACTCGCCAATAAAACTTGATGATCTGGTGACAACCAAAGACACCGCTTTCCTTTTTCATCAGTTTTAAAACCTGTCTATATCGAAAATCGAAATATCTGGCACAGGTCACTGGGTCTGCTCTAATGAGACGAGCTTTCTCATTAAACCCCAAATTTAACGCTTCTTCTTCGGATACTTCTAGCTTGTCTACATTTTTACATAGCAAGACTAAAACCTCCGGCCACCTAGTTTCCGCTGCGGAAAATGTTATAAAAAAAGTTGGAAGCCCTACCTGCCTAATCATAGCCATCACTTTCTTTTTCTCGTCCTCCCAATGAGCAGGAGACGTGCGAATACCTTTTAAAAGCCTATAGCCATCATCATGAAGTATTAACCTATTTAAAGTTTCATCATTACGCACATCAGCAGCCGAAATGCCTTGAGTGGCAGAGTGCTTACGTAAGCAAATTGATGTGCTATTCCTAATGATAATCATTTCTAACTTTTTGAAGTTATGAAATAATTTATCAGTTCTACAACCTCTTCTATCAAAATTCCTAAGCTCTGATCTAACTATAGTTGTAAAACTTTCCTGACATTTCCTTTTAATGCCTGCAAATATTGTGGGAAAAGCCAGCTCCTCTGAATCACAATCGGTTATCATGTCAAGAGGTCGCTGACCCTCTCCTGGTGCTATAGCAATTCGAGGAATATCTATGTTTTCAACAGGGACATTTTCCATGAAGGTTTCTTGACCTCCTGGATTCAACTCTACCTCTTCTTCTACTACTCTATGCTCATTAGGTTGTGCTGCCTTTTCTAACATTTGACACACAATGTCCCTGTCGTCTGCTGACGCAACAAATGGTACAGTCTCAGCTGAGTAAGAAGACAACCACTGCTCATTGATAGTAACCTGGTGCTTCTTATAAAGTTCTGTGTTCACTAAATACCGAATTGCATCAACTATCTTTGAGGGCCTTATGGTTTCAGCCATGAAATCATGGTTATACTCCATCCTACGCTTAAGATGAAGGGTATTCGCACGGTCCACTCTATTGCGGGACGCGTTTCTCCTATTCTCTGCTATCCTATTGGTGCAAATACTCCTATATAGACTCACTCTTTGCGACATATTCCTATGGGCTTCAAAGGCCTCACGTTGAGCTCGAATTCGAGCACTGCGGCGTGCACTAGTATTGCGTGCCTGCTCAACAATCCTACGAATAGGATTGTTTCTAACCTGAGACCTTTGACTTCTATCTATTGCCCTTTCTAAAATTCGCGTCTCCTGATTTTGTCGCTGAATCGCCCTTCTAACAGCATCTCGTCCGCTTTCGTTGGACCTGAATTGTGGACATTGCCTGCGCCTCGATCGACGCAAAGTATTGGCAAGTTGTTCGGCATTTCTAGTTGAATGATCAGTTCGTCGAACACGGCGACGAACTGCATCCTGCTCTCTTTCCTGAGATCGAAACTCAGCATCTTGCCTGCGACTCGAACGACGCGAAGTGTTGGCAAGTTGTTCGTCTGTTTTAATTGCAGAATCACTGCGACGTACACGGCGACGAACTGCATCCTGCTCTCTTTCCTGAGATCGAAACTCAGCATTTTGCCTGCGACTCGAACGACGCGAAGTGTTGGCAAGTTGTTCGTCTGTTTTAATTGCAGAATCACTGCGACGTACACGGCGACGAACTGCATCCTGCTCTCTTTCCTGAGATCGAAGGTCAGCATCTCGCCTGCGCCTCGAACGACGCGAAGTGTCAGCAAGTTGTTCTTGTACGAGGGTCGTCTGATAAGTCCGTGACTTTTTGAATAAAATATATTTTTTTCGTCAAAGAAGCGTTTTATTTCTCAACATAATCTCCTTTTAGCTCTATACATTTAGTCCAGCGTTTTTCCAATTTTTTTATTCCTTCCAAATAATAGGTTTTCTCAAGGCCCTCAAAATAGTCGTTTGTTTCTGTGATGACCTCTTCATTTGACCCGAATCTCTTACCGCCGAGCCATTTCTTCATGTTTGGAAACAAAAAATAGTCACAGGGGGCTAAATCTGGAGAATATGCTGGATGGGGTAGCAGTTCGTAGCCCAATTTATGAAATTTTGCCATGCTGACTACACACGTGTGCACCCGTGCATTGTCCTGATGGAACAGCACTTTTTTTTCGCCAAATGCGGTCGTTTCTGCTTCAAATCAATATCGAATCTGTCCAAAAGCTCTGAATAATATTCGCCGGTGATCGTTTTACCCTTTTCAAGGTAATCGATGTGAATGATACCTTGTGCATCCCAAAAAACTGTGGCCATGACCTTGTTGGCCGACAGACCCACCTTGGCCTTCTTTGGTGCACGTTCACCCGGAGAAACCCACTGTCTTGATTGTTCTTTGGTCTCTGGTGTGGTGTGGTGGATCCATGTTTCGTCTACGGTAACGAAACGGCGCAAAAATTCGTTTGGATTGCGGTTGAACATCGCCAAACACTCCTTTGAAATGGTCACACGGTTGCGCTTATGGTCGTGTGTGAGCAATCGCGGCACCCATCGCGCGGAAAGCTTTTTCATGTCCAAATATTCATGTAAAATGTGATGTACCCGTTCAGTTGAGATGCCTACAGCCTCAGCTACCTCACGCACTTTCATTCTCCGATCATCCAATATCATTCCATGGATTTTGTCGACGATTTCTGGCATGACGACCTCTTTTGGGCGACCTGAACGTTCGGCATCACTTGTACTGGTACGACCACAACGGAACTCAGTAAACCATTTCTTAACCATTGAAATTGATGGTGCAGAGTCCCCATAATATTTATCAAGTCTTTCCTTGGTTTCGGTGATGGATTTTTTACGCAAAAAATAATGCTTAATTAGCACACGAAATTCACTTTTTTCCATTTTCGTTAAAATTCACGAGATCGTCTGCTTTCAATGCCTATAAAACGCAAACTAAGAAACGCAGCTTTCTCAAAATTTTACAGTCAGCTGTTAATCGATAACTGCTGACAGGAGCAGTGTTGTATTTAGAGCAGGTGCGCGGCAAATACAAAAAGTCACGGACTTATCAAACGACCCTCGTAATCTGATTGGCGAAGAAGCCCGAAGAGTAGTGTGACGAATTGTGTCCGGTAATTGCTCAACGGCCCTAAATGTTCTATTACTTCTGCGGACTCGATGCTGTTGACTATCTCTAACCCTTTCAGCTTCCCTAAATTCGAAATTTTGCCTACGTTCTCTATGTGCCTCTAGATTATTTACGCGTTCCTGCTCAGAAAAGTCTATATCTGACCTATTCAAACGATTTCTTTTTCGCTGTGTTTGACTCCTATTGCAAGCTGACTTTCTCTGAAGTCTAGGCATCTTCTAATATATAAGTTTTAAAATAATATATAGGTATGTTAAAAATAAAATTCTTATAAATTAATTTAATTTGAATATATATTTATCAAAAATTAATATATAGTTATATACCTATATAAAATAAAGTTAGTATATTTATTTATATATATAAATATATTCATATATTTAAATAGATATATATATATTATAATTATATTCATATATTTAAATAAATATATGTATATTATTTAAAATAATTATATTATAAATGAAAATAAATATCTAATGAAAGAACAAATAATAATAAAATTTAATAAGGAAAATAAAAATAAACAAAATGTGGAAAAAAGAATAAATATAAATCAAAGAAATAATAAATTAAACCTGCAAGAAATTCCAGCGAAAATTCCAATTTGAATCGCGGAAACGAACCGATACCGATGTTCACGTACAATCACGCACACTTCAGAAGAGTCTATACACATATATGTATGCATGCACAAAAATACGTTACGCTGTGTACCGCACTTTTCTAAAATTGCGCGCCACGTTCCGGGCAGGGCGCAATCATTCACACGCATAAAAAATGTTCCGTTAACGCATAACAATCACACACGAGGATTTACTTATTATATACTCGACTTATATTAATTTGCATTAAATGTTAAATGTATCACGAACACGCGAATTAATTATATATTATTTTATATTTAATATCGAAAATACAAATGATAATCGACAATCGACGACGACACCGAACACGCCTATCGCAAACTACAAATTAACATAACACTGAAGCGCGCTGCCACCTTGCAACAATTTTGATACGTTGCCAATAATTTATCGCCGCAATTAAAAAGTGCGCGAAACCTTAAATTTATAATAATGATCTATAGAATCTAATATACATACAAAATATACATATATTAAAAAAACAAAGTAGAAGAAATGTTAGTACATTTTTTTCAAACATAGTTTCAATAGACGTGGGGATATAATATAATTTACACATATTAATATAATTTATATGCAAAACATATGAAATATATATCGATATGTTTAATATATATTAAAAGCTATCGATATGATAGCTCATAATATATCGTGAAATCTAAATTAATATTTATTTAATAAAAAGTCAATATATAAATTATTAAATAATAATAATAATATGTCTATATTAGAAATCTAGTAAATACCTGCATTCATGCATGCCGATCAACCACGCTATTGGTTGTATATAATTTTACATATGTATGTGTGAACACAAATTAAGTATGGATAAGTGTTTGCATTTATGCACATGTATTTTGGGTAATTGACATGTGCATGAAAAAGAAGAGTGGAGAAACAGCTCGCGCTTCGCGCTCGCATCGTTTATCCTTTTCTTTCATGCACAAGTAATTTAGTTCTGACGTCATCGACAACTTCTTTGCTTTCTTCATATTCATATATACGCCACCTATTGGTTGAGTGTTAGCATATATTTACGCACATGTATTTTCGGTAATTGACATGTGCATGGAAAAGAAGAGTCGAGAAACAGCTCGCGCTTCGCGCTCGCATCGTTGTCCTTTTCTTTCATGCATAAGGAATTTAGTTCTGACGTCATCGACAAGTTCTTTGCTGGTCGAAGTGTCGAAATGGTTTATCTAATAACTTCAGTGTTTATTGTCTGATCGGATTGCAATTTGGAGGATAAGTTCATATATTATTTATCTATATATATGCTAAAGCAGAACGTTAAGAAATGAGTTCTTCGAATGTAAATAGAAAATAAACTTGATCTGCGTATGGTATACAGGAATCTTCATGCTAAATTTGGTGTCCGTAGCTTTTGTAATAGCTGAGATCGGCGCATTCATCCAGACAGACAGACAGACGGACAGACAGACGGACATGGCTCAATCGACTCGGCTATTGATCCTGAGCAAGAATATACTTTATGGGGTCTCCGACGCCTCCTTCTGCCTGTTACATACATTTGCACAAAGTTAGTATACCCTTTTTTGACCATTTTCAATGGTCCAAGGGTATAAAAAAGAGAGATCAAGACGCCCAATCTGAAGCTACCGCATGATATGATATGTTGATATGTTGACGTGAACAGCAGGGACCGCAATAGATAAGACAGTTGAAAGGTTTCAGATATATTTCTGATTTCTGTTCCAAGTTGATGTCGAAATTAACATAAATCTTTGTTTATCACTTTTCTCTTAAGTACTTGTACTGACGCCTGATGAGGTGGAGTTGACAACCCTGGTGAAGGTGCTAGGCGCAAAAGGGATATAAATGGGGAAAATTCTCTTTCTGAAGAAAAATTTTTGCTGCTATTGCGGTTCGGTTCGCAATCAGTTTGGTTGCCTCGATTCAGCTGAGAACGACGCTTAGGCGGACTTTCATCTCGCTTCCTTCGTAGTTTTATTTTGAGTATGCAATAGATTAAATTTGACTCGGGACTCTGTATTACCTCTCAGACTTACCTCCACTTCGGTGCACTTTCAGATCTGTCTCACGCTTAATGGAGTCTTGAAGTTCGCGCTGCAAATGCTGCGCATCCTCCTGTGAGCCGCCATGTGTGAGAGATTCCCGCGTGATCTGGCCGAATTAGACTTGCCGAGCACACGCAACATGGGAACAATCTTCTTGATCGGATTGCGTAGGGAAGGGTATAGGTTAAAGGCTACTCACTTGTAGCTTGGTTGGAGAAACGCATTTCCTCTTCTAACTTCATAACCTTGCCACACAGCTCTGAACTTTGTCTCTCCTGCTCCAGTATCTCGATCTTTCGTTGAATTTTCTTTAGCTTAAAACTAAGAATGTGACAGTTCTTGATGACCTTCTCGAGGTTTTTTTGCAGTTTAGTCTTCGCCTTGACCTCATCGTCACGGAACGTATACTGCACCTCATCCATATCGGCCTGCAAATTGATAATATCCTTCTTAGCCGACTGATTCTCCTCAATTAGCTGCAGCCTGCAATTTACGCTTTAGTTCCAAATGATTGTCCTTGCCTTACATCTTCTTCATACGCAGGTTCAGCTCGCGATTATCCTCTGTGACCCAATCCAGTTGCTCCTTCATCTGATTCAACTTCTGTTGCAGATTCAGTGCCTCCGTGGCTGCTGTATGATTCGAATGAATGATTCCATGAATGCCAAGTGACGCAGCAGAATATCTGTATTCTCACGCTCGGCACGCGTCTTCATCGCCTCCAGCTCATTAAGCTGGAATCATCGAGGGCCTCGACCGGCGATCTTTCGATTGTCTCTGCGTCTACCTCCTTAGGCATTGCGCGCAATTGTTCCTGTGCATACTTATATGTTCGTTTGCTTGTCAAAGATTTCAACGTATATCGGTCACCATCAAGCTTCTCTACTACCACAAAATGACCTTTAAGCTTTGGGTATAGCTTTTTTTGGTGCCGTTCTTCACTCTTGAGCAGGACATGGTCGCCCACCTTATAGGCAACAATCTTAGCTTTACTTTTATCATATCTTATCTTGTCATATTTAGCATTCTTCTCTATATTTTGTAGGGCTGTTTTTCTTATACTCTCTCTGTCAACTGTTTCTTCTTCTATTAATGGCATCATGCCCAGGTCTAGCTTCTTTCCCTTTCTGAACTCTACCTCAAAATCAAAAGATTGTAGATACGCCCACCAACGATGGACCCTTGGCGTCAAATCTACTTTATGGCGACTGGCTTTCAGGGCGTTACAATTAGTATATACAACAAATGATTGGCCATGTAAATAATGGCGAAAATGCTTCACCGCATTATACACAGCTAGCGTTTCAAGTTTGTAAGAGTGGTATCGCGATTCTGCCCCTGTAGTGCATTTGCTATAGTAATCTATGACTCTAAGTTTACCGTCTACCCATACCCATCTGCACTATGAAGTTCAATTGGGTACTGTGGGTCATAAATGATCAATACAGAATCGCCCACTAATGTGGGTATAACTTCTTGGCGCACCTGCTCGTGCTTGTCACACCATTTAAACGTATTATTCTTTGACGTTAGTAAATACACGGGCTTCATTTTTTCGGAAAATTTGGGAATAAACTGTCGAAAATAGGATGATAAACCAATGAACTGACTCAGTTGTGTAACTGTCTGTGGTGGCGGTAATGCAGCCAATGCTTGTATCTTTTTCGGATTTGGCCTTATTTCACCATTTTCAATTTGATACCCTAAATATTCAACTTTCGATTTTAAGAAGGTACACTTGTTTATGTTAAAGGAAAACCCTGCTTTGGATAACCTCTGCAACACCTCTTTAAGTCTGATGAACGCCTCCTCTTTTGTGCTAGCTACTATCAGAACGTCATCTATGTAACTACTGCATATGAGAGTGCTACATCCCCTAAAGCTTGAATGATTTCTCTTTGAAACACAGATGACGCGTTCTTGAGACTAAAGGGCATAGCTAGGAATTCATATTGGCCTTCTGTAGTGACGAATGCTGTTCGTTCAATAGAATTAGATTTTATTGGAATTTGATAAAATCCGCTTGCCATGTCCAAACTAGAGCAATACATGCTGCCACGCAACCTGTCAATCTGATCTGATATTAGTGGCAATGGATACTTATCAGAGATTGTATTCGCATTTAACTCTCGATAGTCAATACACAATCGATCACTACCATCCTTTTTCTTTACCAACAACATGAGACTAGCGAATGGTGAACAGCTCGGACGTATGACATTGGATGCTAGAAGTTCCTGTATTTTGCTTCTCACCAGCAACTTTTCCTCAGTACTCTGTCTGTACGGACGTCTCATAGCCGTCTTATTGATATCTGTCAAACGGATTTCTAGTTCACCCGTAGTAACTCTCCTAATTGGTATACCCTTTATAAAAGTTGGAGCATATGACTTCAATTTTGCAAGTTCGGCTTTATCGGACTGACTCAGATCTACGTCATTATTTATGGTATCCATGAAATCCAACTCGACGATGCTGGACAGTGTATTCACAGTATTAGTTTTATATAGAGCAAACTTGTTGGAATCAATTGACACTCCAAAACCTTGACCTAGAATTTCACGGTCGATCAGCACATCATACTTAAGATATTTATCCATGACTACATTGAAAAGGATTTCAATTAAAATTCACAAATTTTTACAGTGAGCAGAATTTGCATTGTTTATGTCACTGAGCCATCACCAATGCCCCTTATCAATACAGTATTGTGGAGTCTTTTGCCCATAAACTTATCAACTAATTTTTCTTTCAATAACGAGTACTCCGCTTCTGAATCAAGAAAGTATGGAATATATTCACCCAGTTGATAAAAAACTCCTCTTGTTTCGACGACCGAACCTATATTCACTTTCTTCTCATACGTGTTTCCCTTGCTTGTAGACGAAGTATCCGTAGTACATGTTGTTGCAACGTGGCCCAGCTGACCACACTTGTAGCAGGTCACGGTTGACAAGTCTCTCTTCGATGTGGAGTTGCTGCGAATAGAATTATTCTTGGATGCATTTGATTCTCCTGCAATCCAGCTTCGGCATTCCACGATCACTCGTAAAGTCCTGTGACGAGGCCGATCCCATTTCTGATGTCGGAGAAAGAGATCATGGCTGATCTCCTTCCATTATTTTTATATAATTTTTACAACTCTAAGAGCACAGCAAGTCGCCTGCAAGATGTTTTGTCGTCTCTCCCTTTTTACTGGACTCTACTCAACTGTCTGTTCCACCGCGTGGCGTCGTTTCTTTTCTCTTCGTTCGTTCCTCTACCAAGTATTTTATCACGTTCATTCAGCAAAGTATTTCATCATATTCATTCTTTTTGCAAGTACACTCTAGCATACTAGAACATCTGCAGGAGCCATGCTCATTCGAATTGCCATTCAAATGATGCTCTCGTTATATAACAGAATTCATTCCTCTAACATACTATGTACTATTTTGTTCAGTTGAATTCAAGCTCTAACATTATTCTGTTAACAGGCTGCGACTTATATATATTAAATCACGGTTAAAATACACGAAATGAATTAAAAAAATGAATTAAATGAACAAAAAGAATCCAACAAATCCAAGTAAATAGAATAAATAGAATAAATGTCATTATATTTTAATTTAACCAGTATTGGAAGTCTAGCCAAGATGAGTATAAGGGGTATTATGAGAAATAAATATATCTTTGAGCTGTATTAATGATAGTACTCCGTGGTTTAAATTATTTATTCAACTCTTCCATATTGAGCAAATATCTTTCAGATTATTAATGTATAGCGCAGACACAATTTAAATTTCAAATTGTACTTACCATTGCTTGGACTAACATTTTTAAATTTAAAAAAAAATCCAAAAATGCTTTTAGTTTTTCAGCATGGTATTTTGGGTGTCCAACGTGGAGACCGCTGACAGTTTTGAAGGCTGGTTTGATTTGGTAACTTACATGGTGTTATGCTCAATAGCCAGCACCATTGAGCCAAAATTGAGTAAGTGATCAGATATATGTATATATAAACTTTTTACAATTTTCAAGATTCGGAAAAATATTTGAAAAATATGTTTATTTTCGAATAATTTATTTATTTATTTTATTTTAAAAAATTAAATTTAGAACTAAATTCTAAACCTAGTATAAACTTAACGAGTGCTAGCTACTAAGGCCTTCGACTCGAGATGTAGTATAATTAATGTTGCTATTTTATTGTATATACAGTTTTTTTGTTTTTTTCTATATTTTAAGTTTTGCTTTATTTACAAATTTTTGAATTGTAGAAATGTTGGTGGCAGAGGGTTCTTTGAGGAGGGAAGAAGGAATCTGGGAACCAAATATATGTTCCCTTGTGGCTTTCAGGTCTGGACATGCGTCGAGCAGATGATCGGTATTTTCGAATAATTAGAATCAGTTGAAATACAGAACAAACGTAAATGGGAAAAATATTGAATTTTATAGTATGTGTGATATATTAGATGATATTGAGGGAGCGGGGATAAAAGGTGCGTGAGTAAACTATGAACTATGCTTTCATGCTAGCTCACCTGATCCTTTTGTATGGAGTAATCCAGCGATAGACTACATAAGTTGTACATAGGGATGGCACGATTAATCATATGATACACAATAATCGATTATTTTGTTTCAGTTAGCGATTTAATTGTATCGAAAAATGGGTTTCGATTAATTGAATCATTAATCGATTAAACAATAAAATAATCGCTTCATAATAATAATAATTTTAATATGGCTCCAACTTCAAGCAAAGTATGGAAACATTTTACCAAAATAGATGAAAAAGAGGTGCAGTGCCGTTTGTGTAATAAAAAGCTGAAATATTGCAAAAACACCAAAAATATGCTTCAGCACTTAAAACTGAAGCATACAAAAGAGTTTGCGTCCCTCCAGGTGGTAAGTATTTTAGTTTTCATTAGCTTATATCATCAGTATATTCAAAAATTTATTATTTTAGACACCAACTGTCGGCAATCAAGATTCTGAAGGTGAAGAGGAAGTGGCCGACACAAGCCTAATTGCAAAATCAGTGCAAAATCAACCCAGCATACAAGCGGCATTTTCAAACTCAAATAGCTGTGCGTCAGGTGGCTCCAAAAATAGCAAGATCACAAAATAAATTGTTGATATGATTGTGATGGATAATTTGCCGTTCTCACACGTGGAAGGTATTAATGTGAAAAATTTACATTTTTCAGTGTCGCTAACATATATATAAATATAAATATATATTGTATTTAGAAAAGAGTTTTTTAAAAATGATAAAGGAACTTCATCCGCTCTACAAAGTGCCAACTAGGAACATCATCAAATCTGAAATGGAAAAATGTATGTAGAGGAAGTAAATAATTTCAAAAAAATGGTTTCCCGAGGTCAGGCATACAGATATGACAACAGATATATGGACTGACATAAATCTTAATAGCATGATTGGCATAACTCTACATGGCTTGTTTGGAGCTAAGCAAATTAGTGTGACGACTGGAGTTTTCAAATTAACTGAAGCCCACACGGCTGACCACATCTCCGAAGTGCTAATGACTTCGTTAGAAAAGTTTGCTATTGCTGAAGACCAAGTTACAGCAGTGGTAATGGACAACGGCGCAAATATAGATAAAGACATATATAAGAGCTTTGGAAAATCGCGCCATATCCCATCGCTCACACTTTAAATTTAGTGTGCTCAAATGCCTTAGAAATTGAAGAAGCATCTAGTTCAATTACCAAATGCCGTACAATAGTAGTTTGGTTGAAACGCAGCGTAAAATCTAAAAAGAAAACTTACACCAGCTGCAGCTTTCTGCTGCCGTTTCAGAAGGAAAAGCCTTAAAGGTAATCCTTGATGTGAAAACAAGGTGGAGTTCCACTTTTTATATGCTGGAGCGCTTTTTAAAATTAATATCGTACATCGGGCAAGTGGTATTAAGTTTTTCTGATGCCCCGCAAATGATTTCAACTAAAGATAAGGATGAAATAATTGAAATTATTGCGTTGCTTAAGCCATTAGAAGCCATGTCAACTCAGATAAGCGGAGAGAAGTATGCAACTTTAAGGTAAATCATACCCATCACACACTGTGGACATCAGCAATTAATGAAAGTAATTTGCAGCTCAAGCACGGGAAACAAGTTAAAGTCGGCTATATTGGGACAGTTCAATCGGAGATTTGGGACAATAGAACAATCCGTTTTATGTGCAGTGACCTTACTGGATCCTCGTTTCAAAAAAATCATTTTCAAGATCCATTAGCGTTGTCTTCAATTATGAGACACGTACGGAAAGAATTAATTGAGCTTTCAAAAGTAGATGACAGCCTTGGAAGCTTTAGTGACGGGTCCTCCACTGGGGTAGTTGAATTTGATTTATGGGCCCACCACAAGACACTGGCGCACAAACGGCGCAAGAAAAATGATGATCCAACACAGATTCAGGACGAACTCAGCTACTCCCCGAATACTCCTGTAATGGAACTTAAACGGAATGTAGTTGATGCCTGGGACGAGATGCGATTGGTATATCCTAAACTATATGTTATAGCTTGCCGGCATAGCGCCTTTTTTCTAAATCTGGAGCTACTGCTACAGAACAAAGAAATAGATTAACTACTTCGCGCCTGTCGAAGTTGTGCTCGCCATAGGAGGACGAAGATGTGTTGCGTGCCGACGATGAACCGCCCACAATTTTCAGATCCGGTGTAATCTTCACCAGCTCATCCACGGTCAGCAGCAGTGCACCCATTTTGCGCTCACCGCTAGCCTGTTCTATGCGACACTTGATCAGTTCCTTTTCGTTGCGCTTGCGCTGCGATAGAGTGAGAAGAGAATATTTAGCAAGGAGACTTGAGATTCTTTTTTCCATACTCATCTCGCGTCGCAGTATTTTGTTGAAGATAGCGTGCACATCGTGCAGTAGAGCTCGGCGATCTTCTTGCGTCCCTGCACCATCTTCTCTTCGGTGGCGCGTTTGGTTTGATCCAACTTATGCTTGATCTTCAGACACTCCCTGCCCCACTTGCGTTCCACCTCGAAGATTGTTCATCGGAGATCGCGTGACATCGTAGAAGTCTCCTGCAGCAAACGCTGTTGATCCTCACGTCTTTTTATCTTTTTCCACGACAATTACAGTTTGGTGTTCATGCCGGCCAACTTGGTGCTGCCTGAACCGATATACGTACCTCCTCGAACTCATTGAGCTTCGACTGTATCTCAGATCTCTTGATTTCATTGGCGCTGCGCTCCGAGACGAGCTCAGTCTTCACTTTGCTGGACTCTAATCGCGATTCCAATTGCGATCTTCTAGGTGACCACTCTGACGGGGACAAAGAAAAAAGTAGTACTATATATGCTTGGACTAGGATCGGGTCTAGTTCCCTCACCTGTTGCTCCAGATAGGCTATCTTGCTCTTGTCATCGTCATTGCTGCTGTGCATCGCGCTGCGACTCTGGCGTCCAATATATTATTGTTCTTCTGCGCTGGCGCTTACATCTGCTTGAAGGCATCACGATCTTTCTTGAAGCGTTCGCATTGGCGCTGCAAAAAGAAGGGAAAGACAGGATGCTAAGGGTGTTCTAACTGTTACCCCATGGCATTCAGCTCTCCGCTAAGATTCTTCTACTGCTGTTCATAGCGTACCCTTGTTGGAGCAACCTCCAACCTGCAGCTTCGCAGATTGTACCCCGCAAATGATCAGGTCTCCTTGATCTCAGCCTCCCGTTGGACTTCGTGTCCATTGAGCGAGGATTGCGCCTGTTCGGTCGCATTCAGTACGTACTGGAGAGATTGCTTCTCTATCGTTAACTGGGTACGCATTAGTATCGTGTCTTTGGAGCCGGTCTCGAGCGCCAGACGAGGTGCATGTGGAACTGTTGAAGATGCGGAATTCGGTTAGATAGTATACAAAAATTTTAATAGCAACGAAGGTTACTTGGGTTAGATCATGCTAGGTGTCCAGTTACTTGGTTTAGGTTACTTGGCATGAGATGGCATGGCTGACAGGACGCAGTTAGACACGTTGCATGAGCAGCCGTAAAAAATAGCAAGTTACTTTTATCGGCTTAATTAAGAAGCGCATGAAATATTATATCCAATAACGTTTGTTTGAAGCGTGTTATACAATTTATAGAAGTCGATTCAAATGGAAAGGGTTTCTTATAAAAGAACTAGATGTAATCAGTTACTCAATTACTAATGAATGTGGGCTAGCTTAGGAAGTCATATCAGGTTAGTAACTCATGTTACCAAGTTATACCCAAACGATTAGTACTCATTATAGTCCCATTTAAATCAAATCATTTCAGATAAGTTGATTATGAAAATGTTTAATTAATTAGCTTTCAAGATCGTGATCGTAGTTCAATATCATTTCCTAAGAAATAAAAAGAGACAGAGAGAAAAAAAAGAGAGATCAAGACTAAGATAGTTTCGTATTCGAGAATAACAATAACGCCCAATCGGAAGCTACCGCATGGAATGCTACCTACAGGTGGAAAAGAGGGTTTGACATGTTGACGTGAACAGCAGGGACCGCAATAAATAAGACAGTTGATAGGTTTCAGATATATTTCTGATTTGTGTTCCAATTTGATATAGAAATTAAAAGAAATCTTTGTATATCACTGTTCTCTTAAGTACCTGCACTGACGCCTGATTAGGTGGAGTTGACAACCCTGGTGAAGGTGCTAGGCGCAAAAAGGGATAAAAAAGGCGAAAATTCACTTTCTGCAGAAAAATTTTTGCTGCTATTGCGGTTCGGTTCGCAATCAGTTTTATTTTGAGTATGCAAAAGATTAAATTTGACTCGGGACTCTGTATTACCTCTCAGACTTACATCCACTTCGGTGCACTTTAGATGATCTTTCAGATCTGTCTCGCGCTGCAAATGCTGCGCATCCTCCTGTGAGCCGCCATGTGTGAGAGATTCCCGCGTGATCTGGCCGAATCGGACTTGCCGAGCACACGCAACATGGGAACCATCTTCTTGATCGGATTGCGTAGGGAAGGGTATAGGTTAAAAGGCTACTCACTTGTAGCTTGCGCGTTAGTTGGTTGGAGAAACGCATTTCCTCTTCTAACTTCTGAACCTTGCCACACAGCTCCGAACTTTATCTCTCCTGCTCCAGTATCTCGATCTTTCGTTGAATTTTCTTTAGCTTAAAACTAAGAATGTGACAGTTCTTGATGACCTTCTCGAGGTTTTTTTGCAGTTTAGTCTTCGCCTTGACCTCATCGTCACGGAACGTATACTGCACTTCATCCATTTCGGCCTGCAAATTGATATCCTTCTTAGGCGACTGATTCTCCTCTTTAGTTCCAAATGAAACGCAGGTTCAGCTTGCGTTTATCCTCTGTGACCCGATCCAGTTGCTGTATGATTCGAAGCGGTGTCCATGAATGCTAAGTCACGCAGAAGAATATCTGTATTCTCACGACCGGCACGCGTCTTCATCGCCTCCAGCTCATTAAGCTGTGCTGTCATAGCTGGTGTCACTCAGCTGGCTGGAGCTGGATCCGTTGCTCATTGGTGAGGTGATTGAGTGATGTGCCGGATTTAGTACGTTCCGGTCGATCCGGTGATGGCAATGTAGTTTCGCTATCCCTGTTAAGATCAAGAAATGGTTTACATTCCTCTTTCTCTCGCTATTGAACGCTCGAGCGCTTGAGGCTGTGTTCCTGCTTCTTCAGTAGATTCATTTCTGTCGGTCTATAGGATGACTATCTAAGCTGGAATACTTATGTTTTACTGGGGGGAGGAGGTGACACGATCTTGCGTGAGCATATACATCTATCGAAACAGGGGGAAATTAAAAGATTAACCAAGGGTAAAAGGAGGAGACAGGGGGTATTAGGTATCCAACAGAGTGTCATCAAAGCCAGAGGGTAAAAGGAATCCAACATAGAGTCTGGTCAGAGCCAGAGGATATCCAATCGAAATGAAAATTTATTTTTTATTTGCAGGGATGGAGGAAACATTTGAAATAAACTTTATTAACTGATAGTATGCAGTAATCTTCATCCCAAATTTAGTGTCTCTAACTTTTATAATAGCTGAGATGTCCAAGTTTTAACGGACAGACAGATAGATATGGCTTAATCGACTTGACTATTAATCCTAAGCAAGAATTTTTAGTATACTTTGTGGGGTCTGCTACAAAGATTGTTATTATTATTATAGTCATTGGGAATCGTTCAGTTCCTTCTGAACTTAACCTGATGTGTAGCTTAAAAATAATATAATGGATAATGTGCCTTAATAATAATATATACAAATGTAAAAATGAGGGATTATGCTATCTTACTGGTAAGGAGTTCATGGGGTTGTATTCTCTTCAGACGTCGGAGAGAAATGGGGTCAACGAGATCATTCGCCAACGTGTTCGGGTGGGCGGTAAGTCTGTCGGCATATCGGCTGCTGTGGAAGTTTATTTGATCTCCCAGTGGGATAACTTTTAAGTCCCTTTCGATGACTCGGTTACTCACGTACCAGGGTAGCCCAGATGCATGTCGTGCCGCTCGCGATTGTATAACTCTAAGCCTATTGAGCTGAGTCTTAGAGGCAGTTCCCCACAGGCGTAGGTCAGCGTTGGACCTAATATGGCTTTTATTAAAAGAGCCTTAGTTGGCATATGGAGTTTGCTTGAGCTAAGAAGCCAGTCCAGCTTTTTAAGTTTCCATGAGGATTTGGCTTTAACTGCCGAGATATGGGCTTTCTAACTCAGCGTCCGATCAAGGTGAACTACGAGGTAGCAGTGGGATGAGACGTAGTTGATGATATCTCCGTTGAAGAAAAGACCTAGGCACGTTTGAGGTCGCAGGGTAAATGTGACACAGGCCGACTTCATGCAGTTGTAGTCTATGTTCCATTTGGCAGTCCATTGCTCAAATGCATGCAGCCATTCCTGAACTGCATTGGAAGCGATTTGCAAAGATGAGTGCGATTCAAGCATGGCAGTGTCATCAGCGTAAATGGCCAGGAGCAAGCACACTTCCCTGTGGAACCGCTGCATGAATGTGTTCCAGGCTAGACTGAGAGTCCCATACTGCAACATCGAAGGTCCAATCAGCAATAAAGGATCTGAGGATGGCATAATGGGGTGCTGGGAGGAGATTTTTCATCTTATATAACAGCCCTTCATGCCACACCTTATCAAACGCCGTCGACTGTGTAAAGCTTATGTTCAAAACCATGCGTAACGTGCTTTACGAGTCGATGGATTTGTTCGGGGCAACCATGAGAATTCCTAAAGCCGAACTGGTGTTGTGGGATGTGTTCATTTACTTGCGGCAGTTCCATCAAGCGGGTATGCAAAATTCTCGCAAAAACTTTGGAGAAAGTTGGTAGCAGGCTTATCGGGCGGTATGAGTCAATCTGTGTTGGTGTCTTTTCAGCTTTGGGGATCACTACAATGCGCGCACGCTTCCATTGACTGGAGAAATGACCTATTCTAAGCATCGCATTAAAAAATTTTTGCGAGAGCAAGCACTCCTTTGCGTGGTAGAAATTTCGCAGTTCGGTTTTCTATGCCATCGTAACCTTAGCCCGTAGCCCTTAATTGGTTCATAACTTCCTGCGGTAAGGTATGTCTCATGGGGCGTGTCGGTGCAGTTGGACGATCCAAAAAATTTGCAATGGCTTCACGAGTGGTGTCGTCCGTTAAATGGCATGAAGATGGAAGACAGGTGCGAAGCAAAAGCACTTGCTTTCTCATCATCCGTCTTAAGCCAGACCCCACCGCGATCCTGGACTGGTTATTGAAACAAGGGCTGTCTCTTGATGCCTCTCGTGAGTTTCCAAATTGGGAATCCACTATTACTGTCTGGACCAGCACTCTCCAGCAAGGTATCCAAGTTTGCTCTACGGTTATTGGCTAGCAAACGGCGCAGTCGATTAGTAGTGCTAGAATATTGCTGGTAAATGCTAGGATCTCCTGTGGCGATGTATCGTCTTCTGAGACGTCTTTTGTGGCTGAGCAGATCCCTAGCTTCCAAGCTTAAAATGGAAGACCTCCTTATGGCCGTGAGACCAACTTGGTGAGGGGTTGGTGTATCCTACCTTGCAGTTTCAATGATCGTAGATGTGAAGTTGTCAACATACGCTTCCAGCCTACTGCAAGTGTCGATGGGGATGTTGAGTTCTACAGTGGCCTCGATGTGTTCTTTAAAGACCAGAATGTTTACTTGCGGGGACAGCATTTTTGTAACACCTCTGAATGATTGGGCTTCTTCATCTAGCTCAAAGAGCAAAGGCAGATGGTCACATGGTC
Organism: Zaprionus ornatus; assembly: GCA_018904035.1. Taxonomy (NCBI): domain Eukaryota; kingdom Metazoa; phylum Arthropoda; class Insecta; order Diptera; family Drosophilidae; genus Zaprionus; species Zaprionus ornatus. Next base: position 50,846 of record JAEIFZ010000032.1, on the reverse strand, counting down.
AGATGACAGTTCTGTCAGAACTTTCACCCTGATTTGTGGCTATCTAAAGCCTTTGGAGATCCCAAAATCGATGGCACTTGGAGAGGCAGTTGCACGATAAGGGTAGCATGTGGCTTCACCAGTTGCAACGATGTCGATTCGTTCTTCCGCCAGTGCAGAACTTTCTGCTAAATAGCATCTGTCCATCTAAGAGTCGGAGGGCAGTATACTGAGGCAACATTGAAGTTTCCTGTGCTTGCAGTCAGCTGAATAACTACTGCCTGGATGTGACTTTGCGACAGAGTGGCGAATGGTTGATGAGAGATTGTTGATCTAACAAGGATCGCCGCATCTTCGTGTTGGCTGTCATTCGGACGCTAAAGCCATAGACCTTGAAGGTGGACCGGGAGGTGAAGTGGGTTTCTGACAACAGGAGGATGTCTAAGTCGTGAAGCTCAATAAAAACGAGGATTTCATTGGTCTTCGAGGAGAAGGAGACGTAGTTGATGATATCTCCGTTGAAGAAAAGACCTAGGCACGTTTGAGGTCGCAGGGTAAATGTGACACAGGCCGACTTCATGCAGTTGTAGTCTATGTTCCATTTGGCAGTCCATTGCTCAAATGCATGCAGCCATTCCTGAACTGCATTGGAAGCGATTTGCAAAGATGAGTGCGATTCAAGCATGGCAGTGTCATCAGCGTAAATGGCCAGGAGCAAGCACACTTCCCTGTGGAACCGCTGCATGAATGTGTTCCAGGCTAGACTGAGAGTCCCATACTGCAACATCGAAGGTCCAATCAGCAATAAAGGATCTGAGGATGGCATAATGGGGTGCTGGGAGGAGATTTTTCATCTTATATAACAGCCCTTCATGCCACACCTTATCAAACGCTTGTTTCACGTCCAAGAATACGTCGACTGTGTAAAGCTTATGTTCAAAACCATGCGTAACGTGCTTTACGAGTCGATGGATTTGTTCGGGGCAACCATGAGAATTCCTAAAGCCGAACTGGTGTTGTGGGATGTGTTCATTTACTTGCGGCAGTTCCATCAAGCGGGTATGCAAAATTCTCGCAAAAACTTTGGAGAAAGTTGGTAGCAGGCTTATCGGGCGGTATGAGTCAATCTGTGTTGGTGTCTTTTCAGCTTTGGGGATCACTACAATGCGCGCACGCTTCCATTGACTGGGGAAATGACCTATTCTAAGCATCGCATTAAAAAATTTTTGCGAGAGCAAGCACTCCTTTGCGTGGTAGAAATTTCGCAGTTCGGTTATCTATGCCATCGTAACCTTAGCCCGTAGCCCTTAATTGGTTCATAACTTCCTGCGGTAAGGTATGTCTCATGGGGCGTGTCGGTGCAGTTGGACGATCCAAAAAATTTGCAATGGCTTCACGAGTGGTGTCGTCCGTTAAATGGCATGAAGATGGAAGACAGGTGCGAAGCAAAAGCACTTGCTTTCTCATCATCCGTCTTAAGCCAGACCCCACCGCGATCCTGGACTGGTTATTGAAACAAGGGCTGTCTCTTGATGCCTCTCGTGAGTTTCCAAATTGGGAATCCACTATTACTGTCTGGACCAGCACTCTCCAGCAAGGTATCCAAGTTTGCTCTACGGTTATTGGCTAGCAAACGGCGCAGTCGATTAGTAGTGCTAGAATATTGCTGGTAAATGCTAGGATCTCCTGTGGCGATGTATCGTCTTCTGAGACGTCTTTTGTGGCTGAGCAGATCCCTAGCTTCCAAGCTTAAAATGGAAGACCTCCTTATGGCCGTGAGACCAACTTGGTGAGGGGTTGGTGTATCCTACCTTGCAGTTTCAATGATCGTAGATGTGAAGTTGTCAACATACGCTTCCAGCCTACTGCAAGTGTCGATGGGGATGTTGAGTTCTACAGTGGCCTCGATGTGTTCTTTAAAGACCAGAATGTTTACTTGCGGGGACAGCATTTTTGTAACACCTCTGAATGATTGGGCTTCTTCATCTAGCTCAAAGAGCAAAGGCAGATGGTCACATGGTCAGATGACAGTTCTGTCAGAACTTTCACCCTGATTTGTGGCTATCTAAAGCCTTTGGAGATCCCAAAATCGATGGCACTTGGAGAGGCAGTTGCACGATAAGGGTAGCATGTGGCTTCACCAGTTGCAACGATGTCGATTCGTTCTTCCGCCAGTGCAGAACTTTGTGCTAAATAGCATCTGTCCATCTAAGAGTCGGAGGGCAGTATACTGAGGCAACATTGAAGTTTCCTGTGCTTGCAGTCAGCTGAATAACTACTGCCTGGATGTGACTTTGCGACAGAGTGGCGAATGGTTGATGAGAGATTGTTGATCTAACAAGGATCGCCGCATCTTCGTGTTGGCTGTCATTCGGACGCTAAAGCCATAGACCTTGAAGGTGGACCGGGAGGTGAAGTGGGTTTCTGACAACAGGAGGATGTCTAAGTCGTGAAGCTCAATAAAAACGAGGATTTCATTGGTCTTCGAGGAGAACCCATTGGAATTCTAAGCTGCTATCTTAAGAGGACCCATTTTTAACGGCAGAGGGTGAAGTGCGGGTCTGCAGAAGTAATTGCATCAATGATTCCACTAACGACATCTATCTGCAGCAGCGTCTGACATTATCTTGTTCGAGTCTACACTCCGAAGTGGGGTGGTTTTCTCCACATTCTCTTCAAATAAAATGCCGAGAACACTATGTCTTGGAGGGTTTGACATGTTGACGTGAACAGCAGGGACCGCAATAAATAAGACAGTTGATAGGTTTCAGATATATTTCTGATTTGTGTTCCAATTTGATATCGAAATTAAAAGAAATCTTTGTATATCACTGTTCTCTTAAGTACCTGCACTGACGCCTGATTAGGTGGAGTTGACAACCATGGTGAAGGTGCTAGGCGCAAAAAGGGATAAAAAAGGCGAAAATTCTCTTTCTGCAGAAAAATTTTTGCTGCTATTGCGGTTCGGTTCGCAATCAGTTTTATTTTGAGTATGCAAAAGATTAAATTTGACTCGGGACTCTGTATTACCTCTCAGACTTACATCCACTTCGGTGCACTTTAGATGATCTTTCAGATCTGTCTCGCGCTGCAAATGCTGCGCATCCTCCTGTGAGCCGCCATGTGTGAGAGATTCCCGCGTGATCTGGCCGAATCGGACTTGCCGAGCACACGCAACATGGGAACCATCTTCTTGATCGGATTGCGTAGGGAAGGGTATAGGTTAAAAGGCTACTCACTTGTAGCTTGCGCGTTAGTTGGTTGGAGAAACGCATTTCCTCTTCTAACTTCTGAACCTTGCCACACAGCTCCGAACTTTATCTCTCCTGCTCCAGTATCTCGATCTTTCGTTGAATTTTCTTTAGCTTAAAACTAAGAATGTGACAGTTCTTGATGACCTTCTCGAGGTTTTTTTGCAGTTTAGTCTTCGCCTTGACCTCATCGTCACGGAACGTATACTGCACTTCATCCATTTCGGCCTGCAAATTGATATCCTTCTTAGGCGACTGATTCTCCTCTTTAGTTCCAAATGAAACGCAGGTTCAGCTTGCGTTTATCCTCTGTGACCCGATCCAGTTGCTGTATGATTCGAAGCGGTGTCCATGAATGCTAAGTCACGCAGAAGAATATCTGTATTCTCACGACCGGCACGCGTCTTCATCGCCTCCAGCTCATTAAGCTGTGCTGTCATAGCTGGTGTCACTCAGCTGGCTGGAGCTGGATCCGTTGCTCATTGGTGAGGTGATTGAGTGATGTGCCGGATTTAGTACGTTCCGGTCGATCCGGTGATGGCAATGTAGTTTCGCTATCCCTGTTAAGATCAAGAAATGGTTTACCTTCCTCTTTCTCTCGCTATTGAACGCTCGAGCGCTTGAGGCTGTGTTCCTGCTTCTTCAGTAGATTCATTTCTGTCGGTCTATAGGATGACTATCTAAGCTGGAATACTTATGTTTTACTGGGGGAGGAGGTGACACGATCTTGCGTGAGCATATACATCTATCGAAACAGGGGGAAATTAAAAGATTAACCAAGGGTAAAAGGAGGAGACAGGGGGTATTAGGTATCCAACAGAGTGTCATCAAAGCCAGAGGGTAAAAGGAATCCAACATAGAGTCTGGTCAGAGCCAGAGGATATCCAATCGAAATGAAAATTTATTTTTTATTTGCAGGGATGGAGGAAACATTTGAAATAAACTTTATTAACTGATAGTATGCAGTAATCTTCATCCCAAATTTAGTATCTCTAACTTTTATAATAGCTGAGATGTCCAAGTTTTAACGGACAGACAGATAGATATGGCTTAATCGACTTGACTATTAATCCTAAGCAAGAATTTTTAGTATACTTTGTGGGGTCTGCTACAAAGATTGTTATTATTATTATAGTCATTGGGAATCGTTCAGTTCCTTCTGAACTTAACCTGATGTGTAGCTTAAAAATAATATAATGGATAATGTGCCTTAATAATAATATATACAAATGTAAAAATGAGGGATTATGCTATCTTACTGGTAAGGAGTTCATGGGGTTGTATTCTCTTCAGACGTCGGAGAGAAATGGGGTCAACGAGATCATTCGCCAACGTGTTCGGGTGGGCGGTAAGTCTGTCGGCATATCGGCTGCTGTGGAAGTTTATTTGATCTCCCAGTGGGATAACTTTTAAGTCCCTTTCGATGACTCGGTTACTCACGTACCAGGGTAGCCCAGATGCATGTCGTGCCGCTCGCGATTGTATAACTCTAAGCCTATTGAGCTGAGTCTTAGAGGCAGTTCCCCACAGGCGTAGGTCAGCGTTGGACCTAATATGGCTTTTATTAAAAGAGCCTTAGTTGGCATATGGAGTTTGCTTGAGCTAAGAAGCCAGTCCAGCTTTTTAAGTTTCCATGAGGATTTGGCTTTAACTGCCGAGATATGGGCTTTCTAACTCAGCGTCCGATCAAGGTGAACTACGAGGTAGCAGTGGGATGAGACGTAGTTGATGATATCTCCGTTGAAGAAAAGACCTAGGCACGTTTGAGGTCGCAGGGTAAATGTGACACAGGCCGACTTCATGCAGTTGTAGTCTATGTTCCATTTGGCAGTCCATTGCTCAAATGCATGCAGCCATTCCTGAACTGCATTGGAAGCGATTTGCAAAGATGAGTGCGATTCAAGCATGGCAGTGTCATCAGCGTAAATGGCCAGGAGCAAGCACACTTCCCTGTGGAACCGCTGCATGAATGTGTTCCAGGCTAGACTGAGAGTCCCATACTGCAACATCGAAGGTCCAATCAGCAATAAAGGATCTGAGGATGGCATAATGGGGTGCTGGGAGGAGATTTTTCATCTTATATAACAGCCCTTCATGCCACACCTTATCAAACGCCGTCGACTGTGTAAAGCTTATGTTCAAAACCATGCGTAACGTGCTTTACGAGTCGATGGATTTGTTCGGGGCAACCATGAGAATTCCTAAAGCCGAACTGGTGTTGTGGGATGTGTTCATTTACTTGCGGCAGTTCCATCAAGCGGGTATGCAAAATTCTCGCAAAAACTTTGGAGAAAGTTGGTAGCAGGCTTATCGGGCGGTATGAGTCAATCTGTGTTGGTGTCTTTTCAGCTTTGGGGATCACTACAATGCGCGCACGCTTCCATTGACTGGAGAAATGACCTATTCTAAGCATCGCATTAAAAATTTTTGCGAGAGCAAGCACTCCTTTGCGTGGTAGAAATTTCGCAGTTCGGTTTTCTATGCCATCGTAACCTTAGCCCGTAGCCCTTAATTGGTTCATAACTTCCTGCGGTAAGGTATGTCTCATGGGGCGTGTCGGTGCAGTTGGACGATCCAAAAAATTTGCAATGGCTTCACGAGTGGTGTCGTCCGTTAAATGGCATGAAGATGGAAGACAGGTGCGAAGCAAAAGCACTTGCTTTCTCATCATCCGTCTTAAGCCAGACCCCACCGCGATCCTGGACTGGTTATTGAAACAAGGGCTGTCTCTTGATGCCTCTCGTGAGTTTCCAAATTGGGAATCCACTATTACTGTCTGGACCAGCACTCTCCAGCAAGGTATCCAAGTTTGCTCTACGGTTATTGGCTAGCAAACAGCGCAGTCGATTAGTAGTGCTAGAATATTGCTGGTAAATGCTAGGATCTCCTGTGGCGATGTATCGTCTTCTGAGACGTCTTTTGTGGCTGAGCAGATCCCTAGCTTCCAAGCTTAAAATGGAAGACCTCCTTATGGCCGTGAGACCAACTTGGTGAGGGGTTGGTGTATCCTACCTTGCAGTTTCAATGATCGTAGATGTGAAGTTGTCAACATACGCTTCCAGCCTACTGCAAGTGTCGATGGGGATGTTGAGTTCTACAGTGGCCTCGATGTGTTCTTTAAAGACCAGAATGTTTACTTGCGGGGACAGCATTTTTGTAACACCTCTGAATGATTGGGCTTCTTCATCTAGCTCAAAGAGCAAAGGCAGATGGTCACATGGTCAGATGACAGTTCTGTCAGAACTTTCACCCTGATTTGTGGCTATCTAAAGCCTTTGGAGATCCCAAAATCGATGGCACTTGGAGAGGCAGTTGCACGATAAGGGTAGCATGTGGCTTCACCAGTTGCAACGATGTCGATTCGTTCTTCCGCCAGTGCAGAACTTTGTGCTAAATAGCATCTGTCCATCTAAGAGTCGGAGGGCAGTATACTGAGGCAACATTGAAGTTTCCTGTGCTTGCAGTCAGCTGAATAACTACTGCCTGGATGTGACTTTGCGACAGAGTGGCGAATGGTTGATGAGAGATTGTTGATCTAACAAGGATCGCCGCATCTTCGTGTTGGCTGTCATTCGGACGCTAAAGCCATAGACCTTGAAGGTGGACCGGGAGGTGAAGTGGGTTTCTGACAACAGGAGGATGTCTAAGTCGTGAAGCTCAATAAAAACGAGGATTTCATTGGTCTTCGAGGAGAACCCATTGGAATTCTAAGCTGCTATCTTAAGAGGACCCATTTTTAACGGCAGAGGGTGAAGTGCGGGTCTGCAGAAGTAATTGCATCAATGATTCCACTAACGACATCTATCTGCAGCAGCGTCTGACATTATCTTGTTCGAGTCTACACTCCGAAGTGGGGTGGTTTTCTCCACATTCTCTTCAAATAAAATGCCGAGAACACTATGTCTTGGTCTGACCGTAGCCTTGACACCTATGGCATTGTACAGGCTCAGATTGCTTACGGGGTTTCTCCAATGTCACTCTATGCTTGCAGACAACAAGAATATTCTTGACAAGCTTGTTATTTTCCGCTTTTTTGAGATCAATGAATCATATATTATGAGGGAGTAGGTTCGACTTATTTCGCGGAGTATATACACGTACAAAGCTGTGGCCTTCATTCTGTAGGCATGCGATGATATCCTCCGATGAAACTCATCATCGTCACTCGAAGATACGACGACCATATCGAATTCTTCCTCATTGCCTAGAGGTTAAAAGCGATTTGTGAAGTTGATTGAAGGCTGATCACATATAGCCTTCTTTGCCTTCTTTGAGAAGAGGGCTGTGCCTGCTCTCTTTTAGTTTCTTCCTTTACCTGGCGTAAATGAGACATCTTGCAATTCTGTAGTAGATTGGGGATTCGCTACTGAGCTGACGAGAGAGAGAACTGCTGTGAGTCGTGCTGGCAGATGAAGAACATACATTGCCAATCAGCGAGAAAGTTGAGATGTATCGGGGCGAGATGGTTGAACTTGATGATGTTATTGTGAGGGTTGTACTGCAAATTGTATTGGAAATACTAGTTGTAGATAAGGCAGAGTCTTTATTCGGCAAATTCTTCAGCAATTTTTTTTTTTCCCAGCTTATTTCATTATTTATTGGATCTTCTCTTATAATGAGACTAACAATAATTATTCAAATCTTATTATATAACTTAAATTAATTACAATATCAAATATTTGTATTAGTTAGAGACGGCCCTAGTATTTCTTTGCTGGGCTGGAGAATCGTTGCGCTTCAGTCGGCTCTGACTGCAGACTCGCGTAAGCGACTTCGCGAGGAGATTTTCGTCGCTGCGTATCCAGCTTCCAGAAGGGCCTCGCAGTGGGACGACTGTTTCAGCCGGTGCCTGAATATTTTTGTCTGCTTTCCACAAAGGGTTCTTTTTGCTGGTGGGCGATAGTTGTTGTATGTAAAGAATCTGAGCGTTTGCTTCCTCAAGCTGAAGTGCCCTGGTAAGTCTGCGTGTTGCTATTTTTAGATGTTCTTTAGCCTTTGGACATCTGTGATTCTGCCACTCTCTTCTTAGTCTTCGTTTTTCTAGTACTAGATTTCCCGATTCGTCTTTGTGTGAGTGTCTGGAGGGGTAGAGGCCTTGGCTGCAGCAACAAGTGTTGCCTCTATCGATTCGGTCAGGCGATCAACATCCTCATCGGTATTTACTGTTTGAGTTGGATCCATATGAGTTCAAACATATTTTACGTACTTTGGCCAGTTGGTCCTGTTGCCTGTCAGCCTGTAGGGTCGCTCGGTTATATGTGGTCGATGCCTAAGAGTAAGTAGAGCTGGAGAGTGATCAGATGATAGTTGTGGAAGTGATTCGGCCGTAATATTATTTCTTTGGATCTTTCTTGTTTTTGCAAAGTTAATGAGATCCGGGAGCTTGTTTGGATCTGCTGGCCAGTATGTAGACCTACCCGGACTCACATAATCGAGCTTATTTCGCGGCTTAATGAGCGCGTTGTATAGTTGCTTGCCCTTTGGAGTCAAAAGGCGTGATCCCCAGTGCGTATGCTTGGTATTGTAGTCGCCGGCCGCTATGAATCGCTCACCGAGGGCAGTAGACTGCGGCCAGAGTGACGGGGCCGCTGGTGGATGGCATATTAATGGAAGTGGATTGCAGGTAGTCCATTTCAGTTCTATTATGAAGGTGGTGTTTGATGCGACTTCTGATAAGTATACCAGTGCCGCCGTGGGCTTTGCCGTCCGGATGGTTTGTGGTGTAGAACATGTATCCTGGAATATGGAAGTTGTGCTTATCCGTTAGATGTGTCTCGGAGAGGAGCATGACGTCGATATTTTTTTCGGATAAGAACTGGGCAAGTTCGAGTTTATGCCGTGAAACGTCATTGGCGTTCCACATAGATATTTGTAGTGGAGACATTATATAGATTTGGATGACACTAGAAGCTGTATCAGCAATTTTTGGTTTCGCATAAGCTCTTGCATTGTGGTTTGCATGAATGTCATAAATTCTTTTAAAGTTTGCCGGAGTGATATCATCATCGTTTTAATGCCAGTGGATATATGCTGCGTTTGTTCGTTTAACTTAGTTACTTCCTGTTCTTGCCGCGTAGTAGTCGTCTTTTGTGTTAACGGATTCAGTTTTAAATCCCGATTTTAAGGCACTAGCAAAGGAAACGCTAGGATTGGTACGATGTGTGAGAGGGGGTGCCGTGTAAGACGGGCCCGATTGTGGCGGAGTGCCACTCATGTGGGTGGTCTGAGCACGTATTGATTTTCCACGTTTGTGAAGACGGTTCTTTAGGTCCTTGTATACTACGCAGCCACGCCAATTCGCTGTGTGACTTTCACCGCAGTTGCTGCACATTTTTACAGAGCTGTCGTCCTTGTTCTTATGGCAGTTCGCTGTGCTATGAGCTTCACTACAGACTACGCAAATAGATTTAAGTGTACAGTAAGCCTTAGTGTGCCCATATTCTTGGCAATTAGTGCACTGCACTGGGCGATTGCGCCTGTGCATTAAAGTTCTTTTCCTTGAGCGCTTCTACGATTTCAGTGGTCAAAACAGTTGCCTCAATCCCTTTGAGAACAACCTGTAGGCCCCTTGCGCTCTTTAATTGGTATGTATAATATTTTTTTCCTGCATCATCCAAGAACTTGGTTAGTAGACGATGTGTAGCCTCGGTTTCAGTTTGAACCTTTGTTTCGTGTAGTGTTCCCTTTTCTTATGGGGACTACGAAAACTGAGTCTTCTCCTATTAGTGTGGCAATTTTGTTCGTTAATGCACTTGAGCTTTTTTCGCGAATGTATATTGGAGGAGGCTTGACCTTCTTAGATGACTTTGCCGGTTGTTCTCTTTCATCAGTAGAATTTTCCGGCAGCTCAAATCTGTTTGTATTGTTGTTGTTGTTGCTAGTATTCACGCTTGCAATTTTTGATTTATTTTCGGTTTGTTGATTTTTGTAATTTTGTGTCGGCAGACATCTATCAAGCCAACACATTAAATCGTGTGCCTGTTAGCACTGCCAACTCCATAATGTGGACTGCCAAAGATATAGTGTCTGAACCACCAACGTCAATAGCGTCTATTTCAACGTTTTATCGTCTCTTTCAACGCTTTATCGTCTCTTTCAACGATTTGGCGTCTCTTTCAACACCTTCTCTAGTTCGAATCCACGAACATGTCTGTAACGTCTCTTTCAACGTTTTCACTCTCAATGGAGTCCACCAATGCGTTCTCACATATCCAACTCTTCGGGAATCTCTTTTGTCGACATACTACTGTGGGCAAAAAGTAAGGTGAATTTGTTTGTAAAATGAATAATCTTTATTTATTCTTCTACATCAATTTCATCCCCTTCAAAGTAATCCCCTCCCGATAAAATACACTTATGCCAACGTTTTTTCCAATCCTCGAAACATGCCAAATAGTCCCTTTCCGGTATAGCCATCAGCGCCTTCTTCGATTCAGCTCTTATCTCCTCAATCGACTCGAAACGCGTTCCCCGGAGTGGTCTCTTGAGTTTTGGGAATAGCCAGAAGTCACACGGAGCCAAATCAGGCGAATACGGTGGTTGCGGAACGATATGCGTCGAATTTTTGGCGAAATGGTCACGAAGAACGAGTGCAGTGTAAGATGGTGCATTATCGTGATGCAAAAACCAAGAGTTGTTGGCCCATAATTCTGGTCTTCTTAGACGAATTGCTTCACGCAAACGACGCATAACGCTCAAATAATATTCCTTATTAACAGTTTGGCCGGGTGGAAAGAATTCATAGTGCACCACACCACGAAAATCGAAGAAAACTGTCATCATGACCTTGATTTTTGAACGACTTTGACGTGCTTTTTTCGGTCTGGCCTCGACCCTCTTTGAAGTCTTTGTACCACTTATAAACATTTTTCTGCGACATGGTAGAATCACCAAAGGTCTTCCGCAACATCCTCAACGTTTCCGCAGCCGAAATTTCATTCCGCAAACAAAATTTGATGGCACTTCTTTGCTCAATTAAATCAGACATTGTAAAAATCGAAACATGCACTCGTGGTCGTTTGGTAAATACAAGCGTAAATATATTACTGATGATGACATTGACACGAAATTTGTCCCAGATGTCATTAGCAGTCCTACCAACTCAAGAAAAAAGAACTAGCCCGAAATGTTAGGCCCGCGAAGTTTAAATTGGAAATTCACCTTACTTTTTGCCCACAGTAGTACTTCTTAAGGCTTCATGCGAATACTTATATGTTCGCTTATTAGCTAAAGATTTCAAGACATAACGGTTTTCATGCAGCCCCTCTGCCACAAGGAATGGACCTTTAAATTTATTGTCTAATTTGGTCTAATGTCTCTCCTCGTTTCTGAGCAAAACATAATCGCCAACTTTAAAATGATTGATTTTAGCTTTATTTTTATCAAACCTATCCTTATCATACAATGCGTTGTTTTGCATATTTTCTTTGGCCATTTTTCTTACAAAATTTATATCAACTTTACTATTTTCTTCACAAAGGTAGCATGTTTAAAGGTCTTGCTTCTTTCCCAATTAACAATTCCAGAGGACTAGATTTCGTTATTCGATTTACAGTATAATTTATAGCTAGTTGAATTTCACCTATGGCATCTTGCCATAAAACTTCATTAAAACTTGATCCAATAAAAGATCTACCCTGATCTGCAATGATTCGCGATGGTACACCAAATATGGATATTGCCGATTTTAAAGCGTCTTTACAACTTTCGCTGTTCATATTTACTGTGTGGTATAAATAGACAAACTTAGTAAACGCATCTATCTGGACAATAATATACTCCTTTTGATCCCTCTTTCCGCTCAACTTGCCCGTAATATCTATATGTATCGTATGCCATGGGATATCTACTTTGGGTATGGGGTGTAGTTCAATTGGCAACTTTCCGGATGGAGGTTTAGTCAGTTTGCAAGTTATGCAATTTTCCACAAACTTTCGGACGTACTTAGCCATATCTTCAAACCAATAAAATTCGTACATTTTGTCCAAAGTTTTCTCCCACCCAAGGTGCACAACCGCTTCATGGATATGGTTTACTATTGACCATCTGAATGCTCTGGGGACTACAGGGAGGCACCGAGTTTTTCCATTTCTCTGGATTTTACGATAAAGCATTTTCGAGCGTAATTCGTAACTTTTTGCTAAGCTTTCTCCGAGTTCGTTGTTTTCAATTTTCAAAACGATAGCTGAAGTTTCTGGATCTTCTTTGCCAACAACTTCTTTGCTGGTCGAAAGGTCGAAATGGTTTATCTAATAACTTCAGTGTTTATTGTCCGATTGGATTGCAATTCGGATGATAAGTTCATAAAGTACTTATCTATATATATACTAAAGCAGAACGTTAAGAAATGAGTAAATCGCCATGTAAATCAAAATTGGTGGTTTGCGGAGCGGTAGGCGAGTTATTCTAAATTGAAAATAAACTTGATCTGCGTATGGTATTCAGGTATCTTCATGCTAAATTTGGTGTCCCTAGCTTTTGTAATAGATGAGATCGGCGCGTTCATCCAGACAGACAGACAGACGGACATGGCTCAATCCTTCTGCCCGTTACATACATTTGCACAAAGTAAGTACACCTTTTTTTGACCATTTTCAATGGTCCAAGGGTATAACAAAGAATTTATATCTGTCGGCAATAGAGGAGTCTTGTCCATTATTTTATTAGCTTTGTAATTTTTGGTGCAGCAGCACAGTAAGTTCCGATCAATTCCACCAGTCAAACTTCACTGAAGTGATTTTCTCACTTTTCCCTTCTTCCTCATATTCTCTAATGACTATACACACATGTGAAATCGTAGAAACCATTCCCAAAATTCGAATAGTCGCGCTCCGACCTATCTATATGTAAAGAACATCTTTTATTTATTGTCAAACCACATCCCACCCACTAAAGAGATGAAAAAGAATATGAAGAAAAAAAAATAAAATAAATAATAAGAAGGAAACATTAACAATTTGAAATAAGAGAGTACAACTACTATATGTATTTAAAAATATATATAAATATATTTATACTATTAACAATACATATAAATATATGTAATATATATAAATTTAACAGTAAAAATAGATCTAATCTAATCCATTGTACTAAAATATGCAAATGAAAAAAAAAACTACTAAAAAAAATTTGTATAGACAATCCAAAATCGGAATAGAAAGTGACAACATACATTCTTAAGGATAGTGTTGTCTAAAAATTTATAAATCAAAGTCCAGAGAACGAGAAAAGCATGTCTATCACCATGCTTCCATGATTTCCGGCAAATTGATGGACATTATTATATATTTTATATTATTATATTTTTGGTTTTTTATTTCAGATCGCTAAAGTTGCAAATTCAAATCTTTCTTAATTTAGGTTCTATTGATTAGCTTTTCTCTTTTGATTTTCTGCTATTGCTGACTAAAAATAAAACAAGGTGTTTTATATTTCACCGATATATATGAAATATCTATAAACTTGATCCAATATAAGTTAAATTAAATACAAAAGAACGAGCCAAAATGCAATATGAACGTGAAAACTAAGTAAGTGAAAAAGATAAAGAAAATGAATTGAGTAAGATCAATGTAACGTTGTACACATTTTGTAGTAGCTTAAAGTCTGTTAAATATTTATCGATTTTAGATTTAGTTTACACTTTCGACTGGTATGAAATACAATAGTTAAGCTAAGTAACCAAGGAATAGACAGATAAAATTTGTTGTATATTCTTTTCCCCCCATGTTGTTTTTTTCTCTTTTCTACCGAACTATATCAGCATCGTATTAGCATCTAAAGATTAGCTAGAATGATTTGAAATAAGGGAAATTGAACAGAAATTTAATTTAAATTCCTAATTTGCCCTAAAATACCTTTTGTATGACTAAATTTATAAGACAGGGAGCCAAACAAAACGAATAAGTTTTTATAATAAGATGAAGATAACAGCATAGTAACAACAAAAACTGAAATGTAGACTAAAACTAAAAGATGAGATTGAAATGAAGATGGTGACGATTTGTTATTATATTTGTTTTTGCAATTAACTCGATTTCTAGGCATTTTGTTGAGCAGTTAATTGAAATAAAGAGAAAACAAAAGACAAAACTAGAATATACCTATTACATAAGTAGATTTCGATTTATTTTCGTTTGTGAGTTTCGTTCTGTTTATTTCGTTAAATTGTTGCCTTTTGATTTTCGCTTTCCTTTGGTTTCTAGACGAGGTTTGTATGCACAAGTATGTATGTATGTGTATCTATATAATAATTTTAAAGTATAAACAAACCAAGGAAAAACTGAGAAGATAGTGAAACAAACTTTTTTTTTGGATATAGTTTAATATCGATCGTAAAGCGTAAATACATAATAATAAACATAAAAAACGAAAACAAAAACCAAAAAAAAAAGAAAAACTATGCAAAGTAACCAATATAAAACCAAAATTGAGACTGTAAACTGTAAAACGCAACAAAATGACAAAAAACCGATCGATCGATTAATAGGATGACAAGTAAAGCTTAATCATAAACCAAATAAACTAAAACTTTAACGAAACTTTTCACTCATAAAGTAAGCAAGCAAGAAAAAATAAAAAGAAAAAAAATATGTCTGATGAATAGGGTATACCTCCATAAGTGCGTGGTAGGGAGCAGCAAATGTAATTTCTTTTTCGATAAGTTATTACCTTTGCGATGCTTTTCGATGTTTTGTTGTTGAATGAGCAAGTTGTTAGAACTACGGTCAACGTCAGATAAACAGTTACATTTCGTTTTGTGTTTTTCGTACAGTTTAGAGCTCTTCAAAAACTGACTGCACACACATTCATAAACACACACAAATCCACACAGCCACATAATATTATATATACACTGTGGCTAAGGTTATTTAAGAACTAAATTCGAGAAAAGATAAAGCGGTTATTTAATACATGCATTCATCAGGCAGGCAAAGGCAGACTAAGCCACGTCATACTTTTAGCGGTAACTGTAGCTGGAACACCCAAAAAAAATACAATATGGGGGTGGAGTACACGCCCACAGTGCGGGAGTTACCACTGCACCTTCCCTGCTCTAACTGAAACCGTCCAGATTCCGCTGAATGACAACAGCATCAAAGGCCACAACAACAATAGCTCAGCAGTCCACATATTATAGGAACATACACGAACAACAACATATTGTGAAATAAAACGACGCACATGTTGACACACACACTTTGAGCGTACATGCTCTCGAAAATTCTAGAAATAGATTTCACTATAATGGTAATGTTGCATCAGTCTTTCAACGCGATGGGATTGGTCAGCTATGCATTTTGTAGCTTAGAAAGGACCGTTATAGCGAGGCGTTGTAGCTGACGCCGAGTGCAGAAACAGCGTGAAGCATAAAGAAGTTTTTTTTGCGACGCACTTTCACTCGCAATTTGGTCGTGCATAAAACCGCAGTCAATTGAAACGAACAAAAGTAAATTACCAAATAAATTTGAATTAAGAATATAAACATTTGTTGTGGAATTTAATCATTGACAAAATATTAAACCAATTGTTACGTGGAGTTACGGCCCATTTATAACTCGGGCAATAACATAACTGTATCGTACACTCCCTCAGACAGACTTACAAACAGATCCAGAATTCTTCTGTTGCCGCCACCACAAACATTGGTCCTTCGAGCCGGAGTATTGTAAAATTACAACCACATAGGACTCACGTCGCTGGATTTTTTCATCCCCTCGCACCGCTCGAACCACTACTCCAACAGCAACAGCACGTTGTCAGGAACCCAGATAAGTACTAAACTTTTACTTATTCTATTCGGCAGAGGGCTGTGTGTAATTCCTCCTCTGAGAAAAAAGAAGAAATTTCTTTTTTGCCATAACCTCGCAATTTGCGCTACCGGCATCTCTATACGTGCATATATACATACATATGTTGCTGCAAATGTAAGTACATACGTACCTATAGACGACTGCCATATTTGAATGTTGTAAATACATACATACAATTGCACACAGTTTCCTCCACATAAATTATATTTATTAACCTCTGCCATGTATGTACCTTCTCCTACATTTTCTGTCTAAGAAAGGTACATACAGAATTGATTTAAATTGTATGTTAATATATGCAAATACATATACATATGTACACTGACATTACATATTTGCACATATTACATACTTACTTTGCCCATTAAAATACATTGCCAAGGTCCAAACCTCAACCGGCAATTGTATTTCCAATAAACTCCAAAAAAGATACATAACCTACCCGTAAATTTCTTTTTATTATCCACTAGAAATTTTCATTTACAATATAAATATAGTTATATCATTTACAAATTTATAAATTCTAAAACATTTGTTTACATTTTTTCCGGCCCTTAGTGATCGCAGTCCGTCTTAGTGATCGCAGTTCGATAACAATCGACCGACCACCACTTTTTTCCGTTCAGTCAGTGTTAGCGTTCCAGGGCTGCACTAGCTCAAATATTAAAATATTTTTTCGTGGGCAACCGTGACTTTTAAAAGTCACTTACTTTTGAAATATCGTCTCATTGTGCCCTTTGTTGTGATATTACAAAGCGCTGCAACATTGCAAAGGAATTATCGAATATATTTTCCTCAGTCTGAGAAAATTCATCCTAATAATAAATAATTATTTATTTATTTCATACAATATAATTTATTATATCTAAATAAATTATATTGCGTCTTTTCTCAGAGTTTCACGCTGAGTATAATAATTGTTTCGATAATTATTATTACTCAATAAAATATTTCGATTCTGTTAAATAATATTTATATTATTTTTTTTTGCAACTGTTTTTCCAAAAAGTGATGCCTTGTAATTTAGCAACATATTCCTCACTCAATAGACTCGATAAAGTTCCGATCGATTTACCTCATCCTTTCTGTTGTTTATTATTAAAATAATAATAATCAACTTTTCCGTCCAATTTCCTATTTATCTTTCTGGTTTCTTCATCACCATTAATTGCATCTTTCTCGCCTTTTAAAGGTTCGGTTATGCCAATTGATAGCGGTAAAGACACCAAGAAACACCTTATTGTACAAGTGACTCAGCATAGACGTTCAAGTTCTCTTCCAAGTTCCCATCTTGGCAGAACATCCTCTCCCGCCACACAAAGGAAAGTTTCAACTCCGGCCACATCCAAGGCTCCTCCAATCACTCGCTCAGTTGGTCATCAAATTTCCCAGGCAATAAAAATGGCACTACAAGAGTTCATTAACGCTTCAGATAAGCTCACGCAATTCGAAGCTAGGATTCAAAATTCTCCTACAGCCTCACTTCACACTGACAGAGTGCGTCTTGAGCAGCTTCGCTCCATATGGAGTCTTGTAGAACTCAAATATGAACTCTGTTCCAACGCATTGTCTCAACCAGAGACAAATGCTGAGGACAAAATCGCCATGCAAGCCCGATATGACCACTGCTATTTAGTTTACGAGGAACTTGCCTCTCAGTTAAATGAGAATATAGAGACCGCAACGGCTCCCTCTCCAGCACCTGCAGTAGCACAAGTAACCTTCCAGCCACGAAGCTACAGGTCACCACCCTTCGATGCTGAAGTTTTCAGCGGTGACTATTTAAAATGGCCAACTTTCCGAGATCTCTTCTCAGCGGTCTACATTTCCGATCCCGGCTTAAGTCAGATAGAAAACTTTTCCATCTGAATGCCAAAAGAAGTGGCGAAGCGAAGGCAATCGTTTCCAAATCCCCTCTCACGAATGAGGGTTTCTCTTCTGCTTGGAAGAATTTGACGGATAGGTTCGAAAATAAGCGACTGTTAGTAAACAGCCAACTTAAAATCCTCTTCAACCTTCCGTCAGTTCCTCACGAGTCTGGAGCCGCCATCCAAGTACTTCAAAGCACAATACAAAGTTGCTTAATGGCTTTAGACCATTCGAAAATCAGCACAGAGAACTGGGATTGCCTTCTAGTCTTCCTATGCTCGTCTAAACTCCCAAGGCTGACGTTGTCACTTTGGGAACAGTCCGTACAAAATAAGGCTGAAATTCCGTTGTGGAAGGAAATGTCCGATTTCCTTTCAGAGCGCTATCGCACATTAGAAGCGATAGAGGACGTACAACCCACAACAAGCGCACAGTCAAGTTCCAAATCTGCTCGAACAGACCCTCCTACAAGGAAGGTCAACTCTTTTGAGGCAAAGGTTGTAGGCAAACCACAAACCTGAAAACTTTGCTCAAAGGAGAACCATCCTATACGTCTGTGTCCGCGCTTTCTCCAAATGGCTGTTGATGAAAGGTCCAATTTCATCAAACAGCAAAAGTTGTGTCTGAACTGCTTCGCAAGAGGACATGTCCTTAAAGATTGCATAAGTCAACATAACTGTTTTACGTGCAAGGGTCGCCACAATACACTCCTGCATCGTGGCACCCCTCCTACTGCGCCCTCTTCAGCAGATTCTGCAACAGCTCCCCATAATTCGAATATACAGTCCACTCCTTCTACGACTAATATTCAGAATTATTTCACGGCGAACACACAAGGTGTTCTTCTCGGCACTGCTCTTATAAATGTGTGCCATTTGGACATGACTTATAAAGCACGTGCACTGATCGATCCTGGATCAGAGGCTACGTTCATTTCCGAAGGGATGTTTAACATCATAAAGCCATCCTACCAAGCCGTGCAAGTTAAAGTAGCTGGCTTAAATCAAGCCATCTCAGCCAATCCACAAAAGTTGTGTCATTTCCAGATTGGCTCCCCGATCACTCCCAGGTTACAGCTAGAAACTGCAGCCTTTGTTCTCCCTCAATTGGCAGGTAACCTTCCATCCTATATCATTTCCAAGGACCTTCTGAAGGACCTGCCAAATCTCCAACTAGCTGATCCGCACTTCCACCAGAGCTCTCAGATAGACGTGCTCCTAGGAGCCGATATCCTTCCGTCTATCATAAAGAGTGGCTCTGTATCCAAAATTTGTGGAACCCTGCTCGGTCAAGAAACAATATTCGGCTGGATCCTCACAGGACCAGTAGCCAAGTCGAATCCCACGACAGTTTCGTCCTTCACGACGAGGATAAAGATCAGCAATGAACAAAGGCTTGATGATCTTCTCACCAAGTTTTGGGTTGTGGAAGATCTACCTGCAAAGCTGGTAAAAGTTTCTGATTCAGCGTGTGAAAACAACTTTCTTCGCACTACTTCCAGAACAAAAGAGGGCAGATATGTCGTTACGCTTCTTTTCAGAAATCCTGAAATCTTCGAAGGTCCATCGCACTCGCTCAGTTTCTCAGGAACGAAGGTCGTTTAAAGAGGAACTTTCCTTTAAAAGAGCAGTACGACTCGATTATTCAGGAGTATTTAGATTTAGGCCATATGAGGCCAGTCTCCCCAAGTAACGACTGTAACAATTTTTATCTCCCTCATCATGCTGTGTTCAAACCTGAGAGCACCACGACCAAAGTTCGCGTTGTTTTCAACGCCTCCAGTCCGTCCTCCAATGGGAAGAGCTTGAACGATATCCTATATCCAGGACCCGTTTTGCAATCCGATCTGACCATGCAGATCTTGAAATGGCGTTTTTTCCGTTCCGTGTTCAATGCTGACATCACAAAGATGTACCGGCAGATACTCGTCCACACGAGTCACACGCCATTTCAACGAATCCTCTTCAGGAATCCAAATGGTGAAGTATGTGATTATGAACTTAACACAGTCACTTTCGGAGTAAACTGCGCTCTATTCTTGGTCATTCGGGTTCTTCGACAGCTCTCCCAGGATGTTAGCAAACATTTTTCTCTCGCCAGCGACATCATATCCAACTACATGTACGTAGACGATGTCCTTGCTGGCGCGCACTCCATAAAGCGCGCCACAGTGTCCATTGAAGAGTTACGCAAAGCTCTTGAGACAGCTGGTTTTCCTTTAAGAAAGTGGACCTCCAACCACAAAGATGTGTTAGCTAACATCCCCAAGGACCATCTATTGAACGCCGATTTCCTCGAACTTGAGGAAGCGAGCTTAGCAAAGACTCTAGGTATACGCTGGCAAGCGCATACGGATGAGTTCCTCTTTGCCCCCTCCGAAGCCGATTTGAAACAGTCCTACACGAAACGTGAAGTTCTCTCTCACATCGCCAAATTATTCGATCCAGCAGGCTGGCTGGCACCATTTGTGGTCCGTGCCAAAATTTTCATGCACGAGATATGGCTGCAAAATCTTGGATGGGATGAAACATTGCCAAGCGAACTCCAACAACGCTGGAAGGATTTCCTATCCAGTTACTCATCCCTCCATAACCTTCGGATCCCTAGATGGGTCCAATATACCCCAGTAGCTAAGCTCCAAATCCGTGGTTTCTGCGACGCATCTCAGCGCGCCTACGGAGCAGCTATATATATCCGTGTTGAAAATCAACACAAGACTTCAAGCCATATCCTTGTAGCCAAGACCAAAGTAGCTCCTGTGAAGACGATCTCCTTGCCACGTTTAGAACTTTGCGGTGCATTACTGCTAGCCGAGTTATCAGCAACACTCCTCCCTCAGCTTCCAGTCAATAGCTACGAAGAGTACTATTGGACTGATTCCACAATTGTGTTAGCCTGGCTTAGTAAGCCTCCATGTAAATGGACGACTTTCGTGGCTAACAGAGTGGCTAAGATAGCTCACCTCACTAGTTCGAGCAAATGGTCTCACGTCAGATCTGAGCAGAACTCTGCCGATCTTGCCAGTAGAGGCGTCTCGTCAGATGACCTCATTGGTAATAGACTCTGGTGGCATGGACCCGATTGGCTGATCCTTCCAGCAGAGCAGTGGCCTGTTGCGATCGAAATCGCTCACGAGACAGACGAAGAGCTTCGTCCTGTCAAATGCAATTTAACAAAGTTGCCTCCTTCATCCATTTGTATCTTGGAGAGATTTTCCGAGCTCGACAGAGAACTGCTAGTGATGGCTTATGTATATCGCTTCATTCAGAGGTGTCGCAAGCCTGATCTTACACTCTCTCCAGATATCAGCAGCTCTGAACTCTCCAACGTTCAAGATTTGCTCATCCGGAGCACCCAACGTACTCAGTTCCATAAAGAGTACAACTGTTTGTTGAACAAGGAACAGATTGCAAGGAGTAGCGACATCGCTAATTTGAATCCGTTCATCGACGCCAGCGGAGTCATGAGATCATGCGGTCGTGTGAGAGCATCCGCTTCTTTAAGCTATGATGAGAGGCACCCGCTAATCCTCCTGTACTCATGTACTTTCTCACACCTCCTCGTCCGTTTTACACATCGTATCTCCCTCCATAGTGGGAATCAATTAGTGATGCGTCTCATTCGATCACGCTACTGGATTCCAAAGCTCCGTACTTTAGTGAAAGCCACCATTAATTCCTGTCCATCGAAAGAAGTTGCAAACTCAACTCATGGGTACTCCGCCCTCTGCGAGAGTTTCCTTCTCTCGACCTTTCACCCACACGGGACTCGATTTCGCTGGTCCTTTCGAAATCAAGAATTTCACTGGTCGAGCCTGCCTCATAACCAAGGGCTATGTATGTGTGTTTGTGTGTTTCAGCACAAAGGCCATACACTTTGAAGCAACCTCGGATCTAACAACCGAGAAGTTTCTCGCCGCCTTCGCACGTTTCATCGCGAGACGCGGCTGCCCCCACCACGTTTACACTGACAACGGAAAGACATTCGTAGGAGCCTCCAAGGTCCTTACTTCAGAGTTTATGAAGGCAGTGAAGGCTGATGTATCCAGAAAATACAGCCATTAAAATCTCGCATGGCACTTCAATCCTCCCAGTGCGCCGCACATGGGTGGCTTATGGGAAGCTGGAGTAAAGAGCTTCAAAACGCTCTTCTACAAGTCCACTTCCTCAGAGTACACTTTCGAGGAACTATCCACACTCCTTTGCAAGGTCGAAGCGTGTCTTAACTCCAGGCCGATTTCCCCTATGTCTGAGAGCCCCACCGATCTTTTAGTCTTGACTCCTGGCCACTTTCTGATCGGCGGTCTGCTCATGTTCGTCGCAGAGCCTGAAATCCAAGAAGACGCTGTATCCATCATCAACCGATGGCAGCGACTTAAGGCAACAGTTTTGTTTCCGTTGGAAAGAGGAATACCTCAAAGAGTTGCACAAACGCTCCAAGTGGCAACTCCCAACGCGAAACCTCCAAGTCGGCGACATGGTGGTTGTCAAGGAAGACAACCTACCAGTCAACGAATGGCGTCTGGGCCGCATCCACGTCACCTATCCTGGCGCTGATGACATTGTCCGCGTAGTGGACATCCTCACCACCCGTGGCGTCATCAAAAGGCCAGTGGCAAAATTAGTCCTACTTCCTTTAGAGGACAAGGTCCAGACACCCTCCTAACCTTGTGTTGTCCATCAGTGGATATATGCTCTAAAAACACTAATCCATATATCCACATTCTTCTTTCAGATTAGTGAGATGGCACCACGCAAGGCACAAACACCAGCAAAGCCCAAAGGAGTGAACTCCTTCAGATGCCGCGTCTGCAGAGGAGTCCACGCCTTAAAGAAGTGCCAACGGTTCCTGCGGCTGGCTGCGGAAAAGCGTCTTCGGGCAGTGTTGATCAACAAATACTGCCCGAACTGTCTTGCCCATGAACATTCCAAGGGTTCATGTCGCAGCGGCGGCACCTGCCGTACATGTGGTAAGGGCCACCACACACTGCTCCACCTTCCAAGCACCCCTCAATCCGAGATGCGTGCAACCTCGCCATCCGTGACGCCTCTTCCATCTTCGGAATCCCTGGCGACATCCCCCTCTGTGGCAATCAGCATGATGCCGACCGCCATAGTCAACCTGGACATGGCCGGCAAAATCTTCGAGGTGCGCGTGCTGTTGGACGCGTGCAGTCCATATAGCCGCATGCCCACCTCACTGGCAAAAGCCTTTGGCCTCTCCGCCGAAAATGGGTTTTGCCGCGCCTTGTTCAGGACAAGGGCGTCGCCAGAGTTTTCCGTTACAGTGAATCTGAAGATGGAAGATGTGCAGATCAGGACTCCGGCACAGAAGGTCACCAAGGAGCTGCTAACCAGCTATCCGGGCATCACGTTGGCGGACACTCGGTGCCATGTGCCGAGCAGAGTCTCCATAGTTCTGGGGGCCGACGTCTATGGAGACGTACTCCTTCCAGGGCTTGTTCTATCCCACGGTGGACTGCCGTTGGCCCAGAACACTCTGGCTGGGTCCTATCCGGTGTCTTCAAGACATAGTCCGCCAGCGCTCCTAAGGCCCCTCCAGCGGCATCCAAAGGATCCCGTCTCCACCCTCAAGTTGCAATAGTATTGCAAGGGGGGCGGGATGTTTACGTCGAAACGCAGCCGCCAAGAAGTAGGCAACGTTGCGGCGTAAACAGTGCGAGAGTCACCAAGGGCTCTCGCGCTCTTTTATCCAGTTTTTTCTTAATGCTAAGTAGTGTAATAATAACATGTAATAACATAAGTTTAGTTTTCAATAAAACAGTGAAGTGAACGGATCACGCGCCCCGAATTGTCTCTTTCTTTATTCGAATTGTTTTTCTCGCGTCGGTTCACAACTCGTCAGTGATCTCCACAGTAATCCCCTCCAAGATCAAGAATTCTTCTGTTGCCGCCGCCACAAACAAAATTATTTAATTTCATATTATGATTGGTCTGATTTTTATCTATCAACTGATATGTCAGTGGCTATTAATATATTTTATAAAACCCTTAACTCTGCTTTTGATATCTGTGTTCCGTTTTTCTATCCGACAAGCTCAAGTAGGCCTCCTCGGTTTACAAAAGAGTTGTCTCGCTTAAAAAACTTAAAGAGTAGCTTATTTAAGAAATACAAGCTGAAAAACTCACCGCTTGTCTTTTCCCGCTACCTAACTACTCGGGCAAATTTTACCGTGCTTAACGCAAAGTGTTATAAAAACTATTTGAAAAGATGTAGGATTCAGTTCTTTCAGAATCCTCAACAGTTTTATAGTTTTGTTAACATGAAGCGTAGGTCAGCGGGCTTTCCTTCTTAACTTATGTTCGATAACGCTGAGGCGGACTCAGATCAGGCCATTGCCGATATGTTTGCCAAGTTTTTTCAAACAACTTATTCTTCTTCTACGCCAAACATTCACTCCTATCCATATAATGTACCAAGCTCGAATGGCATTTTCACACCTTTACTGAATGAAAGTTCACTTATTAAAGATCTTCGATTAAACCAGTCTTCTCACCAGGTCCCGATGGTATCCTCGCCTGTGTACTTCGATACTGTGCCAACTCCTTATGTAAGCCATTGCTCAAACTATTTTCGCTGTCCTTAGTAACTGCCTCGTTTCCATCCATATGGAAGGAATCCTTTATCATCCCTTTACATAAAAAGGGCAGCAAGTCTGATGCAAGCAATTATAGAGGTATCTCTAAATTGTCGGCTATACCGAAATTCTTTGAGAATGGTATTACTCCTCACTTGCAGCATTTTAGTAGATCCGTTATATCCCCTTTTCAACACGGATTTGTGAAGCGTCGTTCTACCACGACAAATTTGCTTGTGCTGACATCCTTTGTGGTAAAAGGATTTCAGGAAAATCTTCAAACTGATGTCATTTATACTGATTTCAGTAATGCATTTGACTCAGTCAACCATTCCCTTCTTGCACATAAACAAAATCTTCTCGGTTTCTCACCAAAACTTCTTAGTTGGATTGTGAGCTATTTGGGTGACAGAACCCAACGAGTCCTCTTTAAAAATACTCGTTCCTATCCCGTTCATGCCACATCTTGTGTTCCTCAGGGAAGCCACTTAGGTCCCCTGCTTTTTACACTTTTCATCAATGACCTCCCAACGGTCATACTTAACTCACGTACTCTCATGTACGCGGATGATGTCAAGCTCCTTTTTCAATTTAGAGACGACTCCTGTCATTATCGCCTACAATCTGACCTAGATTGTTTCTTTTCTTGGTGTCGTGCAAATCTCCTTAATCTGAACAGCTCAAAATGCAAGCTGATGACATTCTCACGTGCCTGCCCAAGGTACGTATCATACTCTCTTTGTGGTTGTACCCTGGAAAGAATTTCCCTGGTTGATGATCTAGGTGTCCGTTTGGACCGAAAACTCAAGTTTTGCAAACATATATCATCAATAGTTAATAAAGCTATGGGTGTACTCGGCTTTATTAAGAGATGGTCCAAGGAGTTTGACGATCCTTACCTAACTAAGACTGTCTTCACTTCGCTTGTTCGTCCAATTCTCGAGTACGGATCATGTGTCTGGAACCCTCAGTACACAGTTCATAGAGACCGCATTGAATCCGTACAGAAAAACTTCTTAATGTTTGCCTTGCGAGGCCTTAACTGGGATGTAAATTCAAGACTTCCTTCCTATCCTAGTAGACTTCTGTTACTTAATCTGCGTTCTCTAGCCAATCGTAGAACCATGCTTGGTGTTACCATATATTTATTGACAACCTTATCCAAGGTGACATAGATAGTAGCGACTTACTTAGTAGACTACACTTTTCTGTCCCTGGTAGAATCACCCGTAATTACCTTCCTCTAAAACTTCCCAATTGTAGCTCGAACTATGCCCTGCATGAGCTATTCAGGGTATTATGTTCGGACTATAATAAACTATACTTCATTGTAGCTAACAATAATAACTTGATATCTAGCTTAAAATTACAACTCCTCGCCCACTTATCTAGAATTTAGTTAAATACATAATTATCTTTTTTCTATTCATAGTAGTACTTTCAACATACTGCATGCTTTAACACTCTACTCATAATGTTATTTGTATTTGGTTACTAACACTAACTCTCCTGATCTGATTGGGTTTTTATGGGTTTTTCCCAATCCTCTGCAACAAATGTTGGATCGGCTTTTCTTTATCCCAGTTGGCACGATTGCACATTTGCACAATTTTCAAATAATTTTTTTTTTCTTTTCTTCAAATTTAAGGTTTTACCCTTAATTTAAAATTACCTTTAGTTTAAAATTTCAACTTAAATAATTTAAATCTAATTTCAATTGTTTCTTTACTTTTAAAAAGTTGACTGATCATAGTTCGACTATAAACTAAACTAAATAAATAATAATAATAAAAAAACGTTGTATTAAGAGGAATAGAAAACAGTACGTTTCCTATTGAGCTTCACACAGATGCCAGTGTAGACGGCTATGGAGCTATTTTGTTACACAAAATAGAAAACAAGCCTCTTGTGATTGAGTATTTCAGTAAACGGACGTCTCCCGCAGAATCTCGTTATCATTCATACGAGTTGGAGCCGTTGGCTGTTTATAACTCTATAAAATATTTTCGCCATTATTTACATGGACGACACTTCACAGTGCTGAAAGATTGTAATTCGCTTAAAGCTTCCCTTACTAAAGACGAGTTGACTCCTAGAGTCCATCGCTGGTGTTCTTACATGCAGACCTTCGATTTTGATGTAGAATATAGACCAGGTGCTTGTATGGCTCACGTTGATTTTCTTTCCCGAAATCTTATACCTGAAGGCAATTTAAAGCCTTTCGATATAGTTGAAAAACACATTAATTTGACAGAGATCTCCGACAATTGGTTACTAGCCGAACAGGTATCGTCTATTGTTTCTAAGTTGCGTAATAACGAACTTACCATAGTGAGGAATTGGCCAAAACATACGAGTTGCGGTCAGAAATATTATATCGAAAGATTCAAAAGAACGGGAAAACTCCTTGTCTTCCTATTATACCAAAGTCGTTTAGGTGGTCTGCTGTTAATAATTTACATGAAGCCATTATGCATCTTGGTTGGAAGAGAACCCTTGAAAAAATGTATGAGTACTATTGGTTTGAGAAAATGTCGAAATACGAGGGTCGTTTGATAAGTCCGTGACTTTTTGAATAAAATATATTTTTTTCGTCAAAGAAGCGTTTTATTTCTCAACATAATCTCCTTTTAGCTTTATACATTTAGTCCAGCGTTTTTCCAATTTTTTTATTCCTTCCAAATAATAGGTTTTCTCAAGGCCCTCAAAATAGTCGTTTGTTTCTGTGATGACCTCTTCATTTGACCCGAATCTCTTACCGCCGAGCCATTTCTTCATGTTTGGAAACAAAAAATAGTCACAGGGGGCTAAATCTGGAGAATATGCTGGATGGGGTAGCAGTTCGTAGCCCAATTTATGAAATTTTGCCATGCTGACTACACACGTGTGCACCCGTGCATTGTCCTGATGGAACAGCACTTTTTTTTCGCCAAATGCGGTCGTTTCTGCTTCAAATCAATATCGAATCTGTCCAAAAGCTCTGAATAATATTCGCCGGTGATCGTTTTACCCTTTTCAAGGTAATCGATGTGAATGATACCTTGTGCATCCCAAAAAACTGTGGCCATGACCTTGTTGGCCGACAGACCCACCTTGGCCTTCTTTGGTGCACGTTCACCCGGAGAAACCCACTGTCTTGATTGTTCTTTGGTCTCTGGTGTGGTGTGGTGGATCCATGTTTCGTCTACGGTAACGAAACGGCGCAAAAATTCGTTTGGATTGCGGTTGAACATCGCCAAACACTCCTTTGAAATGGTCACACGGTTGCGCTTATGGTCGTGTGTGAGCAATCGCGGCACCCATCGCGCGGAAAGCTTTTTCATGTCCAAATATTCATGTAAAATGTGATGTACCCGTTCAGTTGAGATGCCTACAGCCTCAGCTACCTCACGCACTTTCATTCTCCGATCATCCAATATCATTCCATGGATTTTGTCGACGATTTCTGGCATGACGACCTCTTTTGGGCGACCTGAACGTTCGGCATCACTTGTACTGGTACGACCACAACGGAACTCAGTAAACCATTTCTTAACCATTGAAATTGATGGTGCAGAGTCCCCATAATATTTATCAAGTCTTTCCTTGGTTTCGGTGATGGATTTTTTACGCAAAAAATAATGCTTAATTAGCACACGAAATTCACTTTTTTCCATTTTCGTTAAAATTCACGAGATCGTCTGCTTTCAATGCCTATAAAACGCAAACTAAGAAACGCAGCTTTCTCAAAATTTTACAGTCAGCTGTTAATCGATAACTGCTGACAGGAGCAGTGTTGTATTTAGAGCAGGTGCGCGGCAAATACAAAAAGTCACGGACTTATCAAACGACCCTCGTAAGTTTGTAAATTTGTAGACAACTACATCACTTGTAGGCTGTCGAAACATCATCTAGCTAAATACAAGCTGAATTGCATCCGATTCCAAAGATCGATATTCCATGGCATACCGTACATATTGATGATAGATGCATTTACTAAATTTGTTTACTTTTCCCATACAATAAAGTTGGATACAGATAGTTGCATTAAGGCTGTCAGATCTCTAGTATCATTATTTGGTGTCCCTTCTCATTTGGTTTTTGATCAAGGCCGTAGTTTCTCTAGCTCTATGTTTAGAGATTTTTGCTCTGCTCAAAAAATAGATCTTCACTTAATTGCAACAGGTGGAGCGTGTTATGTCTACACTCAAATCATTGTTAACTGTAGCTGAAACAGGTCAGGAGTCTTGGCAGGACGCTTTGGATGAGGTTCAATTGGCTCTTAATTGCACGCCCATTGGCGTGCCCATTGGCCCATTGCTCATTGGTAAAGAAGCGAGACCATTTGGTCTTGTACCTGTTGTGGAAAAAGTAACTACTGTCGATGTCCCAGTAGTAAGAGCAATGGCAAAACTTAACATGCAAAAGAATGCCAATTACGATAAAATTAGATTTGACAGAAATAAAGCAACTGTTGTTAAAAATAAAGTCGGGGACTACGTACTACTTCAGAATGAAGAGCGTCATCAAACTAATTTAGATGCCAAATTTAGAGGTCCATTCTTGGTATTTGAAACATTACAGGGTGATCGGTATAAACTTAAAGCTTTGAATAATAATCTCACATATAAATATTCCCATGAATTTTTGTGAAAAATTCCTGAGACCGGGATTGCCAGAGAGTTTGAAGATGATCATGGTGATCATAAAAATGGCCCAAGTCGAGCCAGTGAGGGCTCGATATTGAAAAGGGTCGTTGTGGTAATGAAAGTGCCACAGGTCGAGGCAGTGAGGGCTGCGACTTTGAAATTGAATAATAAGAAAATGTAAACTTCTAGATAATAGTACGGCTCTCTGCACATTTGGGTGCCCCAGTTATGTGGTTCGCCATTTGTCGTAGTTGAGAGTGATCGGAAGTATTAAGTTACTTGGCCGGATTATTTATATATATATTTATTATTATTTATAAATGTTAAGTAATTAAGATTAATTAAATAATTCTAAAAAAAAAAGAGAAAACAAAATTTATTTTGAGTTATCTACAAATTGTAAACACACGAGGACGTGTGTAGGTCAGGAAGGCCGTGTCGTATATTCTTTTTTAATTTAAAATTACAACGTACATTTTATATTTGCTAAAAGCTGGTCATATTTTTTTGTTTGGATATTTCTTCTGTATTGATAAAGCGAGGCAGAAATAGTTTCTGTCAACGCAGTCTGGCATGGGCATGAATGGGACAGATAGAGTCCGGTAAAACTCACCACAGTGTGTCCGCGTAGTGGTGTATGAAAGAGAATGACAAAGGGTAACGCTTGGTTTAGGTCATTCCTTGTGATGAAATAAAGAGGGATAGTCATGCCACGTCCCAGAAAGCGTTTCGTTGAGGAAACAGAGGAAGACTCTTGTAGAGAGGAGTCTACAGACCTTGGATCGACATATACATACATATGACGTGGGACATTAGACAGAGCGAAAAGACAATATACATTCTTAGAAGAAGCAAATGTAAAGAATTTTGCCACGGGCTAAAATTTGTATTCAATGAAAATCAACAACAACAGTTCACACGTCGATCGCGGCAGCAAGCGTCAAATGGTCGATGACGTCACAATTATTTCTTGTGCAGAAAAGAAAGGGACGAACGATGCGAGCGCGTACCGCGAGCTGTTTCTCGACTCTTTTTATCCCCTTGGACCATTGAAAATGGTCAAAAAAGGGTATACTAACTTTGTGCAAATGTATGTAACAGGCAGAAGGAGGCGTCGGAAACCCCATAAAGTATATATATTCTTGCTCAGGATCAATAGCCGAGTCGATTGAGCCATGTCCGTCTGTCTGTCCGTCTGTCCGTCTGTCTGTCTGTCTGGATGAACGCGCCGATCTCAGCTATTACAAAAGCTACGGACACCAAATTTAGCATGAAGATTCCTGTATACCATACGCAGATCAAGTTTATTTTCAATTTGGAATAACACGCCTACCGCCCCCGCAAACCGCCAATTTTGGTTTACATTGCTATTTACATTCGAAGAACTCATTTCTTAACGTTCTGCTTTAGCATATATATAGATAAATAATATATGAACTTATCCTCCAAATTGCAATCCGATCAGACAATAAACACTGAAGTTATTAGATAAACCATTTCGACACTTCGACCAGCAAAGAACTTGTCGATGACGTCAGAACTAAATTCCT
The DNA here is from genome assembly GCA_018904035.1 of Zaprionus ornatus. Taxonomy (NCBI): domain Eukaryota; kingdom Metazoa; phylum Arthropoda; class Insecta; order Diptera; family Drosophilidae; genus Zaprionus; species Zaprionus ornatus. The sequence continues at coordinate 20,156 of JAEIFZ010000032.1, read as the reverse complement.
TATGCATGAAAGAAAAGGACAACGATGCGAGCGCGAAGCGCGAGCTGTTTCTCGACTCTTCTTTTCCATGCACATGTCAATTACCGAAAATACATGTGCATAAATATATGCTAACACTCAACCAATAGGTGGCGTATATATGAATATGAAAAAAGCAAAGAAGTTGTCGATGACGTCAGAACTAAATTACTTGTGCATGAAAGAAAAGGATAAACGATGCGAGCGCGAAGCGCGAGCTGTTTCTCGACTCTTCTTTTTCATGCACATGTCAATTACCCAAAATACATGTGCATAAATGCAAACACTTATCCATACTTAATTTGTGTTCACACATACATATGTAAAATTATATACAACCAATAGCGTGGTTGATCGGCATGCATGAATGCAGGTATTTACTAGATTTCTAATATAGACATATTATTATTATTATTTAATAATTTATATATTGACTTTTTATTAAATAAATATTAATTTAGATTTCACGATATATTATGAGCTATCATATCGATAGCTTTTAATATATATTAAACATATCGATATATATTTCATATGTTTTGCATATAAATTATATTAATATGTGTAAATTATATTATATCCCCACGTCTATTGAAACTATGTTTGAAAAAAATGTACTAACATTTCTTCTACTTTGTTTTTTTAATATATGTATATTTTGTATGTATATTAGATTCTATAGATCATTATTATAAATTTAAGGTTTCGCGCACTTTTTAATTGCGGCGATAAATTATTGGCAACGTATCAAAATTGTTGCAAGGTGGCAGCGCGCTTCAGTGTTATGTTAATTTGTAGTTTGCGATTGGCGTGTTCGGTGTCGTCGTCGATTGTCGATTATCATTTGTATTTTCGATATTAAATATAAAATAATATATAATTAATTCGCGTGTTCGTGATACATTTAACATTTAATGCAAATTAATATAAGTCGAGTATATAATAAGTAAATCCTCGTGTGTGATTGTTATGCGTTAACGGAACATTTTTTATGCGTGTGAATGATTGCGCCCTGCCCGGAACGTGGCGCGCAATTTTAGAAAAGTGCGGTACATAGCGTAACGTATTTTTGTGCATGCATACATATATGTGTATAGACTCTTCTGAAGTGTGTGTGATTGTACGTGAACATCGGTATCGGTTCGTTTCCGCGATTCAAATTGGAATTTTCGCTGGAATTTCTTGCAGGTTTAATTTATTATTTCTTTGATTTATATTTATTCTTTTTTCCACATTTTGTTTATTTTTATTTTCCTTATTAAATTTTATTATTATTTGTTCTTTCATTAGATATTTATTTTCATTTATAATATAATTATTTTAAATAATATACATATATTTATTTAAATATATGAATATAATTATAATATATATAGTAGCATAATATGCTTCTCATATTACGCTTACAACTTAAATCTAAAAGAATGCGCATACAATCTTGCGTACATAAATACACAACATAACGTAACGAAACTTGAAACCCACAACAAAGTAAAGCGCATGATTGTTGTATAACTTCATCATTCTTTTTGCATGCACTTAAACACAAATAAATAAAAATGCTGACAAATACATTTCCGTTTCTCGCGACTCACTTTGAGCCGATCAAAACTCTGTATATTTAGTCTTAAGCTGACAGTTTTAAAATAAAGACGTTCACCGAAATCGTTCGTGTTTCAATTTATACTTGGCTTCAGCGTTGATCTTTGTCTTCGTTACAGACGGATCATTTATTTGACTCAAAAATAGTAACTACGTAAGTGGCGCAGCCGGTAGGATGAAACATTGTTGATGCGATAGAAACCCTATTCAATTCTTCAATCATCATCCGCTAAAGAACTTTCGCAAATCGCGTCGGTAATATCGGTACGATCGGTTCACAACAAAAGTGCCAACCAACGGTGTACCTAATCCCACAAAGTGATTGTGAACGTGAAACAACTTAAAATTATAAAAATTTTAAGAAGACGCCTTTGAATTCGCTGAGTAGTAAATCCACAAAAGGTTACTCAAAAAAAAAGCGAAATAGCTAAGTGCGCAACAAAACATAAACCTACAGCTAAGTGAACAACATAAACATTTTAAGTAACAAAGTAAAACAAAACCAAAACAGAAACTAAAAACTAAGTAAACAACATAAATATTTTAAGTAACAAAATAAAACAAAACAAAACATAAACTTAAAACTAAGTGAACAACATAAACAGTTTAAGTAACAAAGTAAACTAAAACAAAACATAAAACAAAAATAAGTGAACAACTTAAACATTTTAAGTAACAAACAAGTAAAGTAAAACAAATGCAAAACATAAAACAAAAATTAAGTGAACTAAATTAACAACAATAAGTGAACAAATAACAAAGACATATCGGCAAAACACAGACATAAAGCTTGAGAAAAAAAAAAAAAAAAACACACCAATCAATAGTGAAGATATAAACCAGCAGTGAATACACAAACCTACAATAAACAATAATGGCAGTATCATCACCAGCACCCGTAATACTGAACGACTCGAATATGAGTCAAGTCGAAAGGCAGATACACGCTGTCGAAAACTTCAACGGAGATCCGAGCACCCTGCATACATTCATCACTCGTATTGACTTTATTCTGGCTTTGTACCAGACCACAGACGAAAGGCAGAAGCTGATAATTTACGGACATATAGAGCGTAATGTCAGTGGCGACGTCATCCGCACTCTGGGAACCAACAACTTCGCCAGCTGGATCGAGCTAAGGACAAGGTTGATTCTCTACTACAAACCGCAAGCACCGAACCATCAACTTTTGGAGGAGTTCCGGAACACCCAATACAGAGGCAATATCAGACAGTTTTTGGAAGAAGCTGAGAGAAGACGACAAGTTTTAATGAGTAAGTTAGAGCTAGAAAACAACTCTGCAGAAACCGCCTTATTTACTAGGCTCATCCAAGATAGTATAGAGAACTTAATTCAAAAACTTCCTAACAATATTCACATAAGAATTGTCAAATGCCATATCCCAGATTTGAGATCCCTAATCAATATCTTACAAGAAAAAGGCCTTTACGAGACGCCAATACCTAACAAAGATAATTTCAAACCAGCCCCTAACACTAATAGGACACCAACTAATCCACAGAACAGACAAGTTAATAGCCAGAATAAGCCTATCACACCCTTCCAACCCTTTCATAATAATGCCTTTCAACCTTACCATCAACCATACCCATACACACCAGCTCATGCACCCAGGTTTAATCAAAATCCTTTTCCCCAATATCAACAAAGACCAATCCACCCACAATCTAACATGCCCTTAATGCAACAACCCAGACCGAACCCAGCTTTTAACAGACAGAATATCTTTGATCAAAATCGTTTCGGACCTAATCAGACTGGTATACAGACTAACTACCCTTCAACAGGAAATGCACAGACCAATAATCCTGTAAAAAGACAAAGACCATCAGACAGCGGACAGTCTAAAATGAGTATAGAAGAATTAAGATACCAGGAAATGGTATCAAATCAACCCGAATACCCATACTATACTTATTACCCATATTACCCATATTACCCAGATAATTTCCAACCTCAGCCCTACCCTTGCCAAATGGGTTACATCCCAAATCCAATTCAGGATCCTCCTGAACAAAATTATGATAATTCGGACGGAACACAACAAGAGCAAACAGTACCGAACGATGACGAACCAGACAATAATGAGCAAGCAGAAAATTTTCGGCTAGCTGCCCCGGATCAAGCCAATATGTAACTATTAGACATAATGACGGCGAATTAAAATGTCTAATCGACACCGGATCCACTATAAATATGCTCACTCGGAATATCTTTCAAACACCCATACAACAAACCAACCACCTAATCCACACTAGTAATGGCCCGTTAACTATTAACGAAGCTACAACTATACCACCAAATAATTACTTTCCTATTGCTCAAGAGTTCTTAATTCATAAGTTCTCAGAACATTACGATATGCTGATTGGACGCAAATTGTTGTCCAAGGCTAAGGCAGTAATAGATTATCAAAAGGGAACTGCTACCCTTTTTAATAAAGTCTACAAGATAAAAGATACTAAGAACACTACAGAACAGAATCATGTTCAAATAGATCCTCCATTCCCACAAGACCCCACCTTTTTAGAAACCTCCACTCTCCAAGAGAATTTATTCCGACTAGACCACTTAAATGCAGAGGAAAGACATAAACTAACAAACCTATTGATTAAATTCAAAGACATCCAATTTCATGAAGGCGACAAACTTAGTTTTACGAACCAAGAAAAACACACTATCAACACCACGCACAATATTCCCGTTTATTCTAAACTGTATAGTTTCCAACAGACGTATGAAAAAGAAGTAGAAAAACAGATCCAAGACATGTTAGAGCAGGGTATCATTCGAGAAAGCAACTCACCGTACTGTAGCCCCATTTGGGTCGTACCCAAAAAGTTGGATGCTTCTGGACAACAAAAACTTCGCATAGTAATAGACTACAGGAAATTAAATGAAATAACAATAAATGACCGATATCCTATACCAAATATAGACGAAATATTAGGAAAATTAGGGAGGTCTAATTACTTCACAACAATAGATCTTGCAAAGGGTTTCCACCAAATAGAGATGGACCCAGAATCAATAGCCAAGACCGCTTTTTCAACCAAATATGGACACTACGAATATACAAGAATGCCATTTGGGCTTAAAAATGCCCCCGCTACCTTCCAACGCTGTATGAATAACCTACTCCGTCCGCTCCTCAATAAAAACTGTCTAGTATACCTAGACGATATTATCGTTTTTTCCACCTCTTTGGAGGAACACCTTCGGTCTCTTGAAGCAGTGTTCGAGAAACTATCCCAAGCCAATCTGAAACTACAGCTAGATAAATGTGAATTCCTAAGACAAGAAACTACCTTTCTAGGACACGTTATCACTAAAGATGGGATTAAACCGAATCCTGAAAAGATTAAAGCTATACAAAAATATCCACTTCCGACTAAACCCAAGGAAATCAAAGCATTTCTTGGAATCACAGGTTACTATAGAAAATTCATACCTAACTTCTCCGATATAGCCAAACCATTGACTAAATGTCTAAAAAAAGGAGTCAAGATAGACGTACATCAAAGGGATTATATAGAGGCATTCCATAAACTAAAATTGCTTATTTCCGAGGACCCCATACTAAAAATACCGAACTTTGAAAGGAAATTTGTGTTAACAACTGACGCAAGCAACGTAGCATTAGGCGCTGTTCTACTCGTATCTCAAGATGGACATCCTGTTAGCTACATTAGTAGGACTTTAAACGAACATGAGGTTAATTACAGCGCTATAGAAAAGGAATTATTAGCAATAGTTTGGGCAACCAAAACTTTCAGACATTATCTATTAGGGCGACACTTCGAAGTAGCTTCTGACCATCAACCATTGTGCTGGCTACACAAACTTAAAGAGCCTAACTCAAAGTTGACTAGATGGAAGATTAGACTATCGGAGTATGACTTCGACATAAGGTACATCAAAGGGAAAGAAAACCATGTCGCGGACGCACTGTCTAGAATCAAAATAGAACAGACATTTTTCGGAGAATCCACGCAACATAGCGCGGAAGAAGATAGTAGCGGACTAATAGGACTATCTGAAAAAGCAATAAACTACCATAGAAGACAAATCATTTTTTTCGAAAGGCCCCAATAATAATACAGAATATGAAACCTATTTCAAGAAACAAATAGTACGTATCTCCTATGCAGAAATGACCTTCGAAACAGCCAAACAATACTTACTAAACCACTTTTGTTCGAAGAATAGCGCCCTTTACATCGAAAGCGATGCAGACTTTGAAGTGATTCAAAGCGCGTACACAGAAACCATGAATCCAAAGTGTACAAAGATTTTCCGAAGTCTCGTCCTATTAAAAAACATTCCTACTTATGCAAAATTCAAAGAATTAATCCTAAACACACACGAAAAGTTATTACACCCAGGAATTCAAAAAACTGTAAAACTCTTTAGCGAAACTTACTACTTTCCTAATAGCCAACTCCTTATTGAAAATATAATCAATGAATGTCAAGTTTGTAACTTAGCCAAGACAGAACACCGCAATACAAAAATGCCAATGAAAATTACCCCTAAACCCGAACATTGCCGCGATAAGTTTGTAATAGATATCTATTCTTCTGAAGGGAATCACTATTTGAGCTGTATCGATGTTTACTCCAAATTCGCCACTCTCGAACAGATAAAGACAAAGGACTGGATAGAATGTAAAAACGCCTTAATGCGTATATTTAATCAGTTGGGGAAACCTAGACTTCTTAAAGCAGACAGAGACGGCGCATTCTCCAGCCTAGCCCTTAAACGTTGGCTCGAAACCGAAGACGTAGAATTACAACTTAACACCACGAAAACAGGTGTCGCTGACATAGAGAGGCTACACAAGACTATAAATGAAAAAATTCGCATCATAAAAAATTCTGACGACAACGAGACCAAGTTAAGTAAAATCGAAACAATCCTTTACATCTACAATCACAAGACCAAACACGACACTACTGGACAAACCCCCGCTCACATATTCATTTATGCCGGACAACCAATTCTAGATACACAACACGATAAAGAAGTTAGAATTAACGAAATAAACAAAAACAGAACCGAATACAATGTTGACACTAGATACAGAAAGGGACCATTACAAAAAGGCAAATTAGAAAACCCTTTTAAATTAACAAAGAACGTCGAACAAACCGACGAAGACCACTACAAAATCACTAATAGAAACAGAGAAACATATTATTACAAGACCCAATTCAAAAAACAGAAAAAAATTAATCAACTTCCCATTCTACAGGACCCTGGTTCACCCTAATACTCCTCCTCACCTTTACGAAACTATGCCAAACCCAGCAACTTCAAATCAACAACATTGATACCGACCACGGATATCTCCTATTCTCTGACAAGCCCATACAAGTCCCCTCAGAATACGAACACCATTGTCTCCGCATAAATCTCACCGATATAGACAACTTAACTCATTACTTGAACGTTAGAGTAACAAACTATACACATATCCCTCAAATTACACTTCTCCACAATAAAATGCTAAGAGAACTTAACGCTATAACATTACACCAGACAAATAGACAGAAACGCGGACTAATTAACATAATGGGATCTGCCTTTAAATACCTTTTCGGAACATTAGACAATAATGACCGAATACAAATCCATAACCAATTAGAATCAGTAACAAGAAACTCAATTAACCTACATGAAATAAGTGACATAGTTCAGCTAATTAATAGTAATATGCAAAAGGTCAAGGAATTTGAAGACGAACATAATAACAGAGAACAAATGCTATACGAACTAATCCAATTTACTGAGTACATCGAAGACATTGCAATGGGAATGCAACTCTCGCGATTAGGACTGTTTAACCCCAAATTACTCAACTATGACAAATTAGAAAACGTTGACAGCAGTAACATATTACAAACTAAAACTTCAACCTGGATTAATACTAACCAACTACTTATCATAGCTCATATCCCTATTAAACAAAAAACCATCCATACCATTAACATAATACCCTACCCAGATAGTAATGGCTATCAACTTGACCACGTAGATAAAGAAACTTATTTTGAAGAACATGGTAAAATCTATAATCAAAATTACATAGAAATAAACAACGAATGTATTAAAAATATCATAAAAAGAACAAATCCGATATGCAATTTCGTCCCTACAACAGTTAACCAAATAATTAAATATGTAGAACCTAATAGTATCCTCACTTGGAATATAAATGACACTGTTATAGAACAAAATTGCCAGGAAATAAACAAAAATATAACGATTAATGGCAACAAAATAATAACAATAAAACCAATAGAACATAAGGACATTGTACAATTAATATCAAATAATAATATCACAGTTTGCATAATGGTATCAATCATAAGCCTCACGTCTTGTATTGTTTGTATCTACCTAAAACTTAAAAACAAAATAACCATTGAAACACAAGATACAAACCCAACTGCATCACCAAGATTGCAAGCATCAACCCCAATAGAAGAAATAGAAGCATAAGCTTCCTTTTAAGGGAGGGAAGTAGCATAATATGCTTCTCATATTACGCTTACAACTTAAATCTAAAAGAATGCGCATACAATCTTGCGTACATAAATACACAACATAACGTAACGAAACTTGAAACCCACAACAAAGTAAAGCGCATGATTGTTGTATAACTTCATCATTCTTTTTGCATGCACTTAAACACAAATAAATAAAAATGCTGACAAATACATTTCCGTTTCTCGCGACTCACTTTGAGCCGATCAAAACTCTGTATATTTAGTCTTAAGCTGACAGTTTTAAAATAAAGACGTTCACCGAAATCGTTCGTGTTTCAATTTATACTTGGCTTCAGCGTTGATCTTTGTCTTCGTTACAGACGGATCATTTATTTGACTCAAAAATAGTAACTACGTAAGTATATATATCTATTTAAATATATGAATATATTTATATATATAAATAAATATACTAACTTTATTTTATATATATAACTATATATTAATTTTTGATAAATATATATTCAAATTAAATTAATTTATAAGAATTTTATTTTTAACATACCTATATATTATTTTAAAACATATATATTAGAAGATGCCTAGACTTAAGAGAAAGTCAGCTTGCAATAGGAGTCAAACACAGCGAAAAAGAAATCGTTTGAATAGGTCAGATATAGACTTTTCTGAGCAGGAACGCGTAAATAATCTAGAGGCACATAGAGAACGTAGGCAAAATTTCGAATTTAGGGAAGCTGAAAGGGTGAGAGATAGTCAACAGCATCGAGTCCGCAGAAGTAATAGAACATTTAGGGCCGTTGAGCAATTACCGGACACAATTCGTCACACTACTCTTCGGGCTTCTTCGCCAATCAGATTACAAGAACAACTTGCTGACACTTCGCGTCGTTCGAGGCGCAGGCGAGATGCTGACCTTCGATCTCAGGAAAGAGAGCAGGATGCAGTTCGTCGCCGTGTACGTCGCAGTGATTCTGCAATTAAAACAGACGAACAACTTGCCAACACTTCGCGTCGTTCGAGTCGCAGGCAAGATGCTGAGTTTCGATCTCAGGAAAGAGAGCAGGATGCAGTTCGTCGCCGTGTACGTCGCAGTGATTCTGCAATTAAAACAGACGAACAACTTGCCAACACTTCGCGTCGTTCGAGTCGCAGGCAAGATGCTGAGTTTCGATCTCAGGAAAGAGAGCAGGATGCAGTTCGTCGCCGTGTACGTCGCAGTGATTCTGCAATTAAAACAGACGAACAACTTGCCAACACTTCGCGTCGTTCGAGTCGCAGGCAAGATGCTGAGTTTCGATCTCAGGAAAGAGAGCAGGATGCAGTTCGTCGCCGTGTTCGACGAACTGATCATTCAACTAGAAATGCCGAACAACTTGCCAATACTTTGCGTCGATCGAGGCGCAGGCAATGTCCACAATTCAGGTCCAACGAAAGCGGACGAGATGCTGTTAGAAGGGCGATTCAGCGACAAAATCAGGAGACGCGAATTTTAGAAAGGGCAATAGATAGAAGTCAATGGTCTCAGGTTAGAAACAATCCTATTCGTAGGATTGTTGAGCAGTGCACGCCGCAGTGCTCGAATTCGAGCTCAACGTGAGGCCTTTGAAGCCCATAGGAATATGTCGCAAAGAGTGAGTCTATATAGGAGTATTTGCACCAATAGGATAGCAGAGAATAGGAGAAACGCGTCCCGCAATAGAGTGGACCGTGCGAATACCCTTCCAGATGATAGGATATCGCAGGTTAAAACTAGTTTAGATTGCCTAATAGCCAATTTTAATAAGACAGTCAAGCAGGGACCCGATCAGGTTTGCATATGTTGCAAAGGTTTGTGGTTTCCACATCAAGTGGTCAAAATTTCGCGTGAGGTCATAGAGGAAAAGTATAGTGAGGCAGATAGTGTTGATATTTTGTATCTTTCCTCTATGTTTCCATCCCATAATAATAGGTTTAGCTTTTGCAAAACCTGCAGCCGCAGTATTAAGTCAGGGAAAAAACCAAAGGCTTCTATTACAAATGGCCTAAATTTTCCGGAGCTTCCGGAATGCCTGACAGGCTTGACGCCTCTAGAAGAAAGGCTGATTTCTCCCCGTCTTCCTTTTATGATCATAAAGTCTCTTGGATATGGACGTCAAAGTGCCATTAAAGGAGCAGTGATCAATGTGCCAATTCCAGTTGCAAATGTTGTAACTTCCCTTCCCAGGGCATTTAATGAAGCCGAAGTAGTTCAGATTCATCTTAAGCGTAGGATGGAGTATAACCATGATTTCATGGCTGAAACCATAAGGCCCTCAAAGATAGTTGATGCAATTCGGTATTTAGTGAACACAGAACTTTATAAGAAGCACGAGGTTACTATCAATGAGCAGTGGTTGTCTTACTCAGCTGAGACTGTACCATTTGTTGCGTCAGCAGACGACAGGGACATTGTGTGTCAAATGTTAGAAAAGTCAGCACAACCTAATGAGCATAGAGTAGTAGAAGAAGAGGTAGAGTTGAATCCAGGAGGTCAAGAAACCTTCATGGAAAATGTCCCTGTTGAAAACATAGATATTCCTCGAATTGCTATAGCACCAGGAGAGGGTCAGCGACCTCTTGACATGATAACCGATTGTGATTCAGAGGAGCTGGCTTTTCCCACAATATTTGCAGGCATTAAAAGGAAATGTCAGGAAAGTTTTACAACTATAGTTAGATCAGAGCTTAGGAATTTTGATAGAAGAGGTTGTAGAACTGATAAATTATTTCATAACTTCAAAAAGTTAGAAATGATTAGCATTAGGAATAGCACATCAATTTGCTTACGTAAGCACTCTGCCACTCAAGGCATTTCGGCTGCTGATGTGCGTAATGATGAAACTTTAAATAGGTTAATACTTCATGATGATGGCTATAGGCTTTTAAAAGGTATTCGCACGTCTCCTGCTCATTGGGAGGACGAGAAAAAGAAAGTGATGGCTATGATTAGGCAGGTAGGGCTTCCAACTTTTTTTATAACATTTTCCGCAGCGGAAACTAGGTGGCCGGAGCTTTTAGTCTTGCTATGTAAAAATGTAGACAAGCTAGAAGTATCCGAAGAAGAAGCGTTAAATTTGGGGTTTAATGAGAAAGCTCGTCTCATTAGAGCAGACCCAGTGACCTGTGCCAGATATTTCGATTTTCGATATAGACAGGTTTTAAAACTGATGAAAAAGGAAGGCGGTGTCTTTGGTTGTCACCAGGTCATCAAGTTTTATTGGCGAGTGGAGTTTCAGAAAAGAGGCTCTCCACATATACATGGCATGTTCTGGCTGAAAGACGCCCCAAAGCTCGACCTAAAGAATGAGTCTACATTTATGCCTATGAAGTCCTTTATTGATCAGTTTATTACTGCTGATTCTAGTTGCCCGGACGTTGCTCCATATTTGGAGTATCAACTCCATAGTCACGGGCACTCTTGCAGGCGAGAAATTAGGTCAAAACAAATTTGTAGATTTGGTATCCCATACCCTCCCATGCCTCAAACAGAAATTCTTCTCCCTTTAGAAGAAAATGCTCCAAATTTGGCCGAGCATCGTAGGAATATCAAAAAATGCAAAGTCTGCTCGACTTCCCATTTGATCGTGAAAGCGTAGAAAATTTTAACGATTTTAACAACTTTTTGTCCCACGATCAACTTAACCTTAGTTATGAGGGCTACATTAATGCTGTAAGATCAAGTATAAAGAAACCAAAAGTTTTTTTGAAGCGATCTTTTGCAGCAATCAAGCTTAACGCTTATAACAAGCACCTCCTTTTGTTGCAGCGAGCAAATATGGATATTCAGTTTATTTTATACCCCTATGCTTGCTGCAGCTACGTCGTTAATTATATTAACAAGTCTCAGAGAGGTATCTCAATGTTGATGCGTGAGGCAATCAATGAGATTAAAGACAATAACAATGTAACTATTAAGCAAAAGTTACAACATTTAGGTAACAAATTTATATTTGGCACTGAGATATCCGCTTTTTATAGCTACTGCAAATCAGAACGAGGAGCTCGCCAAGAAAATGCAGATGACTTTGACGATGATGTGCTTAGGGCTTCTGAATCAATAGTTTACGCTCTTCGCGATAATAGTGGCTTCATCAGAAAGAGGACCACTGCGTGCATAATTAGGTATAGGAGATTTAATGTCAATACAGAAACAATACAGTGACTATTTCAGAGAGCTAAAAATGCTTTACGCCCCATGGCGAGATGAGCATTTGGATTTAGTCACACATGACTGTGAATTGTTCTGTAGGGAAAATTCGGAGTTAGTAGAGAACAATCGCAGAAAATATAATTTACTAGATGATAGGGAACTAGAAGATGCTCTGAGCCACTTAACAGAGGAAGCAGAAAATGAGAATAATCAAGTAGGAGAACAGGAAGTGGTAGATGATGGCTTCACAGTTTTAGGATTGCCTGAAATAGATCCACATCTAAATGTTTTAAATGTGGATGGAAATATTGATATGAATGATGAAGATAGTAATGTCCGTTTTATCAAGCTTCCAGCCTTAGTTTCTCAGAAAAGCTTAGCTAATATAGTTAGATCTCTTAATTTAAAGCAGAAGCTATATTTTACACATGCTTTGCATAATGCCAAAATCAATACAGTCTTTTATGAATTTGTTGGAGGCGGCGCCGGAGTCGGAAAGAGTCGACTTATATCAGCAATTTTTCAGTCATTATCCGTAATGTATAACAGTATACCAGGAGCTGATCCGACATCTGTTAAAATCCTCTTATGTGCACCAACAGGAAAAGCAGCATTCGGAATTAGTGGTTCGACACTGCATTCCATGTTTTCACTTCCTGTTAATCAATCTCGCTCAGCACCTCTAAGGGCCTTAAGCCATGATTTAGTTAATAGCCTTCATTCAAGGTTAATCGATCTTAAATTAATTATTATTGATGAAATATCAATGGTTAGCTCTCTAATGTTTTCTTATTTAGATTCTCGTTTGAAGCAAATTTTCAAAAATACTTCTCCTTTTGGTTGTGTTTTTATCATCGTATTCGGTGATCTTAGACAGTTACAGCCCGTAGGAGGTAGTTGGATTTTCGATCCAAATACCACTGACCCTTACCATGAAATATTTGGTACGTATCTCTGGGACCTTTTTTTGTATTTTGAGCTCACAGAGATAATGCGTCAACGTGACGATCAGCTTTTCGCTTCTGCCTTAAATAATATGGCATCGGGTTGTATGACAGCCGATGATATTGTCCTTTTTCCAATCTAGAATATGCGAACCATCGGCAGTGCCCGATGATGCAATTCATCTGTTTAGTAATAATAATGAGGTTGATTTATTTAATGTAACGAAACTTAACTCAATTGCTACTGAGCAATTTTTCTCTACTGCTGAAGATTTTATTAAGGCGGGCCATTTGGAACCAGCTAGGAAACAAAGAATATTAGAAGAAGTGAAGGGTTTTAAAACTTCCGCTACACAGGGACTCTGTACGTCTCTTCTCCTAAAAAATACTGCCAAGTACATGATGACGGTCAATGTAGATACAGGGGATGGATTAGTAAACGGGGCATCAGGTGTGTTGATGCAAATAGATTTCAATACATCCAACACTCCCAACATTTTATGGATGAAATTTACAGAGGAAACTGTAGGAGAATCTGTGCGTTCGAAGTGTACACATCGTACAGATCCTTCATGGACTCCTATTCAGAAAATTGTTCGCAGTTTTCAATATTCAAATAACGCACAAATTAACATTGACCGTAGTCAGTTTCCAATTGTGCCTGCTGAAGGCATCACAATTCATAAGAGTCAGGGAGCTACGTATGGCAAAGTGGTAGTCCATGCTAATTCCAGAATGCAGCGTGCTGCATTATACGTAGCTTGCAGTAGAGCAACTACTGCTTTAGGATTATTCATTATTGGGAATTTTGTTCCTCCTAAGTCTCCCCAAAATAATGATAATGTGAAAGCCCAATTGAAGAAATTGCGGACTGAAAAACTACTGTGTACTCATTACGATTATTTAATTAACAGTTCTGCCCTTAACATTTTCTTCCATAATACTCAGAGCTTGAATTCCCATCTTGAAGATATTCGATCGGACAAGCTGATGCTTCAGTCATCAATATTATGTTTCGTGGAAACTTCCATAAGCAATGAAACTGTAGAAATACCTGGGTTCACTATTGTGGTTCAACTTGAATCAATTAGGCCTTTAACAGGCATCATAATTTATGTAAAGAACGAGCTAGTAGATAGAGTTTCCCATACCTTTAGCAGTAGAAAAACTTTTGGCTCAGTAGTTTTTGAGTTCGGCATATTTAGGTTTGATGCCATAAGTTTTCTTATATTATATAAAAGTCCAGACTTTCCTCTGTCCACATTTAAAATAGAATTTGAGGAGATAATTCATCAATTTTCTCGTTTAGGTGATTTAGGGGATAGCTTGCTAGTTTTAGGAGATTTTAATTTGTGCCTCAAAACCTTTAACAGGTGTAAGAGTATTTATAATTTTTTGATTAGCAAAGGATTAAGGAGTTTGTTAGATTTGAAAACGTCCACTACCAATATGGATACACACATCACAATGGGATATCTGTTAGTATTCAGGCATGAGTTTGTAATGTTTGGAATAGGTTAGAAATTAAGAAATCTAAATGACAGGATATATGTAAATATGTATGTAGGCATATTTTAATAATTTAAATTTAATTATCTAATAGTTAAGTATAACCATTGAATGGAAAATTGGTTTGATAATTATTATTATTTTTTTATTTTTATACCCTTGGACCTTGTTATCGATATTAACCAATTTAAAATTTATAAAGAAATACCGATATCTACTGCTCACACCGCTTTAGGGAATTGCGGCGATAAATTATTGGCAAAATATCGAAATTGAAGCAAGGTGGCAGCGCACTCCAGTATTATTATTAATTTATAGCTTGCAATTAGTATTATACAATTAAATACTTTTTATGGCAACATACGTCCAAGGGTATCCTACTGTCGTGTGCGACTCGACTGTTGCTCTTGTTTTCCATGCACTTGTCAATTAGCGAAAATACATTTGCATATAAGTTAAGACCAAATATGATAAGAACACCAAGAAGCCAAATCTCGATCATGACTCCACCGCATGCAGTACATCCGCCACGTGCAGTCAGTCAACGAATTCCCAATAACAACAACAAGCCCAATGCAGCCCAACATGAACCAAGAAATTGCACAACAAACAACAGCTCAGCAGGAACAGGCACATTGACTCCAGTTACGACGGCAGTGCATCCGCCACGTGCGCTGCATCAGCAGAATGTCTGCACCGGCCAAGTCGTGGGAACGCCAAAGACATCAGACATCATCAGCGACAACGGCAAAGCTACAGCGGCTGCGGCAAAGCTACAGCGGCAGCAGCGGCAACGGCTTCGACGACATCAGCGACGTCGGCAGAGAATAGGTTTAATTATCAATTGTAAAACTTAGTCCAGTTAGCTCCAAAAATAACACCAATAAAATCTGACGTGTTCTTTTTTATAAAATAAAATTAAAATATCTTTTAATTGGCGCCCGAGCAGGGACCGGTAAACAGAGCCTTCGTCAAAAGGATCACGCGTAACCCTAAAGTACCTGAAACAGCTACAGGTTCGCGTCGCAGTGCCTAAAAGAAAGCCACAGTGAACACTGACTTAATAACAACTACAAAAAAGGTAGAAGTGACAAAAATCGCACAGTGTAAAAAAAAGCCACAAACATCAAGTGCGTTCAGTGAACAAGTGCGAAAGATCCTAAGGTTCAGTTTAACCGGTCTAAAAACTATCGCTGACTCTCCTGTAGTGCCCGCCCGCAGGAGCCTTCGAAGGAACTCAGTGCCACCAAGGGTCCCGAGTCACCCACATCCGAACACCGCTACGTCGCTGCCCAACGTGGGACAAAAAGGACAAAACCCAAGGGGTCATCGAGGGAACGTCGCCGAAAATGTTATTTATCGCGTAAGCTAGAAAAATAAGTTTAAAAACAACTACTACTACACAAAAAAGAAGAATTAAAAAAAAGAAAAGTAATTTTTAAAACAGAAAAACACAAAAGATAAGACTCAAATGAGAATAATAATCTATTGAAAATAAGTCAAAATAGAACTTAAATAACAACACTTTAAAAAAAAAGGAAATTTAAAAGAAATACACATAAGCCTAAAGAATTTAGCGAAACAAATTACCTATAATCACCTATACATCGAGGTATAACTTAAACTACAAATTAAAAAAAGAAATAAAAACCCGAAAACCCAAATCATCTATTAGTTGTTGTCCGAAATAAACAAATCCTTAAGCCTTTAACATGTCAAAAGATAGAGAATTGGCAAGTGCATTAGCTGCACTTAATATAGGTACCGATAGCGGGGAACAACCAGGGGAAACTAGGCCTACGGCCACCAGCACACCGGTAGCTAGCCCAGAATTAAAACAGGTAATTGTGTCTCTCATCAAACAGACATTAGGCGGAGCAGAGTTTATTGGAGAACTTCTGAATAAAGGCGGACAGTCAGAAATGTTCGAAGATGTCCCTTTTATTGGCCCATTACCTGGTGAGTCCGAAAATTACCAGATCTTACAAAACTGATCAGAGAATTTTCGGGAAACCGCACAGAATTTGGCTCTTGGAAGAAGAACGTATCTAGAATAATGAGTTTGTATGAGGGTAGACAAAACACCAATGCATATTTTTTGATAACGTTGGTAATTAGGAACAAAATCACTGGCGAGGCCGATGCCGAATTAGAATCCTATAACACCCTCTGAACTGGAAGGCGATTGCAAAATGCCTGACGGATCAGTTCGCCGACAAACGCGACCTCAAGACTCTAGAGTATCAACTGTTCTCGATGACTCAATGTCGACTGACCACTGCCGAACTCTATCAGGCCGTTTACTACCAATTATCACTGATCCTCAATCAAATCAGCGTGCAAGAATTAAAACCTGATAGTGTCCATGCTTTGAAACAAAATTATCGAGAAAAGGCCTTAGATACTTTTATACGGGGACTAAATGGAGACTTGCTCAGACTCTTGGCTATCAAAGAACCCAGAGATCTCGGTCACGCCTTACACTTGTGTGAATTGGTCGACAATCAGGAACAAAGGAACGCGTTCACGCCCAAATTCAGGCAGCAGGCTCCTCCTGTGCCTCCTAGGCAAGCGCAGCCGCCTGTCTTTAACAGACCCATACCAAGGAGATTGCTTACAGCAGACTCTGCGGGAAATTGGAGAGTTTTCAACCCTAGACTATATTATAGTCCAGCTCCCCAACATACGACAGACCCACGCATTACCGGAAATCCGCAGACCTGGCAAACAGGGGCAGCTGATCAACAGAAATACGGTCAACGACCCCCGTACCCCACGAATCAAAATTATCAACCAGCAAGGCAATTCTATCCGCCTCCGCGTCCAACAGCCCCTAAACCACAACCGAAACCCGTACCAATGGATACCGACGGCTCCATTCGTTCGGGCAACGTCAACTACATGAATAGACCCAATGTTAACGACTTTTCTGGGAAACGACCTGCCCCACTAAACGGACCTCCACCTAAAATCCTTAGGCAGTTTCACATCGCCACGGGAGTCCCAGAAGAGGCATCCGAGGGAATAGAGGGCGACTTTTACTACCTTGACCCTGAGGAACAGACTTATTTCGCTAGCGCTGATTCCGAGGGAATTACAGGCTTGTATGACCAGCAATCTGAGGAAAACGAACCGGAAAGCGAATCGACTCCCGTCGACGCTTCGGATGTTCATTTTTTAGGTTAAACGGGTCATCTCTGCCATACTTCCAATGCATCATGGAAGATGGCACCAAACTTAATTTTCTCATAGACACCGGGTCGAACAAAACTACATCCAACCAAATCTGGTGCCGCACCCAAAAAAGAACGAAGAGAAATTTTTCGCAAATTCGGTGGGAGGACAAACCCCAATAACTCACCATACTTTTCTCACTCTGTTCAATAACAGAGATAGACCCATCAAATTTTTCTTACTTCCTACACTCAAAACTTTTCACGGCATTCTAGGGAACGACACACTAAAACAACTAAACGCGGTTATTAACGTTAAAAACGATATGTTAACATTAAATGGAAACTATAATATCCGAGTGAAACAATTAGTGACTAGATCAGTAAATAACATAAAGCTCAGAATGGAGCATATGTCGAACAGTCAGAAGAACCTTATAAACTCGCTTACCCAGAAACATTCGAACTTATTCGCGGACCCAGACGAAAGATTAACTCTTTATCCGGTCGAGATGCATATATGCAACATACCGATTAAAAGCTAATATTTTTCAATATACACCGCGCAAGTGATAAGTTTTTATTTAATGTAGATCTGTAACAAGCATTTCACGCATTTAATGGTCTGGCAACACTCTACTGTGTGTTGTGCAAATCATATGCTCACTTTCCCGCCAATTTTGTGAGAAAGCGAAGCAAAGTTTGCTGCAGGCATTGAAATTTACATTGTTATCAAAGTGAAGGTTATTTGATTTAAAAACTAAACTAGTGGAAAGGTAATGTGATCTATTTTTCATATTTTATCGAGTTATTATGTTTCTTATTGTATTTTACCCGTGAATTGTGAATATTGTTGTGTTGCAGGTATGCATCAAAATACATTTCTGAGTAAAATTTTTCTTCCTCATTTTTGATGCAGCTATGCAACACACATACACTGCGCGTCATCAGGTTAGCGCCCCCCCTGTACATGCTTCTTTGATGTGAAATATTTGGCAGACTGCTTAAGCTAGAACTACGAGGGTCGTTTGATAAGTCCGTGACTTTTTGTATTTGCCGCGCACCTGCTCTAAATACAACACTGCTCCTGTCAGCAGTTATCGATTAACAGCTGACTGTAAAATTTTGAGAAAGCTGCGTTTCTTAGTTTGCGTTTTATAGGCATTGAAAGCAGACGATCTCGTGAATTTTAACGAAAATGGAAAAAAGTGAATTTCGTGTGCTAATTAAGCATTATTTTTTGCGTAAAAAATCCATCACCGAAACCAAGGAAAGACTTGATAAATATTATGGGGACTCTGCACCATCAATTTCAATGGTTAAGAAATGGTTTACTGAGTTCCGTTGTGGTCGTACCAGTACAAGTGATGCCGAACGTTCAGGTCGCCCAAAAGAGGTCGTCATGCCAGAAATCGTCGACAAAATCCATGGAATGATATTGGATGATCGGAGAATGAAAGTGCGTGAGGTAGCTGAGGCTGTAGGCATCTCAACTGAACGGGTACATCACATTTTACATGAATATTTGGACATGACGAAAAAGCTTTCGCGGGGGGTGGGTGGCGCGATTACTCACACGACCATAAGCGCAACCGTGTGACCATTTCAAAGGAGTGTTTGGCGATGTTCAACCGCAATCCAAACGAATTTTTGCGCCGTTTCCGTTACCGTAGACGAAACATGGATCCACCACACCACACCAGAGATCAAAGAACAATCAAGACAGTGGGTTTCTCCGGGTGAACGTGCACCAAAGAAGGCCAAGGTGGGTCTGTCGGCCAACAAGGTCATGGCCACAGTTTTTGGGATGCACAAGGTATCATTCACATCGATTACCTTGAAAAGGGTAAAACGATCACCGGCGAATATTATTCAGAGCTTTTGGACAGATTCGATATTGATTTGAAGCAGAAACGACCGCATTTGGCGAAAAAAAGTGCTGTTCCATCAGGACAATGCACGGGTGCACACGTGTGTAGTCAGCATGGCAAAATTTCATAAATTGGGCTACGAACTGCTACCCCATCCAGCATATTCTCCAGATTTAGCCCCCGTGACTATTTTTTGTTTCCAAACATGAAGAAATGGCTCGGCGGTAAGAGATTCGGGTCAAATGAAGAGGTCATCACAGAAACAAACGACTATTTTGAGGGCCTTGAGAAAACCTATTATTTGGAAGGAATAAAAAATTGGAAAACGCTGGACTAAA